>CM049393.1:13416305-14147555 GCA_026937815.1 Etheostoma perlongum | reverse complement strand
ACATGTGCACAAGTTTGCTGAACACATACTATATGCCACCTATTTTGTTTGTGTGCAAAATAGTGTTTGTGTGTGTGTTATCTCTGGGTTGCTGTTTGGTTAGGCCCTCTCTGTGTTGAATCTGATCTTAATTTCATGGCTGGATGAGTCTGGAGTGCAGCGGCTGCAGGGTTTTAGGATTATCCAAAATTACATAGACTTTTTAAACTGGAGGGTCTAACTCAACGCCAGCTCTCTCACACAAAGACCAAATCGCAACCACACAAGAAGTACTACACCTTCGCTCCCTCACACAGTTGAAAGTGAATATTTCTGGCAGCAAAAAAGCACACAAAACACAATGATGAGGTATTTGCATGCTGTGAAAATGTTTATCCTTGAAAATGAGGCGGTGAGAGTGGAGACGGAGTGCAACATGGAGGGGCCTTGATTAGGACATTACTAAAGCATTCAGAGCTCCCAAAGTGATGCATTTCTCCAAACCACAATTTACAGCCACAGAACAAATGTAACAGCTGCCCGCCTCTAAAATGCCTGGTGGCTGTATCATTCTCCTTGGCAGGATGAGTGTGTAACGCGGCCCAGGTTGTTGCATTTGATTCTGTGAACAAAAGGTTCAGATGGAGTGTAGATTCACGATTTCCTAGAACTGCCTGATGTCATTTCTGATTATTTTTCCAGCTATTACAGATATTAAACTAAAAATAAAAGATATCATACTTTTTACATAAATGTAAGCTATTCAATAAGAGACCTCAGCATGAATTCAAAATTCACTCAATTTATCCAAATATATACAAACCCACATACGACTCTGTCTACCCATTTCTCCCATGAAAAGTCGTCATCAATGCCCAGTCCAAAGAGAGTCATTAGTTTGATCCAATAATGATTCATTTATCCTCTGTGGGTGTTGTGGTTTTCCCATAACGACAGGTCAGGGAAACCATTTTTCACCTGGGGGGGAAGCCAGAGCCGCATGTATGGGTGACATGCATAACTAACGTCTGTCAGTGTTAATGTCTAACCTATCTACCACACAGCTACAGTAATATGTCCATGTAACTCAAAGACATCCATGTAAAATCCTAAACAGAGCTGACATTGACAGTGATTATAGGAGTTGGTGAAATGCATATAAGAAGGTTCTGAGAATGATGTGGACATAGCTCCCCCTTTTTAACAGTTGAAAACACAGAGGGTAAAGTCATTAACTTAGACATAGACACACAAACGTGCAGGGTTGAAGTCAGACACAAGAAAACAAGTTTAGTCTTGCTCTGTGAACTCAGAAATATTCCTGTTACTGAAATGTGGAACATCGTTGGGACAGTGGGTTAATAATCACACTCAAAGTTTAAATGTGTCACATACTTCAATAAACCTAGGTCAGTGAGAAACCACTATGCTACACTGACATCAAATTTAAATCTGATTTTATATTAAAGAAATTTTTTTTGGACATAAGGACATTTTGGTAAATATGTATGCTTATATGAGATGTAGACTAGAAGATCATATGCCTATATGAGATTTAGATTAGAATATCAACCAGTCTGTATTTTTTTTTATGTGATGTGCGTACTGCGTTTCCAAATCCCCAAGCAAATGTCTACTTATTTGTTGGGTGAATATTAAGCATGTATTTTTAATAAGGAAAAAGCCCAGACTAATTGCTTAAACACGTGCCCAGATTTACTCCTCGAGGCTGCTAATAACCCGCCTACATTAACCAGTCCCATTGATTAGCACTCTAATAAACACTCTCCCACCCCTGGGACTACCATTATGTAATTGAGAGCCAACCCAAACACCCTCAGTAAATTCAAACATATGAATTATTAAAGATCTGAGGTAGATTTGTCTGATTTGATGCACAGGTGGGATTTCCTTGAAGGAGATGCAGTTTCATAAGTCTTTTCCAATCCTACTGGAAAGTTCCTGTTTTATAGGGAATTCCAACAGAGCTTTTCTCTATCCTCCATTATTCTCTGCTTCCTATTTGCTACAAAATTGCAATTTCTTTCATAAAAATCCCCTGAAGTTTCAAATGCTTTGCAAGACTATATAATATACTATGCTGGTAGGATTACTACATAAACAGAGTAGGGTAATGCACACACAAAATGTATTTGAATCTCTTCACTGTATGAAATTATACGTTGGTTGGAGTTTTTGATGTCTCATGTCTCATTTCGTTTCCAGAAAGAGTGTTCTAACTTCATCCGGGTCCTCCAGCCCTACAACCAGACCCACATGTACATCTGTGGCACAGGAGCCTTCCATCCCATCTGTTCTTTTCTAGAAATGGGAAAAAGAACAGAGGTAATACATTGGGTGCAATAATGTTGCTTTACCAAAGGCTGTGTTTTTTTCTACATATTTAATCAGTTATATGTGCAAAATGTAATTTAGATCTCAGTTGAGCATTCAATAATAAGGCATGAAATGTGCGCCATTGTGAAAGTAAACTAATAACAGAGAAAGTACCATATTATCTTTCCTTAAAATATTCTGTCCAAAGCAACCACACTGGCTGCACTGATAACAATAAAACACCCACACACACACACACACACACACATACACACACACACATACACACACACTTTTTTCTGTCAAGCACAGCAGAAACCATTTCCCTCATTGATTATTTTCTCATCAATGTTGTCTTTTGTGTGAAGAAGTGGAAAATAAGTGGTTACTACATGCTTCGACTTCAGCTGTTTATAAATTAAGCTACCCCTTCCCTACATCAAAGTTTAATCAGTCATCTTGATATAGGTCTACAGGTTAATCAATGTATCAGCATGGGTTCTGCAGTCCAACAATGGGGAGGAGAATGACTGTTTGCACCATGCAGGTTTTGAGTATAGAGGACCCTGCATGAGTTTACTTGAATTTAAAGTAGTGTTGTTAGTAAGTGATTTAAAGAAAACTTAAGTTGGGGCTCTCTTTTGTCACTTTTCTTTTGATATATTAAAAGAGTCTGAGGGTGTGCTTTGCTTTTGCTGCATACATTTACTTTATTCCCCATCATTTCTTTTTGTTGCACATTTGCATAAATTATTGTTATTCTGTAATCAAAGTAGTAGAAGTTAGTCGTGTAAAAAAAAAAACTCTTATTGCTCATGCCTGGATGAAGTTGTGGTGCATCACATGCACATCCCAAAAACAGCAGGCTATAATGAGAATTTAGTGTAATTTGAAACACAGGCTATAAGTGTACCTTCGGTCAGGCTTAATGTGGCTTTCACTGACCTCGTGTTGATCTCTGACCCTTTCCACCACAGGACAACATCTTTCGACTGGCCTCGCATTTCGAGAACGGCCGCGGGAAAAGCCCCTACGACCCCAAAATGCTCTCGGCCTCGCTTCTGATCGGTGAGTTTGATCTCTGCCTTGATTAGTTCCAGGAAGTACACATTTACTTCAGAGCTGGACATTTGTTCCTAACTACACTTTTGTCACTGGCAGATGGAGAGCTGTACTCTGGCACATCTGCTGATTTCATGGGAAGGGACTTTGCTATTTTCCGTACCCTGGGAGAACATCATCCACTCAGAACAGAGCAGCATGATTCAAGATGGCTTAATGGTAAAAAAAATAAAAAGGAATTATATATTTTTATCAGCATAATAATGTTTTCATTAGCATATCAACAAAGTATTAAAGGTTGAACAAATTTTACTCCTGAGTAAATGCATTTTCCTGAAAAAAGTTGATCCTTCTTTTGTACAATCTAGATTTTCTTAATGCAACAAAAGGGAGTTATTTTGTGTAATTTGATATTTTACTGTTCTATGTGGGGTTTTCTCAATGTAGTCTACTTACATATGTTGCCTTCCCTGGGTGTTTTAAAAGTCCATCTCTATCTGTAAGCTGACAATGGAAGCTAATTGTGTTCAGACTGCAAAAACTAGATAACATACATATTAATCCTCACACATGCCAACAACTTTTACTAATAAAGTAAAACTGGACACTTGTGGCCCACATAAACTGTGACTATTCAGTACAAAGTGGAAGTAAACCTACATTTGCCAGTTTTGGAGAAAGAATACCATTCAGCTTTTCAATGGACTTTGAAGAATTAAATTCTCCGACAAGCCTGAAGTCTCATATCATTTCCATTCTTGTGCAGACATCAGATACCAGAGCCCATTCACAAAGTCACTGGATTTGCCTGTGTTAGTGAGATTAGCGCAGCAGTGAGAGTTATTGACTGTTCAGTCTGTCTGGCTATCTTTCGGCACCGCACAGGACTTAGGGAGCTACAAAAGGTCAGTTTGAACCTTTCCATCAAGCTGTGCCATCCCTTTTCCCCTCTTTCCCACAGAACTAATCCGCTCTCAGCTGTTTTCCTGTAGTAGAGTCAAATTTCTCTCAGTTCCCCTAAAAAACAAAAAAAAAAACCTATGCCATCTAAACTCACAAACACTGTTCTATGCAGTGCTGATTGCTGTCACATATGAATAAAGAGTGATTTAAAAGGGAGAAGCCATTGTTACAGCATTAATCCCCATCGATCTTCACCTTATTCAAACAAATACGCCAGGGATTGTATCCATTTGGCCTGGCAAAACTCCTTCTCCACAAAGGGGGGGATTGTAATTGCATGGATTACTGGGATGGGGATATTCTATTGAGCTTTTATCAACAAGGTTACATGGTACTCAAATGTAACAAAAAAGTTGGGAATTAATCCTTAATAGCAGTCTAAAAAGGTTTTAGGTTTAAATGGTAGCTTTGGCTTTGCTGGTCTTTATTCATGCAATGAATTTACACATCTCTTCACCCTTTAATGCCCTCTCACTCAATATAGAGGTTGGATTAAACCTTGACTGAATACAGTGGCCTTTTGTTGGGAATTAAATGTAATATTGTGAATTGTATGACCTCGGTTGTTGGTGACACCGGCAGAAGCCTATTTTTGTATACATGAGCATGCAGGGTTGAATTTATTGTGTAGATTTAAAGACACATATTCACAATAGACCTAGAGGCGTGTGTCGGCTACCCATGATTCATACCAGAGGTCTCCCACCAGCACAGCGCTTGTAAATCTGTTTCCCACTTTGGCCACACTCGTCTTTTTCACAGCTACTCTAACTCCTAAACGGCCATGGAGGCGTAACATGGCACTGCTTGTTTCTCCCCAGCTAACCCCGCAGCTTTTAGACACGGGCTCGTTTTACGCATGACGACGCCTAAATGACTGCGGCCACTTTTGCTCAGTCCCTTTGCCCCTTCAAGTCAGGAGATATCCCAGCCCTAAGGCCCCGGCTGGCCCGTTTATCTTTGATTTCCTCTTGTGCTTAAAGTCAAAAAAATGTATTCAAGTGTTACCGGGGACAATCAGAGCCATGTGTGTTTGTGAGGATGTGGCCTAGAGAACGGGGTTATGTGGGATTTAGACTTGGAGCACTCACTTGGGGTAAAGTCAGATACTGTAACACCAGGGTGTAAAGGGATTGGCTGTTATTATTGAGCCGTGACTGGAGAATATCATGGAGGATTTGGATTCAGGGGTGTAAAATAGGGGTGAAAGGATTGTCATTTGTGCAGAGGTTGGATTGTAAATTTACATTTGTGTATGATTCAAGTGTATGAACAAATATTTTACTAAGCACAATATTGTTCTTGTAATTCATTCTTTTCCTTTTTTCCCTCTAGACCCCAGGTTTGTAAGTGTTCACTTGATCCCGGAAAGTGACAACCCCGAAGACGATAAGATCTTCCTGTTTTTCAAAGAGAACGCCATGGACGGAGAGCACACTGGCAAGGCTACCATCGCCAGGATAGGACAACTGTGTAAGGTAACAACACACACATACAGACACACACACACGCACACACACACACACACACACACACAACACACAAAATCCTTATCACAATCCAAAGTAATGGAAAGATTCATAATCACTTCTTACATATCTGGATGGTCTTACAGAAATCACTACATGTTTATGTCAGAGTCTGTACAAATGTATTGAGGTTCTTTGTGTTTGTAATACAGAATGACATGGGAGGTCACAGGAGTCTGGTGAACAAGTGGACCACTTTTCTCAAGGCCCGGCTAATGTGTTCAGTGCCCGGGGTCAACGGCATTGATACACACTTTGATGAACTACGTAAGTGTGTATTCTTCATTTGTATTTGAAGAAAAGTTAACCTCACAGACTCTCTTTTAAATGCTGCTGAAAAACCCCACCTTCACCCATTCTTGCTTTGTATTTTCAGAGGATGTGTTTCTCATGAGCTCCAAGGACCCGAAAAATCCACTTATCTACGCTGTATTCACCACATCCAGGTACAGACCCATCCAGATCTTTTCCGATGACCTCCAAAATGTGCGTGCAAAGGCTCACATTCTCAAAAAGCTTGACATATGCTGGTAGTGTCATATTTGTTTTGTTGATCTGTTGCTAGGAGATCAGAAAGAGCTATATAAATTCAATGGGAAACTGTCCCGGACCCATTATTTCCTATATCTTTGAAAAAACACACACGCTTCATATTTCCTTTCAAGAATAATTCCTTTTCACATCCTTTATTCCATGCCTTTATCTGTAATGCCCCAACCCTTTTAAATGACACGGCAGAATGCGAGCTACCAAGCGTGCCCCAGTCAAATTCCCAGACAGCCCTCCGCATCCTGTAATCCACTTACAGGTGTCTTATGGTTGCTTTCCCCTCATGTGGTTCCCCTCCCCACGTCTCAGAATGGAGATTGCTTTTATCCGTTCCCCGCTACCTGTCCCCTCTTTCCCTGAAACCTTGGCAGAGGCTTGTAGGGAAATCAGATTATGTAGCAGGAATGAGCTAGAGAAACACGATATTCACTCAGCAGGAACGCACGTCTCTCTCCTGGCCACCGCCCCAGCCTTGAATGGAGTTTTCAGAAGGCCGGGTGGGGCTCTATTGAAGCCACTGGACAGGTGAAGGCATGGGGTTGGGCAGATAAGTGAGTTGAAACGGCCCAGATGGTGGCACTTATCATGATGATGATGCATTTGCATTTTGCAGGAGGAGGGGGTATTTTGTGTCCAGTAGTGTCTCTGAACCACTATGAAAGGAGGACAAACACTTCACCATCAATCACTGCTAATGATAAGACAGGCTGAATAGAGCGGCGGCGCAAGCGAATGCATACCAGCAGGCGCCTTGCATCACTAGGCCCGTATGGCTTTTCTCTGATTTCTGGAAATTTATTCAAAGCAAGAGGTCGGTGCACTGTGGTGGTTGTACACACATGTGCCCGTACACACACACACACACACACACACACACATGCACCCTTTAAAATTCAATTATGGGGCATTGAGGAATTGGAGTGGTTTAATTGGTTTTCTAAGTGGCCGGTTTTCAGAGATGAATAGAGCAGAGATTCAGAGGGACCGGCTTTTAATATCACTGCTTAATGAGGCACATGTGTGTGTGTGTGTGTGTGTCTGAATAATTTGTGTGCCTCTCTCAAACTGTTTGTATCCGCACAAACACATGTTCACTCTTTTTATTAAGCATAGATATTGGAGTGTCTTTTTTGCCCCCAGAGTTAATTGAATTTCTCTGTAATTAACATTTTCAAATGCTAATCCATTCATCTTCCATGCTTTGGTGAGTACTGTTGGATGTGTGTACTGTATGCCACATCCACATCCCTAATTAGACTGATACAACTTCCCATTGCAGTCAGCAAGACAAAGGACGTCCCGAATCTTATTGAAACATTTGGTTTTCTGCAAATGCAAGAGACTGGCTGTCCAAATTAAAATCTGCCTTTTGTAAAAAGTGACAAAAAGCTACTGAATGAACTAGATTTTTGAGCATCTAACCGACAAGCAAATACTTACAAGTCTTTACAATTGTAAAACAAATTCAACTTACTTTCTTACAATCTCCACAGTAATATTTTATTGACTTGTTTGGAAAATATATATTTTGGAAAATTCCTCCGCAACTCCCAGATTTTCCACTTCAATGAGTCACAGTTGAAACTGCTGTCTCCTGGATGACTCGGGCCGGACTATGAACAAAAATAAAATCCACAAAATCCCCCCTTTTCTGCTTGATTGATTGACCTTGCCTGCTTTGGACCTTGTCGGGCCAGTGAAAGCAAAATCCACCCATCTGGCTCGAGCGAGTGCTTGCAAAATATTGGAGGGGATTTCAAATATGCTCCGAACCAGGTCTCCTGTTTTGTTGGTGGTGTGCCCAAATTCCTGTCTGTTCTCAAGAGGCTGGAAGCAATCAAAGAGAAGTTCCAATCTGTCATTCCTATACTTGGGTAATGACAACCTTGCTGCTCCCCATCGTCTTTGTGCGATGAAGGGTCATTTTGTTGTCTTTCTTCAGTATTTCACAAGCCCCTAATCCCTGTCTTGTGACCGATTGTTTATGAATCCCTTTTGTTTGTCTTTGTCATCATTCTTTCTCTCACCACCTAACTCCGTCTTTTCATCCTTAAACTCCTTTTTTTTCTTTTTGTCTCTCGCCCCTTCTAAGTTTCTCCCTCTCTTTCTCCACAGTAACATCTTTAAAGGCTCAGCAGTGTGCATGTACAACATGGCAGACATCAGGAGGGTTTTCCTGGGCCCCTACGCCCACAGAGATGGACCCAACTACCAGTGGGTGCCTTTTCAAGGAAGGGTGCCCTACCCCCGCCCTGGAACTGTAAGTTCCCAAATAAACAATTGTCCACAAATGCAGTGATTTCACAAGCTTAAAGTCAAATGGGCGCACATAAACCACGTAGAACATATTACGTTCATAAGATAATGAAACATTAATCTTGTACTGTCAACCTTCTAAACGTTACCTGCCTGCCATTTTGGTCTGATTCCCAGTGCCCCAGCAAGACATTTGGAGGATTCGACTCCACAAAAGACCTCCCTGATGATGTCATTACCTTCGCCAGGGGTCACCCAGCCATGTACAACCCAGTGCACCCAATAGGCGGGCGTCCCATCATGGTGCGGACAGACGTGGACTACCAGTTCTCGCAGCTGGTGGTGGACAGAGTGGAGGCAGAGGATGGACAGTATGACGTCATGTTCATTGGGACAGGTACACAACTTCACACTGTGTCTTTGTCCTTTGCTTTGGCTTTAACATATATTTCACACCAGGCTGGTCCACGGAAAAAAAAGAAATACATTTTTGACAAATTATTGAAATCAGTCACAGTTACATGGTATTTAAGGTTGATTGTTGTTACCTATGTAACCTATTTTTCACCAAATAATCAGTTTAAACTCATTTTAACCTACAGTGTATGTACCTATGCACTCAAACCTTCAGATTTATATGCTGTATCTGATTGGCTATATTTTTTCAGACATGGGCACCGTACTAAAGGTGGTGACAATTCCCAGAGAGAGCTGGCATGACCTGGAAGAAGTGGTGCTTGAAGAAATGACTGTCTTTCGGGTATGCCATTGAAAATTGAGTGTTAACGACAAATTATGTAGCGTTTGCCTATAAATATACATACGCTGTCCATAGAAGTAGTAGTAAAGCAGCTGTGCTATATTTGTTTTGTGCAGGAGCCTACTCCCATTACTGCTATGGAGCTGTCCACAAAGCAGGTAACAACTTGATTTCACATACAATTTATCCTGAGGTTGTTGACAGGGCAAGAAGTAAAACTAAAAAGTGAAAACTTCTGGGTCTTAAAGCAAACACTGATATCCAAAAAAACAAGATGTCTAATGTGCCTACTAAAAGCCCAACCCCACAGCCACCTTCTTTTTCATTAGAACCTTTCCAACTGAATCTCACAGGAATACTACATTTTTACATCCTCACTCTTTCTTTTGCTCCACAGCAACAGCTGTACCTTGGCTCGGGCCTGGGTGTATCACAGATGTCTTTACACCGTTGCGAGGTGTATGGGAAAGCTTGCGCTGAGTGCTGCCTGGCCAGAGACCCTTATTGCGCCTGGGACGGCAGCGAGTGCTCGAGATACTTTCCTACCGCCAAGAGGTAGGAGCATGCACGCACCAAACCGATCTTTGACCTTTTGTTTATCCTCAGAGGGTTTGCTGAGCCTGCATGCTTCTTTTCAGCAACATCCTGCCTTTTGTATAAATGCCGTCATACACAGCCACACCTGGGAGTTATCAGTGCACCTGCAGTCTGCTGTTGCAATTGGCTTTTAATGCTTTGCTCAAGGGCATCTCAATATACAACCCATTTCTGTAACCTCAGACCTCCACCAGTGCTGTGAATCCAAAAGAAATACACGGTTACACGCCAAACACACACGTAAAAGCCAAAACATCTAAACATGGAAGTAATCTGAAGTCAAAATATTACGCAGGCACAAAATACAGTCATTAAATACACACAGGCTAAGTATGCATTCCAAAAGGTACAATCCCACAACCTGTGTTATAACTTCTGCCAGTAACAGTTGTTCTGAGTAGTGATCCCGTTGCCCTACAGTCAAGATGTATACATACACAAACACACACGCGCACACAGTGATAAAAAAACACACATGAATATACATCTACACAGCCACACAAACACACTAAATTATAACCAACAGGAGCTGTCTGACCGCTTCACCCTCCAGCCAGGAGGTATGAACATACACACCCTCAAATTACCCTCTGCTGTATCCAGCAGGATTAGGCTGACCGCCTCAGCCCTCACACACACACACACACACACACACACACACACACACACACACAGCACTACACGCCTGCATCTCATTCATCCATAACTTCTCACACCAGCAGAAGTAGGCCAGTGGGTATACTCCAGCTTGGCCGGGTTACAGAGGAGGTGGCACACCCCGTGGTTAAGGCCAGGACCGTCTCCTCTACATTGCAAATATTTTCCCTCCCAGAATGAGAACCAGACACCCAGCCCCGCACGTGCTCAGACGGCCAAAAAAGACAGGAATGTTAGCCTAGGAAACCTACAGAGGAGGGACATGTGTGAGAAAGAAACAGAAAGACAAGTGTCAAAATATGTATGGTACATAGAAGTAAAGAAGAAAAGATGTTTGTGGCCATACTTTGTGTGCAGAATACACACAATGATCATTTTACTCTATCTGTTTCTTTTTTACATCTAATGGTTCTACTTTTTTCCCTCTATCTATTTCTTTCTTTCATTTCCAACCCGCATCACACCTTTGGTTTTAACCCACATCTCCCTGCTTGATTTTCACAGCAACCCGTCAGAGATTTTGAACTAGACCATGACAACTAGGGACAGGGGAGACACAGTGAGTTAGTCTCTGAAACCAGGCTACGAAAACACCTCACCATTGCAGTAAAAAACAACGACAACCTGAATGATATAGTGGACTTTCATATTGAGAGGACAAAGAGTAGTGCTGCTTTTACAACCATTTCGAGGGTGAAACAATGCTGTATGTGTTTTATAATAATGGCTCATCAAAAGGCAATGAAGCACGCTGTTTCATTGCTCGGCGCGGTTATGTTTCTTACAATTCTGCCAGGGTTTAGTTTTTTTCACTCCTGCGATTTAACAGTGGAGTAAAGGTTCAATAAATACCTCCTCCTCTCCAGTCCTCAAATGTAAGTGAAGCTAAACGTGGACTAGTATTACGGAACATTGCCCCCTAGTGGTTGAAATTAAACAGTACAGAGAACAGAACGTGAGAAGTGCATTACCGGTCTATTGTGTAGAACATGTGTTGCTTAAATTACATGTTCACCTACTACTGCCAATAACTTTCAGTGTGTTTTCTTCCCAGGCGAACCAGGCGACAGGACATCAGAAATGGAGACCCTCTCTCTCAGTGTTCAGATCTTCAGCATCATGGTACCTTCATTGACATTAACGCAAACACCTACACTCTCCATCCTTTTTGTCACACTCTTCTCATTCCCCCTTTTTGTGTGTGTTTTGGTTTGAGTAGACGACACGGATGGCTTAGGAGGTAGCGTGGAGGACAGGAGTGTGTATGGTGTGGAGAACAGCAGTATGTTCCTGGAATGCAGCCCCAAGTCTCAGAGAGCGCTCATTTACTGGCAGCTGCAGAAGCCCAACGATGACCGCAAGCTCGAGGTGTGTATGTTTCTCATGTTGTTTCTGATTTTCCTCTCAAAAAAGGCAGTTGGGTGATTGCTAAACCCACACACTTCAATTTGGGCTAAAGCTCAATTTCACGCTAATTCAATAGCTGCAAAGTAAACATCATGTCTCTGCCAAAGACTACGCTTTTCCTTCTATGTGTTATCATGCACTAACCTCTGGCCCCTTTACCTTTAACCTCATTGACCTAGAAAGGGTGGTAACCTTGGGTTGTGGATGTTTAGATTGACCTTTGACCTCATGATGTAACCAATTACTGTTGCCTGAATTTCTACAGGGCCTGTATTTGTCTAACCGGGCATTCAGGGTGTGTGGATTTAGATGCTTGTAAGACGCAGTAATACAATCCAGGAAGTTCAGTTTGAGTAACGGAACCATGACTTTTAAGGATTATCACATGCAAACCACCGCCCAGCAGGTTATAATATAAGGATATAAGTATTTTGATTTCTTTGAAAAGCTATCTTGGCCGAAATCATTTTATCTTATATAAACATCTTATCTAATATATTTTGTTTTACGCCCTCCTTTGATCCTCACAGCTTCAACACAATAGTCCCTTTCAGATCAATGATGTTCAAACAGTGCTGTTGTTTGTCTTGTACTGAGACTGTATTGTTGCTTCAGTTGTGGAGCCTCACCGTGCAGAACGATGTATGCTAGTTGTTTTCACATTCATCTGCTAAAAGGGAAACATTCCCCCTCTGTGCTTACCTAAAATTTGAGCATAACTTTTTTTGCTCTTTATTTATTTCTTTGTCTTTTGTTGTCTGTCTTTTTTCAGATCAAGCTAGATGACAGGGTGCTTCGTACAGACCAGGGCCTGCTCATACGCAGTCTGGCTCAGTCTGACATAGGCATCTACCACTGCCAAGCTGTTGAACACGGCTTTATCCAGCCCTTACTGCGCCTCAACCTCCAGGTCATCCCCGCCCAGAGACTGGGTGACATCCTACCTGGACTTTCCAGTGTGGGAGGTGGGGTAGGTCAATCGCCCAAGCACAGGCTGTGGTATCGAGACTTCCTGTCTCTCTTAGACCACCCAGACCTCAATAGTGTGGAGGAGTTTTGCGATCGAGTGTGGAAGAAAGAACGAAAACAGAAGAGGGTGAAGACGCCCAATGGCAACAGTCAGGGTAAAACCGACAGCACCGGTGGTTCTAACCCTGCATTACGACCTAAAGCTTTGGCTCCCAATGCTCAAAAGCAGCAAGCCAGTCCACCACAGAGCAGGCCATGGCCCCAGGCTGGAGCTCCAACAGTGGAAGGGCCAGCACGGAGCCAGACTACCCAGAAAAGTCAACCAAATCTGGGTACGTTGACTGACCAGGCACCTAATAACAATCAGAAGACGCAAAACGTCCAGAAGGGGCAGGGCAGCCTGGCTGGTTCTCAGGCTGCGGGGGCGTCTCGGGCGAGCAGCCAGCACGCGGCCAAATGGAGACGGATGCAGGAAAATAAGAAGGGACGCAACAGGAGGACCCATGAGCTTCAAAGACCCCCACGTAGCGTTTGAGGAAATAGCACAGAGATGCACATATTTAGACAGATCTACACACACAAGCACAAACCAATGCATCCACACATAAAAACACAAACACATTCTATAGATTGTGTTTCCAATGTATGATTCAGTGACCTCGCCATAACAACAGCAGAACAAAGACCCATAAACATAGCAGCAGCGCACACTTGTGTAACACCATAAGGCTCTCATTCAAAGACACATATACAAATGCACATAACCTGTGAAGAGGACAAAGATGAACAGAGGACTGAAAAACTGGAATGCATACTGTAAATGTGTGAGGCTATGGCTGGTTGCCTGGGATACTGCCTGGCAGACACTTCAACCTCCTGTACATAAGCTACTAAAATAGGACTGGAACAGAACTGTTTAATTGAGGTGTTTGTTGGTAAGCAGGTGGACTTAAAATGCTGAGAGGACAGTTGTGGAGACATTAATAGATACACAGACATTTGTGGAAGCGGAAATAATGCATCCACTGCAATCTGCTGCCCTCTTTGGCCTGAGCATGTGAACTGCAAGATAGTGTACACGGAATGGATTAAAAACTCTTATTTTAAAGAACTGTCATTTGAGTGAAGACAGACAACAGCACTCTTAAAGGAGGAAAGGGAAGGGTTGCACCGGTGGCCCTCATGGTGTTCAAAAATAGATAGAAGCATTACTAGCTGCAAAAACCATACGATGTTGCAAAGAAAGTGCTTCGTCATAACCTTCTCCACCTGAGGCTGGGAAAACATTGTGCATGTTGTTGTCAATCAATGTTTTAATAAGCTAATTATTTTATGGAATTCTAAAGGCTTTTTTCCCTTTTTTTTTTTACACCCTACCTAAAATAAATGTTACATTTTCTTTTATATTTCATTTCCAGACATGTGCTTCTATTTTTGGGGCAAAAATTACAAGCAACATATTAGTCTCATTGTGCATTATCCCTTCTGCTCTTGAGGATTCTGTGTAAGTTATTATGTTGTTGCTTTTTATGGGATTTATAGAATCTGGGCACAAATTCCAGTTGTAGGCTATGGTAAAAACCCAGTCTGGAATAGACTGCCAGTTGTTTTGTGTACATATATACAACAAACTAAACTCTCTGTGTATATAGAGTACATATACAGTACAAGAACACCACTTGATTATTATTTATTGTTCATTGTTTTGTGAAAGGGTTGCATTTATTTTTGATAATACGGTATTTTTGGCTCATCGATATATTGGAGAAACAATGGCAACAGCAACTAAGAAAACTTTGATGGACCAACTGGCTGAAATTGTGACAAGGAATCCCTTTTTGGGGAGAAAAGGGATGAAAATGACTTAAGGTTAGGAGCACCAGTACAGGGCTTTGTGTCATTACTACATTTTTGACAAAGATCCCGCTAACGATAAGCACAATTTTTTCTGTTTTTACTTTCATAACAGATGCTTTCATTACGTTTTCTTTTTTCCCCAAATCCATCCACGTCTTCGTTTATCCATTATGTGTAAGATAATTCCCCAAACTGAAAAACATTAGCTGTGAATCTCTGTAAGAAATAGTGGAGAAAAATGTTAAATTTTGTCTGAAGGAGAAGACACATTATACTGCATGTGAATGCTACCTACAGTAAGTGCATCTTTTTATCGTCTCTACGTGTTTTGTGTGAGAGGTAAAGTTCCCTAAAGCAAGGTGTGAATTCTTTTTGTCCTTTTGCCAAAACAGTGATATTAACAACCAATGATACTATGGCCAAAGCTGTAGATCCAAGCTCCTCAAACTTTGATTCAACAATGGTACCCCCTGTCTCCCTTGTCCCCTTTATACATGACAAGAGTAATGTGTCAATGCAATAAATTAGAGCAGATAGTGCTCTCTACCAAAACTCCAAAGTTTGGTGTGTTCCTGATTCAGGTCTCTCTCTCTGAGTTAGAAAATTGAGAGCTGAAAGTTACTGCTACTGTAACACAGTTCTTTCTGGCATGCATTCAGTTGTCTAAATAAACATCTTCGTTAAGAAAAAGTCACCTTGTTCTCATTTAAGTCAAAAACCTTCTACACACCACACAGTGTCCTCAGCTGCACACTATTTTATCCAAGTTACCACACAGGGCTTCAGATTTTAAAGCGCCCGTATTATGCTCATTTTCAGGTTCATAATTGTATTTTGAGGTTGTACCAGAATAGCTTTACATGGTTTAACTTTCAAAAAAGACCATATATTTGTTGTACTGCACATTGCTGCAGATACTCTTTTCACCCTGTGTGTTCAGACTGAAGGCAAAGGACGTTCAGAAACCTGTATCTGACTCAAAACAGGATGGATATTTTTTTCCAAGTTTGTATGCATGTGGAAGCCCCAGAGACACAAAATAACACCCCAAATCCCAGAAAAAGTGATGTTTTTTTCATATTATGGGCAACAATTTACCCTAGTCCAGTGAAACAAAACACAGCTTCACATTCAGAATCAGAAACCGTTTAAGTAGTATTCACATACAAGCAATTTGTTTTGTTGTATTGTAGCAGAACAACATAGTTTAAAAAAAGTCAAGAAACAAATATATAATAGAAAAAAATATTAAAATACTATATGAAATATGTATAGTATCTCTGTACATCGGTCTGCAAGAAGAAAGTTATGAATCTTTGTATTAACATAAGCTAATGCAAACACTGTAAATTGATGTTACTGGAGGGTCATTTCCTCCAAACTATATACAAACAACACTGAATCTACAGCCATGCTCACTGCCCTGTGAGGCTGGACATGGAGATAATGCTAAGTGCTAACATTAATTATGCTAACATTTGCTAATTGGAAAGTACAGCTGAGACTAATAGGAATGTCAGTAGTCTTACTGATGGCAGTAGGCATTTTGGCATGTCATAGTACAAAAATCACATAATTGATCATATTAATTGCATTCCATTTAGGAACGGCTCCCTGGCATAGATTACTGGAATAGTTGATGAAACTGAAACATTGTGAAGATGGTCTATTCTGGAAAGCTGGAAATCTCAGTGCTTGTTAAGTTTTTTAAATATATTTTTGATAGCTTTGCAAGAATGAATTTACTTTTATTGTCTTGTGATGAAGTCAGGAATCTCGGACATGAATAACACACAAGCTAGGCACCGGTAAGTAGGACTTATTGATGTTGTTTGTAAGTTATGTGAACCAACCTTTTACAGCTATCACAGAAAACCACCATGCTTAACTAGGAACAAACTGTTTAAGTACACTTGGAGCTTTTTAGCCGCTGTTAATGCTTAAAAGATTTATTTATCCTGCAATGAATTTACAAGGTAATTCACAGTTTTTCACAGCAGACATTTCCCCTGCATCCCAATTCTCTGATACTACCATGCTCTTTAGTATGCCAAAAAAGATGTGTATGTCCCAATACATAGTATGTCAAATGTAGTATGGCAAAAATACCAGGATGTCCTACTGCATCTGGTCAGATTTTGCTGTATGCAAGCCAGCATGCTTTTCTGGCTAGTCTGACCCAAAATCCTTTGCACATCATATGAGCCAAGAGGGTCAACATTTAAGGTGTAATGTTATCAAGAATAGATGCTAATTGTATGTTTACTGCATGCGTCAGTACACACTTTGTAATGGCAGCTGCAGAACAAACTAAACAAACAAAAGTAAAAAGAAAATGTACGATTTGGAACTCAGCCTTACGTTGTAGGAAAAGCACAAGTGTTACTAATAAATGAACGATGGCTCTGTTCAATTGAGTGTCCCAGTGAGCCAGCATGCACAATACTACCTTAAAGCTGAATCAGCTAAATGAATATCAGCATAATTATTGTTATTAAGTAAACCTTCCTTTTTTGTCAAAATGTCTTTCTCATGTAGGACCACCAGAGGTCACTGTTATCTAAGTGCCCATCAGAGTCTTGTGCTGAGGTCTAAGTGGAAGCCGGAATGTCCAAGCATTTTGTAATATTTTTAGAGAAAGGTCTTCCTTGTATAGTCGGACACAGTAACACATGCTCAGAAGCTGTGTGCATGTGCGTGTACTTGCATGTCAGCTGAAGTAATTAGAGGGCTGCAATCATTTTCACTGCCCCAAGTTTCACATTATGAGTTCGCTGTTACCATGGCTACTCTGTGTGTGTGTGTGTGTGTGTGTGTGTGCGTGTGTGTCTGTGTGTGTGAGAGTGTGTGTGTGTGTGTGTGTGTATGTGTGAGAGAGAGTCTTAAGAATACACATTTTCAGCTGTAGAAAGTTGTCTTGACCATTATGTTGAAGGGTTTTATTACTGTGGCCTTTACTTTAGGGGAGCTTAGGGAGAGCTGATGTCAAAGCATCTTTAAAACTATATTACATTTACCCTTTACCCCTGCGGCCTATCTGTGTAAACTGCTGTAAAAAGCGGTGACACATACTGTACAATCAGTGTTCACACATATATGAAAGCTTACAGCTGTAGGCTTTGAAAGTGTGCTGCACTGTATTGCAAGGAACTGTCATGTGCATTGCACTAATCTTCAAGTGATCCCGTAGTGATTAGGAATGCAGCAGGTAAGTGGCATCTGCCGCAAAAAAACCATGGCAACTGGGGAAGGATCTGATACAGAGCAGCTCCTCTTGATGATCAATGGCATTTTTCATCAAGACCAAACCCCACTCAGCCTCTACTGTGCTCTCAGGGTGCAACTTTGCTTTGCTCCTCACTGATTGCCTTCACTGGATTGGTCAAAAGTGTATTTAAGCATTATATATTGTAATATATTCTTTTATATTTATAGACCAAAGGATTAACTGATTTCAATGGAGAAAATAATTGACAATGAAAAAAATTGTTAGTTATCAATAGTTCTATTAATGCTGTGGACGTTCAATTATTCTAGTGAATATAGTATAGTTATAGTGCAATACACTTCAACCCCTCTCCCCACGCCAATATTTTCCATACAGTTCCTTAAAATAAAAGCTACTCTGCCATGTTTACCTTTAATTTTCAAATACTAATTACATAACCAAGCACCTTTTGTCTCTGCACATATTTTCCCTGGGGTTTCACTGTATATACAGTGCCCTTTGGGGGTGCTGTTTCCCAGCCTGTTGTTAAGAAGCCATGATTTATATTTATATGACCCCGCCTCCTCAACACCAAGCTACAAGGCTGAGAGTCATAAACACAGACTCCTTACACAGCAGCACAGTCAGGCAGGGAGAGATATACAGTTTGACCTCAGATTTCACTGATTCCTTGGGATTGATTCAGGTGATCAATAACCTAATCCTGTCTGTCTCTGGAGAGAATACTGATTCACACTGGGCTGCAGGGTTGCATTTAAGGACCTAGTAAAATATCAAAGACTCCCAAAGCTTTCTGGTCCAAATGTCACCTTAGTAACGTTACAAGCCAAAATAAAACAAAAGATTAAAGCTGAGGCAGCATTTGGAACCCCCAACCCCCGAGCTTTATGAAAACAGTTGGCTCTACAGTATTTTAGGTAATGCCCTTGTTAGCTTCATAATGTGATATGTTTGTGTATTTGAATTTACCATCAGTGTGACCCATCTGTGTTTAGTCTATCTTAACTCAGGGGACTTTCCCCCTCGTTGCAAAGTGATGATGTCACCGGCTATGACGCACTACTTGACAACAGGTGTGTGTTAAAGATTCATGAGCATGACGGGGTGTTTATGACTTGAATGGCATTTAAACCCACATTACTTTGACATTATCTCTCATCCCTTTCTTTCTAAAATGAGCTCTTTCCTTTCTCTCTAAAGGAATACTCCCATGTCTGCTTCCACTTCTGATGAATCAGCCCATTAGACCCCAGAGCAGCATTAGTTAAGATGTCAGCTACTGTCAACTCACTCAGAAAAATGAAAGTGGAATGCGAAGTGAGAATGGGTGATGAGGAGAGGAAGAGACAACACCAATCCATGATTCTGGTGAGCCATGCTTTTAAAGGGTTTATCTCAAATGCCACACTTCTCCAAAAAAAAGAATAATAATATGTAAATAAATGTAAGGTATGAGTCAGATGTGAGCTATAGCACAATAATGCATCTGAAGTGTTGTTTGATGAAATGCCAGCTGAGACCATACATAAGTTAGTTTACAAGGCCCTGAGCAAGGCCTATGGCACGCTGGGCATAACAGGTGCTAATCGAAGAGCCATATGCAACAACATGGAGGCAGCCGAAAAAGCATCTAGATGTCACTGGTTAAAGAGAGGAAAGCATTGGGGGCAACAGAATGCCACTTGAACACAGGCCGGGGTCTGATCAGCCTCGGTCGGGTCGGCGGGACAAGGGTGTCTGTTGCAACACCCGAAACGCCCAGTGGCTCCTGGATACAACACTGATGATGTGTTCAAGGGTGTGCATCAGAAGAGGTTTCTCTAAAAAGATATATAAAAAGAATTACATATCGCCACTAGCAATTATCTTTTAATGAGCAACAGACTTGTTCTCTTTAAGAACTATATTGCTTTATTACAGACTGTTATACGAATATTAAAATTTCAAAGGAATAGTACAACATTTTGGGAAATATGAGTTAGATGAGAAGATTGATACTGTCTGTCATGTCTGGCTCTGTCCCAAGGTACACACACCAGTAACATTCAATAACATGTTGCTTCTCATTTGTTTAATATGTACAAAAACTTAAATGTAAAAACAACAAGTTGTGTTTTTTTTGTGTGTGTGTTTTTTTTTTATCCAGAGGGTTAAGTGTCAGACTATTTCTTGGCCGGGAGCTAAAAGCTTGGCCAACGGTTGTTTTCTTTAACCTTTAATAACGTAAGACCTGAATAGAAGTAGTAAACAAAGAGAGGGGTAGTAAATACATAAAACGCAAACTTCAAGTATTTCGGTGAACAAAACTCTATATATTGGGGTCATTTACACCAGGAAGTGATTATGCCCTGCTAAGAAATATTCCAGCATATAACCCCCCTATAAAACCAACTGTAAAGCCATGTGTTGTTATTACACCTCAGTTTGTGATGATGATCTGACTCTGCAAATAATGAATAACCATATTTCCAGAAATGCCCATCTATTCCTTTAAGGTAATAATCCACAAATTCATGAGGGCTTTCTGCTGTTGTTAACTCCTGTGGTGTGTTTGTTCTGTTTGCAACTTGGGTGAGAAACACAGTAGAAAACCTTCTTATAAGCATCAGCAGCCTCCACTGAAGAGACAAAGAAAATGACTGGTAAACTCACAGGAATTAAAACTTCCAACAAGAAGACATCAGAGAACTGTCAAACTATCTCAGTGATCTCAGTGAGAAAATGAGTGCCAGGCACAAACAAGCACCAAGTGAAAATGGCTAACACCAGGGAAGTCAGTGTGGCTACCCTAAGGGGTCTTTCTGTGGATATATACTGTAACTTTGATTCTAGATGTATTTGTTCACCATTAGTTTTCCCTTCTCACTTCACTGTTACCCCTGCACAAGGAGGTCATGCTGCTGTTACATCAATCTGCCACTGGACTAGTGGCTTTGGAGATTGGCTTCTGGACTGTGACCAGGAAATCCTATTAACAGTTCTGTTACCAGTTAAAGTCTCCTTCCCATGCCCTTCACCAAAGCACCATAACAACCTCCTTGGAATAAATCTTATAGACTCTGATTTTAGTTCTGTTTAACTCTCCAAAAATGATCATCTTTACTCTTGAAAGATAAACATGTTAGGACTTCCCCATAGTGATTTAGAATGAGAATTGGAGGTAATCTCTTTGTGAATCCATGTACCTTTTTTAAATCCACCTCACTCCTGACGAGGAGATGCAGATGAGGTGATGTGCAACAGAAAGGCTGTAGAGCTGCCAAACAACTGAAGCGCCTAATGTGTGATGTTGTTTTTAGCATATCATGATTTTTTACACACTTTGTGTCATAAAATCTCAGAGACAAACATTAATTCAAGCTTTTCCATCAGTTTAATGCACACATATGTCTTCCTGACTCTGCTCTTTGTATTTGTGCTGCTGTGTATTTGTACGAAACAAAAGGGACTTGTATAATTCTGGCATTGTGTTGAGTGTCTGAATCAGACGCCTTTGTGTGTCTGCAGGAAGCGAGGAGAGGAACATTATTCACAGAGATTTTAGGTTGAAGCATCTGCCACTACATGCCATGAGAAAGAATTACGGTCTATTTCTCAAATACTGCAGAGAAATAATATACCACATACTTTGTTTGTGTTTACTGGCCTCAACAGACGTTGTATTTAAAGTTTCTCAGTGCAGCTTGTGGCTGCTGAGAGGAAAAGTATTCAAGGGGGAAAAATCTAGTTTGGCAAGGGATGAATAATTAATTTGGGAGCTTGTTTTGTGTTTTTTATTGTGCTGTTGTTTCTTTTGTTATTTTCAGTTGATTGCCAGTGAGTTAACCTGACACTCAACTATATCAGAGAGCTACAGCAGGAGTCCATGCACTGTGTGTACAAGAAAACAGCTTAGCATGCAGAGCAGTGTGTGATTGGCCTAGCTCTCAGTAGAAAAGAGGATTAGAGGGGCCTCTTATGGCTGTCTGTGTGTCAGAGCCTGTGTTTGTGTGAGTGTGTGTGTGTTGGCAGCAGGTGCAGCCAAGCATACCTACCCGTGTGCCTGTGCGCAAGCATGTCGAGAGTAAGATTGAGAAAGGAACCTGAAAGGAAGAGAGGCTCCACGACTGTGGTCAGGAGAAATTGGCGTTGAGAGGCGGTGTTAGGGGCGTGCCAGGTTTGCTAATAGGGATGAGGCCGGCTCAGTCCTAATATACCAGAAATTAAACATCACATGCAAGTACAGCGTCTCCCGGAAGCTCCCTTACCTCATCATACCGACTTTGTGGATACATACTCCTGCACATTACCACGCTAAAATAAAGGTATGTAACTCTTTTTTGCTTGTCTTTTGGAAACTGCTTGTTTCTCTCTAGAAGAGGGGATTATGGATTTAAAGCTCTCATAGGAAGGTTCTCGTAGATTGTTTTTAGACAAGAACTCCATTTTATTACAGGGGAAAAGATGTTATTGTGGGACACATTCGTCTAAACGGTATCTTAGGTTGACAGTGGTGTCTTTGGTGAATTGTTGTGTATAAGAACATGTTAGTATTTTAAAGCTAGGTTTGTAGTTCCACTGATCCCTATGGCAAAATAAATTGCCTTTGTTAGTGTCTTTGCCTCATACCCCAACAGCGTATCCAAATTTAATGAACAGTGCAGTGTGTGTTATCCGGTTACCAGACTCAAGTTACATTGGCCAGGCTACACAGTACAAATACATCACACACAAATTGTCAAATATCAATTCAGTGGTGTAAAGTAACAAAGTTCAATTCATGTATTTTAATGTATTTTATTTACTTCACTACAGTTATCTGACAGCACTAGTTATATATCACATTAAGATCTTACATAAAAAAATACATAATACTTCTGTAACAATCTGAGGAAGTCATATCAGTCACAGGGCGAAGTCTTCCGCAGAGTGAGAACTTTTACTCTCCGTACTTAAAGCACATTTTGCTGTACATTTACTTAAGTAGGATTCCTGGAATGCATCCTTATCTGGGATAGATTTCAATATGTTGTTTACTCTTAAGCAGAAACATTCTTAAAGGGCCCTGATAGCATTGTGTGTGTGTGTGTGTGTGTGTGTGTGTGTGTGTGTACTGCTGGGTTTGCACATGCCTCAAAGAGTGCTTGTCCCCAGGGCCTGTGTTTGATGTGGTGTGGTTACACCTGTGTGTGTCTGTCTGGGTGAGTGTGTTTGCTTCATGACTGTATCGTTCAGACTTCAGTCAGTATGTTTATGAGAGAGAGAGAGAGAGAGAGAGAGAGAGAGAGAGAAAGAGAGAGAGAGAGAAAGAAAAGGGCAAGAGAGACTTCCGCCTCACGGCGTAGAGACAATCAGGCCACGCTTCAGCGGTCAGTGGGAAGAAGCACAGGAGCAGAGCAATCGCTACACTCATCGTTTATCACTGAAGACAGAAACCAAGACTGCCTACACGCACACTAAGGCGAGGAGGAGATACACTGAAAGAGGAAGACAACTAATAAAAAAAAATGAGGCATATCTTTACCCAGGGAAGCCAAAGAGATGAGGTAGGGATGAAGAAAATATGATTCCAAATGTGCATATAAAAAAGGGAAATAAGGAAGCAGGACTGTTGGTTGTGAAAAAAGCAAAACATGAAAGGAAACAGCAAAGCTGATTTGAAACCTGCAAACGCAACACTCACCCTGGTCAACAGCATATTGATGTATGGCCATTTCCCCGCGCCTCTAATCTATTATAGAAAACATTTTACACTTTTTTTTGTGATCAAATGTTTTTATTTAAAGATTACAAACAATAAGCTGAGACATGAGAATGCCAGAAAAAAACAGGAAAGATGGGAAGGAGAGAGACTTAATAAAAACATAACAGTAAGAGTGATGTCCGCAGCTGACAAGTAATACATACAGAAACACACACACACACAGACAAACAGACAGACAGACAGACATAAGATAAGAGACCAAACATATGCGCAAATAGAGGTCAGAAGGCTGTAGCACAAGTCAACAGCATGGATTTCAAGGATTTAGCAATGTTGAACCAAGTGTCCAAAGTCTTCTCTGGCGCTCCATTTATGCGAGCCGTAGAGAGTTCCATATACAGTATATGACATCCAAAAAGGAAAGGGTCCATGTACGAGTAGACACCTCATGAGGTAGTTTCCAACGGGTTGCAATCGTTTTCTTAGCAGCCGTGAGTCCAGCAAATACAGCACATTTTTGACTTTTAGAAAGCTGAAGGGGAGCCAGATCATTCAGAATCAAAACACTGATAGTAACAGGTACAGTAACATTAATCTAGGCAGATATTTTGGATGCAATATTGTTCCAGAACTGACTAACAGGAAAGCAATCCCAGAACATGTGCCTTGAATTTTCAGTGGACAAAAAGTGCATTAAGGGCTGTTAATTACTTTCATGTGGTGCATTTTCACGGGGGGTGAGATATGTCCTATGAATGAAATTGTAGTGAATCTGCTGATGGTCTGGATTGTGTGATACTTCTGGGATGTTGGACCATATATCATGTCAGTCAAGATTGTTGCTTAGGTCTGGGTAAGCGCGTTGGGAAACATTTACACAACAACAATTTACATTTTAAGAAATATGGTTATTTTCTTTTTGAGAGTTAAAAGGAGTCGGTTAGCTTAGCTTAGCTTAGCATTAAGACTGGAAGCAGGGGGAAACAGTTAGCCTGGCTCTGTCTGAAGGGAGAGGCTTTATTTCTTGGCCAGGTGCAGCCTAATGTCCTGCACATAGAACCAGAACTTGTTGTTTTTACCGTGTTTAAGTTTTTTTCAGTGCAAGAAAAGCAAGAAATATAGCACAATAACCCTTTTGAAGACAGAGCCTGGGGACAGTTAGCTTAGCTTAACTTAGCATACACGCTAGAAACAGAGGTAAACGGGTGGCTCCGATCCTTGGAAAGGTTCAAGAAATGTGCCACCACCTCAAAACTCACCAATTAACACATTATTTCCCATTTGTTTAAGCTGTACAAAGAAGTGTAAAATCAACAGGGTTTGGGTTTTGGGGATTAAGTGCCATGCTATTTCATTGGAAGAGTGGCTTTCTTCTTAACCAACAGGAAAAATACAGCACATAGGCTAACCCCTATAAACATTTCAGTTTGTGTATGGATTAAACAACCAAGATGTTAATTAGTGAGCGTTAGAGGTGCTAAAAGGTAGACTTTGTTACGTTTGGACAGAGCCAGGGTAGCTGTTTCCCCCTGATCCCAGTCGTTTTGCTAAGCTTAGCTAACCATCTCCTGTCTCCATGTATATTTAGGTTTACTGTGCAGACATTAGAGTGGTATCAATCTTGTCATTTAACTCTTTGCTAGAAATCAGATTCCCAAAATGTCAAACTACAAGGAAACAGACAAAACATATACATGTTGCGCTTTACCCTCACGATTCAAATTGTGCTATATTTTGTTATCGTTTGTAAGCTCAAAATCAAACGGTTAGGCACACAACAGCACAGACACAGAATACAATGGTATCTTATTTTCCACTTGCAGGAGCTGTTATCACATCTACCATTTGACTTAAATGATGAGCTGTAGTGTCACATTGTCCTTAATCCTTTTACTCCGAATATTTTCTATGAAGTAAGAAAAAAAACACGATGGACGCACATTAATATCTGGCTGGGTCCCCCTTGGTACAGACTAGTCACACGGTCTTCCTCTCCACCTCTGCCCAGGGACTGAGGACTCTAAGCTGGGTGCATAGAGGACACATCTGCCCCAGAGCTCCACAAACAACACAGCAAATGAGCACTCGCTGTCATAATGCAACACATCAGTTTGATGTACAGCAGAGCCGACAGATTTTAATATCCTATGCACAGGATTGGGTGACTGGCTGTGCATATTCTCAGTACAGTGGAGCTAAATATAATATAGGTTTGATCTGTAGTCATTTTCAGCATGGGGGCTGATGAAATGCAATTCTGTCTCATTTTGCTTTCAGGTTCACATACTGGATGCAACATACTGTACTCTGATTCTCTTTTATTAGTGAGCTTTTATTTTACACTTATTTAATCACATGCTTCTTCAGTACTCACAAGAGGAGATAAAGTATTTATTATGATGTATCTGGCTACAGTCAACTTGATGTCCCCACATGCTTACTGCCAGCCTTCAGTTGCACATTTGAGAATATAAAGCATTAAGATATAAAATGAGACATCTGACAGCTGCCAACTGAAAAAAACGCATATGTAATATTACTCATGCTATTGCCATCTGAAGACCTTTGCGGATGTTTTATCTGTATTTTGGAATATTTTATGGTAGCAATTTCACCCAAAAGTAGATTTATGTCATTTTAAATGCCGTTGCTCTAATGCTTTTAGTTGCTCTGTGGAATGGCTAGTCCTGGATGAAAAAAAGAGGCACATATACTTATTATATACTGTATAAATCATGGGAAAGCAGTTTCTCCCGGATATAACAAGACAGAGAAGCTCTGTATGTGGAGAGGTTGGTGTGTGATCATAAAGTACACATTCAGTAACTTCGTTTCGCTGGAGCTCCAGATGCTTACCCACAAACAATATCCACTACAACTCTCGTATTTTTTTAACTTTAAAATGATAATAAAGGACTAAAACAAAACAACATCAATGACACCAACCCCACCTTCCCCCCTTTCCGCTTAGTCTCGATTCTTTAAACAATCAAACCGGACACCTTTAGCTCAGTAAGTCCCCTTTAAAACATATTTTCCTCCGCTGATGTCTTCGGATCACCTGTCAGAGGAGGCACATGCGCGGTGAGCAGGAGAGTCGAGACGCTGTTGGAGAATCTGCGTCAAGTGAAGCAGTGCTACATGAAAATAACGGAAAGAGCCTGATATAAGTTTAGTATCAATATAAAAGTCTTGCATTTTTTTTTATTTGAGATTACAATGAATGAAGTGTCAGGGTGGCAGAGCAAAAGTCTAGACTCTTAAAGTGAAGACTCAGCCTTATTTAGCTATGCTATACAATCTACATGGTATTCTTTGTGTGGTATAGTGTCAATTGTGTGTTTTCATGTTTAGATTCATTTCAGGCCCTGCATTGTGCAGTATAATATTTACCAAAGACCTACATTAACACTAGCTAATTAGGATTTTATTTTTGTGAAACCCACCGGAAGCCACCTTCTTTGACTGAGCAATAGTAAAACGGAGGACCCCCCCCGCCTCACGGAAAACTGTGGTAACTGTGGTGTACAGCTGCAGAGATGCGCGACACGGTAAAACAAGGAGTAACGAGGGAAATGGAACGACATCACAGGGAAGAAAAGTAACCACTGAAAATAAATCATCTGAGATGCTACGAGATACCGAGAAACGCCGTCTTCTCTGCGCGCTTTGGACGTAAAAACGCGGACAGGGCTCGGATCGTAGCCTACATTGATCCGAATACAGTGGACGGGAGGGGTCGATCATGGGGAACGAAGCAAGCTTGGAAGGAGGCGAAGGGCCGCCGTCCGGGCTACCAGAGGGGCTGGCACCTGACGGGAAGGGCGGCTTCGTCCGGGTGCCCGATGGGACACCGGTCAACCTGAGTGAACTCAGCGAGGAGCAGAGGAGGCAGCTCGCCGCGGCGATGTCAAGGGCGCAAGCCAGGCAGCCCGGAGGCGCAGGAGCTGCACGAAGGCAGGGCTTTTTTACCAGCATTTTTATGCACTTAAAGTATCCACACTAAACACGTTATGATTCGTGAGAGAGGACCGATGGATGTGTTGTGGTTGCGTGAAGAATCATTTGGAAAGCGTCAAAGATGCTGTAGGAGACAGGGGGCTTGTTCACGCCCATTTATGATCCTCCCAACCGCACTAACAATGATGCTATTCTTAAAGCTCACTGTAATGGATTATCCTTAACATTTAAAGATCAGCATGACAGACGATTTCTCGTCTGATACCCTGCAGCTCAAATATTGCCTGGGCACGTTTAATTGACAAGCTGCTGTATTTACACATTTGCGCAGGCCTCGTTTTAACGCTCGTCATTCTCTTTTCTAAGACTCAATGTGTAAAATTAATCTGAATTGGTGAATGGTTTAACTCGGTGTCCGCGGGTCGTCTCTCCGTGTGAGTTCAGAGAGACACACCTCCAGTATTTGTGCGAAATTTCGAAAAGCCTGCTGGGTAAGAAAATCTGTCGTGCCCAGTTTTTTTTCCCCATCTGAACGACGTTTGAACAACCAGCTACACAAATCCCCTACCTTTATCAGCTGTGTATCCGCTAAATATTGCCAATTATACTCTTTACTTCTGACTCTCGCATAAATTGGATTTTAATCGGCTGTGTGGGAAATAAGCTGTGTTATGGAGGGGGAGGTAGAAAGCTGCCAATGAAAACAATATGCTGCCACTTCCATGACGCTTCCGATTGAAATATAACTCATATAATAGTGTAATAGTCCTTGATATCTAATAAAATGATTTGCGGTGCTGCTAAATGGCTCCAATTGGAGAATCATTTTTTATTTATACCCGAGCTAGAGATGGAGGGGGGAGGGCTGCATTAATAGAAACATGACTATACATAGAACAGCAGCGTTAATGTCATCACTCACAGACTTCGGATTTCATCTTGGCATTGGTCTCGGAGTCTGGTCTCTGTCCATGGTGCTGGAATATGCCGCTGCTGTCCGCTGCAGTGAATTGGCCAACAGCATTGCAACACTACTACTTACATTGTTTGCTGGGCTCTTACCATGCAAAGTCATGTATTACTCAGTGCTCATTGTAAAAAAGAAAATCAAATGCTGCATTCATTACAACATTAAACTTTATTGCCCGGTAATGTAATTTTTCTCAGACATAATGGCAGAAGCACCAGGGACTTTCAAATAGCAGCCTATGTCATCCTCATACAATAACAAAACATTAACCTACATTGTTGGATTTCTCTAAGGATCCCGTTGGCTTTCACGCTTGTGCTTCGCAGTGTGTGTTGGTTATGTAGGTTGCCTCTCAGCCTGAGCTAACAAAGATGTCTCATCTCACCCCCATAGAGACAAACATTTCCCTTTTTATCTCAATGATCTACACTCCATGTCATTCAGCGGTATTCACTTTCCTGTCAGCTTCACCCCAGGGCTGCTAGCTTCCCATTCTGTGTCCACTGATGTGTTGAAAGGGCTTGAGATTAACAAAGAGCTAGTTTTGTGGTCTTAATTTAGCACAGTAAAGCTACAGTAGAGACAGGGGAGTTGGTAAACGTCATAAGCAATACTGTTTGAGATGGGAAATAGTAAATGCATTGAAAATACTACAAATACTGATACTTGTGATTAGCATGTATTAGCATTAATTAATGTGAAAGCTATTTAGGTTCTTCATGATTTTAGTGTCACCCAAATCACAAATTACAGTGACAAATTAAGGGATAAGGCAGGTAAATGAGCTAAAGTGTATTTCAGAGCCATCTGGTCTTAATCTCTTATCTATTGTTTGTATTTTGGCACTGGGTCAGCTGAGAGTTGGTGTGGACTTGGCTTATTAAATGTTCTCACATTTCCAAAGTAAACACAACTCAACAATAGCAAAAAAGCAGTGCTAACAAAAACTTTCTCTTTTTCTCTTTTCCAGACCATCAGAATCTGATACCCATCAGCGTTCCCAGCAGGTAGGGGCCTCCAGGGGCCCTACAGGTCTCAGTAAGAGTCGTACTGTAGACGCCTTCAACCAAGGTCCACCTGGCAAGCCCACACCAGGCCGGAGCCCCTCATCCCTCAGCCTTTTTGAATCCAGATTCCGGCAGGAGCCAAAAGACCCAGAGACCAAGTCATCCAGCATGTTTGGCTCCAGCTTCATGTCATCTATGACCTCCTCTGTCTCCTCCTCCATATCCTCCATGGGGGATTCTGTCAACATCCCCAAGTTTGGGATATTTGGAGATGAGGAGGATGGAGATGCATCTGCAACACATGAGTCCAAGCAGGGAGGAAAGCCACCAGGCAAGGGCCCTCAGCAAGGGCCAGGTCCAAAGGGACCACAACAGGGAGGACCTCTGAAACAGGGTCAGGGCCCTCCTGGACAGGGGCCAAAACCAGGGCAAGGACCCCCTGGTCAAGGACCCAAGCAAGGACAGGGACCACCAGGCCAGGGGCCAAAATCTGGCCAGGGTCCTCCTGGCCAAGGACCCCCTGGGCAAGCCCCCAGGCAAGGACAGGGGACACCAGGCCAGGGGCCAAAATCTGGCCAGGGTCCTCCTGGCCAAGGACCCCCTGGGCAGGCCCCCAGGCAAAGTCAGGGTCAACCAGGCCAAGGACCCCCAGGGCAACAGGCCCCCAACCCAGGTCAAGGTGCCATACAGAGTGGGCCTCCCCAGCAAAAAGGTGGAGCCCCTCAGCATGGACCTGGGAAGCCTGGACCCAAACAGCAAGGGCCACAAGGCCCTGGGGCTCATCCTGTAGAGCCAGCTAAGAGCGCAGGGCCTCTTGGTCAGCAGGGGGCTGGAAAACCTGGAGCAGGACTCTGTCCACTATGTAAGACCACCCAGCTAAACACTGGATCGAAGGACCCCCCTAATTACAACAACTGCACTGAGTGTAAGAACCAGGTCTGCAGCCTCTGTGGGTTCAGCCCCCCAGACTCAGCGGTAAGACAGTGATTATGTTATTTTTAAAACCTTTTCTTGTTTCTTTAATATGTTCCTTTAATTAATTACATTGATGTAAGCATTTTTGCATATCCAGCTGTCAGTTTTCCAAATAATAAATATGCAACGGTCAACTAAAATACCAGACCACTGCCAGAGATACTGGCATTTGTCTAATAATACACTAGACAGTCCATGTAATTGATTGCATGTAATGGGAAAAGTCACAAATGATAAAATGTTCTGTTTGTGACATATCAAAGTGTCTATTCAGTTTACTAAATCCACATTACACTGCAAAATGTAATTATCAAAGCTTATTTACTCCGATACTTAGGCTCAAATGTTGTTAAGAGTTTAATAAACTATTTCAATATCATTAAATTACTTTGTGATATAGAGAGAGGAAATTCTCAGTCAAACTTAATTGGAAACAATGGAAATTTTCGAAGATATGGTATGTTTGAAATGAATAAAACTAATATTTTAAAAGTAGGTTCAAATATAAGACCAACTGTTATTATATCCAATATGAGGCTGTTGGCATCATATTGCTGCATCTCATAAGAGTGGCACATGATTTGAGGAGCAGAGGGACCATATGGACCCAGGGAATGTTGATCAAGGTGACTCATGTCATGGCCACAGGAAGATACTGTGCCAGCCAATGACGACACTCTGTTACACATGAACGGAAAACACTAGTGGCCATTGATTACAGCACAGCAGAGAGACCAGCTCCTTCTGCTTGAGCCTCTTCTTAGGATTTATTATTATGCAGATTGAATTCAGAATAACGTCTACAAATGTAATACTGTTTGCCATTACAGTATACTACACCGTATACTCTTTAGATCGGTTGAATTGACCTCATCTCTGTTTATATTGTATGCTATTCCAATTTTTCCTTTTTAGATAGTGATCAAATTGTCAACATTGGCCCCTTCAAACACTGTGGTTTGCACACAGTGGAAACCTAGATACCCTGAACACTAAACAAAGAGCACTGTGGTGTAACCAGGCTTTTGTGTGAGCAGGTGTTGATACGGTATGGTCTAAACAGAGACAATGAAATGCAACTAGTTATGGTTGTCTAACATTTACACAACCTATGATAGATGAAAGAACAAATAGGATTGATAAATAAATAGTGTATGCCTTTCTGTCTATTAAAAAAATTATTTTGGTTTATAGACTTTGTGTTATTGCTGAATAAAAACAATTGTGTAGAAATAACAATTTTTTATTCTAATTTAGTTAGAAACACATAATATAAATGCATTTTTATGGTGATTAGTATTTATGTAACTCCTGCCAGATTTGAATTTTCTCATGGTATAAGAAGCAATTTGCCTGTAAAACAGGATTGAACATCATTTGATACACTAATTAGTGGACATGTCTCTAAATTAGTCTATTATTTTATAGGTTTAATTGGTTATGCTTGCCTGTGTATACACTGTTATTACAATGCTATTGGTGTCTGTGTTCATAACAGTGTATACATTTGCTCCAGTCAAATCTAACCCATCTTTTGTTTCATGCACAGGGTAAAGAGTGGCTATGTCTGAACTGCCAGATGCAGCGAGCAATGGGAGGTATGGATCCCCCTGGAATGACAAAGCCCAAACAAGGCTCAGCCCCACCTTCACCCCAGAGACAGGCACCAGGCAAGCCTGGCAAGCTGCTGATGAAGCAGCAGAGTACCACCGACCAAGGGTTAACGCCGCCCACCACACCGAGGCAGAAATCCCCAGGTCCTACCTCTCCCGGGCCGCTTTCCCCTGGTTCCTCATTGGGAGGATCTCCCAAGATTGACCCCAAGACAGGCCGCCCCATTCAGCCGAAGTCCAGCCCCCAGCAGTCTCCATCTAAAGCCAAACAGGAGTCCAGCTTCTTTGGGGGATTTGGAGGTATCAGTCTGGGAAGCTTGACAGACACAGCCAAACCTCCTGCGGCTGCTTCACAAGCTGCCGAGTCTGTTACAGGGAAACTGTTTGGTGGGTTTGGCGGTTTGATGGAATCGTCGAAGCCTCAACCACAGGCCGCACCAAAGCAGGAGGAATCTGTGGCTGGGAAGTTGTTTGGTGGTTTTGGAGGGTTGACAGAAACAGCAAAACCTCCAGCTGCTGCTTCTCAAATGTTCAGCTTTGGGTCATCCCTCTTGAGTTCAGCCTCTAATCTTGTCTCTGGAGAGGAAGAGAAGGCAGCAGCTTCTCCACCTAGGTCACCCCTAGATTCGGGACCAGGTTCTCCTGTAGATTCTGGCCCGGGCTCACCACCAGACTCCCCTTTCTCTCCTCCTGGGTCTCCTCCGGATTTGGACTCTGCTCCTGACACTCCAACCAAGAAACCCCCTAGAACCATTTCTGTAGAAGAGGAAGAGAAGGTGTCAGCAGCCAAACTTGGATCTGCCCCAGCCTCAATAACCAAGGAAAGCTGCCCGCTCTGTAAGGTTGAGCTGAACGTTGGCTCAGCAGACACGCCCAACTACAGCTTCTGCACCGAGTGCAAGAAGACAGTTTGCAATCTTTGTGGATTTAATCCTACTCCCCATTTAGGAGAGGTAAGAACTACAGTTTTTTAAGCCCCACAGCTTCCTTTGCTTTCAACACACTGAATCTACCCGTAATTTATGCAATGTGTCGTGTATAAATAGAACGCAAACATCCTCTAGATGTTTCATTGAAATAGGTCACTGTAAAGATACCATCAGGAGTTTTCAGCTCTGCGTTTTTCCCCACTCGCATCTTGAAAAGCATCTTGAAAGGAGGATAGAATGTTAGTAGTTGTACATTAGTTTACCATATGTTTGTACAGTACACGTTTGTGTTCATTGTCTTGTGTTCATTGACGAGGAAATTAAACACTTTTGGCCTGCTTATCTTTCGAGGTGTGGAGACTGGTTTGCTGGTGTTAACGTGGTGTTTTGTCCCACATAGATGCAACATCACAACACTGCGTAGAGTTCCACAGAGCAGATGGTACTCTATGGTGTAGGATCAGTATATTGTGGTAATAGAGGCCAAAAAGTCCTCTCGGTTGAGTGGTTTCTCAGCATGGAGGCAAAACATGTTTACGCCAGCTACAATGCACTTAATATTCCATATGAAGGATCTTTGTTAGTATCTGTATGCCACTCATAATCTATACATTCATTGAAAATTATAAGCCATGCATGGTTAAATTAACTGAAGCCCTAAGTGAGTTACAGTGCTATATTTAATTATATCCTCTTGACATGGTCATGCGAGTCAGGGCACAATCTAGTGTTTGTCAACAAGTAGCTTTATCATGGCTTCGCTTATTAACTACTTTGTTAGCGGGTGGTTTAAGTGTGTCTTTAGTAATTTGCTGTGTAATTTTGGTTCACTGAAGAGTCGTCTCTAACAGGGAGATGGACTGAGTTGAGAATGGACTCCACAGGAAATGCTGAATTCTCATGGGAAATTAACTTTTATTTTGTAAAAGAAAGATTAGCAAAATAATCTTGGCTTCTAAGAGATATTTAACGTCCTTTACTTTCCATTAATATTACTCAGATATGAAGGTGAAACCTACAACATGTAAGAATGGACCCATTTTGTCAGTACAGTGCAGTCTTAACTTTCAAAAGTATCATTTCACATGTTACATAATACCTCTCATGCTGTTCGTTAAACATACAGTAAGGATACAGCCAGCACCTGGATAGCTTAGCTTAAAGACTGGAAAAAGGGGGAAACAGGTATATCCTGGCTTGGAGTACTAACTCCTGAAATCTCACACATAACAATAATCAGTCATCCTTAATCAATATTTTGACATGCCAGTTTGGTTGTGTGTAGTTGTGCAAATTAGCTTCTATGGACCTGACCATGGTTCTGAAATATCAGTAGCCTGAAGCATTCAGTAAAGTTGCCATTCCCGACCGGTCTCGAGACAGTGTGACGTCATGGGAGCGCCGTAACTATTTATACTCACCAGTTGCAGTCTTCTCCCGAACAGAGGTGTCGCAACTGGTAAACAAGATAAACAATGACAGAACTGGCAGCAGCATTGACGTCAATGTCAGCAGTGGTTAGATGATAGTGGAGTTAATGGATGAGGAAGAACAGCTGAAGAAAAAGAAGGTGAAATGTTCATCCTTTAAATAACACCATATATAAATATGGTGAGTTTGATATTCCCATTTAACAAATGAAGATGATAGATGATGAGAGCACTTTGAATACTTTAGAATGTCTGCACAACATTTCAATTACTTAATTCGTTGGTTCAAGCCTTTCATTCACCATAAAAGCACTCATCTTAACCCAGTAAGTTTACAAGAGAGTTTCCTGGCATGACAGTTGCCCTCAAAGTTGTCCATGCTTCCTATTTCCGCTTTGTCATGCGGCGCTGAAAAAAATAGAGTGGTACACTCTGGTTCATCCATCCATCCATCTTCATCTGCTTATCCGGTATCGGGTCGCGGGGGCAGCAGCTCCAGTAGGGGACCCCAAACTTCCCTTTCACGAGCCACATCAACCAGCTCCGACTGGGGGATCCCGAGCCGTTCCCAGGCCAGGTTGGAGATATAATCTCTCCACCTAGTCCTGGGTCTTCCCCGAGGCCTCCTCCCAGCTGGTTGGGCACTTTAAATCCTGGTGGCACAGCAAGATCCATGTCATTTTAACATCACATTGTCGCGCGCGACAGGTCGGGAACGGCGGCTGTAAAGATACCTTAACTGTGCTATGTATTGGTGAATCAATGGCATTGTCCGTGGTGCTGAAGTAGCAAACAGATGTGTAATTGTGATTTTTTTACCCAGTCCCACCCTTCTCTTAGTTTCGTCTTGGATGTTGGGTGGGGGGGCGGGGGGTTTGTAAAAGAGTTGGTCATAGAGCTGTTGGCTATGAACAAATTACCTACTGGTTGCTATGAAGTACATGAATGTTCAACATTATTATTGAAATTGTCCCCTGCCCCACTGCTACAGTGGCACTCCAAAACAAGATGGCTGCCATGTGTTCACAGTAGTGACATCACTATTCAATACATCTTGTCTTTAAGCCAAAACTGTCAGAGTTTTGTTTTTAAGATGTTGCTACATATTTTTACAAGAAAGATATATGTTTTGACTCATCTAGGACTAAATAGAAATGAATCATTCAAGGATTCAATTGAACTAGAATAAAATGAGTTAAATCTTAAAACAGCAGTACCTTGTGGAGCATGGCTGTAGGAGACATACAGTACACACACACCTTGGTTGAGTCATCTACCCCCTACATACTGTGCCTCGCTTCTGTGTCATTCGCTGTCATAATTTGGCAGTAGGGGTTTACTTACTGACGCATGTGAGTGGGTCAGAGTGTGTGTATGCGCGTGTGTGTATGCAAGTGTGTGTGGTAACTGAACAGTATGTTTTCTTTTCAAGACTTGAGAGCTAGTTGGGTATGACTGAGATTGGGCAGGCTGGTGTGTCCTTGCATACTGTAGTTGTTTCAACAAAGCTTTAATTTAAAAACGCTGGATTCAAAATATAAAATACAAGACGTTTCAGTGTTCATCCAAACACCTTCATCATTTGTTTAGTGTGCACAGGAAGTAACTCTGGTCTTAATACACAAGGCAGCCACATGATTTCTTGGCATGAAGTCTCATGCCTGCTAAGATGTAGTCCATTGGTGATACTGAAGGTTGAGAGTGTATGCATAACATATGTGTCAACCGTGTGTGCACGTAATCTCTGTTTCTTAAAAGGATTTGAAAGGCAACTGGAAGCCTGTCATTGTAATCGAGGCTTGATACTTAACTGAAGTGGCTGTGCTTAATCCTCATCAATGAGTCGTGAAAAGAGGCACCCCAGAAGGAAATGCATTCACCTTCATAGTTTTTCTCAATGTTCTTCAATTTTTTTTTCATCACAGCCCTCCATTTTTTCACATTTACTTAAAATCTCTATATAATTTAACTCTGTTTTATGTCTTCTTTCTCTGTATCCTCTAATTTTAATAAAAGGCCTGGAGAAGACACACAAGTATACAAGTGTTTTTTGGGGCCTATCCTCCTCTTAAACACAGTATTATATCTGTGTCAGAAGAATCTCCCTTAGTGGTGCTATCCCTATGCCTTTCTCACTGTTGCTATGCTTTGATGTTGGGAAAGTCTGTAGATGTGTGTGTCTGCTCAGTGACGTTACTGTGGCTCATGCTCCATGTCATGGTGCCCTTATCAGTAATGAGTGTGCTCGTCTGAGAAATCTTACGTAAAATGGGAGAGACACCACTTTGCCAACATGCACAAATGAAAAAATCCAGAGTTGAGGCTGCAAGCTACATCCTGTATCACCTATACCAATGAGAACTAACTGAATCTCACCTTTCTTTCCAAGCCTGTGGAATATTTCAAGTCACGGCTGAATTTGTTCCCATTTCGATGCTTAATGACAACTATGGTTCCTGCAGCTTAAGATCCAGTCGTAGATACAATGACGTAGTGAAGGGTGAATGCACCTGTGCCCAGCTACTCTGTAGTCTGACATAACAATTAACCATATCAAATGTGCATTCATTTTTTATGTTAATTAAATTGATGTCTGATTGAGAGTTTACAGTTTACTCACCTTTAAAATGACCACTACATCACTGCAGATATTCAGCTGACAAAGTATTCTACTCATCAGAGATGCTTTGCTGTAATATATCAAATGGCCTCCCCTGGCCTTAATTATTAAACACTGGAAAAGGGAGGATCCAAGCCATTGAACAAACCAAGATTTCTGCTGGCAGGTTTAAGGACTGACATCACATTTAGCTTAAGGATTTGTTTAACTTCAAAGACAGGAAACTGAGAAACATGTTAACCATGCTCAATTCAAAGTAAAAACAAAGTGCGTAAATAGGTATTATATTTAAAGGAATATTTGACATTTTGTTCAATATTTGACATTTTGTCAAATATGCTTTGCATTCTTGGCGAGAGTTATATAAGAAGATTGATATCACTTTCATATCTGTATGGAAAATAAGAAGCTATTGCAGGCGGCCAGTAAGCTTAGCTTTAGAGGTGATTTCTTTAAGACTGCAAGGGAAGCTCAGCTTCCCCTTAAATGCCAAAAAGTTAATGGTCAAATAAGAACTATTGTGTTAACATTTTATTGACTAAAAATGTGTTAGAATATGTTCATCTTGAAGATGAGTTTGTTCAGAATCAGCTGATTGGAGGGTCTGTCAAAGCCTGCATCTCCTTTTGATTGACAGCGATTTTGTACAATAAACTGTTGCTGAAGCCACAAGCTCAGTTCCATCGCAGCTTTTGTAAGTGTTTTTAAAAAGAAAACTGCTGCAACCTATTTCTTGGTATTTGCTTGGCAAAATTGCTACCCAATTTTCATCATACATTTCATACAATTATACACAACATCCTTGTTTCAGTTTAACCTAATTCCCACATTTTCTCATTTGAGTTTAATATTGTTTTGTCAGATTGTTTGTTCATTCATTCATTCATACATTATGCTAGGCTAGTGTTGTAGGGCTGAACTAGCCAGCTAGCAAACAGCACACGATGGCAGACAATGCTAATATTGTCGACCTGATTTTGGCCAAGACATGTAAAAGTCTTCCTTACGAGGAGAAACTTAAAATTAAACAGCAGGGAAGATCAACACCTAACATTGATTTATTAACACCTAAGATTGATTTAGTGCAAAAGATAACAAAGCAAAGTAACAGGTATTTTCAGCTCTCCAGGTATGACAAAGTTAGCTGGCTGACTGGAAGTGCTGTGACAAAGAAAATGTACTGCTGGCCATGCCTCTTGATGCAACCATTTCACGGATATTATAAGTAATTATTATAGTAATTATTATATTATATATTATTATAAATAAATGGACAATTTTTATGATCTAGGCTGAAAACAAACTGCTAGCCTGGCTCTGTCCAAATGCAATAGAATCTGCCAACTAGCACCTCTGAAGCTCACTAATTAATGTGTTATACATTGTTTAATTCGTACAAAGAAATAAGTGTAAAAAAAACAGCAACTTGGTTTTACAGGGGGTTATGTTTCAGCTACTGGCACTGCTTGGCAACATCATGGTGACTCCAAATTGCCACTATATTTTCAGTTAAGTGTAATAAAAAGGGATACAGCACCATATATTTAGCTAACAATGTAGTCACTACCATCATTGTATCCTAATTTTGTTCCTGGTACAGTATTGATAATATGTCAAACTTGTGGTAGTGCTTTTAAGGTGCTGCATGGTGCCACTGAAACGAAATATAGCAATTCATTTCTTTAAAATTAGTGTTAACACACAAAAAATTTAGCAATTAGTTGATTATAAATACACAATGTGTAAATAAGGAAGCTTTGGATGTGCTGAATGTTTGTTTTTCAAACATGATGGTTGTAGGCTATTGCAGTTTCCCTTCCTAAGCAGTTCCTTAACATATGAATGTCAATGTTATGAACTTGTTCGGTAATTTTCAAATTATGCATGGGTTAAATGTTGGTTCAACAGTTAAAGTTTAGGTTAGGTGAATTCTCCAATGAATAAATGTAAGTTAATTCAATGTGTTTAACGTGTGTTTGGACTTGCGTGTTTTTGATGGTAGGCTCTGTGTCTTTCACATCCTCACGTCTGTGCTAACACTCACTCACTACGTGGTGTTTCCTGTGTCTTCCTCCCTTATTGTTATTCTGTGGTGGTGCCCAAAGAATAACAATGACCTTCTACAATCTGAATCCTCCTGACTCTGCACTGGCAGATAGATGCATGCTTCATGGTCATACATAGAATACACACCTGCATACTGTATGTAGAGTATACCGACAGCCTCAGTTATGCATACATACTGTACTGTCAAGGCTCTCTCAAAATCTTAGCTTGGTGTCGTTTGTTCTCCTTACATAATCTATCACATCTTGCATAAACAACCCAGTTGTGATATGAATCTGTTGGTTACTGTAGTTTGATTATTGTCTATGTGCAGTCCAGGTTAGTCTTTATCTGGCTCATACAGTCCAGTCCTAACAGCTTTTCCATAATTTGCCCAGAAGGCTGAAGTGTACAAAAATAGTCACAGCCACAAAGGAACCATAGAGGGGACAACACAAGCCATTGCAGGGTCTCTCTCTCTCTCTCTCTTTCTCTCTCTCTCTAGGCTATTTTGTGTTCCCTCTTTCATATTTCCTCCTTTAAAAGGGTATTTCTGTTGCACCAAGCAACCCACAGAGTCCCCCACACGGCCACCTTGGAAGGCTTGAAACGGATGGTATTTTTAGACGTTAAGGTGCGTGTGTGTGTGTGTGAGTGAGATGCGTTGATCTTTCATTAGAAAAGTGGTGCATTTTTTGTTATTTAGCAATGTGAGTACATGAATAGGAATGTAATGTAAATATTTTATTCAGGTTTTACCTGAGGGTTTTACACAGGGTAAATTGTATTGTGCTGTTTGCCCTATTTACCAGGTCCAAGACCTTGGTCATGCAGTGGCAAGTGGTTTACCTTTGTTTTAGAAATTGCTTTGATTGAAATTAACTCTCCTTAGCCACTGCAAATAGCCTCTTCTTTACCTTTTTACACAGCTTGCCCTCCAGCTCCACTCCAGAATGATTTCCAATTATCCCCTTTCTAATTTACTGATGCTTGCATGCTTAGCAAGAGCCACATTTTAGTCGCTGAGCCTTTAGTGTCAAGATGAGGAGGTGGGGTGGGGGGGGCGGGGAGGGGAGGGGCCAGCACTAAGCCCTGGTGAGACAGAGAGGCAATGACAGGCAGGCAGAGACACACAGACACTTGATGCACACATTCCTCATCTAGTTAGCACAGCCTGTTGTATTTACATCCCGACTGTTGCTGCTCTGTCTCCCCTTGAAAACAAGCTTTACTAGAGTGACAGGAGTGCTTCTGATTTGAGTTGAAAAAGGAAGTTGGCTTGTGAATGAAGTGTCTGATTTTGGCTTTGTCATTAATTCATATAGATATTCAATAGGTGTAGTCTAAAGCAGAGCCTGGATTAGGGAAATGCTTTACTTCCAAAAAAATCATTTTCATGCATTAAAAAACTTAAGAGGAAAATAAATTAGAAAATGGTAAAGGGAGTGAAGCTGGAAGGCACTTGTTGGATTGTCAGATTGAGACACATAGAAAAGATACTAGTTACAAACTGTCAAACATGGTTGTTCACTTACAATAGTAAGGTGTGAAAACCACCAATACACATATGCATCCAAGCTGAAAAACATGCATTACTTTTCTTACGGATGTTAAAAAGCTGTGAATTGAGTAACAAACACACAGACACATATTGTGTAGTACAAAAAGGGAGTCCAAAGGATGGGAAGTGTCACAAAAGATGTGGGTGCCAGCCAGTGCTGCCCTAAGCAGTGCAGACCATGACAACCTGACTATTGTGGTTTGCCGTTGTTCTTGTGACTCACGCCTCTGAGTCACTAAGCAGCACCTATGGCTAGAATTTATGGTCAGACTTCATCTGGTGAAGCAAGAATTATAATATAATACAATATTTTGTGAGAGTATAGGAGGACTTGAAATGACTTGAACTCCACATAGCAGTGTTTTCTTTATTTGAACATTACTCGGTAAAGTCCAAACATAAGCATGGTATTCAAAGGTTATTGATTGAACAGTTACATAGTTCTGGTACAAAATGCTGGTTTAAGACAATAGTATTGTTTTATGACAGAAAAAAACTAACCCAAACTAAACTAAGTCACATCTGGCTATAATAAATTGTATGTTTTTTTAGGTGAAGACTATATATGTGCTTTGTCACATAGCTATTCAGGCACTTTTCCCCCATATGAACCCACAGGGAAAAGACTTGCTTGAAACATGTTGCTATTTATGTCAATGCCTTCATTTCATTATGTGCCTGTATTTGTGCACAAATAGAGTGTTTTCTCTATGAAACAAATATTAAAATCACGCATGTACTACAATAGGCTACATTGTGCTATACATGAACAATTCATATTTGTCCAGTTTGTTTTAGATACTGATTGCACTTTTTCTTACAGAATTCATGCAAGAAATATTATACTCATACACACACATAGTCATTATACTGTATTTTGTTTGTAGGTGTCATATATGTAGTGTATGCATAAATCATACATTATATCCCATCTAAATGTAAGATGTAATACACAAAACATATGAAAAACATTTCCAAATGCAAAACATATTATGTAGACTATGTGGTACTGTATATATGTTCATATGTAAAGTTTATAATTTATAGATGTCCATTTTTACACAGCTGATTAATTTAAAGCCACAGTAATAAGCACCATGTATTAATTAAAGTTAAATGAAAACCCAGCCTCTTTTCTCTCAGTGTGTGTCTCCACCTCATAATGCCATATCTTCTTTAAACAACAGCAAGCTTCCAAATGTTTTTGTTATCCAAAGCCCACAGTTCACTATTCCTAACCTTTAGACTGAATGGAGAAGGGAGTGGAAATCTTCCTCCCCCCTCTGTGTCCTTTTCTCTCTCCTCCCACCTTTTCTGGCACAATTCCTCTGTCCACCTACGCTGATGAGTTTAGTAGCAGAAAAGATTTTACGCAAAAAAACACATTTAACCTACAGCTGATTCAAATTGAAATGTATGAAGTAACTACTCTTTATACACTATAATGTGTACTGCAAAACAAGCTAACACACACAACCAAATGCATATAATAACCTTGTTGAATGGCTAAAGGGTTAGCAAACAACTGACAAAAAACTGAGCAAAAAAGGATCCTCATATGGGTAATGTGTTTTAATATAAAACTATTGATGAATGAAACTCTGATGATAGGGATTTGAGGTTTCTCATTGAGGCCACCCCAGACTAAATATGCATACATTCATTTTTCTGTCTCTTTGGATAAAAGTGTGCATAATGTGACATATGCTATGTAAGATGAGATGACTAAGGGACTAGAAGCCTTGACAGAAGAAAGAAAAGCATGTTAATATCCTTGAGTGTCAGACAAAACTCAACTTCTTCTATTTCAGATGGGAACCTGACACATGCAGACATATTATGAAGTGGGTTGCCAATAAACAAACAAACAACGATGCCCTGGCAGAAATGTCTGTCTCTCTCCTTAATCCCTGGGCTCAGAGTATATATAGGCACTTTGTGTCAAAACCATTTAAAAAATATAGACTCACGCACACACACACACACACACACACACACACACACACACACACACATACACAGTTTTTCTCCTTCTCATCTCTCACTCACCTTACTTTTGAATATCAATCCACAATGTAGCGACATAGTCTGACACTCTTGTCACAAGAAGGAATCTTCTTGTTGCTAATTAACTTTTTTCAACTTTATTCAACATTCATTTACCCAGATAATGTTTGCTCAGATGGATTGCTGTGGTTTCCTGCAGCATTCTGCTTCAATCATATTCTGTTACGCACATTTCTATCTAGCAACTGACCAGTACAACCACAGTCCTCTAGATTTGGTTACTAAGCATCTGAAGGTTAAAAGTGCTTTTCTCTCAGGCTTTTAGACAGCAGCATTCGATTTATTCAACTTCCTCCCCACTCAGATTTTGCTGCTTGTTTTGGGATTAAAGCCAACAATCTCCTGGTCCAAAGCCCAGTTCTCCAGCCTTAAGGCTACAATTGCTCACGTAACATTTAGTTTCATGATTCAAACGAGAATTGCATCAACAAATGAGCATGGATCACTTGAAAAGGGTGCATACAGCACTTTGAACCAGAGATGGGAACATTGAACCAGAGATGGGAACATCTATAAAAGTGGGACATTTATTAGGACAAAGATCTTTTTTGGCTTGCAAAGGAGCTGTTGCTGTGATGTTCTGCTTGTCTAGTACATTATAATTAAGTTGGCCACTCAGCAACACTCATCAATGAGAAGAGGACAACGCCTTCAAGACTTTAAATTTTAACAAGAGCTTTTGCACCAAAAGGTGACTTGAGCAATGCTGCAGAAAGGATGCTAGGATTACATAAGGATTATAAAAGACTCATTTGCCTCTTATCTGGATTAAAATAAGGATGTGTATTATTTATTTGCCTGTTCAGTTGTATCTTGGAATATGGATTGAAAACACTAGTCTCATGTTTAAAGGAATAGTTGCTTCTACTGCTTCACCCTTTCCCTCACCACACCATGCTCCTTTTCTCCTCCCACCCTTTGTTTCATCCTGTTTGCTTATTATGTGTTTATTTCTTATTGCTTCTTTTTGTTCTTCATCTTGTTGTTTCTCTCTCCTCCCTTCCCTCGTCCTCCTGTTTTTCTCTTGCTGCCTCACACACCATAATCACCCTTTGTTTCTCTCATGTCCTCGCATTTCCTCTCCCGCTTTCCTTTGTCCATCCTCTCATCTGTCTTTATCCATCTGTCCCATCCCATCCTCCTCTAGATCCTCTTCTTCTCCCACTGTCAGTTCCAGGCTCTAAATTTAGATGGGTAAAACCCTCGTAGACGCCTAGTCTTAATCAAAGAGCTTCACCGACCTTCACAACACTGCAATTCCCAGTTGGAAACTATAACCGAACTTGGGCATAGCTACAGCCCATCTTGTCTGTATATCTGGTAGCCGTCTGCGGTTTTTAGTTTGTCTTCTGTCTTTGTCCTTGGAGGAAGTTTGAGGAGGATGGAAAGTTGGAGATAAAAGAGAGATGGAAACACTGAATCTGTCCTTATTCATTCATGTATGAGCTTGCATTTGTTTGAGAAACGTCATGTGGGAAGAGAGAGAGTGCAAGTTGCCATTTCCTGAGGTATTTCATGCTTTTCATGTGAGACTATGTATGACATCAACGCCGTCACAAACTCATCTCCGTTGGTGTTGGTGGGTGTCAACATTTTGGTACCTATGCACATTTGATGCTAGAAAACGTTCTTGTAAGATAGTGATGTGAGCGAGCAACTCCCCTGCTTTTATGAGTCACCTACACTGCTGTTTGCAGAGCTCATGACAGCAGACAGACGAAAACGCACACAGGCTTGTCACATTTATTTGAAAGCTTGCAGCAGGGTAGATTGTTATATAAAAATGCAACTGTCTAGTTAGAGTTAATTATAAGACAAGGCTGCAAGACAACAGTGTAGCATCCCCGCTAATTTGGACCATGTAGATTCCCTCTATAAACAATTTGGGATGTGTGTGTTGTTACTGGTGAGAAGTCTTCTCTGATGAAGACATTTCTAACTATGGCTGTATGTTACCATTTTTTGTCATTATTAATTAACATATTCATCAATTTCAGCACTGCTAGCAGCATGACTTTACAAAGGGCTATGCTAGTCTGTCAGTAGGTCGATTGATCTTCCTTTTTGTCCAGTTGTAAATGTCTCAACTATTTCATGGATTAAAATGACCTTAAGTACAGGAATTCATTATCCCTAGAGAATGAAGCCTAATGACCGGCCCCCCCAAAAAGTGTATGGCCAAATACCTCCAGCACTAATGACATCAGCCTCCGCAGGACTTTCTTTCAAATGTTACTACATTTAAATGGTAAGTAGGTAAAGTAAGTAAAGTTAAAGCACTTTTCACAGATACAAATCACAAAGTGCTTCACAATATGAAAATATAATAAATACAAGACATAATAATACAAAGGAAAACATAGGGACATAAGATCAGACAGTGTCTGACTAAAGTGATGTTTGATGGGAAACTAAATGGTAAAGCTGGTGAATATTTTCTGCTAAACATCAGCATGTTCGCATTGTCATTGTGAGCATGTTTGCCTGTTAATGTTAGCATTTTGCTCAAAGCAACACTGTGCCTAAGTATAATAATAACTAATTGACTAATTAAATCAATTATTAACTTTACTACTATTTGAAAAAAACCAGCAGTGACAGAGGGAGCATGCTGTATAACTGGTATGGCATTTATGCTTCTCCCATCCCTCTGTATTATTATGTATAAAGTAGTCTGGTCTAGCTGGTATATAGTGCAGGGATAAAACCTGACGTGCCGGATGTCCCTCCCATTTTGCTATCTCTGCTACCTATTTTGCAAAGGCACTGGGGCTGCATCCAGGGCTTAGCGTCGCTCAGGACAATTGTGATTGGTTTAAATTATTTCCAACGAGACCACGTTCTTTTTCCTATCACATAAAAAAAGCCCAGTAGCCAGACCATACTCCAGCGCTGACACAGTACTGTGGAGATAGATCTGGCAATGCGTGATTAGATATAAAGTGATCCAGCTACTTGGGAATGTAAACAAAGGTGCAATGTGTATCTGAAATGCATTTGTTTCTGCCAGTGTTGCCTGGTGTAACTTTAAGTAAAGCCAGGAAATCACTTATATACTTGATGGCCTTCCAGGGCATCGCTGTAAGATGTGTCAGTATTAAATGAATGAAGTCGGTCACTTAGCAGTAGTGAGTTAAAGTAACATATCTGCTTTAACAGAGAGGTATAACCAAATGAGTAAAAAAGGGGTAGTTTAGTTCTGCATAGTAGCTATAAGAAACACACTGCAAAATTGCTTTTGAGGGCGCAGTAAAAGCTTTAAGTGTGCCTGTTGTGATTTGTTGATAACATCGGTGATGACTGGCTCTGAAGTGGCTGAGGCTGACCGACTGTCTGACTGAGAAGGTTTTCAGCTTTTCATATCTGGCGGTCATCTCTCCGGCTCTCAGTGCCTGGTCTCTCTGGTTTCACTGATATAGCCATCAAGCTCTTGAAACTCCCATCTCAAGTTGCCCCCAGCAGGGACAGATGTTGATAGTGCACATACTGTACATATACACACAAACGCACTTGCATCTGTACTATGTCCATCATCATGTCTGAAAATTAACTGGATTTCTGTCAAGTTGGGAATGTAACTCAATAACATCAGCAAACCTTAGCACTGGCATCTCTGTATGTGTTTCTTTTTTTCGTTGGCTTCCATCCATGTTTGTTTCCTTCTCTTCTTACAGAAATTAAAATCGTCTCTTTAGTTAATATTTCTTTCATCTTGTGAGTCAACATTGCACAAATATTTGTCCTGTCAAAATAATAAAGTTTGTGTATATGCCAATGAAATGTCTTTGCAGGTGTCTTATTTTCTCTAGAGTGTAAGCTTCATATAGTTTAGGAGTGAAACCTACAGCTCATTCCTTTTTTACCTTGACTTCTTCCTGTCTCTCGCTTTCTTTCTGTACTTGGAGAGAGGTGGCTTGTCTGTTGCATGGCTTAACATGCAGGCTGTGATTTTCTCCAAAGCCCGAAGTTAGCATAAACCCTGCGGTTAAGCTTGTCGAAGACATTCATAAGAGCGGGGGTGTGGGGGGGTTATAGCTGTTGGTGTTGGTGAACTGAGGAGTTTACATCAGAGTGGAGGATGGTTGAAAACTTGCTGACTATCACTGTGTGTGTGTGTGAGTGTGAGTGTGAGTGTGAGTGTGAGTGTGTGTGTGCGTGCGTGTGTGTGTGAGTGTGTGTAAGTGTGTGTGTGCGTGCGTGCGTGTGCGTGTGCCCGCGTTTGTACGGTGTATTTAGCTCAAGTGTTTTTCTCAAATCCCGACATGTTGATTGCTTATCAACACTATTATAACCACTTAAAGCAAAGCTCTACTTGATAATAAACTCTAATAATAGCTGCAGCTTTTGAGCTATAGCCCTCAGAAGGGCCTTTACTGTAGGTTTGTTCCTCTCGAGTCCGTGTTTAAGTGAGTACCTGGGAATATACAACAATAATAAGAACACCATGACAGGACAGATGTAGCAGTTGTTCCGTTGCAAGTGGCAACGTTGTTAAGATTTGGGTGAGGTCTACATCCCAGGTGTTTTTAAGGACGAAATTATGGTAATTAAAGAATAAACACCTCTTGCCAATTCTTTAAATTGACATATGCTGTGTCTCAGCGTTTGAACAGAGGTGTAATTGGAACTAAATAAGATGTTCAGGGAGCACAGAGTCTTGGGAAAAACAGTTGCGCTTCACTAACTCGCACAGGAACCATGCAGAAAGTCCCTGCTTTTACAGTCTGACATTTTTTTTAAGCAATTGAATTAATTGGTTTAGGATATGTGGACATTCTACTGTCAAGCATGCCTACACATATGCACACCAAGTTATACAATCATCAAAACACAAAGTACACAATCAAACTCACCCTCTCTGCTAAGCTTGCCTTGTGAAATGTCTGCTCAGGCCACCCAACCATTTCTGACATGCCTTGGTAAACCCTTGTCCCATTACTATGCATTATGCATAGGTCTTCTCTTGAGTCCCACAAATATAAAAGCTTCCCTTGAAATAGAAGAAGCTACACTTGTGACTTGTCACAGTGACGTTTTAGCTACGTAGAAACATTTAGTTTTACATGACATTTCCAAATATAATTATTTGTGGGTATTTTTTAACAGTCAAGGCATTATGTGCAATTCAAACCAGGCACTTCACAGTGCTGTATAATGTAATATTTATGCCAGTTACTTATTTTCTAATTTAGTGGTAGAAATCATATTGCAGCAAACAGTAATTAATATGAATTCTTAAAAAAATCTAACAATTGTTACTTATTTTTGTCTTACAGAAAGAATGGCTCTGCCTCAACTGTCAGACCCAAAGAGCCATGTCTGGCCAGCTGGGAGACATGCCAACTCCAGCCATGGCTTCCCCAAAGAAGCAACCAGCTGCTCCTGCTCCCTCTTCCACCCCTGCCCCTGCTGCTCTAGATAGCAAACCTGTAGTAGAAGCAGCAGACCTAACCCCACCAGCTCCTGATACCAAGGTAGTCCCCGAAACCATTACCACACCTGAGGGTGGATTAATTTCCTCTCACCATGATTCCTCTCATTCTGTCCCTTCCCCTCCTCCTGATAGTACCCCTCAGGAAACACCACAGTCACAAGAACAAAAACAACCACTGCCAGCTGAACCGGTGACTGACTCTGTAATTCACCATCAACAACAAGCTCCAATTTCTGAGAGTGTTACTGAGAGTGTTGCTGCATTCCCAGCAGTTGAGCAAAAGCAGAACAGCTCTGAGAAAATAGCAGAGAACAGTCCTCACTCTGACACAGAGCCATCTAATGTTGAGCAACAAGCCCAGAGTGCACCTGTCAGTAGCATCCCAGCAGGTCTACAACTGAGTAGCTCTGAGAATGCGACAGAGGACCTTTCTCCCTCTGTGGACAGTGAGATGCAAAATCTATCGACTAATACAGGTTTAGACAAGACAACTGTCCCTGCTGAGGTAGAAACAGAGCCAAATCCCAAGATTACTAAGAGTGAGACTGCAGCTTCCCTGACAGATTATGAAAAAGTGGAGCCCGTTCCCGAAAATCTTCCAGAAGTGACAAGTAATTCAGTTGAGCCAAAACCTGCCTTGATCACAGAAGCAGTCTCACAGGAAGTTCCTGTTCAGCTTGATTTAAAGTCAGATTCCTCAGCTCCAAATGTAACAGAGGAGGAAATATCAGAGGTAGGTTTACGTAAGCCAATTGAGGAACCCCAGATAGATGAAACTACTTCAGCAGGTCAAACTCCATCAGATACAATAGACACAACTTTTAATGTGGAGCAAACTGACATAACTACAAAACCAGAGGCCGACAGTGTAGCACCTGATGTCAAGAATGAAGTTACGACAGAAATAAAGGTAGAACCAGAACTTATAATAGAGAAGCCAGTGTTCAGAATGACTGCTTGTCCTGAAGTTGGTGTTGCAGAAAATGTAGCACCTATTGACAATGTTGAGGTCCCTAAATCTGACGAGACCCAGCAAGAATTAATCCCAGAGTCAGCAAAATGTGTAGAATCTGAAAGTTCCTTAATTGTGTCAGACAACAAACACACTGTATTACCTTCAGAGGAGGGAAGTCAGGCTAATAAAGGAGGAAATGAACCAATAGGTAAAGAGGAGGAGCCTTCTCCACTTGACCCAGCAGATGAGTCAGCTCATGTTGTTCCAGTTGAAGGAGAAACCAAAGCTCTAGAGGAAGCAAAAGAGGAGAACACTGTTGCGAATAATGTTTTGAAAAATGTATTATTGAAGGGGCAGCTAAGCAGAAAATACCCGATGATCTATCAGTTGAGATGGAAACAGTAAAGGACACTGCTGAAGAAAAACATATTGAGGAAAAAGCTGTTGAAAAGGAAACCATTAAGGAGAGAGGTATTGAGAAGAAATCGATTGAGAATAAAACATCTAATATCAAAGCCTTTGAAGAGCAGGGAGTTCAAATGAATGCAGCTATTGCAGAGACGATTATTGAAGTAAAAGGTGACAAAGGGGAATCTTCTAAAGAAGAGGCAACTAAACAGAAAACAGTTGAGAAGGCAGATGATCAGAAAGTTGATAAAGCTGAATCAAGTCCAGCATCCTCCACTACAAACACAGAGAATAGTAGTCCTGCAATAGACAAAAAAGAGTCAGAAATAGCAAAAGAAACAACTCCAGCTGTCGCTGACGAAATCCCAAAAGAAGAGATACCAATACATAAAGAGATAGAACCCGAATCAAAGGATGAGCCATCACCTGCTGAGAGAAGCCATGTTGGGACAGTGTCATTGCCAGAGGAGTCAGAGGAAAAAGAAAAACCTATTGTTGCAGCAGAGAGTGTAGCACACGAAGAAAAACAGATACCTATAGATACAATGTTAAAAGTAGATAATAAATCTGAGGTTACCTCTGTTGCCCAAACTCCTGATTCTAAAAAGCAAGAAAAGCTCACTGTAAATGAATCAATGCAAAGTGTAGAGATGGTGTCATCCTTAGCTGTCATTAGTGAGACACAAGTCAGAGATGAAGACTGTGAGGAGAAACTCATTCAGGATGGGACAGAAGCCAGTTCACAAAATACAAACAGTAGTGCTGAAAATCAACATGAAGTAGAGAGGGAGACGTTAGCTCTGACAGGTAGTGATGAGAAGCCGCTCGAGAAAGTTGCAGAGCAAAAGCTGTTAATCAAAGAGAAGGAAGGAAAACTTGACAAAAAAGAGGTTGAGTCACAACCTGTTGATGGCAATATCCAGGATTTTATTTCAGTATCAGAAACAAGCACAGTCTGTGACAAAGATGGCACTGCAGAGTTTGATGTAGGAAAGAATACAATTTTAAAGAAGGATGATGTATCAGATACAGCTTTTGAAAATGGAGGTGTGTCTGTATCAGTAGCTCCAGTCCCTGTAGTAGAACCTGAAATCCCATTGTCTGTAGTTAGTGAGCAGGACAAAGGCCCAAAGGAGAAGAACACTAACATGGAGGAGAAAAAGGAGGCTGTAGCTCAGCCTCTGGAGCAGTCCAGTGGTGATGAAGCAGTCGCTGAGGTGACCATAGTATTTAGCATGAGTAGCGGTAGATTATATGATTATCAATTGGTTTATTTCTGCTTTATTAAACAAATGTATTTAAGTACTGTACATGTGGATGCCAGTTACATGAAAATGGCTAAACTAAAAATGTTCCCATAATCTCAGCACTGCCTTATACAGTAGAACGTTTTAATTCAAGACTATGTATTAAATACATGAAGAGGAGAACATGTCAACTTACATAGAAAGCATTTAAAAATGCCACAAATTTTACTTCCATGCTTCTGTAAATGTTTAGTTCTTAAATTAGGTAATCTCAGAAAATTGTAAATATTATACTAAACTGGGGGTGTTTTTTCTGGCATTTCTTTTTTATTTTATGTATCAAAAAAACTAATTTTTATAACTAATTAATGTCCTAAAAAGCACATTCTCATCTCCATAAAGACGCCTATATATGATCAGTAGAACCACAAGGTAGCGTGCAGAGCAGAGAGGTAAAGTGAAGCGCAGGAATGTTCTGGAATTAGCCTTGAAAGGTCAGAGTCAATGAGGTCAAAGTTGAAATAAATGAATTTTGGGCCTTGTGAGGCAGCACCGCTCTCCCAATTGGAAAACAACGAAACAACCAGCACAAAGCAGTTCATATATAGGCGGCTTTAGAATTTATATGCACCAACACATGGTTCACATGTAACAAGCTAAATAGATAGATATTACTAGATATAACATTTTTTATTGCAATATCTGAGGGGTGGGAAATAATTGTCTTATTTCAATCTAGCAGGTGAAAACACTGGAGACCTTGAAGGAGCCTGGAGAGAAAGAAATAGCTGCTAAGGACAGCAGTCCCACCAGCCCATCAGACCTAGCCAAACTGGAAAGCACAGTCCTTCCCATTCTTGAGGCCAAGGCAAGCACGCAACCAAAGGATAATGAGGAGAAACTAACAGACAGTCTAAAGACCAGACGTAAATTAGAGGTGCTACCTCTCTCACCTGACTCACCCAGCTCAGAAGATGACCGAGAACTTTCAGAGAAGAATACCAAATGTACCACAAAGAAAAAGCTCCTTGTGCCCATGGATGTCAGGGCAGATTCCCTGGATGATAGCAGTGAAAGTTTTGGAAAGGAAAGCCCAATGTCTGGGGATGATGAGGAATTTATCCGGAAACAGATAATGGAAATGAGTGAGAATGAGGATGCTTCCCCGTCTGATGAGGAAAACCTAATCCGGAGCAAGATCAGAGAGAATGAGAAGAAACAAATGCAACAGAAGACAGCAGAGGTTGTTGAGAGGAGTACATCAGGAAAAGCCAGGCGACTTACCAAGAAAAGCACTATAAGTCCAGATGATGAAGAAGATAAGCAACTCCGTGGCTCATTAGATAAACCTGATATAAACAAAGAGGAGGGACAAGAACCAAAAGAAGAGGAGCATCAGAGTGGTACTGGAGTTCGCAAATTCCAAACTATGGAGCTGAATTCAACCAGCAGTCCTATGCGTATACCTAATGATGATGGAGAGCCTGAAATGGAAAGCCTTACAGACTCTCCAGATGACCGGTCAAGAGGTGAGGGGTCATCCAGTCTACATGCATCCAGCTTCACTCCAGGGACATCCCCAACATCTATCTCATCACTGGATGAAGACAGTGACAGTAGTAGTCCCAGCCATATCCGTTCTGGTGAGGGTAAACAACATAGGAAAGCCAAACACAGACAACCTGGTCAAACGCTGCCAACTATTGAAGACTCTTCTGAGGAAGAAGAGTTACGGGAAGAAGAGGAGCTGCTCAGGGAGCAAGAAAAACAAAAGGGTTCTGGGAAAAAATCCAAGAAAGACAAAGAAGAGATTCGAGCCCAGAGAAGGCGAGAGCGTCCAAAAACACCACCAAGCAACCTTTCCCCCATTGAAGATGCTTCACCAACTGAGGAACTGAGGCAAGAGATTGAGATGGAGGAAATCAGACGATCATCCTGCTCAGATTTCTCCCCCAGTATTGAATCTGATTCTGAAGGATTTGAAATCCATCCTGCAAAGATTGCAGCAGTTCAGAAAACCTATCAACTGCCTGTATCAGTATCTCTTCACTCTCCAACAGATGATCAAAATACTGATAAACCACAGAAAAAATCTCTCAAATCTGCTGATGAGGCTTATGAGGAAATAATGCTGAGGGCTAAATCTCCAACACTTGACAAAGGTGAGATTCAACTGGAAAAAGAGTCCCTTTATGGAGGCATGCTTATTGAAGACTATGCCTATGGATCTCTTATTGAAAATCCATCAGATAATCTGGGGGAGCCAGAGAAGATTATTGTTCCTGTCCAGCCCAAAACGCTTAGATCACCAGATGAAGTTTATGAAGATATGATAAAGAAGAGGAAGGAGTTTATGCAGCTGGAACAGGAATATGAAAATATTCAGCCAAAAAATGAAAGCACTAACCCAGAAATTGTGTTGCAACCTGCTGAGAATATCTTCCCTAAACACAGCATAGTAACATTTGGCAAAGATGGAAAGCCATTGTTGGATGCTGAAACTGCATATGAAGAGCTAATTAAAAGAGTGCTGACTCCTGGAACAAGTCCAACTCAGCAGGAGCCAGAAACAGAAGCCAATGCATCAAGAAGGGCACTCCACCCCATTCCAGACTTAAAGGTGACTCAGTGTTCTTCAGGAGAGTTGTCTTCTGATGACGAGAGTGTGATTAAAAAGGAAGTAGATACAACTGCAGTGTCAGACACAACATCACCTATGGAAACTGAGCCTGTGACAGTGTTTTCTGAGTCCCCTCCAACATCCACATCGGATCAGCAACCTCACACCACAATTGCAGAATCACAGGCTGAAGTTGTTGACTTATCTAGTGCACTATCAAGAACATCAGCCCCTGTAATTGTAAGTGTTTCACCCTTGCCCACAGTCCCCCAGTACACACCCACTATTCCCAGCGTAGTTTCAACTGCTCCACCTATACCCCCCAAGCCAAGTGTCCTGCGTCGGGCTAATTCTCAGGAAAAAGCAGAAGTACCTGTTGCACCACCACTGCCTCCTCCCACCCCACCAAAACCTACTGTTTTTCCCAGGAAAGCTCCAGTTCCACTTCCACCTCAGGCTTTAGCCACTCAAATCAGGTCTGAGATTGAGGTTTCGACTGCAGCCCAAATACCACCTACAAGACAAACAGTTACCCCAATGTACAAGCCTCATGTTCCTCCTCCTGTTGCACCAAAGCCATCCATTAATGCAGGGATTGCGGATAGCCACCGACCAGGACCTGGTGTCAAACCACCAATAGCACCAAAGCCTGGCTCACAGCCGTCTTCACCTGCCCATGCTTCACATCTACCAAGACCCACTGTACTTCCCACTGGTCCTATTGACATAGCCCTGAATCTGAGCCCTTCCTCTGAGAGCAAGGTGTTTCAACCCTCACCAAAGTCCCCTTCTTCTCCAAGATATGCTAGCAATCATCGTGACACATATGTAGTCATCACACTGCCATCTCAGCCCAGCTCTCCAGTAGATAGTGTCTTAACTCAAGCTCCCTCTAGCCCTGGCCCAGTATCTCCTTCACGCCAACCTCAGCCCCAAAGTTATTACCAACCACAGCCGCAACCTCAATCTTATCCACAGCACCATCCACAACCAATCCCACATCAAACAACCAGGGTGCCTCTGGCATACACACGAGTCACAGAATCCATTGAAAGTCAAGAGATTTGTGGCCCAGAAAAACATGTATCTAGTTCTTGTCACACAATTGAGGCTGTATCTGCCTCGGCACAGCCACCTATGGTTATGCCTAACCTGATTTCTCAAGTGGTCACTACCGAAGTCCAAAGGACCACTGTCTCTGTTGTTCATGAAAGAACACCACCACCAGTGCCAGCTCCAAGGGCAAATGGTGTCCCAATCTCGATGGAGAAACCTAAGCCCCAATGGCCAGCACAGAATGGACAGGCTGTCCAACCTTCTGAGGTAGTAGATCTTAGGACAATGAAGGTGGACCCAGGATCAAACATAGAAGGTGTGGATCTGTCAGCTGGCCCAGACTCAAGACGTCAGTCCTTTGCTTCTGATGTTATTCGTCAGAACAGTGCAGTGCAGTCACCTGTGGTCAACCTCAGTGCTGATTCATCCACTGTTTCTATAGTGACTGATAGTATCACCATTGTGACCTGTGCTGCTACAATCCAGCAATGTGACAATGTAGACATCTCTCAAGTATCTTCAGTACCCCTTCAGCTAACAAAAAACAAAGCATTTGAGCCGGTTTCTCAAATTATATATCGGCCAATTGATTCTCAGCTTTCCATTCATGCTGGTACAGAGGCCCCTATTAACCTCTCAGTTGGATCAAGCACAGGTGGAGGAACATTCCAGACCACCCCTGTCACTATTGCACCCACTTTTCTTTCAAGTTGTGTTGCCAATGGATTAATGACGGGTACAACCACAGTGGCAGGAGCTGTTGACCTTAGCACAACTAAATCATTCAACACTTTGGTATCAGTGGATGCTGCAGAAGTGGTCACAGCTGTAATCACAGATGATGATGGCAAACCAGTGGATCTGACTGCAGGAAATAGAGCTGTATGCTGTGATGTTGTATACAGGCTCCCATTTTCAGGAATCTGCACTACTCAGCAACCTACCACACCCCTGCCTGAAGATCGTTTTGGATATCGGGATGACCATTACCAGTATGACCGATCACCTTACGGCATAAGAGGATTTGGTGGAATTAAACCATCAATGTCAGACACTAATCTAGCAGAAGCTGGGCTGTTCTTTTACAAGAGTAAGAACAGCTATAATTTCAGTGGTACCACAGAGGGTGCAGTAGATCTTACCTCAGCAAAGATTTCTGATGCAGGTCAGTGCAGTGACATTGCAGACCTGTCACTTAAATGTCACTTTGAACTGCCTCGACTCATTCACGGCTAATGCGACTATTTTTTGTTTATTTTGGCTTTTGTTTTTGTTTTGCATGAACAGTTCATTTTTTATTCTTTTTTTGCCCTTTTACCATAATAATTTTTGCATGTGCCTGCATGCAGTTACTGTACATCTTATTTATACTTGTTGCACTTTGGACATTGGAGTCTTTTTTCCTTTCCACCTTCTTTTTCATTATTTGGAAAAGGCTTGGCTTGCTTCAACATTGAATATGTCTGCATTATTTGCACTCAACTGATATTTTTACTTTTGACAGGTGAAGCTGTTGACTACTCCAAGAAAGGGACTTACGCAGGAATGATAATTCCGCCCTATTCCCAAGCCAGAGTTACAAGTGCTGTCGGTACACTCTTTGGTACAAGCAGCGTCTTGAGGTCATCAAATGGCGTGGTCTATTCCTCTGTTGCAGCACCTATCCCATCTACATATGCCATTACTACCCAACCTGGGTCAATCTTTAGTACAACATACAACACTCTGTCAGGTATGCATACCAGCGACACCATGCCTTCCCTGTCCAACCTCCAGAACTTGCCTCTTACACGTTCCCACAGTTTCCTGTCTACTATCTCCACTACTGCAACAGAAGAACAAGGAGATGCCCCACTCAATTTGGAGATCTCTAGAGGGGGTAGTAGTGCTGCTGTTGCCACAGTAACAAGCTCTTTATCCCTTGACACCTACACTGATGCATCCCTGGAGGCCATTGCTGCTTCACTTGAGGCTCTATCTTCACCTTTGGTTCCTGGGGATGGCCAATATCAGGCAGAGCGTGAGAGGCTAGAGATGGAGAAACTCAAGCAACAGCACCTGGCTGAGGAATTAGAGTGGGAGCGCCAGGAGATTCAACGCTTCCGAGAGCATGAACAGCTCTTGGTGCAGAAGGAACTAGAGGAGCTGCAGGCCATGAAGCAGCAGATCCTGAACCAACAAGAAGAGGAAAGACAGGCTCACCTTATGATGCAGAAAGAAACCTATGCCCAGCAACAGCAGCAACTTGAGCAGATTCAGAGACTCCAAGAGCAACTGCGCATGCAACTAGAAGAGCAAAAGCTTCGTCAGATGTACCCAGGTGGGGACATACCAGGGCATGGTGTGCAGGAGGCACTTGTCTTAGGACCTGATGGCACAGTCCTGTGTCGAAAGATCACAGATAGTGGGTGCCAGACAGATGAAGAGGATGAGACAATCAGCAAAGCCTACACAGCAGGAAGAAAAAAGAGAAGTACTAAAAAGAGTGTTGACAGTTGTGTGCAGACTGATGATGAGGATCAAGAGGAATGGGAGGCTGAGACCAGAAACCGACAAAGCCGGCCACGCACTGCCAGGGGTGATAGGGGTGGGCATTCAGAGATGTCTCTTAAAGCCCATACTGAGATTTCAATACAAACAGATACAGAGGGCAACATTAGAATGGACACCAGGATGGAGCTGTCTGACTCTGAAAGGACCTCACCAAAGAAAAGAGCTATCCCCTTAGAAATAGACCAATCTCCGAACCTGAAAGTTGATTCCTCTACGCTTCAAGCCCCTCCTAAATCTCCCAAAGTGCTTTATTCCCCCATATCCCCCTGTATATCCCCTAGCAAATCCCTTGAATTTGTGTCCTATGACAAATCACTGGGTGATACAAGCCCACAAAAGCTAAGAGGAAGTACCGATCTATTAAAAGCCTCTCCAGCAAGTCCCAGGGGATCCAAAACCATGCAGAGATCCATGTCTGACCCTAAGCCCTTGAGTCCAACAGGAGACGAAAGGGCAACATCTGGCACCCAGTATGGTGAAAGCTATACTGTGAGTACTATACGTATCACTTTAACATATATACATTGACATAAATGTAAGGGCGTAATATAAAAAAGAACATAGGAGCTGGCTAACCACAAAACTGGGTTTAATTTAACTGTAAAAAGATGAGGATGTTTCAAATGTTATTTTGGTTTATAATGTGCAAAACTAATTGAGATGTTTCTGTAGAGTTATTTCCAGCTTGAGCCGATATATTCAGAAAATACCATGCTAGCAACTCCAGTGATGGCAGTTTTTCTGCTCCATGTAAAACTAACTATATGTCAAGCATTTTGCATCATGACAAAACTATCCTTTGTGATATGATGGCTCAGTCCTAAGCTATCCTGCTCCACAAAATACTGAGCTGTGAGAGATCCATTGAGGCTTATTGTAAATAAATTACCTCTTTTGAAACTAAACTTAAGCATGTGCAATTTAGTGAGTAGTGAGTAATATGTATGGATAGTAGTACATGTCTTACTGGAAGTCACAAAAGGTGAACCATAATGTGTTTTCTAATAGCTTTTCATACACTCAAATACACCTCAAATGTTCATATCCTAATTTATATTCATGACATCATATTAACAGTATAGTGAGACCAGAATTGATGCCCTTTTGTATTTTTCTAATTTGATAACATAACTCAAATCTTGCTAAATTGAACAATTATCTCACGTTAATTGTAACTAAGTAATATGGTTCAGAGAAAGGTTTTTTTTTTTATTCTAAGGGGTTAAAAAATTCCTACAGTCCTAATTATTTATTTTTTTACTTTGCCTACAGGAGAAAGGCTCAAGTGGCACACCAACAGGAACTCAAAAGAAAGTGAAGAGGACTCTCCCCAATCCACCGTCAGAGGAAGAGACAACAACGAGTGGCCAGACAGCATACAGCACTGGTTCGGCCCGTCGAAGAATGTGCCGCAATTCCAACATGGCACGTGCCAAGATCTTACAAGACATTGATCGTGAGCTAGATCTGGTGGAGCGTGAGTCATCTAAGCTCCGCAAAAGACAAGCAGAGTTAGATGAAGAGGAAAAAGAGATTGATGCCAAACTTAGGTATTTGGAGATGGGCATTAATCGTAGAAAGGATGTGCTACTGAAAGAGAGAGAAAAGAGGGAAAGGGCATATTTACAGAGTGTTGCTGAGGACAGAGACTACATGTCAGACAGTGAGGTTAGTAACATCCGAGAGACGAGAGGTGGGCATGGAAGTGGAGAAGATGAGGAGATTGAAGGTCATGGTCTTGAACGCCCCAGAACAGCACCTCAGTCAGAATTGGATGACTTTGTCCCACCTCAAACCAAGCATGAGTATGGAAAATACTCCCAGTACCAATACAATCAAAACCAATACCAGCAGTCTCTATACCAGACTCCCCAGTCCTACCAATCTCATTCCCTCTACTCCTCTGTCCCCTCACTTACTAGCGCCCAGCAGCAAAGTTACCACCAGATGCTCCTGTTGCAGCAGAAAGCTGCCAGACAAGCAGCTCTCCTCTCAGAGCTTGATGCAACTAAATATGAAGTCATTAGCCGCCAGCCTGATCCCACATCATCAGCTTACCTGGGAGTCACGTATGACAAATATGGAAACCACCTTGACCTCAGAGCCTTGGAGGTGGGAAGTATAGCACGTAGCCCCATGTCAGCTGTCTCTGATTCCTATTACACAGATGTAGATCACCATACACCTCGGAGTTACATGTTGCTGGAAGATGCTGCAGAACTGGCTAAGGGCTCCACAGGTCTGTCTTCATCTTACAGTCTGGCTGAGAGGGAGCTGGCGAAGGCAGAGAAGCTGCTGCGCAGGAGTGCTGCAGATCTGGGGTCTACTGACTATCTGGGATCCACCTCAAGACTCCATACTTTTGGAAAGACCCCTGATGAAGAGGATACAATGGAGGAACCCTACGAACTAAAACTCCTGAAGCAGCAGCTCAAGCAAGAGTTTAGGAGAAGTACGGGTGGGACAGAAAACTTAGAACAACTGACAGGCCTCTCCCAGCACTACTATACCCCAAGCACTAGCATATCTAGTTACTCCCAAAGAAATTATCCAAAGTCAGACAAGTACAGCATCAGTCGACTTACTCTAGAGAAGCAGGCGGCTAAAAATCTCCCAGCATCCATGCTGTACCAAAAACATAAGGCTCCATTGTTAGATCCTAAGATCTCTTCCAAGTATTCCTCTATGACAGATAACAGAGGTTTGGAGACAGACTATACCAGTTATCTTGGGACTACCAGTGCATCGGTAAGATCCAGCAGGCTCTCGCAAGATGAGATCACCTTTGGCCTTCGTAAGAATATTGCAGAGCAACAAAAATACCTGGGATCCACCTTGGGTGCCAACTTGGCTGGGTCGCTAAACTTGGGCCAGAGCTTAGGTTTGGACTCTGCCTATCCTAGTGGCAGTCGTTCAAGACCCTCATCCAGGCCCACATCTTGCTATGGCCTGGACTTGTCTATCAAAAGAGATCCTTCCAGCTCTTCACTGAGACTTAAAGGGGATGGTGAAACATCTGTTGAAGTACCAAGCTTTCAAACCCCATCTGGTCGCACCAAACCCACCAGCCTCCCAATTGTGCAAAGTGGCCGTGGCCGTATACCCATAGTGGCCCAGAACTCAGAGGAAGAGAGTCCATTGAGCCCTGTTGGGCAGCCTATGGGCATGGCCCGTGCATCAGCAGGACCTCTGCCACCCATTTCAGCTGATTCAAGGGATCAGTTTGGTTCCTGTCTGTCCTTGCAGGACTCCCAGCAGCCACAACATATCAGGGAAGAGCCAACCAGGGGTAGGGGTTATGTGCTGCTGGATGACCTGCAGGGAACCATGTCAGATAGTGAAGGTAAAAAACAGACTTGTTACATTTTCACTCTTTTCCTACTTAATGTGTTATCCTTGAAAACGTCTGGTTATGTGTTGTCTTGCTTTCATTTAGTTCAATTTTGTAATATTTACTGTAGCTGTTGTGTGTTTATTGAAAGTCTGCATGTGTCTAAACTTAACTTTGGTGAATATATCCTCTTTTGTTTTCTGGTGTCAATACTTTTAGTCAATCAGTTGAGATCTGGTGTGCATGCATGCTTTGTACATTTTGCTCTATAACTCATAATGTGTGCTTGAATTTATTTTCATGCATGCACTGTTTCTGTCAGCATTGCAAATATTGTGTAACATGTTTCCATATTAGTTCACTGCATGACACAATCTAACTTCATGTTCAACTCATTCGTATTAATGGGTTCGTATGACATCATACAAAAATGTATGCACAACAATTCATATGATATCCTGCTCCCAGTTAAATTTAACATAGAAAAGGTTACTGTGAGCTGACTTAAGAGCACTGTGAGGCCCCGGTCATTTTAGTTAAGTTTAGCCAAGAGAAGGTGATTGTCATGTAAGTTTAGGCCCCAAAAAATCTATTAAAGATTAGAAAAAAAATTGTGTTTTGTTAAAATACCGGTCCCCTTATGTTTTACAAACCGGGACACAGTCACCTCCCTACATGGCATTTCACGCTCTTATACATCAACAGCCACTGTGCTGCATACAGTAATACATATGTGGAATGCATAAAAACTCCAGTTTAACTATACGTACGAATGGTTCATGAAAACAGCCTTTTCTGTTAAAGCTACATTGTGGGAGTCTGCACTTCATTTAAAGTGTAATCTGAGCTTTTTCAACACCAAACTTTTATAGTCTTTCAAATCCTGCTTGTTAAGCATACAAGGCTTGAGCCACAATACAGAATCACCCTTCAAAACTGATTTTGAAAGCTATTTTTCCCCCCATAAAACCATACACTGCAAAAGTGCCTCCCCTGCTTGCAAATTTTACATAAATGATACAGTATTCTGTCAGTTGAATCAATCAGTTCTTTTACAGTTACTTTTCAAAATAAGAGAACATTTTAATAACACAGCCAATGGTCCATGAATTCTATTTTGAATTCTACAATAGTTGATGTGTAATGTGGATAGTGGATAATGGTGTATTTCATCATCATATTTAGGTTTATAAATATATTTATGGTTTAATATATGTTATAAAACTATAGGCAAGATCAAAACGTTATGGCATTCCCAGAAAACAGATACTGTCGCATTTTTGCTAATGCATGATATTTGGATGCAACACTTATGTGTGTAATAAATATGAAACTTTACCATGCTTGTCTTTTTGTGATGATTGCTTGCATGTACAGTTTTGTAATACATCCGTGACTTGCATGGAATGCATTTATTTGACCTTCTGTTTTTATGCTGTTTTCCTAAAGGTATTTCTGCCTTTTCTGTACATTTTATATTTTATTTAAATTATCATTTGCTGGGCAAATATTCACTTACTGAAAGCTTACTGAAACATTATTCTGAACTGCCATCACTAAGAGGACCCAGTTTTCTTGTAAAATGTCTTATTCCAACAGGAAAGAAAATTATTGTTTTAAGCAAGAACATGATATTTGGGTAAATCTCAGTTTATTGCTGTTTTGCTTGGTAAAAGCCATAAACCATCAATTCATTTTATAAGCAACATGTGGTCATACTCTTCCAGTCATGAATACAACCATCACACTAACTCATGTGTATTATGGAGTACTTGTGCAACAGTGACTTGGTTAAGATTCCAAACTGAGGGATGCGAAATGTGAAAGTTTTAGTAAATTCAGATTAGAGGTACCGTTGTTTATCTTTCTGCCCTAAACCTTTCAGTATCCCAGTTCTGAGTTCAGTTGTCTTCAATGCAGCATAACTTGTTAATGAATTCATATGAATCCCATCATTTTGCAATGTAAACCCATTTGCCTTGATTCCAGCACTAAGTGATTCCCTGATGGCTTTGAACAGAGACGATGCATCCAATGGTAGAGTATTAGTTCAGTTCTCTAGTTATCCATTAGCTATTAAGACATTAACCTGCACCACAAAATGATGACCAAAATGTTGGGGAGGTTTTAGACTCTTGTAAAGTTGCAAACAAATACCACAAATTTTAATGATTTTACATTGCAAACATATAATTATACTGTACTTTTAACAATTGGAGTTAAAAATAATGTGAAATATGTACATACCCAACATTTGCATTCATGAAGAATTACCATACTATGGGTTTAGATTTTGCTACTATACATACTGTACTAAAACTGCATTTATTTCTGCTTATTTAACAATACCTGTGAAAAATGTCTTGCTTGGCATTCTTTCCTCTTTGCACAAGAAAGTGAAATAATTTATCAAATCCTTCTCCGGCCCTTGTTTTACTCACATTTTTATCCCAACCACAAACAACTATAGCCTTTGATGAAATGAATTCTGCTAAATGGCATGTAATAACCTTTATATTAACTGATGAAGCCCATCCTATATAGTAAGAAGAAAATGTCTCATTTGGTTTTGAATTAGTGCTTGTTTTTATATCTGAAGCCTACCACCTTAGACGAGAGGAGACAGACTGGTTTGACAAACCTAGAGATGGACGGTCAGAGAATGGACAAGAGAAGAGACAGGTGAAACAGGAAAAAAAACATGCACACATACACCTATTGTCACATGCAGACACTGTAGTAAAGTTCTGTAATGTAATGAAATGCATGCCCTCACAATCAATCAATTTATATGCAGTATGTACGCTCATATGTTAACTGCAGGCATATAAATATATATAAATGCAGTATATACTGTATGTCCATGTTGCAAAGCTTCTATACTTAACAGTTTCCCATTTACCTTGTACGTACATGACATCTCACTAATATATATGGGCCACAGGGAAAAGGCCCGTACTACCCCTTCCCTTACCTCAGGGTCAAACTACAGAGGGATCCCAAAGACCGCAGTGTCTCAGGTAAGTTACCACAAATATATTTCATTTAATAATAACAACTGCAGCATGCTAAGAGCAGTATTACAAGTGAATGTGTTATTGACTGTGATGCATGGATTATATTTTATTGACCCCATTGCATACTGACTGCAAATATGCAAATATGCATGTTTACAGCATAGCTATTATTTTCCTTTATTGAATTGAACTAATTTATAAAATAGATTTTAAAAAAAGGATAATGACAAATCAAATGTACACAATATGTACCATAACATCCCATTAGGTTTACAGACCATGACTATTGTGTGTTCTATTAATTTGATATTCATGCCAGATCTCAACAAAGTGGCAAGTCAATTTCCCTGCCATTACGTCCCATCAAACCATTTCTCCAGGCTCAAAGCAAGCAGACATTTCATTTCCTGGCTTCCCTTTTGATTTGGCTCTTTTCCACGCTCATCAGTCATTGCCATGCTCAAAATGGAGTATCCCTCACACTCAGGATTAGCTTACACAATTATCATTCAGCCTACAAAGGAAGCATTTTGTTTACGAGGACCCAGTGCTGAACTCGAGTCATGTTGCCTCAGTCATTTTGTTCTTTCTTCCTTAACCATGTTAAATACTGTAAAATGAAGGAGGCTCTGCTTCTGTGTAGGTGATGTGTGACCCGTGGAGGGACATGATAGATCCATATGTGATTTGTGGATAATCAGTAGTGGGGTTGGCATGTATGCTGTTGTCTAATTGTTCTACAAAGGCAGAGAGCAATAACTAGTGGTTAAATTGAGAAAAATCGTTGCATAACTGAAAGGTTGTAATGCCTTCATCGGTTTAGGCTGACCAAGTATAGCGGCCATATAACCAACATAATACCTAAATACCTTTATGAAAATATATTTTGTTTGAACAAGTTTTGTTTTTTAAAGAAAATAAACCTAAATCCATTTTTATTATTTACAGTCCATAGTTATATGATTGAATGTAGATTATTAGTTACTGTATTATGGCTTTTGAGGGCAGTATATTTGTGTCCTTCATTTACATTATACCTTCTTTCTATGTTGGTGAGTCTGCATGGGTGTGGGGACGCAACGAGCCGATGTTAAATGTCAATGAGACTGTAGACTAATTAATAATGCTACTCACCAGTCTTTGTATTTGGTCCTAAACAGGAAATGGTCTGGGTATCCGTGTGGTTGGAGGAAAAGAGGTCCCAGGCAGTAATGGAGACATTGGAGCCTATGTTGCCAAAGTCCTACCTGGAGGAGCTGCAGAACAAACAGGAAAGATTCTTGAAGGTAAGCTCTTCTACCAAATTAAACTTCCCCTTGTGCAAAAAAATCTGCTTTATTTGTCAGCCAAAATCGGAAAGGATATTCCTAAGATGTAATTTTTATGAGGAATATTCTTATTTGCTTGGGAGTGACATACGCGGATTGATACCACTGTATGTCTGTAGGGTAAATAAGAAGCTACTTGCTGCCACAGCCGGTTGGTTTAGCTTAGCACAGACTGTAAACAGTGGAAAGCTAGCCTGGCTCTTTTCAAATGTAACATAACAAAATCTACCTGCCAGCACCGCTAAAGCTCACTGATTTACATGGAATATATCCTTTGTTTAATTCATACAAGTACAAGTTTAAAAACATCACATTTGGATTTTACAAGGGATTATGTGCCAGACTATTTCCTTTGTACTTCTATTTCATATACAGTAGCTTGAAACAGCTACAGTTAGCAGTTTCACTAAATCACCAAGTAACCATTGTGTACTAACCCACATATATAAATATATGATCTGTGAGTTCACCCTTACACACTTCTCACTGACACCATCTCAGGATAAATTGCTGTGTGGTATATTACCAGGAATACATTTCATGAGCTGATATTGATTTCACATGGCGGCATCTGGGAACAGTTAACCCTGTCATCCTCCCAGTCCGTCTGTCTGCTCAGAGTCCCCTTTATTGGTGTGTTGAGACACATTGAGGGTGTCGGACAATTGTTAAAGATGGGCCCTGCACCTTTTTTGAAGCTGCCACACTAGTGATCTAAGGATGGGGAGATGGGGAGAGAGAGAAATACTGCATGGTCTGGACCTGCGTAGTGTGCTAGCCATCTGTCTGCGCTCTGTGGATGTGTGTGTGTGTGTAGGAGCGTGGGCAATTCCTTTCGCACTTTCTGTTCTTGTTTGTGTCTCCTTCCGTTTCCTTTTCTGTTTTTCTCTCTTCACTTTTTTAGACAGTCAAAAAGTTCTCAGTGAATACTGCTTAATGAAAAACACAAATATAACAATTGGGAGCAATGGTGGACATACTGGAGCTCTTTAAAACATAGTGAGAGTTACGAGATCTCCAATGTAGCTTGATGAGAGTATCTTGATACACCCATGCAAGCATCTCTGTGAGGCACTAATAGTGCCTTGAGCTAAATGCTAAAATCAGCTTGATAAAATGCTTACTGTACAATGACAGTGCTAACAAGCTGATGTTTAGCAAGTGTTATGTGCATTTTCTTAGTTGAGCATGTTAGCATATTAACATGTGCCATTTGCTAATTAGCACTAAACACAAAGTACTCCTGAGTCTGAGGAAATGTTATTACTATAGTTTGTCTGTCCACAGGTCTTCCAAATTAAAGATGTTGACATGACAGTGCTAGATGAACAGTCTGATGATCCCCAAACTTATTAGAATGTCTTCTCTTCTATAACTGTAGCATATTTCACAGCAATCTCTATCAGCCTGCCATCCCTAGAGCTGCACTGCTAGTGTGTCTAAAAATCAATAGAGAAGTTAATTTGTTCTTTATCACTTAAAAAGTGTTAATCACTTCAGGTCAAATTTTAAATAAATAATAAATAAATAAAATGAGTACCTTCTATTTTCTGTATACACATTATTTGGTATGCGTGTTTTTAAATCATGAAATAAGATCTCAAGATCTTTAGTGATTTTGTCCAGGACTTCTTACTGCACCAGTAATATTATATTCTCTAAAGCCACTAACATATAACTTATTATTGTTATCTTACACTGTCTCAGCCATCATTGTCCAGCCCTTTCTAAACTAAGAAAGAAGTCAATGCTATAGACTAAAGCTGTTGATGATGCTTCAGTCCAAGAGTCAAGATGCATTTGTGGTGTTGTTAGCTGCTGTTGTCAACCATGACAACAGCAGATATACAACAGTGAGCAGAATGGCACCAAAGTACTTTGGTCCTTCCAGGAGGAACATGGCGCCTCCCCCTCCATGGTGTGATTATGGAGAAATGTTGTCAGATTGAACTGGAGTAGAGGCTTTTAGTGTCACAGAGGGACTTTAAGTGTACTAATACATGCTTGTTTCTTTGAAGTTTCTTTGAATGTGTGAAAACCGCAACACACACGCAAACAATTGTGTGACCAATTTGATGAATAATATGGTGAAACTACAGTAGCTTCCCTGTCACTCACACATGCAGCTCAAGAGTATCGTCGCAAACGGACCCTCCTGATGAGCTGTTTCAATCCGTGTAAGTCCTGCCAGTGTGCAGGGTGTGTTTTTGGCAGATGCAGTGGGTTTGCTGTGCTGTGTGGATACATACTGTATGAGCTTTTACTGCTGTATTATATACAAATGAATGGTCAGTTCCCACTATGAGACATGTTTTATTGCTGCATTTTTGTTTTCTTTCCAGGCCATCATACATCATGTTTGAAATGTAGTCCTGCAAATTATAGTTTCATAGCTAAAATAACACAAATCCATTTCCAAGTTGATTTTAACCCAGTTCTCTGCCTGAGTGCGCTATGAGCAGCTTTGTCACACAGCTGCTGTTTATGCAGTCACCAGCTTTTATTGCTCCAGTTTTGGCTTGCAGTCTGACGCACATGTTGTTTGAGTGCAAGAATCAAAGCTTGTTTTTTTCACTGTGAATTTAATCAAAGGATGGATGTTAGACCCTGATCTGGTCACTCGTTCGAGTCAACATCAATTAATTTTTTAGAATGAATTGAAAGAACTACTCACTTAAATGCTTTGATTTGGTTTTGGTTTGAGGTAAAAAAAAAAAAATAATTAATCTACAACCATTCTTTAAGTATAACTGTATTTTGCTTGTTTTATTGTGTGTGCAAATGTGTTATTGTGTAAAGGAATGCAAGTCCTAGAGTGGAATGGTGTTCTTCTGACGGGGAAAACCTATGAAGAGGTACAAGGGCTCGTCGGGCAGCCGTGCAACGAAGCAGAAGTGTGTGTCAGACTGTAAGTATAACCTTTGTCACTTTCTATCTTTCTCTCCTGCTTTCTATTTTTAGAATGCCTTACTCAACCTTCTGTTATTTCTATACCTTTATTTTCTTCCTCATACTCTAATCATGACTTTGATCCATCATCTTCCTAATCTTTCTTTTTACATTTTCTGCCTTTTCATCTCCCTGATGAAATAATCCACCTTCATATAAATATTTAAAAGGCATGATTGCTAACTCTGTTCGCACTAAGTTTATATCTAATAAGTCCTATTTTATTTATCTTGATCTACTATATAATGTTAAATTTTCCTTTAATCTATTTGATTTTCTTTTGCATTTGAGTTTTAATTTTCAGAAACATATGTCACATCATATTCTCATCTTTCAGTGATCTTAACATGCTGGCTGACTCTGACGGTTCTGATCACCTGGATTTTCAAGAGCACGGTAAAGGTGAGCTACAGTATTCCAAGAACTCACACCCCAACATGCGATCGCTGCTTTCCACTTTGCTTTCCCCACCAATGGCACAGCCTTCACAGTACTTCCCAATTAACTTTTGTCTTTTGCTATTTTGAGACTCTCTTGTCATATTGCTTTCATCTTCAATTCTCTCTTTTCTCAAGTTCAGCCATGCATTACTTGTGGCCTACTTCCTTATTTCTGTCTGCATCACACTGGGAACATTAGATTGTTCTCAAAAGAGCTACCACAGTGTAAAGCCTCAATTTCTAAATTCAAGTTGTCTATTTGTGATTTCTGTCACCCTTCCTGTGGGTGCCTTTTCATAATGATGCTTTTGTGTGTCTGGTGTGACTAAGGATGTTAGTTTGGGTACACCATTGGGAGGGTTAAGATCTCCACTTTTGAGCAAAATGTAAAGTTTGAGAATGTCAAACACTTCTGGTGAATTGTTCTGCAACATTGCGTGCCTTTTTCTGCAACATGTTATGGTGCAAAGGTCTTTTTTATGTAAAGGAAATTATATTAGTTTTTTGGGGGGTTGCACTGGCCAGTTTTGTTTTATTTAATTATGCCTATGGGTGGGACCCCTTCTAGGTGACAGACCTCCCAGGTCTCCAGGTGTTGACCCCAAACAGCTGGCGGCTGAGCTGCAGAAGGTGTCCCAGCAGCAGGCTCCCACCTCCACCTCTTCCTCCGGTCTGCCCCCGACAACCTCGGCGACCTCCAGCCCTGCTCAGCCAGGATCACCCTCCGTCAGCAAGAAACGCCACAGCAGCAAGGCGAGTCTGGGGAGGGTTTCTTTGTCACGTTCAGCTTAGAATAGATTTATCTTATCATTTTTAAGAGTTAATAGTGTTGGTCACGCATCACAGAACATCTCTGAAGTGTAATGTCATGATAGATTGCTGGACAAAATGCTTTCTGCATCTTGTTTTCCCAGTTTGAATTTGAACAGTTACAATTTAGGAAACATTTTGTTTACTCAAAGTTTATTAAAATCTACATTACTCTACAGCATTAGGTAGCTCCTCATTTATCATCAATATAACATTTAGCAAAGAATTGTCAGCATGGAATACAATGTAAGAGTTAACCACGTATCTAAAATGAATATTAAAGTGCTGATATTATGCTATTTGGCTTTTTCCCTTTCCTTTATTGTGTTATGTATCTTTTTTGTGCATGAAATAGATTTACAAAGTGAAAATGCCCAAAGTCCACCTCAAAGGGACTTACCATCTTCCAGAGAAAACACTGTTTACAAACTGCACCAAACAGCTCTATTGTAGTCCAGCCTTTACTTCTATGACAAACGCGTGTCACTTTGTAACACACGTTATAATGCCCACCTAGCTGCTAGCATGACACGCCCTCATACTCTGCAACTGACTAGCTAGCTTTGCTGACCTAGCTACTGCACATGTGTGACTCCCAACAAATATGGAACAGAAGTGCGATGCCTTGCTCTGTAGCTAAAACAGAGAGCTCAACACAGGATGAAAACAGGAGCTGCAGCAATGTCAAGTACAACAAATAGATGGTGTTTTTTCAAAAATAAACCACATAAACCTATTCTGGTACAACCTCTAAATACAATTATGAACCTGAAAATGAACATAATATGAGCACTTTAAAACAGATGCGTCTAACTTGTTTAGCCTCAAGCACTGTACAAAGCACAGCGCAGTACAGTACGTACTGTACTGTATGTGTACTACACCCACCAGTAATCACAAAGTATCCACCTACAGATTTCTGCTAGCAGTATCTAAGCATGTTGCTTTTATTTCTAACAGACTGCAGAGGGAATGAAGACCCAGTCTCACCCCATCTCTGGAGAGATAGAGGTCTGTGAAATAAAAAAGGATGATCTCTGTAATGTTTAAGTTTAAAAGTTTATATGTAAGAGTAAATAGGTAAGAGTATAATGTGATTACTGTGTCTTTCAGCATTTCCAAAAGCATTACATTAATATAAAAACAAAAAAATACAAAGTGAATACTGTATTTAATGTCCTTAAAACTACTATTTTGCTGTTTTCATACGTTGTTTCTCGCATCTCATTCCATTTGAATCCATTGTAATTCATTCAATGTACTTGTTTTTGCAGCTTCAAATCCACTATGACAAGCAGCTTGGCAACTTGATCGTTCATGTCCTGAAGGCCAGAAACCTTGCCCCACGGGACAACAATGGCTACTCTGACCCGTTTGTCAAAGTGTATCTCCTACCAGGGAGAGGGTGAGTCAAAGGCTTGGAACCTGCAAGCACACGTTTAGTAGTTCAGAAGGGGACCAAGGTGAATTAAGGATAAATGATACAAAACGTGAAAATATTTTAGCTCTACCGATTTTGTTGATTTAGAGTGATAAGATGTTTAAGATGCTGTTTTTATTGCACTGCCTTTTTTATCAGCCACTTTTAGAGAAGGAATTTGAGAGATATACAGTACCTGCTTAAATATCCCCATTGCCATCCAGGCTTCAAAGGCAGCCACTTTTTTAAGCTCAAACCTAATTTCCTTTCATTATAAAATCGATTTACAATTGATTTTGGCTTACCATGACATCTTTCAATGTGAAGCACATTACCTTTCTTTGGTATCAAGTCCATAACACATATACACAGCACATCAAGTCCATCAGATGGGTTTTAGAATGTAACTTCAGAAGCGTTATGTGATATAAACTCATCAGCCCCTTATTGCTGCTGAATGACAAACATTATGTAAAAGATATGAAGATGCTTGTGTTCCTGTGTTGATGTTGCCCCCGTTGATGGGAGTTCTACTGTAGGTGTGAGTGCAGTCAGAATCAATATTTACTTGCAATACGATCCACACTCTCTCATAAATCCAGGGCTCCCTTTCTCACTGTGATTGCGCTGTATTGTAATTGACTTTCCCGCCTGCTCTGCTGTTTGAGATCACCAGAGAGAGTGTTTTTTCCTGTGATCGTTTCAGATTATAGCAATAGTGTACAGCCGTGGGCTTTGCAGCCGCCACTCTCACAGGCATTCTGTTTGACACGTGCAGATGGAAACACCACCGTGGGTTTAAGCCAGGGTTAGGGTTATGCTAAAGGGACTGGGAGAGTGGCACCCACAAGCCCTGCAGTCGCCCTACTGAAAGTGGTTACGGAAACGTGCACACTTAAGCACATACTCGTCTATATGCTACATGTGTATACTCATTCATAGCTATCAGTACCGACTGCAATCCATATAGAGGTTATTCAGTTGCATTACAGATCTTCTGGCAACCACATGGAGCTGCTGCAGTGAAACATGTGCTTATATACTGTAGCTTAATACATAGCAACCAGGAAAGAGGGGTAAAAAAGTTGTGATGTCGTGAACGTAATGTACATTTACATGACAATGTGTATAAAGCTGGAACAAGGCTTCTTCAGACTGCGTGAATGGGTCTCGTACAGACATGTTTGCGTGTGGGGTTTTTTCCTACCTGTACTGATTATGACGTTTAGCAAACCACAATGTAAAGAAGAAGAAGGTAGAAGAAGTCTGGAAATGGAAATCAGTTTCACATTGGAGACAGTGTAAACAAACCACAAATGTAAAAGAATGTGTATCCCACTATAACTTTTTCTAGGAAAGTAGAAACTTCTCCATAATCATGAAGGTTAATTGTTATGATTTGAAGTATATGCATAGTAAAATACTTGATGGTAGGGCCGAGATTGCATTATGCATTATGCATAGTGCATTGTGAAGGGTTGTACAAAAAATGTTTGCTTTACAATTAAAAAGATATGATTGCCTTGGTCTTTCAGTAGATATTCTTAAATCAAAGCAATGGACAATACTAAGTTCAATAACACAGAGGACAGAAGAAAACTAGTAACTTAGATTACATTTAGTTTTTACATAAAAATAAGGATATGATCCCAGTCCTAGTACAAAGTGAGAGACAAAGATTCATAAATGCAATCAGCTGTCCACAGCTGTTTCATGAGCAGCAGATTTTCACTGTGGTTGCCAATGGATGCGTCACATCACCTGAAAGCCCTCTCAACACGAGTCATGAGACACTAAAGCACAAAGTCCCCTGCTCATGTCCCTTTCCCAAACACACACTTAATAAATAACACACCAAACCTAAATCTACAGTGATGTCCCCTTCCCACATACACACTTACAGTCCACAAACAGTCTTTGACCCCTCACCCTCCCACTGACTATTGTTTCTGTATGTTGTTCTCTATATTTAATGCATGCTGGACCCTCTCAGTCAGGTCATGGTTGTCCAGAATGCCAGGTATGTGACTTGACCACTTTGGTACTTTGGTTCTGTTTGGTTGTCAGTTGGTGAAGGTAACAAAACGTCCAAATTGTTTTCTAACTGATCGGAAGCTTATTGATACAAATCAGTTTGTCCAGTTCCACTAACTCCCTTAAATTGTGCATTTTCCACGGTCCCCATATTCTCATGATGTTCCACTCACCTTTAGGCTTAGCATTGCATTTTGGAGGAGTTGAATCCCTAAATATTAACATCTACCCATCTCCTTAACACACCATTAATAAACCTATATTCCCCTGTGCTGAAAATTCACTTTTCCTAGCTAACTGTTGTGTGTTCCTGGTAGATGGTCTGTTTGTGTTCCTAACCATTGTAATTTGAAATCCTAACATTGAACCTAACACCCTTTAGTTTGTCCCTGTTTTGTGATTAAAATCCTTCAGGAATGTCCTACATCGTGCCCTGACATCATACTGTACCCTTGATGCCCCGCCACGTTCAATACACACTCCCATTATTTTGCTCTGCAGTCATTATTCATCCCATTATTTTCCAATATACAGTAGACTGTTCTTGTCTTTCCCAAACTAACTCTTACAGACATACTCATATCCTACAAACTTAAATAAAACCCTACACTCTGCAAAAAAACATCCACATTAACAAATCATTCATTTGATTTCAGTGAGTTTGCTGTGATGTAAAATGTTTTCTTCTTCTCTCAAAACAGGTGAAATAATAAGTCAGATAATGCTATTGTTTCATATACTAATTGACTTTTTCAAGTCAACTTTTTTTTCTTATTGTTTTGTAATTAATTAATTTATTTAGAATTATTTACCTGATTGAGTTATTGGCACCTACAAAATAAACAATTTCATCAGAAGTAAGTCAACCTCTGTTTCTATTCTGACAAATTTTTACTTGTTTTGGGACATTCAAATTTCATTAGACTGAAAGACTTGATGGACATCAAATTGGACTTTTTTGCAGCAGGCCCTGACATTATACCCTGTCGTCCATGCACGTAGGCCCATACATTGTTGCCGTCCAAACAATGTACATCACGTTCATGCTTTCCCTTCTACTGTCAAATTGTACTCAATGTATTGTACTTACTGTATTGTGGTCGCCCACTATCCTCTGGTGCTTTTGCATGTCTGTGATCATGTGTATCTTGTTGTGATATGTTCCCCCCGCCAGTGCTGAAAACAAGAGAAGATCCAAACATGCAGGCAAGAGTCTCAACCCCGAGTGGAACCAGACTGTCATCTATAAAAACATCCACCTGGAGCAAGTATGTCTTCATGCACACATTTCTCATAGCTGCACACATTCATGACATGGGTCATATTAACTTAAATGTTGTGTAGTGTAATGTATAATAATAATAATAATAATGTATACTTTATTAAGCCCACAAGGGGAAATTACAATTTACACTCTGTTGTTATTACACACATTACACACAGGCTTGAATTACACACACATGCTCAGTACCTATACATGCACTAATGGAGAGATGTCAGAGTGAGGGGGCTGCCCATGGAAACCAGAAACTTGAAGCAGAAACCCTTCGGTTCCCAACCCAACCCCCTACGGATTGAGCTACTGCCACTAGTAGCCAGTAGTATACTTCCTATAACTCTAAAAGTCACAAACAAGAACTCACAATGTGTCAACTTGCATGTTAAGATGATGATATTGTCTTTTCTCCTCTGGCATGATGACTAGCATTGTGGCCATAGGTTTTGGTAGAGCATATGGGTATGCCATTGGGATTTAATTATATCACTTTAGATCCCATTTTAGATTCACTGGACCCATATCAATCACAGCAAATCTGTGTTCTGTTCTCTGTTTTTTTAGGCTGCTGAACGTCTGCTCCGCCTTTAAGCTCAGAGCATATGTTTTTTTGTTTTGTTTATTTTGCCATTTTCTTATGCACACAGCCAAGATTGTTACTCACTAAAAAGATAAATTTACTTTATATCTGTGCGTGTTTATTAGCTGAGGAAGAAGACCCTGGAGGTGAGCGTGTGGGACTACGACAAGTGCTCCTCTAATGATTTCTTAGGAGAGGTAAACCTTTTTGACTATCACTTTAATGGTGTATCATCAATATATGTTTCTGCATATGCCTAATACACTGCTGTGTTTGTTCACAGGTCCTTATTGACCTGTCCAACACAGCCCAGCTGGACAACGTCCCTCGGTGGCTTCTCCTAAAGGAGCAGAGCGAGGGGGACCACCACCGGCGCTCTCACTCAGGCCAGGGCCGGCACACTTCCTCTAAACCCTCCTCACAGCACTCCTCCCCTAAAACCACTGGCTCCGCACATGACAATCAGGATTCCCCAAAATCATCTGTCATCAAGAGCCGAAGCCACGGGATCTTTCCAGATCCGGCCAAGGGTAGGACATGATGAAATTGCCTTAATTGCTTGACTTTATCACCGTCACCCCCTTACAGCCGTCTGCACTCTGCTGCTTCTGCTATTTCTGTTTCCCTCTTCTCTTCTTGTACTCGTGTATTTGTGTTTTTCTTTCTTTTTCACACTTTTCTTACTCTGTGCTCTCTTCCTGTCACTGCTTCTCTCATCTTTTTCTCCCCACTATCTCTTTGTCTAACTCTGTTTCTCTCTCACAGTCTTTTCTTTCTACCAGCACCTTCCTATGCCCAATTTTGCACATCCATCATAGCTTCAGCTTCATGCTTTTTGCTTTCTCATGGTCTGTTTTCTTGGTTGCCATGATGCCAACCAGCTCAGAGGCCTAGCCTTAGCTTCCCTCTATCTTTCTTCTAACACAGAAGGCAACATGACTGTGGAAGGCTTTGAATGCTCCCCAAATTTAGAAAAATAACCATCAAATTTAATGAGGATGCTTGAAGATCATAGACTTAAATGAGGCAGTTACCATGTTGGCTAAATTAACCTTCTCACTAGCCAGCTTTTTTTTCACAAGTGGTACACAAAAGGTAACAGCCTCTAAGTTCACTAAAGTAGAAAATAGCTTTTTTGGTAATTTGGTGAATTTGGTTGTTTTAGACACGCAGGTGCCTACTATCGAGAAATCTCACAGTAGTCCTGGCACATCGAAGCCTTCCCCGTCCGCGGGCCAGAGCCAAAGCCAAAGCCACAGCCACGGACACAGCCAACACTCTCGCTCGCACGGCGCTTCACGCTCCAGCAAAAGTGCCGCACGGCAACACCATCAGGACAGCGGCACAGGAAGCGGTGGAGGCGCTGCCATAGCAACGGGCGATGCCCCACAGCAGTCACAACAGCAGCCGCCTCAACGCCTCCAACCAAGTAAACCAAGACGCAAATAAAGCCTACGCAGCATGGCCTCCTCGCACTCATCTGTTCTACCTTCTATACCTTCTTCCGTTGGTTTCCTTTTCTAGTATTGGTTTCCCTCTCCCTTTACACCCTCTGGTCCTCTCCCCCGTTGTATTCACAATGTGTTTCAACCTCTCACCGCTTCTCTTCTGTATGTAGCTCACCTGTACTGTAGCTTTGTCTTTGACCTTCCTAAGTTTGACCCATTTTCAATGACGCCAAAGAGGCATAATGGTTGCGTATTGAAGGCCAGTTCTAACTACTTAAAATTACCATTTAAAAAAAGTAAAGAGGCTATAGGCTAAATCTTATTCTCTAATGATACTTCAATATGAAATTAAACAGAAATAATCACTTTTACCTTGGTTTTGCTGTTTTGAATAGAATTTAAATACACTCATAATTTACTAAGGAAGAAGAAGAAAGTCAAATCTGAAAGAGAGATATCATATAACATATTCTGAAGGAACAAATCAGCAAATCTGTCAATTACTGTCAGAGCACAGTGACATCTCCAGCTCTCTCACATGACAACACTAGCAAATAATAAACGTCGGTTCAGTTAATGGAGCAGAGTTTGCCAGGAAGATGTTTTTGCTTCCATGAATGGTTTCTGTTGCCAGCTAGCAGTTAAATATTTTTGATTTATTGATCCAAGCAGGAAAACAGAAGAAAGTTGCAATACCACCCCCTCCCCCAAAATATCATCAACCTCTTTTAGTAGTTTTCATTTTTGAGTTCTTTTTGTATTTCCTTTTCTTTAACAAACAACGACCAGCTTTTCTAAAGCTCGTCCACTGAGATGGCTGTGCATGCGGTCCGCTAACCCCCTTTTTTATTTGAACAACTATCGGACTCACAATGCACCCCAGTAGATGCTGCACACCCCCGCCTCCTAGTGACATGCAGGAGGGGCGAATGTGCACTGCACACTGTGGTTGCTTGTGATTGACAGTGAAGCTGGTTGCCTTGGTGAAGATAAACCACTCTCTGAATCTCCATCTCGCTCCTCCCTCCTACCATCTTAAACTTCGACCCCATGACCTTTGTTTCCTGCCGTTGACCCCCTGACACCTGACCTACGCCTGCGAAAACAAACACATCCAGGCCAAAGAGGCCGCCTCTCACTGAGGCACCAGAGACACAGCGTAGTGGGCGTGCTCACCATTCAGAGAGCCCAGTCTGATTGGCTACCTGCCCTGCCATCGGTTGTGTCGGCCAAAGGGAGCAGAGCAGACGGCAGACACCTGACCCTCAGGAAAGCCGTGTCAGAAGAGAAGCCACAGAGGACCGGAGGTGAGAGTTTGCCCAAGAGTCTCCTCTCTGTCGTGTGACTGAAGCACAGATGGAGCAAGGAAAGAAAGAGAGAGAGTGAAAGAAAGAGAGGATGTGATGCTACTAACGCACACCTGCAGAAAGAGAGAGGGGAGTCTTACAGAAGGGAGAGACAGAGAGAAAGTTGCACTCAGCCACATCACCAGAGATTCATGCAGCGAGACACGCTTTCTTACCGGCCACCAACACAGTTTACTAATACCAGGAAATGAATGTCTTAAATTGCTGTATGATTCACTGAGCGTTAACACTGTGCCACTGATACATCTGCTGCATCACGACTCTCCAATTGCTTCATTGAACTGGTATTAGTGAGCTTTAGCAATCCATCAATGACGTGTTGAGTGGCCTAAAGAATAAACGTGTCGGCATGGATTCTGTTCTGCACCACATCCACGCATCTTACATCATTCATACTCACACTGCCTGATCCGCTGTTTGAGAATACAATGTTGACATTTAAACATTTATGTCATAAAGAATAACATCTAAAATAGCTTTAACTGGTATTAGTAGGCAAATCCATCAATGACATTTAAAATTTTGTTTATGTCATAAAGAATAACATCTAAAATATATTGCATGTAAACAGGTTGTATTAAAACATTTATTTAAAAAAAAGAACATTCAAAAACATCATTTAAACTTATACTATTTTCATGTAATTTGATTTTTACACTAAAGAAATGCTGAGATTGAGATATTAGGTAATTATTAATAGTTCATATAGATGACTAACAATGTCAGTAGGGTGTACGTGCCTCTTGTTTGGTCTACTTTTGCATAAACATTTATATGTGATGTTTTTCTAGATGTATTTGTCTGTTTCATGTTAAAGCTTTATATGTGAGTCTTGTCTTTGTCTGGGAGAAAGATTCTAAGTACACTGTTTGTCCATAAGCTTCTTGCTGATCCACAGTGTTTATGTGCTATTCATTACAACCCAGTCTTTTGTGCTATAAATAAAACTTATACAACCTTTTGACTGCCAAACTAAAAAAAAAAAGATTTAAGTTGATTATGATGGATTTTAGTTGCTGCAGATATTAACTAATGCTTCTTGGCCCTAGTTTTTACAATCTTGGATCCGGCAGAGGTGCAATTTTTCTTCCTGTGTCTTTGTCATGATGGGTGTGGTTGTATCTCTGCACAGCTCGGTCGAGCTACAGATCCAGTGATGCCCCAGTCACAGCAGCCTCATTGGACAGCGGCCTGAGTGGGAGCGCCTACAGCCTATTGGACGAAGGAGGAGAGACAAACGAGGTGGACAGTGCCATCTTCCAAGTGCCCCGACTGTGAGTCAGCCAATTCAGTACTTTTATCTTAAAAAGCCTCAGTTCTACTTTTTGGATGTGCAGTAAATATATGCTTACCTACTACTTTGACTACGCCCAGATACCTGTCCAGAAGATATACAGAACAATACATTATACTAATTTTCCCCCACTCTCTTTAGTGGAAAGATCCCAAACGGCACAGACGTGATGAAACCATCAATGGGACACGGTGACACTGAAGGTTAGAAATACAATACATGTATGTGTATGTGTACATTCATATATGTTTGTCTTGATGCCTCGAAGTATTAAAAACCCTTACACTAATACTATACATGTTTTTTTTTTTTTTTTTACATTTTAGAGCTGAAAAGGTGATTGTGATTTGAATGTATAAGTTTGAAAAGTTTCCAATTCTAACAAAGAAATCTCAACTTTTACCACCATCCAGTACAGTATTTCCATTCAGATGTCCAGCCTCAAGAAATAGGAAATGTAGTGAAATTAAATTAATTTAATTCAATTTTATCAATTAATTCTATCAATTAAATCAATTAATTGATAGAATGTTAACTGTTTGTTTTTTCCGCCCTTTTGTCTTTCTTTGTTTATTGTAACATGTTTTCTTGCATTTTGTATTTTGTCTTAACTGTTTCCATTGCAAGTATTTACATTAGACATTAGACCTATTAACTAATGAATATATAACACATCTAATCCGCATGGCATCTTCATCTCTATAGCATCTTCTCCATGTTCCCTCAGTCTTTTTGTGTCGCCCTCTCCTAGGCATAAACACACATATAAACACACACACACACACACACAGAGGCTACCCTTACCGTTTGCCAGGGTCTTGTTGACCGAGCTCTAAAAACTGTAATTTCCATTCAGTTTCCAAGGCAACCAGAAGTCAGGGAGAGCTTCTAATAACTTCTTCCCATACTTGTTAAACAAATAAATGTGATTGCTTGCAGGCTATGCTTGATACTATTCATCATGAGAGCACACTTAGTGTCCAGTGGAGGGCAGCCACACGCAGAAGAGAACAGAGTTGCATGTAGTATGTATTTCACTGTGCCTAGCTGATTCAATTGGTGTGTATGTGTGTGTGTGTGTGTGTGTGTGTGTGTATTCAGGTAAGTCCCAGGTAATGGGGGAGATCAAGATTGCTCTGAAGAAAGAGAGTAAGACGGAGGGTGAGCAACTGGTCCTTGAGATTCTTCAATGTCGCAACATCACCTACAAGTTCAAGACTCCAGACCACCTGCCTGGTAACATAAAACAACTTCCCATTTATGCTTACATACACACTAAAAAATTACTTTGATAAAGTCACTATAAAATAATTTGGGTCTTATCATGCAGGACTTACTTATTTTTATTTTCACTTATGTTCACCACTTATGTCAAGACTTTTCAAAGTCTCCTCACAGCATTCAAAGACAATTATATGTGATATATATAATTTTCATCATTTTAATATTTGACAGCTGGGAGGCCCACACAGCCCACACTGTTTAGAAAGACAGACGTCTGACATCCCAGGTCGTCTAAATGCAGAACCACAGGTGTTGTGATAGTGTTTTCCAGCCAATTTTCCCTTGGAAAACAGCATTAGACATTTACTTAACCACTTAACCAAGTCTGCAATACACTGTATATGTGCACATATACATTATATTGTAAAATATAATAATACTATAACTATTTCCAAGCCATGCCCAGATGGACACATTTAGTTAACACCCAGGATGAAAGATTAATGTTATTACTGTATACTGTAACTGTCTTGTAGTTTAGAAAAAAGCATCCCCCTTAGTCACAGGGTGTACTGTGTTATTTAACCAGTCTTATCTATATATAATACTATGTAAATTACATGTGAACCCTGACTTTGTGAACACTGGACAGAATCACAAAATCAGACTTCTCTTCCCTCAATAGAGCGCAGCTTACCGGCCACCTTGACTTTTCTTGTAATATTTATATCCTAATACCCAAGCTGCCTGCCACTTGTTTGATTTGCATTTCCTTCCAGATTGGATTGGCACACAATAGTTTATCTATATTGAAAGCATGTAGAAAGCACAGTAAATGTAGCATTAACTCTTTATTGTTGGCTATGTGCATCTGTGACTATTTCTAAAGATTCTCTTTTTATTGGCTTCAAAAAAACCTCCACCCCACTCCAAAATTGATGACCAGAACCCATCTTAAACTACATACTTAAACATAACATGCATTACATTTACTTTTTTACACACTTTGTCTGTATAGACGCAATTACAAATTAGATCACTAGTGTTACCCACCATGGGTATAAGGGAGATGGAAATAAGTGCCTGGGTGTAGGTTGTGTGTTCAAATAATTCAATATAAAAAGGGTTTTATTTGGGATTATGTGCTTTTATTTTGTGATTAATTACTACAAAAAAACTATACTAGCAAAAATATCCACACAGATGGGACAGTGTGTTGAATTTATGTACAGACAACATACCATGTAATGTAAAGTACATCTTGTATAAAATGCCAAAATCACATTCATTCAGTATGATGTCAACTTTACATTGGTGTGTATGTGCGTGTGTGCGTCTGTGTGTGTATTTGTGTGTCCACAGATCTCTATGTGAAGCTCTATGTGGTGAACATCGCCACCCAGAAAAGGATCATCAAGAAGAAGACCAGAGTGTGTCGTCATGACCGGGAGCCATCTTTTAACGAAACCTTCCGCTTCTGTATGAACCCCGCCGGACACTCTCTGCAGGTAATCTGTGACACAAGCACAAGAAGAGAGCTAAATATGTTTCTGTAATTATTCATACACTAACAGCCAAAGGAATGTTTAATATTTAAATATGATTATTCGCTTTCTTTCTAGGAGTTAGATTAGTAGTTTTGATACCACTCTTTTGTACATCTGCTGAATATGAAGACGAATGAATAAAGAGACGGTTAAGTTATCTTAGCATAAAGACTGGAAACGGGGAAACAGCTAGCTTAAAACGTATATATTCCTGTATACACAAATATCTTGTTAAACCTGGTTGATTCCTTTAAATCCACAATTATGACCTACTGCTTTCTGTTCTTTCCACACCAGCTGTTCCTGGTGTCCAATGGAGGCAAGTTTGTAAAGAAGACCCTGATAGGGGAGGCCTATGTGTGGCTGGACAAAGTGGACCTACGCAAGCGAGTGGTGAGCTGGCACAAGCTTCTCACCAGCACCGCCCAGATCCACTCATAAGGGGGAGACTCAATCTAAAAAACAAAAATAAGCAGAGAAGAACAGGTTTCTGTCGTCTTGGAACACTTAGGTTCAACATCTGTAACTCTGATCCACTCTTGTTGGGTAGGGGAGAGGGTGGTTTGGGTACGGGAGGGGGCAATATATGTATTTCTTTAATGTTTCTTTCAGGGCTCAGAGTTTTTGAAGATGCGTAGGTTCGTCCTGATAATGATTTCTGTCATGCAGGAAGTTAGGAGGAAGTAGTGTGCATTTACAGGAAATGAACACAAGTTAACAGGACGCACAGTGTACAGTTAGTTTGGCCAGGGCTGAGGAGAACACAGGTGCTGAGTTCAGAGGTCAAGCACGGAATCAACCAGGTATTACACACTTTAATTCACAACACACACACACACACACACACACACACTTACTAACTAATTTGCACACTCATTTACACAGAAGAGACAATTTAATTCTACAGGGAATGGACACACATGTGGATTCTAATTTATTTATTTAGATATTTTATCCATGAAAGATTTTCCTCATTGCTTTATCATGAGCGCATAGTTTCATTGATTTACAAAGCATTTTGGGAATGAAATATTACAGACTCCGCTACGGAGACCTCATATTTATTTTTGTATTATAATATTAGGGTCGAGTTCTATCATTCGTCTTCTCCTCAATTATTTAACTACTTACAAACAGGAAACATAGTATATTTTATAACACACTACCTAGCATTCCATTTTGAAAAAAAATTATCTCAGCAAGCATTAATTTATTAATAAAACATCCCCTTGTTTTATTTGGACCCCATCTTTTCTCTCCTTAATTGTAAACTCAGTTCTATGAAATGACAATTATTGTTTGATAATGATCAATATTGATATATATATATATCAAATTGGACACTATATATTGTGCGCATGAGTCCATCTATTTGGTGTGCAGTGACACATGTTCTGCACAAAAGAAAAGGACCTCTAAGGTTCAATATGTAAATAGTGAAGTGTCATAGCTGGAAAATAATAATAACATCTATAGATAAATATATAGATATCTTTATCATAGACAATCAAGTCTTGATGATTGTGACTTAGAGGTTTTATTTACCCATGATGCCCCTTAGAATGTGAGACCTTTACCGTATGAGATTTAAGTTTTTTTTTGTGAGATCCAGGTACATTACGAGTCGTACACAGTCCTGCTTTTGTTCGTAGGAGCAGTCACCTCAACAATGCACGCTTTTGTGGTATTTTGCACTTTTTTTCTGCTTAGAATGTATAACTGACATCATCATCCTGCTAAAAAATGAGATAGCCAGGGATTTTGTCTTTTCAGGGGGAGGAAGTAGAGAGGTAAAGTAAAGCTATGACAAAATCAGGAGATATTATAGCGAACAAAAGACAAATGTGCCAGAAACCATCCATGAAAAGCACTATTACCATTCTAAGATACAACAATGCTATTCCAGAAGCCTGTTGATGTTTCTCTATGTGTTTATATTACCACTCAATGTTATGTCTTTAAAAGTTAACTCTGTCCATTATGTCTTGAAAAAGGTCATTGTGTGTACTTGTACAGGGGTCAAGAGGCAGGACAGCTGGTTCATTCAGCCTTTTTAGTCCAATGTAGCAGTGAAAGTTAATATCTCAGCGGGTTCTATTCAACATCTACGGTCAAAAAGTGGTAACTGCATCTTGATTTGCCAGAAATGTGAGCAGAGAGAAACCATTTGTATAGATTTTTCTTTTGGACTGTTTTGTTTGTAATGTCGTCCATGAAATGATTATTGCATCAATATGATTTAGTTTAGTTTAACATTGTATTTTGTATCACTATATGAATCTTTATTTATTGCCTGTGAGACTACTTCATATGTTGTATTATATTTGTTTACAGGACATATCAGATGTACATAAAAATAAGTTGAGGTATTTTGTTTTTCTACACAATGTAGTGCTTGTTTACAAGGTTAAGAGGGCCTAAAACTCAGAGAACCCACTTTCACTAACACACTCTCACATATGGAAATGAACATGCATGGATCCTAAAATTCACATAGTTCACGAAAAAAAAAAACAAGCATTTCTATTCAAATGAGTCCCATCTTTTTATGCATTCCTCCATTGAATAGTTACATTTTCCAGTATGTGTATGAGAAATCACCAAAAAAGACAACATTTTAATTGATGGACTTTATTCCTGAAATGAGTCGTTTTATGGTCAATGTGTGTGTTTTTTTTTTTTGTTTTTTATACCCATGTGCTTGTGTGTAGCATCTTCATGCCAAGTCCATGCATGCCATTGGTTCTAATGCATATCTCTTCTTTTAAGTGTTGTCTGTCTAAAAATATTTACTTTAAAATCTCTCGTAACACACAAATAATTACACACACTCACACACACACACACACACACACACACACACACACACACACACACACATACACACACACACACATGCTATCTCTCTAGCCTTGTAAATACATAGCTTTTTATACTGGGGTTTGGGGAGCAATAGGTCTTTTAGCAGATAAAAAGGGTGTGTGATCATAGAAGTAAAAGGGAAGTTGCTTTTCTCTTAATCAATGTACAGTGGATGGACTGAGAAACAACCTTATGTCTGTCTATAGGGACCCAGATTTACTCGACCCTTTACACCAAACACTTAAGGTTTACCAGAGTCTATCTGCACAGAAGTCTAGCTTAACAACTCAAGCAGTTGCAGGAGAATTTAAATGTGCTCACACTGGATGTTGCATGTTTTGTTGGAGGTTCATACTATTTTTGTGTCCAGATATTGTTAAAGAAAAAAATCTGAATGAGGTAGAGAAAGATATAGAAGAAAAATAGACTTATAGAGGGTGAAATATGAAGAAAACCTATTAAAGTTATTGATGATGTATGCTGACTGTACAAAGATTATGCTTGTAAAACCTGTATGGTTTTTCAGTTGTAAGTAAACAGAAAAAAAATCTACTGTCATGGTTTTGTGATTGTACACAGGAGGTATTGATAAATTATGCAAATTGTGCTGTAAAAATGGCTGTTGCCCCATGTCTAAATATTAAATATCGGTACAAACGGAATGTTGTGTGTTACATTATTTATCACAACACAATTTTATTTTGGGTTATTTTTACTTTTTTCATAGCAGGTTGGATGTGATGTCAATGATGTGAAATAACAAAATATAACCACAAGATGGTGCCATGTGCTTTCATTTTGAGAAAGAATTACAAGTCAAATGTATAAGATCTACATAGCTGTGGTACACCGGCACATGTGTTTTCACACCGCTTCTGAGGACTGTGAGGGGGAGTATTTGATTGACAGCTCCCCACTCTCCTGCAGCATTTCTCCATCCAACTTCATGCTCACATGTCCATGGTGCATTTGCAAAGGCAGACCAAAATGTTTCCACTAATGTGTCATTTCTGTTAGATCAAACATGGTTGTATTTCCTGCCGCTCTTTGGGTGTTTTACATGCTTTCAGGTATTTCATATTCTTTTTTTATAGCAGGGAAAAGCACATGTTATTAATAACATTAACGATGACTCTGGTTCAATTCAAGTGTCCCAGTATGAGACATGAGAGTTAGATAAAGTGATGCATGGAATTCAGCAAGCATCGATTTTCAAAACCTTATTTCATTTCCTGTTTCAGCTAGGTAAAATAACATATATTATTTGTTTTCTTAGATACAACTGTTGGGTGGTCTTCCCTCTTCCTTGTCCTCTTCTTTCCTTGAGCAAGGTTAGGACAACAGTGACATTGTTCTCCAATGCTTGTTTCCAAAGGCATAAGACTCTATGCTTTTTTTACTCAATCTGTAAAATTGATATATGTCCTATTTTTTGTTCTGGAAAGTCGTAGAAACAATTAGCCAGAGTAGGCTACATACAGTATCTGCCTCACTGTGTGTAGGCCTACTTTTTAAGTGGTCTTATAAATCATGAGGGCCATTGGTCCCCTATGTCCTAACATGGCAGTGTTGATTTGTGTAGGCTACTGTGAGTTATTAGGAATGGATATTTCAAAGTCATTTGAGAGGACAGTGGTGGAGGTCCACATATTATTTCAAAGATTAGAAATGTGTCAACAACATCGCTTATTTGTTAAAATGTAAAATGTGGCGGGTGATGGCTTCGTAGCATTAAAATGGCGCAATGGGAACTCCAGGCAAGGTTTATGCTTTTCAATGCTTTGTCCATTGATATACAGTCTATGCTTCCGAATTTCGTGTTTTTAAGCAAATAGGGACAATGTTGTTGATTGTCATATTCTTTAGCCAATGAAATGTTAAGTTTGTCCTGTTGTCCTCTTACAGGCCAGAGCCATATACCTTCTAGCTGGCCTAAATGCTAATGTTCTAATACCTGTTGATACTACAACAATGCAAACCCTATCGTTTTGCACACACAGTATGTAAGACTTGATTTCTCCATTTCTTTGCACAAAACTCATCCAGAAAAAGAAATTCCCAGGGGTGGCATACACTTTTGGAAAAGTTAGCTGCTCTGTAAATATGAGGGGTTTATTTTTGCTTCTTTGGTAATTACAATCATTTTGACTAGCCTATATGTGATGCAGCATCCTGTCTAGTCCAGGATTACTCTGGTGCCGCAAGAAATTCCGCTGGACGCATGTCTTTTAGCCAATGTCCTTTTCCTTCCGCTTTCTTTGTGTTGGAATTTTAAATTCTGGTGGATTTATGAGGACTATGGTTATACCTGCTCCTTAGATCTCTACATGGTAAATTGAGACCGCTAGCCAGACTATCTGTCCAATCTGAGTTACTCACGCACGACTAAAGCAACTTTTGAATGTACCCGTTCCACCAAAAGTTCCTTCCCGAGACTATTTTGCAGCGGCTTCATGCGGATCCCACAACGATTGTGATTGGTTTAAAGAAATGTCAATAAACCAAAGCACGTTTTTTCTCCCATCAAATTGCCAGACCCTCCTCTGCAGCATGTGGAGGAAGGACTGGCAAAGCGAGACTACATCCTGTCATACTGCGTAAAAGTGATAGCTTCTTCAGTCACTGTAATGTTCATGTCTCTGCAATAGTGTATTGAAACTCTCTAGGTGTTAAATCACTTTATTCCACACAGTAATGTCCTAGTGTCATAGTGAGGTTATTCAAAGGTGGAATAACTGCTGTAGGAGAGTACTTTAAGCCCCGGTGTAAAATACACAGCCCGCAGCTCTAACAGAAATAAATCATTCTAAGAGAATTCAAGCTCACAGACAAGCCAAGTAGTAGTGAACAGCTGAGTACTGTCCTCTGTTCAAATCTCTTAAGAGCCAGCCTTTATTTTGAGAACCAGATTCCATTGGATAAAGAAGGGTTTGAAAGATAACCCCAGTAGTCGTGGTGTGTTGGTTTGCAGTGTGTTTAGGGATTTATCAGAGCTCAAGCCATAGCCAGCTTATGATTGTGTGAAGTCAGAAAGACTTGAAGAATGTGCCTGTAACCAGAGTGCAACAGCAGTTGATGAAAAACAATGATGCTGATGAAAAGGAATTAATTGTTACTTTGAGTTGCAGCCAACAGCTTAAACGACTGGACATGTGTTGGTAAATTCTTGAGTTTGGCATGTTAAATGAAGTATTTATGAATTGTTGTTGTGACCGATGATGAACCGCTTAAACTACTTAAAATATGCTCTATAATTTGTAGAAATGTTACCAAAAACATGTTTAGATTTACACAAAACATTCTGGTGCTGCACGTTATAGCATTTATTATTTAACATATTTAACATAACAATTTTGTGTTTCTGATTAATTTGCTCATTTCACTTTAATTCCATCATAATGTACATCACATTTCAGAAGTTTAAACCCATTGTGCATTTTAAATACTAATATCCTGTATCATTTCAAAATGTTTCACATTTTAAGCAGACACATTTGGAAGCATATTTGTATATTCTACATACTTATGCAGTCTTTATGCACACTTGGTTGGGTTTAAAGTTTGGGTTGAAATATGAGTGCCAGCAGCATATAATTCTTCCTGCAGGGGGAGTAAGAAACCCATTTTCCAGAGTCTCCCAATGGTCTCACTCTGAGATGATTTCTTTTGCACCTTTGACTTGATGTATTCCTCCTCTCTCAAAAACATAAGGTCAGAGTTATAAATACATTGAATGTTAGCATGCATTTTCCTTTTGTTGCTCTTTATTTTCAGAGACAGACTGAGAGACATTATTGAGGTGTGTGTGTGTGTGTGTGTGTGTGTGTGTGTGTGTGTGTGTGTGTGTGTGTGTGTGTGTGTGTGTGTGTGTGTGTGTGTGTGTGTGTGTGTGTCTGTGTGTGTGTGTGTCTGTGTGTGTGTGTGTGTCTGTGTGTGTGTGTGTCTGTGTGTGTGTCTGTGTGTGTGTGTGTGTGTGTGTGTGTGTGTGTGTGTGGAGGTGACTCCGCAGCTGCAACTACAAACCACCTGCTTCTGTTTGATGAGTCTGTTACAAAAAGAACACACACCATCTCACAACCCTTCCATCATAATTCTAGGCACAATATTCAGATTGTACTTCTTCAACCGAGGACTGTAATCTGATCTCATCTTGGAGCCTAGTTGCACTCAAAAAGGAAAGCTATTATTAATCCTATAATCGGTCAAAAGTTGCTGTTTAGATGTACTGTACTGAGGTTTACAAGAGAAATGACACCACGAGAGATGAAATCGTATTATTTCCTTGTGTAAATCCATGCTTCCAAATTTTGCTTAAACTCGATAATGTCACAGTACAGAAAAGCCAACAATGGCAGCAAAGAAAATGACAAAGCCACATTTTACTATAATTGTAGTTATGTGAAACCAAGCCCAAACCACTGTTGCAAAGATCATCAGTGTGTATCTGTGCCTTTTGAAAAAGCCCCTGGAGTAGAACATGGATCCACTTTCACCATTCTATAATAGAGTCATGTAGTTGAGTTCTTTTGGGTGATTCACTTTGCTATTCCATGGTGTCCAAAGACCCTAATCTGTTGTGAGGCGTTATGATGACTAAAGTTGGGACTCTTAATCATGGTTGATGATCTAGTGTAATTATAATCCTTGCATGGACACCTGTTGCAGACCACATAAATAGCTGTGATAGCTGTAGGGCTCAGTAAACAGCAGTGAGTCTCAACTGTATTTTAAATAGAAAAAAAAACTACTTTTAAATATAGAAGAGCGCTGAGGCATTGCCACAAGCTGTATTCACATCTATTTGACATCTGGCTGTATTGAGATATTCACAGAGTCCCATCGCATTAGGTTGAAGAGACTGAATTATAAATAAATTACATTTGAACCATGTTTGGAAAAAGTCTTTAACAGAATAGTTTTGGGAAATAGGCTTATTTGCTTTCTTGCTAAACGTCAGATAAAAATATTAATACCAGTCTGATATGAAGCTACAGCCAGCAGTCTTTGTTTGCTTAGCTAAGCGTAAAGACTAACTATTTCCCCCTGTTTCCAGCCTTTGTCCCGAGCTATGCTAAGCTAACTGTTGGCTGAAGCTTTATAATTAGCAGGCAGATATGAGAGTTACCAAACAATAAAAGTGTATTATTTTGTGTCTATGAACTACTGTAAATTAATAAATTTATGGTATTCATTTGATAATGTCACAGTTTTAACTTCACCCCTCTCTTAATAGTGCATTGTGATAGAACATCCACTACACCTACAGTACACACCTTTTTATACATCCTGTATTATTTCTTTTCAGAAGTGTTTGTAAGAGAATGGTGTTGAAAGACATGGCTTGGTTGCCTTCTCACGTGCTTCTTGCTTTTTGATCAAGGTTGCAAGCCTCTCACTGCCGGATCCTGCTCTGTTGTCTACATCATACCCTTTCTGTCTTCCCCTGTTTTATGTTCCCTGTGTTGTCTTTCATATTTAACCTCTCCATCCCTCTTCTCAGTAACTGCCCCTCCTGTTCGCTCCCTATCTCTTTCTGATGGACCTCTTAGATCCTTTGCTTCTGAAGATGTGTTTGTTCCCCTCTTTCAGCCTTCAAAGATGTTGCCTGCGTCAGACAGACGCCTGGAAACGTCCTGCGTCAGTGATTCACTGAGCAGTGAGGCTGATCAAACCGACAGAGATTTGGCGAGGCCACATCAGGCGGCGTTGCCCGATGCATCAGCTTATTCAAAGTCAGACAAGGTTCACACACTCAGTGACCATGCCTGGAGCTCCAAACAGCAGTCGTCAACATTCTATTGAGACGTTGTTTTGAAATATTTGTTCTTTTGAAGCTTTCTTTCTTGTTGCAAGGGGATTTCAACAGATAATAATTGTGACCAAACAGATACAGTGAAAATTAATGATTAGTGAGATTTAGTTTTTATCCATGTTAGCAGCATAGTTACCTCACACAGCATCTGTATTCTCACAAGATCACATGAAAATCCGTCTTGTCAGGCTTTAAGTAATGCGTTCTGTCTGAACTATCAGCTTACTGAACCAATCAGCATCGGGTAAGGAGCTACTTGCAGCTACGGGTGTGGTTTACGTGTGCGTGACGGACGTGACTGGTCGTTAATAATGGCGAATGTGATACACACTTTCCAATGACGTCTCAGATGGTTCTGTGTAACAGATTATCTGGGTCATCAGGTTGGTGGCATGGCTCTATGGATGGAAATGTCGGTTTGTCTGACAGTCGGTCCATCACTTCGGAAAATCTCTGACTATTTGATGGATTGCCACAAGGTTTTCTACAGATATTCATTGTTCCCAGACAATGAATCCTACTGACTCTGGTGAACCCCTGACCTTTTCTCAGAAGGTCAAAACTTTCCCTCATCCTATCAGACATCTCAAGATTTACCTGACAGATTGGTACAAATTTTGGTACAGATATGCTGTATATGGTTCCCAGATGATGAATGCCAATGGCTTTGGTGATCCCCTGACTTTTCTTTTAATGCCACCAAGAGGTTGACCTTTGTGATTTTAAGTGGAATGTGTTGACAACTATTGGATTTATTGCCATGAAATGTGGTTAGGACATACATATTCTGTTTAGTATGACTTGTTATTGTCTGACTTTTTATCTACCATAATCATCAAGTCAAAATTTCAGTTTGCCCAATACTTTGGTTTAAAACCAAATACTTGCAAAACTGATGACATTCACATCTCAACTGTACTTTGTATTTACTGTTAATCAGCAAATGTTAGCATGCTAACACACTTCCACAACTTAGATTGTGGACATGGTAAATATTATACCTGCTAAACATCAGAATGTTTGCATTGTCATTGTTAGCACATTAACATGCTAACAAAGAAATCCAAGATACTCTGGTCTTATACAGGAAACTGATGTTATTATTATTGTTATGATATTATTTCTCCTCTCCAGTGATAGACTACATGTACCAAACCATTTGATATCCTAATGCACTTACTGAGAGACATGTTAGATAACAGGAGAGTAGAAACCATCTAGACTTTGATTTAATAACCAGAGCCTTTTTTTCTTGTTGGGCTAAATGTGTTCTGTTGCTCCAAAATGGACGACGATACACAGACGGGGATGTGCTGTCAATAACCAATGACTAATGTTAGTGTCTTGATATCAGATGAAGCCATAGTTCCGGAAAGATAAATGTGAATTACATATCCAGGACTGCCTGGCAAATGGCAAAAGAAAAAAAGCTGTAAATCATAAAGGTTGGGATACATTTGCGACAGAAAGTACATTTGATAACATAGCCTAAATAGGAGGATACACGATTCATCAGTTTATTATTATTATTTGTATATTGAGAATTAAAGTATCTTTCAAATGACAACACTAATAAGTACAAAAGGATAAAGTCAATTGAAAGAAGGAAACAAGATTTTATAAGTTACAAAAAAAATGTAACAGGACAGCTAAGACCCTTCATATCCAATCACCTTGGATCCCCTAAAGCCTACTTCCTGTCACTGAATTCCTGTTTCACCCTGAGGCTCTCCTTTGTTGGGCCATAACTTCTCCTCCTGACAGAATAGCTTTGGCTAATAGTAATGTGATCAGTCAGTGCACAGAGGGGACTGAGGCTGCCCCTGTCCCGAGTGAGACATCGTATCACACACATTCGCCATCACATCTCTTTCACTGAGTCAACAAGGCACAACCATGCCGGCTGTCACCAAGGAGGAGACTGCTGTGCAAGAAAACAGATGGGCTGATGTGGTGACCTACAAAAGCTTTACTGATGGTCAGTCAAAGACAAACATGGAGATGTCCAACAGCGACTGAAAAGAATGTAGTAAAACTGTATGTAGCTCCACTAAGTCTTAGAAATAGTTCAACATTTTGCAAAATAAACTTCGTAAGATCGATACTACTCTCCTGTTGATCTTCTCATCTAACTCTAAAGCTGTTCTCAAAATACGGAAAAAAACTGTGGGCTGGGATTGCCTCAACAAGGCTTTAACAGGCCGTTCCCAAATACGTGACATACTGTAGCAACATTTTTTCACGGCCACTTGCACTAACATGTACGCGCGACAACAACAAACAGACAATGAATAGAGAAGCTTAAATTACATTTTACACAGAGGGGGTGTGACTATGGATGTAAAGATTACCGTTGTAATGGTACACCACGATAAAAATGTTGACGAAAACAATTACCGTTTTCATTTAAAATAGCATTATTATCACGGTGGATACCACAGTGTGGAAACCGTGTGTTTAGTCCTTCCATGCTTCATCTGAGTCTCCTGTAGATGACTTCATAGATGACTTCGTAGCCTAAAAAGTACGTTTCTTCAAGTGTGAATCATGGCCGAAGGAGGAGATGACAGCGCTCAGGTCATTTATCAGCCCTGAAAGAGGACTAAGGCTGAAGCATGGGCATATTTTGGTAATCATAAGAATGCAGAAGGACAGTTGATTGAAGATAGTTCTGTCTACAGAACGTGCAGGAAAAAAGTTGCTCCTAAAGGCATTGAACCCACTTCTAAAAATACTGCGATAATACCGAAAACCGTGAAAATTTTGGTCACTGGTTTGGCCCTGAGGTTAAATTTTCATATCGTTACATCCCTAGGTGTGACTTTATTCTCTGCTTAAGATGCCATTATATCTTTACACATCAAATATGTGTTTGCTGCTTTTATTAGTGTGCTGAATATTGAGTACAGCCCCTTTTGACCACAATTTCCTCAAAAGATGTTACAATCCAGCTTAACTGTATCCACCTAAATCACATCCTAATCTCCTTTTATAGAAATGTTTTGGCGTCTTCCAATGTGTTCCATCCTTTCTCATAACAGTTGGATCTGACAATGAAGAATACATTGGTGTCAGCTTATAGGGATATAAAACACATGTCCAGTCTTTGCCAGGAAGACTGTGCGGGGGAGATGTCGATTAAACTTGGAAATAATTTGTAGCCAGGGTAACGCAGAATTAATAAATGAACTGTGCTTGGCAGTCTGTGGGGAAAGAAGAGGGGCGGAAATACATTATAAAGCTAGACTTTTGCATGAATGCAGTTTCATGATTTTCCTCTTCAGTGAATGCTCAGCTGTATGTACATCAATTTGTTTCTCTTGCAAAATAGTGAAGAACGTGAGAGGATGTGACAGTGACATTTTCACTTTTCAGACAGGAGCCAGATTTGAAAGATACTTCATCATATCATCTTGCCATGTAGCTTGAGCTTCTCTTTGAATGCTTACAGCATGCATTTTCCCACAGATTTCAGCATTAAGAAAAGTAACTATAAAGCCTCAGATCTTCACAAATGGAGAAGCTGACCAAAAGAAAACACTCAGTGTCTTCTCTACTTGACTTCTAAGTGTGATTTGATGTGAAAAGTGGCCGTGGGTGCATTTCACATGTCATTTGAATAAAATGCAAAGGCTTTTGCCCTGCAAATGTGTTTTAATGAGCTGCTACATTTTTAAAATTAAACCTAAAATTTATTTCTAGGCACCACTTCCTCATCTCTTCTCCCGTATTGAAAATGAGATTTTAGGAGAGCTGGTTGGAACTGATTATTATTAACTTAATGGGTGAGGTTAAAAGGGATGGTTTCGTTTTTCTTATAGGACAACTGATACTTAAGACTGTTTGGTCGTGCAAACGAAAAGTCATAAATATGTTTTGAATTGTAACTGCCCATTTGTAAGCTCATCCTCATTTTCCCAGCAGCTTTCTGGAGATAGCTTATTTCTTATTCTTCACTATGCTGAGCATTTAGTTTTGCTGTTTTGTCCTCTCTGTGCTGCTCCCATTATGAACACTCGCACAGCGATGTACGCTCACTGGTTGGGAAAACAACAGCCTAGTGTCGGTTGCGAGGAGTCGGCGTGGAGACTGCAAATGGGTTGCTAGGCGACGGCAGCCGGGCAATTCCCTGAACAGGTGGGTGGGGTCGGGAGCTGGTGATAGAGGCCACACCTGCTGCCTTCCTGGCACACACACATTCCTAATTCACTCAGAAGCTCAACCTTTAGATCAACCCCTTTGTCGCCTTATATTACACACACACTTGCACTCTTGATTCAACCTCTTTTGCTGCTCTTTTGTGGAAACATGACCTGAAGCAAACTGTACCTTAGTGGTCCACATGTTCAAATAAAAGAGCAGTGAACCAAGAGAACCACACAACTTTACACAAAATCGAATCTAAAATGCTAAGCAAAAAACTGTTGTACAATTGTAGTCAGTTTTTAACCATTTTTAACTATTTATTTTGAGACTTACTGAGAAGCACAGGGTCCACCAGTGTATAATATAACACTCTAAGAATAAAAATACATTGCAAATGAAATACAATTAAAGCCTTTTCTATCTTATATACTATTACAGGTGTAAAAGATAACTTTAAAATGTTCCATGTAGGTGATGTAGATAAGGTCCTGTCCTGGTATTGTGCATGCCGGCTCACTGTCATGGCTTACTGGGACACTTGATAGACATTGTGAACAAAATTAGTTTCACTTATTTTTATCCTTCTATGACAAGTCAAAATGTCTGCTGTGAAAACTGTCCATTGTTTTTTGGCCACCTGATGGATGTAAGCCTAATACTAATTTTCCTTTTTGAGCTCTGTTTTGTTCTCCACCAACCCCTGAAGGCAATATTTAGTTTATTTAGCTGCTAATAGCTCCTCTGTGTTCACCAGCTGGTTGGTTTCGGGCAGGTCACATATAGAGGGGTTTGTAAGAGCATTTTTGCTGATCAGAGCAGTAACAATGAACCTAAACGGTAAAGATTTGGGCCGTACAACAAAAACGATGAGCTAAAAGAGGCAAAAATGCTCCATCGACATGAACAGAACAAATAAATGTCTAATGGGTTTGTCACTACTAGCGACTCCTGTAACATAATTTGATCTATTGTTGACACAGAAGTATTGATTAGTGAGAACTACACTGAGTGTCAATAATCCAACCATTTATGGGAATGGGATGTGTTTAGTCAAACTGAATTTGCTGCTTTTGTGAAACAAACTAATCCCATATAATCCTATTTCAGAGAGTGTTGCATTTGCTTGCCTGCTTTAAAAACAGAAGCAGCATGAGGGATTGCTGTTGGATCGTGTGGCAACACAATATTTTAAAAATGGGCTTTTGGCATTTAGTTATTTATGTCCTCACTACAGTAAGTTATTTTCGATGTTCTCATACTATTTATAATACATTTCCAGACCATCAGTGCTCTTTCTGTCTTGCTGACACTCACTCTTAACCTGCATGCCTCTTCCTGGTTTCTCTGTAAACACTCCTCTCCCCAAGCTCTGAGCCCTGCCTGGCAAAAGGTCCCAGAGTAGCAGCTTTTAAATGAGCTATAGGGAAACCTAAGTGAGAGAACATGGCCACCTATTTGCACAGTGAATCTATTTGTGTGATTCATATAATAGCAGGTGAGCAGCACTTAGTCTTGTTTGTCTGCTTTGACCCTCGTTGGCAAACAGTGAACTCATATGCATGCACACCCATATAGACACAGACAAGTAGACAAAGAATAACATCAGAAATAACTTCCATAATAAGTGAGACGCTCTGAGGAAATTAGTCAATTTGTTTTAAATATGACAAGGGGATTTGGGGAGAAAATGTATTATAAAGTACAGTATATTTGTCTGGTATTAACTTTGCTGATTGTCCCAGCAAAAGAAAATGTCACATCATATAAAATTTGCCGCTGCCCTTGGAGCAAGTGGAATTTATTATCCCATTTCTGCATAAGCTGATGCATCACACTTTTGCAAATTAAATGAAGGCTTAAAATGATATACATAATAAAATAGAGAACCTTAATTAGATGGGAATTGTGAGTTTTCTTTGTGATGTTTGGCTGAATATGACGTGCACAGCAGTCAGGTTGAGGGCCCGAATAGGCATTCAGCAACACGTGTGAGTAGATGCAAGCATAGTTGTCCTCATCTGCACTCGAATCCCACCTGGTATATGGTGCTTGTTATCAAGGATGCAGAGGAGGGAGAACAAAGCCCTTCAATGTCAGCTTTTGCTAGGTGTAATGTGGAGAGTGACGCTTATTCTAGAAGGAAAATGTATGTGTCATGGTAAGAAATAGAGTTTAGACAAACAGAAAAAATATTCTATAGAAACAAAACGTTAAATTCTTCAGATTAGTTGTTTGTCCTGTGATGACCATCAAGTGGAGGTCAAATAGCCTAAGGTTGATAAAAAAGACCTGTCTATTAATCTGAGTGGAAAGTGTGTGCAGTAGACGGGAAAGTGGCTCATACTAGGCCGTGTTTGTGCGAAGTGTCCTGTGCTTGAAATGACGCGAGAGTCATGCGTAATTGTTGCTGCGTGTGTTGAGGAAAGAGGCGCCCGGAAACCCATTAGTGCGTCAGAAACACAAACAGAAAAAAAACACTGTAAAAAATGTCATTCACAGTAATCCACACTTTAAAAGTTTCTATATTATCACATTTGAATTTGTTTTAAAACGTTTAATTCGACCATTGAATTGAATTAGTTCCACATTTTCCTATTTTTGTCAGAATGGTCCCAGAAATAGTTGTTTTTAATCCGTTGAATTAAAGCAGAATTCACATCACTCCCAACGACATTCAGAAAAGGACACACGAAAAATGATTTAAATGCAAGGAAGACTAAAAGATTTCACCCACTTTAACACACTTTCCCACGTGTTAAAAAAAAGAACCTCGTTGCTAAATGACGATGAGGATGTTTTGGGCTTTTTTTTGCAGTGTGTGGAGAGGCACAGCTCTGCCGGCCAAGCTGAAGCTCTATATGCGCCCTCCCCTTTTCTCCTTTTATTGTTTGACACACGCCGTAGACCTAATAGCCTAATAGTCACACACACACACACGCACACACACACGCACACACTCACGCGCGCGCACACACGCGTGCACACACACACACGGCTGGACCAAAAAAGCACACTCCTCAGCTCCACCGGTGGGGGGGGGGGAAGCAGACACCAGATGAGATTTGTTTCCAAACGCGCACCGATGGCGGTGTGAGGCGTTTGGCTGAGAAGTACGCACGGCGTTGTGGATTTGTGAAAGCTTTTTGTGCATCTTCTTCCTGTTTGGATCCTGGTTGCGGGGAAATAAACAAAGCTATGGATTACTCAGTCTGCTTACTTTTACTCTTGTCAACCATTTCGTCTGTGTCGACCGGACAATTCCCTACAGCGCAGATGTGAGTGTACAGTTTAATAACCGCCTGTTGGCTTTTGAAAAGTCTTGGATAAAATATGCTGTGTGGCAGAAATTGCAGTTGGGCTTTTTAGAGAGTTTTATATTTCACAGTCAAGCTTTATTTCTAAGTCGTGTCTGTTATTCTCTAAAATATACAAGTTGTATGTAAAATATCTTCCATTATAACTGTAAATTGGTGTTGCTGGAACATTATCCTTAAAGCGTTTTAGCAGTAAGCGCATTCTTCTTGCCAAGCGATGATGATTGCACATTTCTTCAAATACAACTTTACCCTGTGAAACGCGAAATGTAAAGCTGCTGTCCATTTGTTACCAGCTGGCAGCAATGTGACATGTTGCTTTCTGTCAAATAAATCATCTCACAAGGCAGATTGAGGTCTCAGGGTTCCCAAACTTTCCCTGTAGCATTAGTATAGGCATATTAGATCACCGTTTGTCAGAGGGATAAACATCTCAGAAGGTTTTATTATGGATTCATTTTATAGTACATGACAGTTGATAGTTAGTTTCATTGTTTTTTTATAAAAAATGCCAAAACATTTACTTGATCCAGCTTTTGAAATGCGCATATATGGTAGTTTTCTCTGTCTTCAGTGATAATAAATTGAATATCTTTTGATTTTGGACTGTTGGTCAGACAAAACCAGCATTATGAAGAGGTCTCAATGATGAACAGTTTCACTATTTTCTAAAACTGTATAGCCCAAATGATTTATTAATGAGTCAAGGAAATAATTGGAACAATAATCGCAGACTACATTTTGCAGACCATGTGAGCAACTTGTGACACTTTTTGCGAGGTATCACTCTCTCCGTCTACATCTGACTCCCAACCTCTATATTTGTAGCACATTCATAGATGTAACAGATGGTATACCCAAAGTTCCTGAATTAAACAAACATGTAGGTTTGGTAACCTCACATGTAATCAACAGGTTTAAGATATTCCAGATGGTTCTTCTAGCGGAGGCCGGACTACAGCGTTTGGTTTTGAATGCAGCCCAAGTACAGTCCCCTAGTGAGGTGGTGAGCAATGATGGCACTCAGCCTAATGGCCAAGAACAATGATGTCAGACTAGCAGAGTGGCCGGCCCACTCCCTATATTTCATGGGCACTAAGTGGATTGATCTGTGGGTTGTGTACATGATATTCACACAGGCTTGGCAAGCTGCAGACCCACTTTCACTGGCATAGTTGACTTACTAAGTAGAACTGGCAATCCTTGCAGGAAAAACAATATTAAAATTCAAGATTGGCTATACTGGCTGTATTTTGACATCTGCTTTTCAGCCATCAGTAATAATGACTAATAATTAGTAATTGTTTGCTGTGGAGGAAATGTATCTTTATATTGGTACAAACGCAATAAGTATATGGAAGTCTGAAAAGAATTCTCCCATTCTTACGGTTTCCCTTTGTTTGACTGCAGCCGGTGTTGGTGTACTCTTGTGGTGATGGTAATTTTGAGTGACAAGCTTCATGTTGACTCCTCAAGGTGAAAGTCCCAGAGAGAAGCAGAGAAACTATAAGGGCAGGAATGAAGAGACTGACCCAGTGTGTTTACCTCCAGGAAATGTAGATAAGCAAGGTCTTATGGGAAAGTTGAGATTTTTGAGGGTACTTAGCCACAGACAGTGAGTCTCTTACAAGAGATGGTGGTACCTGCACAAATGCAATGTACTGCTGTGAGGGGGGAAGCAGTAAAACATATTCAACCCACCTTACAAAGGCCAATCTAAAACCATAAATATCACTTTAAGAGTATGCTATATTTAAAATATTTGTATTGCTTTACCTTGCCGCCAGAAAGCCCTTTCTAATGGGCAACAGAAGCTGTTACATCCATCTATGCTATCTTCAAAGACACAAGACTCCTTTGACCAAAAACAGTCATTTTAACTTGTAGAACACAGGAGTTGCTGGTCAACTGCTGCTTCAATTGTTTAATTTGTTTGTGCTTGAAATGTGACTGGATCTGTGGGCTCCATCTCTAACCTCACATGCCAGCATCTGTCTTCTTCAGATATTCATGCCTGTGATGGCCACAGCCATGGCCACACAACTATCTTAAGAGCGGTAACCTCATGCACTTGTATTTTTCCTTAGGTTTAGTTTATATGTTTTTGTGTATACATATTCATTTGTTGCAATCATTTATTCAGTTACAAATAACTTACAGGACACTTGTTTCATTTCATATACATCATACTTTATTTGATTTATAAGAAAGTATCTTTTAGCAAGCACACACTATTGGTTAGTTGTGGATGTTCATTCTGTTATATAACCGGTTTTTCTTTTGAGCTTACCAGTTGGAGTCCACACCCGGGAGGGATCCAGGTCTGCTGGCTTTGAAAGGGGTGGCGCTTGGAGAAAGAGCAGCTTTATAGGGGAGGTGGCCTAATTGGACACTACTACTGCTTGATATGTCTGGGGGGTAGCTTAATTCTCGCTGTAGGTAATTTGGGGTTTAGATTTTATATAGAGTAATTTTTGTTGAGGGAAGATAAGTAAAATTATGTTATTTGGAATATATTTTTAGGTAGGGTTGTCATTATTTGTCTCTGAAGTTAGTTTGTAGTTATTGTTTGTTTTTTCCCCCTGTGTGTTTAATTTGGTCTGATCAGCCAATATATAAGTTCCCTTTGTTTCTTTGTTAGTAGGTCAGTTGTATGTTTATGTTCAGAGCCTTAGTGACTGTCTGTTTATTTGACCTCTTTTAAGGGCCCAAAGCATTATCTTTATTTTGTTTTAATTATTTTTGGGAAATAAAAACTCTTTTTGAATTTCTTGTGACTCCTCATGCCTAACTGCTTGGTCCCTCACAATGCCCCCTCTATTTCTCACAGCCCTCCCTCTGCCCCTTCTTACCATCTTCCTCATCGCTCTCCTTTTCAGGCTTGTTCATCCCCTGTCCATCTTTTTTTACATCTGGCTCCCTTTGTATCTCTTCATCTCTCTCTTCTTTTCTTTGTTTGCCCGAAGGCAGATGATTAACATCATCGAATCTGAAAGTCTGATGTCATAGACTTGTGCCCCAGAGATCTCGGCGCCGGCTCCCACATTGAGATAAAAAGAAAAGATGGAGTTTGAGAGAAAAAGAGACATGGAAATCCAGACGACTTGGCCTCCTTGATCCCATGTGTCTATGGACATTCTGCTGCATGTGTGCTATTACCACCCTCACAGCAAAAACACGAGACTTGTCCAAATCGTTGTGTCATGGCGTGCCAGCGCATTGTGCTGAATTCAGCCGTCCAATCCAAGACTTGATCATATGCTTCTTTCTGGATTTCACCTTAGTTACCAACAGACATATATTGTCTCCATCCTCCCTTTTTTCCAGTTTCTGTCACCCTCTGCTCCATTTCTTCCACTATCACTTGCTTTTTTTTTTTTTTTTTTTAAAAGGCTAACTAGATTTCATGCTCAACCAGCTAAAGAGCCATGCTTCACGTGTTCTCCTTGTCTCTGGCGATCAGTAGCCATAATGTGAGGCACACACACACACACACACACACACACACATATATATATACATACATACATACATACATATATACGCGCACACAGCGCCGCCTCACATTATGGCCACTGATCGCCATAAAAATATATATATATTATAGAAAGAGTACCTCTCTCTAACTCTTAGCAAGAAAGCGAATGAGAATAATTGCTTCATTTATTTTTTAACACAAGTAAAAATTAAGGTCAAGCTACCGTCTGCTCTCAATGCTTTCTTTATGAATCTGGTGTAATTTTCTTGATGGTAGTTTGGTTTTCTGCCTTACTTTGACTTGCATGATGCCTTTGTCTCAGTCTTGACACTTGTCACATCCCAGTAGCCACTGGGACACTGACAGTGGCCTGTAATGAATATTGGTCAGTTCACACTCAGGCCACCCATATGCATCGTATTTCATGGCCAAACTTCCTCTGGACCCCAGATGCTTGGATGTGATGTCTGCTACTGAACAGCTTGGTCAATAAATATGATATATTGAAACAATAAAAATTATATGGAGATAAAGAAGATGATCATGACTGTAACCTGCAATGCTGTAATCAGATAAATAGTGGAGCTGTGATTTAAAACTTGGCTCGCAGCAAAGAAAACTTGTTAATGTGTCATTGTGGTGCCAGGAGATTTGAACCAGAAAATGTGCCTGTATTCCTGGAAGATCACACTGGAATAGTCATTGTATCAAACATTGGTCTTTTATTTGATTTTTTTAAAATTCATTTTGTTTTTACAAATTCTGTTTAATTTTTTATCAATAGATAAAGCTCCAGGCCTTGTGTTTTGATTGGATCAAAGAGCTTGATTCTGTTTTTTTGCTTTGGGAGAGACAGAGGTATATAAAATTTCTCTTCTAATAAAAAAGGTTAAATCTTTATAAATTAGATTTCCCTTTGACTTTGATTCCAGTGTCAAGTCTAACTTTGATTATGACACTGATAGTATGTGGAGGTTTGAAGAGGATGAATCTAATGTAATGAGTGGATGGAAATAAACAGCTCAGGCTTGTATTAGGTTTCCTTTGCTGTGATCTGCACCCCTTGGTCACTAGAGAGTTGGTGCTAGCAGGTATATTTCAGGAGGCATGCTCCTGCCTTTAGTCAAGCAGCTGGTGGGCTATATTTGTTACACACATACAAGGGTGCAGGATCATGAATAATGTTTGTGCTCTTACTTTATCATCTTTCACCTTCTTACAATTTTTCTTTTGCTTTTTTCTCACTAATTTTCCCTCTTTCATCCCCTCCTTCCCACCCACTCCCTTTGCCCCCATCTCAACCCTGGCTAAATTTAAACAAGCCTCTGTCTGACGTGTGTACGTTGGTAAAGATACAGAACAGGGGTATAGAGTGAATGGGGACTTCCCATAAATCTTCCCCCACTGATATTTTCTGGACCCCTTGTTTATGTGTGGCCTGTGGAGTGTTGCCTTTTTGTCTGGTTTAAGTTTCTCATGATTGCCTTTTGAGAAAAAGTCATGTCCCCCTCCCTGCCTTGTATGTGTAAAGAAATTTTGGACTAATGAAACAAACCCGGTCCGTATTACATCCCCACAATCCTTTGCCAGATGGAATTTCCCAAGAATTTTCCGTTGCAGTGTTGCCTAGGCAACCTTGGGAATAGCTAACAGCTGTCTGGTTGGGAGCCCTATCCTGTACAGGAGGCACATCTGTATAATGTCATATGAAGCATATGAGTTTTAAGGCTTTTTTGTAAGTCAGACATGGGTCGTTCCTTCCTTATTCCATTCTATAAGCCTTTTGGATGTCTCAAGGGACATTAAGAAAGAGCCTAGTAAACAGTCAGTAAACTAATCAATAGTACAACAATGTAAAAAAAAAATGAGACAAAAACAAGTATTAGAGATGAAGGAGCAGAGAATGTTGGAACAAAGAGTTTGTGAGTGACTGAAAGTTGAAGATCAAACTCTGTGTCTCATCTTTCTTGTTGTCATGCCAAATGTTTGTGGCTGTCCTCTCTTTTCTTATACATTCACATATTTGTCTGGGTAAACCGTGTACTACTGTATTGAATTTTTTCATCTTATTCTCAGAGAAAAGGGGAATATGCTAATTTCCAAAACTTTCCAAAACTATTCCTTTTAATCCTATATTTTTAATGCTAATCAATTACTAACAGAAAAATGGGACTGTTTTGCACATAAAGCTCACTATAGCAAATAGCTAGCTTTTATAGTGAAGGGTGTCCACTAAATAAAGGTTTCCCATACAGTAAATATCTAGAAATGTGGTAAAGGACTTAATAAGCCAACATATGTTAATTACACAAGAGGTGTTAAGTGCTTAAAATATCTCTAGTGAGACACTACAAGCCCATCTGATGTGTAATATTTTGAGAGAGACGTGGAGAAAAGTGGACCCATGATGGCTTCTCTTGACCCCTTAATGGACTTGTATTGCATAAGAGCTGTTAATACCAGACTACACTACTAGCACTTACAGTAGTCTGCTCGTGTAGGCGTCTAGATTGACATTAATTGGACATTTTGGCCAGGGGTGCTCTCTAATCTCTCTATTTATACACATTGTCCGAGAAGTGTGTTTGTGTAGTGAGGCAAAGGGGGGGTTGATGTATGGATGGATGGATGGCTAGAGAGTATGCTCAGAAAGTGTGAAGGTGACAGGGATGTGGATGTTTAGTCATTTGGGCAGAGTTCAAAATGACATGTAGCAAAGAGAAAGACAGCTGGAGGGGAAGATGAGTAAGTGGAGGACAAAAACAGTCAAATTGTTATAAAGAATAACATTTTCTCTAATTTTAAAGACTAAAAGACAATATGCATTTAAATGGTACACACTGTGAGGAAAAATCTTATTCTAAAAATAAAATCCCTAATTCTACGTGGATTGCCATGTCCCCCATGCGTTTTTACAAGCTTTATGTGTTTTTCATTTTTAATTTCAGTCCATTACTTGACATAAAATTAGACTAGACATTTCTACAAGGAAATAGTTGCCAACTTCTTTTTTATTTAGACACAACCTGACCCCTATTTGTGTGTGCAAACAGTGGACATAATAGTAATTAGTTGCTGTTGTCATTCTGTAGTCTATTGTGCTGGAATCTCACCAGCAGGTGTGATTGCTCTGCAGCGAATACAAACACTTGCAGGTGTCACAACAATTCTGCTTCCTCTGATTTTAATGTGTCCAAACCCTGCTGGGAGAGGTGATACAATGGGAGCTGTTAGTTCTGTCAGGACATTTATGCCTTTTGACATGGAGGGTGTGGACGAGGCAGACTTGGCGCTAGGGGGAAGGCGAGTCAGTCCCAGCTAGCCGTGGTCCATAGTGTGAGGTCAAACGTAGGCAAGGGTAGTCAGAGAGTTTGACCCCCGGCCCTCTGTGACAGTCTCATGTCGCCAGTGGAAAGATGGCCTGGTGTGACTTTGTTAATAGCCATTTTTTAGATTTTTTATTTATTTTTTTTTAAATGGAATTGTTTTTCCTTTTTTTTTTGCTAACACAAAACATGTAACCTAAAATTTTTAAAATATAATCTAATAAACAACTAAATAACATCATTATACACTAAGCCAACAAACATCCACATCAAAATACCTCAATACAACAAAAACAAACTGCATGCGGAAGCGCCGCAAAGCGTGCCTGATTATTTCTCAGCAGCGGTCACAAAGTGACCCTTCTCCTCTCCACTTTACAGAACGTCTCTCTCTCTCTCTCTCTCTCTCTCTCTCTCTCTCTCTCTCTCTCTCTCTCCACCCGTGTGTCTGTTTGTGTGTCTCGCTCTAGACACAGCTGAGAAGTCAAAACAGCCAAAATCACCATGCATTTTGAAATTTGTTTTATTTTGTAAAGTACCCAACTGCGCTGTGGCCTACCTGAATGTGATTACCTGCCTGGGTTGACACATTCGCTTGCGGAAGAAATGGAGGAGATGCCGAAACAATTGACGTAAGTGTGGGGGCCAACAGGTCCAGACAGATTGGATAACATGGGTGCCGAAATGAAAATAGCTCCACTTCGTGGCACTTTTGCTTGCAGTGTTTTTCTAGCAACACACAGATTTGGGACAAAAATTGCTAGCCAGCTACAGCTAGGTATGTAGGCCTACTGATGCCAGAAACTGTAAGTCATTACAAAACTGTTTTTGGCCATAATTTCACCTAATAAATAAATTCCTTTGGAATCAGCTTCCTGTAATCCAAACCTGCTCTATCAGTGCATGATTGCCCACCAGCACCACCCTATAATTTGGTAATGATCTCATACACTGTCTTGACTGCTCTTCAACAGCAATACACACTACACTAGTGCTTACTGCTGTCAAGGCTTTACTGAAACACGGATCAGGTCTAGGCAGTGGGTGCGGTAAAAGGCTCTGACTTGACTTGCTAAGAGAAAAATGGTAAAGAGGCAGAAATATCAATATTGTCTTACCATAGAGGATAATGAGGCTGCGAGGCATTTTACAAATCCTGCAATCATGGTGTTATTGACTTCCATAAGGAGAAGATATCACTTGTCTCCTTTGTACTTTGTGGTGATGTGAGAGGAGGGAAAGGGGAGGCCAAAAGAAAGACATTTCTAGCATTACGAGGTTGTTTGTAGAGAAAATGTGAAATAGGGAATATAGAAGAAGTAAAGAGGATAGAATCATGAAGATTTGGAAAGGACCCAAGCAATCAAGGAAAGAGATATCAACTAAGCAAAATGTGACATATTTAGACAATCAGGATAAAGAAGTGTGATGAAAGGAAAACAAGGCAGAAAGAAAAAAGGGCAGAAAGTGACTTGTTTGTCTTCCACAAAGCTCTGTCAGACTTGGTGCTTATTAGATGCCTTGCTTTATAGTCAGAGCTCTTATTAGCTATCCCCCCAGTGGCTCAATTACATCCAAGCTGCCATCCTCAAACATCCCCATCCTTTTTTTGCATCCCCTCTGCTTCCTGTAATGGTGTCAGCCTAGTGTCTCTCTAAGAACAGATTAGAAACCCAAATTACAACTATCACAGGAGGATTTAAGCTATCGCCCAGTGCTGGAAACCATGACTCCACAACATGATGAGACAGGGAGGGAGTCTTTGCTATCGGATGTTTTCTCTGTGACAGTAGCTAAGTTTCCATCCACTTGTCAATCGAATTATCTGAAGTTAGCTAAAAAAAAATTAATGCCAATAAAGCTGGTGAATTGTATTTCCATCCAACGGCTTTAAAGCAAATAAAAACCTGTACATAATGACGCCACATGCTGTTTTGCGATCAAATTGGCATATCAAATTGATTTTAGACTTTTTAAGGTGTTTCCATTCATTTTTGCACTGAATCGCAAAACATTCAAGCAAACATTTGCGAACAAAGTTTTTCTAGACAAAACGGATCGCACTGTCTACCAACAAATGATACATTTTGCACAAGTTGCAGTGCTTATGTGCTAGCTGATTGAAACATATCAAGCTATAATAAGAACATAACAACGCTATCAACACATTGCTATGATGATGCAAATGCATCTTGCCTTTTATTTTCCCTCTGGCACTGCTGCGAGACAACTCTTTTTGAGACACGTCTTGCTGTTTGAGCGCCGTCCATTTACTCCAGAGGACGTCCCACGGCTCGTCGTAACCTTTATTGGCCATTTCCTTCAAGTTCTTGTTAAATTAAATTTAGAAAGTCTTTCGTCTCCTCGTCCGTCCACTTACATCTGTCTTTTGTTGACACCCAACATGTGTGCAATCAGAGCGGAAATACTGGGCGGAAATTAACTAAAACTTCTCCTTCGTTTTGTGCAGTTGCAACCATAAAATCACCTAAAACTTAATCGCAATTCAATATTTACTTGGCAAATAACGTTTTCATCAGTGTTTATTGCATAAGCCATATATTGATCAAGATATAATCCGATGAGACCGAACGTATTGCCTTTGAGTCAATATTCATGAAATTCCATCAAATGTTACTGTTTACATAAGGCATTTTCCATTTGATATCACTTAATTTGGATAAAAATGTGTGGATGGAAACATAGCTACTGTCGTTGGTATTAAGAGATCATGTGGATTTCCAGACTGGGTTCTGAGTATAAAAGCATGCGGATGTTTGCAAGACGAGAGGGCGCTGGAGTGGAAACTCAGAGATTGGATATTGAGCCCTGGATTCTTGCGACTGCTCGTACAAAGGCGTGCCGGGCCTCGGAGCCAGCGTGAGGCAAACATTTTGGTTTTTCAGTTGGAGTGATGTGGCGTCCGTCGTTGTCGGATCAATACTCTGGACTTTCACTAAGCCCGTGGTGTTTACACAGTGTCAGGTGTATCCCTCGATAAAAATGGAAATAGACTGAAAATAAAAAGAATAGTAGAAGTTATGAAGCTATAAAAATAACAGGGGCACGCCTGGGGGAAGACCTGTGCTGCTGAATGACAATGGAAGGTTGTTGTGGTGGAAGAAAAACTGATTTGCCCCTCCCTAGATGTAGTCCTTTCTCTTCCTGTGCTGATCAAGGATATGCATTGCACACTGCATGACATTAGACCATTAATACCATGAGTTTCAGTTGAGATGAGAGGACTTGAAACAACTAGTGCCTGCTAGCCAGGGAGACGTGAAGAAGTGTTTTATGAAAAACTGTTGCAATATTATGACAGCCCAAAGCATAAGAATAAAGTCTACAGAGTTTTTATTTAAAGTTCCCTTGCTGCTTTCTTTCTAGAATGAACATAGGAATAAGTTTGGTATGAAAGTAAAGACAAGTCTCTGCAGAAAATGCTTGAAGGTAAAATCTTCCCAATCTTATTTCCATGAACTCCATCTGGGAACTATCTTTTAAAGTTGGATTACAAGCTCATGCAAACCTTGTAACAGCACGACTGTTAGCTTTTTATTTAAATTTTGAATGGAGGTAAAAGTAGAAACAAAGTCTTAGTCAAGGACAGTTTGAGGACAGTGTACGGTATATCGAATAATAATTCCGGTTTAGCACCATTTTGGTTTTGTTTTCATAGTTTGGGCTGTCATTTCTGTCAGTGATAATGTTGTACTCACCAAGTTAATAATTCTAAAATCATGATGACATTTAATTGGCCAAGAAAAAAAACAGCCAGCGGATCAGACAATGAACAAACCCACAGCTTAGCCAGTGCAGGACGTCAGTGTAAACTGTTATAAATGTTCTGGTGTAGACAAAAACAGTCACACCTCAAGGTCCATAGCTGTTTCCTCAGCAGATGGAGTATGTCCAGTTGTCATGGAATTGTAGATGTTCAAATTAAAAAAACAATTCTGAGTACTTTAAGGACTTCTCGTGCATGTTGGCTAAAAGGTTTAACACTGAAAGTTCAATCTTGTAAATACTGTGTGTCTGCCTTTGGTTTCTCTTCTCAAATAGTTTAATGTGTTATTGTCTATAAAGACTCTCTCATCCCCCATCTTTTTTCATGAATTGAATAGTCCTGATGGCCAAAACAATTAAAATAAGACACAAATTGTAATTAACCAGAAATTTCCTTTTTAAATAATTCAATCCATAATGTGAATTGAAGCTGCACTTCCTGTAACTAAATTGAATTATCCTTCAATCTGAATGGCTTCCTGATAAATGGGACCCAGGAGACTTTTAATATTTATAGTTTACGAGTGTTAAAGCGTATTCACTTCCTGAGCCGATTGTCCTGCAAGTGTATTAACTCTGCTTAAAGTGTATTAAACAGCTGCACAACAGCTAAAGGCCAGAGGCTGTGGTTTTGAAGTGTAAAAACAGAGGGAAAGGGGAACACCCACAGACACACATCTCGGCCCGAGGGGTAAGAAGTAAGAAAGCAGTGCTCTAATACTGAGTTATACTCTCTATTCTGGGATTGTGTCCGCTTCCCAGTTTTCAACCTTCTAGTTGGACAGTCTGCACCTTACTAGCACAGCAAGGTAATTTGTTACTCTTCTATGGTAAGGGTGTTCCTTAGAAGTTGTTGTTTTTTTCCACCTCTCTAATGCTGAATAAATCTGTTATACAGCTAGTACACCAAGAATCATTTGATACACATCTTGTTTTAACATCCACATCATTTTTAATTCACCTCTTTCATTTTAAATTATAGCAGACAATGATTTGTTTGTGCATCGTAAACTAGTAGCCTATAACACTAGCACTACTCTTAACAATGTAATCATAGTAATTGCTCCTGAACTTTGTTACCTAGCAAATAGGACGGCATCTAGGCAGTATGCCACTTAATAAAAATGTAAATAAAACCTGCATTTATAGATTTTTCGCCCCTTTTTGGGCAGCACAACAAGCTATAAACACATCACTGACATATTTTCACGTAATAAAGTTGGTTTGGGATGGGACCCTGAGGAATGCAAGTCCAATACTCACACTTTTTCTTTGCGAGGGACATATCTGATTTGTTACTTACTAAATACTAAATTAAAACAAATATTGACTAGTGCAGCTTTAAGGTTTAAAGCTAAGTCTCTGCTAATTGCTCACACTCTAAATTGTTATGCAGTGCTTTGGTGGTCCATCACTCTGAATGGTGGGTACTTCATTACATTAAGAGCTGCACTGGTCCTGGTGACCTTTGACCCTGAAACCCCCTCTGCCCCCTGAAAGACCAACTGCTTTGGTTACATACAGAGAGTGATACACACACATGAACACATACACACATATGACAGCTGGCCTAAAGGTGGCAGCTTCTCTTCCAGTCATTAGAGGAGTGGGGGTGGCTACTGCCAATCATGGTTCAAGCACAAATTAAGACATGCTTACTTGTCAAGTAGAGAAATTAACAAATTTAGCATTAAGAAAGACTCGCATACCTGTGATATGTAGACTATTTTGTCTGGTGCGTCTGTTTTTTTAATTGGTCTGCAGAGAGGGGGTGTTGCATTATCTGTAATATTGACACCGCTCACCGGCACCTTATCTAATTTCACACCATTTAACTCACTGGCACATTTGTGCTTGTGACTGAGGACATGGAAAGAACTTGATGAAATTTTAATGTCATCTTTTCATTGTTTGGAGCCCTGATATCAGATGATCTGTTTGTCTAAACTCCAACCAAGTGTGTCTTCAACTCTCTAAAGTCAGTGAACCTGCGATGATCTGTACTGCATGCAAATGTAGTCACATTTCACTATCACAAACAACATGCTGAAGTGGACGGGTATCGGAACTATGATTATGAAACCATGAAACCAGTCCAGGCCCAACGGGTGTGTGCATGTTTAAGACCAGGGCTGTGTGTGTGGTATCACAGTGATATTGTGATGTGTGAGTTCTTACAAGGTGGAGTAACCTATCTTTAAAGCTTGTTTCTGTTAGCCTTGCCTTTTTCTGCAGAAAGTACCTTTAGTTTGACAAACATTTAGTTGCCCACTTTGACAGATATTTCCCACCTGGCTGAATGACTTACCTCACTTAAGTTACTTTTATTTAATTGTATTTCATCCTGAGAGAACTATTGCTGGCTGGAACTATCACAATGGAGTTTACAGTACTAGATGTCACCAATTGGTCAAACACAAGCTACTGCAACCTGTGGGTATTCCTTCAGACTCCCAGCAAGCACTAGCAGTCATTTGTATCACTGAAAGGATGAAGGATGGGATTATTTTATGCTATTGACTTTATAAGAGCATTTATGTTGCCAACTTCCTGACTAGTCTAAAAAATGAAGGGAGTGGGAGACTGAGAGCTTGGAGGTCCTGCTGTAGTATTCTGCCAACGAAGTTCATTATGGAACACAACTTATTACTAAACATGATTATAAAATACCATGCTTTTGGACTTTAACCACAGTAAGTACAAGAAAGAATAAGAGAAAGAAAACTGTAACTTTAATTATTAACTGTTTCAATTCAGTTGCTAATGGAAAGGATGGTGACAACACTCTGCACAATTATTTAAAGGGGATTTCCAGCTCTTTATTATTGTGTTTTACATAGATTTGTGAGATGGATTAAAAAAAGACAAATACTGTACTATACTATTTAGTTTTTAGTATAAATTGAAGCATCATGATTGATATCAGACTTTTAGTCTCAAGTACAGGTCAATCCCCCAAACTTAGTAGTGACTATTAAGACTTTCCTCTCCTGGTAAATACTGTTATACTTAAATAAACTCGTAGCTCTGTCCAGATCCACAATATAATATACAGTTCATCTGTTTTCACAGCCTGAGTAGCATTCTCAGTCATAAGTAAGATGAACTTGATGAAATCGAAATTAAAACTGATGAATGCCCCTTAAAATCAATCATCACAGTAGCACTAGAGTAATTCCAGAGAACAACACAGTGATTAAGTGGTCTTATTAAATGCAATACCTTATTTGTCTAAATGTTCTACTCATTAGGGTTATCGAGATGTAGTCAAATGTGTATTTATTTTAATATTCGTTTTTTTAACCTCAAGTACACTGGACTTTTGTACCCTTTTTATAATTTTATAGATTATAAAGTTCAATCAGCCCCAGATGTTGCAGTAGGCCGGTCTACACTGCGTTCTTCCAGACTGTCTAGTAACCGAGTATACGAGTGAATGACCACTGGCAAAAAGAACAAAAGAGGGGTCTTCAACAATTGCCTGTCAGGAAAACTGTCTGCTTCATAAGTGGGTGATAGTAATGACTCAGTGAAACAAGTGTGAGAGGAAAGAGGCTTGTAATGCCAGCAGGTCTCACACTTGGCTGAGTTTCTCATGGCTCTTCTCATTTCCAGCCCTGCAGTCTGCAACCTACTGCTGTACAGCCGAGTGGCTCCACATAGCTCATCAGCCATTTTGGAGGCTTCCTTCCTTTCCACATTGCCCCTCCTCTCTGATTTCCCCAAGGAAAGACAGAGGGGGGGGGGGTAGTAATGATGCTATCTAATTTTTCCATGTCCTTCTCCAAGTTTCCTTCCCTGTATGAAATGCTTTTGTACTTTTTTTTTCTCGCACTTTTCTTCATTAAAAGAATGTTTCCTTAGTCTGCTTCTATTAATAAACAAACACTATTTCTTCACTTATGAGAAAACCGCACATCCTGATGTTATGCAAGGAACGTTTGCCCTTTCACTGGAGGAAGAGTAAGATTGTTATTTGTGGAAGTGGCTATTAAGCATGCTGCTTAGCCTTTGTGTTTTTACCCAAGATATTTGATTAAACTGCAATGAGAGAGATGTCTAAATTCTTCCACAAAGTAAGTAGAATTAATAATTATCATCAGTAAGTTTTACATTACAACCTTATCTATGTAGATAGGGCTGCAGACAAGTGAGGGAACAAGTCACCTTTGCCACAACTAGTGTGGTTAGGCACACCTGGATCACGTTTTATTGTAGCTCTCCTCTCCTCATTGAGGTACTGCAAAGAAGCTCTGCAAACACAAGATTAGTGTCAACTAGTTCATGACCAGAGCTGTTTGTATCTAGAAAAGCAATTTAACTTGCCTCACACTTACATTAGATGTGAAGAGAATGTGCTGTAGTATGCTCAAAAAACATTTAATTAATGAATTATTAATGCCATTGAACATCTTTGATGAAGCATGACCCATACACCCACACACAGTCACCGTTATTATATTATACACCTGATGTAACTGGCCCACTCCTCTTGTTGAATGCCAACTGGGCTTATTTGAAAAAGTCACATGGCCATGGGCAGTGGACCTTACCTTGACCCTGGAGTTTAGGAAAGATGGCCTAGTCTGTCTTTGTTAAGACAATTTTTAGAATTTTTTTTTGGAATGGAACTCATTATGAATGAATACATCAATTAACTAATTTTCCTTTGTTGCTGAAAGACAAACACAAAACATTAAAATTTAAATAAAATTTAATCTTATTAACAACAAAAGGACATCATTATAAACTAAGCCAACGAACATCCAAATCAAAATACCTCAATACAACAAAAACAAACTGCATGCGGAAGCGCCGCAAACCAAAGATTAGTGCCAGATCATTTCTCTGCAGTGGTCACAAAGTGAACCTTCTCCACTTTACAGAATGTCTCTCTCCTGTGTGTGTGTGTGTGTGTGTGTGTGTGTGTGTGTGTGTGTGTGTGTGTGTGTGTGTGAGAAAGAGGTTAAGGTATGTGCTGACATTACGCCCATCCTATATCTGCCCTCAGCTACTAGCAGCTGTCTTTCAGAAGGCTAAATATACTATGTGGCGGCTAGGCTACACGTTTTCAGCCTGAGCTAACCCTGCTCACATTACACTGTATTTTTTTTTAAAAATAAGATAACATCGACAGGGTTCATATGTCAAAAGCCCCCTCAGCAGTGTGGAAGGCGGATAGGTGAATTGACACTGGGGGAGAAAGGGTAACTTTCTTTATTAGGGTCATATTTTAATTGTGTCATATATTTTTTTATGGGTGCCGTAACGGAGCCGGGGGGAGGGTTTGTGTACAATTACAGTGTAAGACACTGTAAGTGTTCTACAGTGTAATTGTTTTGAGAGTTGTATGTTCAGTTGAGCAGCAGGAGGTTGATAAAATTATTGTAGTTGCAATAGGGATTGTGAACATTGCTTTTGGTGAAACAATTCTACATTAGTATTTATGAACGTTCTTGTACTATAGGAAAATAATTTAAATTTTAATGATTACAACTCAGTTTAAAATGAATAGTTCAACATTTTGGGAAATATGCTCATTCAATTTCTTGCTGAGAATGAGATGAGAAAACTGATACCACTTCTGCGTCTGTTGGCTAATGCCAGGAATCAGAACACTGGAAACAGCTAGCCTAGACCAAAATGTAAAAACAAATGGGTCCTTCCTCTATAAAACCACATGGTTACATTTTACACTTGGTTTTTGTAATGGCTGGAATAAACAAAAGATAATGTGTTAATTTGTGAGCTTTAGCATCGTTTGTAGGCAGAGTTTGTCAGTGTGTGACAGAGCCAGTTTAGTTGTTGCCATTGTGTCCACTCTCTATGATAAGCTAAGTCAACTGGCTACAGGTTGTTTCATCTTTACCGTATAGACATGAGCATTGATCAATTCATACCTTGTTGTGAGTGTGGTTAGCAAGTGAGTAACATTTCTGTCTATCTATATCTATATAATCTTTTTAGTTTATCATAACCTAATTGTACCTAAATAGAGTAATTCTACCTTGTCTATTCTGAAAATAAACATATTTTTAATAACCACAATTCCTTGGTGTTTTTACAGTGAGGTGGTATTGTGGATATTAACATAACCTAAACTGAACTTAATGCCAGGGATTTCCATATACGGTATAGGAACTGGTGTCATTAAATCCTCATGGCTAAGTTACAGGAAAGTTGATCTATAACAGTTTAGACGTGCTGTGTTTTAATATGTTCAAGGACACAGACATTCACATAAGTGTGAATGTCTGTGTGTTGTACTAAGGCTGAGCATTTTGCAATGGAAAACCATAAAATACATTTAAAGTAAAGAAAATATGTTCTGATCTTACTAACATGTGTTAGTCATAAAAAACAAATTCATAAAAAACAAAGTATACGCTCTAATAAAGGAAAATTAGTCTACCTCTTTTTTCACTTTCTTCCTCTTTCCCTTTCTGTCCTTTCTCATCCGAAGAATACATTAACCCCCATCTCACCCCTGAGGTTGTGACACTCTAATGCTGACAACTATGAATAGCTCTCGGACTTAATGCACACCTCGTGGCATAGAGCAATGTATTCACTTGGCTAAACATGATTATTTCATGCTTTCTCTTCCTGAATCTATATGGCCTTTTTAGCATATTGTAATAGTTAGCATTAAAGCTCAAGTCTTGGGATCACATGGGCTGCATTAATACAGAATGAGTGTGAAGCCCCTTGGAAAATTTGATTTAACTGTCCAGATCAATCTAATGTTTTACATAAAATGAGGATTGGTTGGCTAATTGATGTTTTTCATGTTCTTAGGATAAAGGAATGGGTTGACCAGATGCAAAAAGGAGTTGATCACATTAACAGACACATCCAGTGGTATGGACAACCTAATACAGGTAAGCATGCCTTTCTGTTTTTGTTTTTGTTAGTGAGTTTATAACCATTGGATTTTAAAATTGAACTGAAATTCACCTTACTTTTTTTAAGCCAAGATAAACTTTAATATCACTGCAGCTATTATGTATACAGTGGTGCATAAAACCTTCAGGACTCTTGGTGGGCATTATTTGAATGGGAGCAGTTGACTGACATTCAAGGACTATTATTGTTAGATACCATTTGCAATTTAAGCTGTCTGCCCATTAAACATATTCAACATTTGGGGAGACCTTTGTGCTGTTAAGATGGCATTCCTCTCAGAAAGTGGTAGCTAACAAGCTAGGTTAACTAGTTTACAATTGGAAAGTAAAACTTAGTTGGCCTAGCTCGCTAAGTATGCTGGTTTCTGCCAAACCAACTCTTTATACAGTTAGTAGGCTATATAGTAGTAGTTTAACAGTTTGATAAACTGATTTTCATTTGTACTTCAAGTCCTTACTTTTCTTAATCTCTTTAACCTTACTTGCATGACCTTAGCTGTCACGACACATCACCAGTTTATATAGGCCTCTAGTAGCTTCTCATTAGACATACGCTGCATCATTCCATTCTGACAGCTCAATGTACATGCTCAGATAATATCGGCGTCACAACTATACAGTGATGGCCATAGTTCTTGCATACATACAACCATACACAAAGCCACATCTGACAAAAGAGAAAAAGCTTTTTAGATTCACATTGAATGACATAATTCATCTGGCACTTTTGCTCCCCGCTCCCTTTGAGAATATAATCAGTCGGCTTTAAAGGTCCCATGGCATGGTGCTTTTTTGGATGCTTTTATATAGGCCTTAGTGGTTACCTGATACTGTACTGAAGTCTCTGTCCCAAAATTCAACCTTGGTGCAGAATAACAACCACTAGAGCCAGTCCCACAATGAGATTTTCTTAGGACGTGCCATTTCTGTGTCTGTAGCTATTGGGGGGGCAAGGTGGAGGCTGGGGGTGTGGCCTTGACCAACTGCCACTTTGCTCGTTTGAAAGCCATGGTGTCTCTCTCTTTCTCATGAAGCAGGCCAAATTCTGTGCGTGCAAAGCAGAGAAAGGAGAAGTAACCTTGCCCCTTATGACATCATTAGGAGCAATATTCCAGATGGGTCTATCTGAGCTTTCATTTTCTTAAAGGCAAAGCAGGATACCCATGGCTTGGTTTACACCTATCACCAGTTCTAGCCACTGGGGGACCTTAGGCAGGATTTGGACAATTATGGCCAAAATGATAATCACGATTATTTTGATCAATATTGTGATCACGATTATTCTCACGATTATTTGTTGATTATAACCAAAACAAATTTTATTGTCACATAGGCTCAGAGAGACGGCTGACTCTTTATGAATGGGTCCAGCACGGGTCGAATGGCAAATACACACGTGTGTATGAAATGTCTGTATCGTCACTGCGCTGCATTTTTATGAACTATGATATTCTGGCCATGGGTCACATCTCTGGCCCAGGTCCAGCAGCTCAGTCTCACACGCTATTACTCTACAAACTGAAGTTAGTTGCATTCAATAACTTCTTCTGTGTTCTTCGCCGTGGCCGCCGCAATACCAGAGTTACCAGCGGAACCACTGGTACAAATACACGTTTGCCCCTCATATTTAACAATATACAGCTGTGTTAATAAAAAATTAAAACTGTAGACAAATGTCAGAACTGTGGACCGGCGCTGTGTGGCGGGGCTGCGCGGAGAGTAAGACGAGATCCAAACACAGACACCGCTTTACAGAAGAAATGGGTCATGTAACGCAAAATTAAACCATATCCATATAACAACATTGCAGCGGATGAGAGGACATTATGTGCACCGGTGCGTCCTAGAGGAAAAACATTACTCGCGCCCTAGAGCCTGTGAGCTAACAGAAGCTAACTAGCACCGCCACCGACTAGCTAGCACTGCTCACTGCTGTTGTCTGAATAACACAGACGGGACAAATTGTTGCGTTTACTGGTAAACTGGTAAACCTTGAGACCGACGTATAACCGACTGCTATCTGTTGAATTTTCCTCCCATTACTCTGTCCTCTGTAACTGTCTACATCTAGAAACTAAGCTGCGCGATGCAGGGAACAACTCGGACTGGCTCATGAGCAGACAGGGGTTTACGGAGCGGTAGATGCACTATGTTCTATGAAATGACGCATTAAAAAAAAATAAATAAATAAATAAATCGCTCGATCACGCAAATTTGATCGTGGGAAGTCAAAATCGTGATCGTGATTAAAATTTGATTAATTGTGCAGCCTTACGTGGGACCTTTTTTAAAGCATCACTGAAATCATTACAAAACATGTTTTATTTTTAAGTTGTGGCACATCTTGTCACCAGAAACTACAATTAACATATCTGGCAATATTTTGTAAAACTGAAGCCTCTCAGACAATGGTTTTGGGGACACCCTTATCCAAACAAAACGTAGCCTACTGTACACAACATTCAATATTTAAAAATGTGATGAAGCTTGCAATGTTACGTAAGCGGGGAATGGTGGACCCAAATACAGAGCGCAGACGGATGTTTTATTGCTTGCTGATTTATTTCATAAAAGAACATGAAGTACATACCAAACTCCAGAAAGCAACAGACACAAAGATATTCTAAAACCACAGAACAGGATCTCAAAAAAACTGGAACTCAGAGACAAAAGGTAGACTCCATGCAGGAAAACATTAAACAGAAACACAAAACGGTCTGACAACAGACAAGTAAAACTAGACAAGACAGAAAACCAGACTGTCAAAATAAAACAGGAAACAGAGCAAAATACAAAACAGAAAAACTACCAAAATAGGACAAAACACCAAAACCATAACATGCAAGTTAATAATGCAGGTGGAGAAATTATTGCTTGTGCTGTTTGTCCTGTAAACACTTTTACATTTATATATTTTTAATGGTAGACACAATTTGTAGACTTTCATACACACAGTTGTTCTTTTTGTCACTTGGAATCGTATTTTCAATTAGGGACCTCAAATGCACAGTATCGGTTTATTCAGTTTCAATATGCAGATTAAATAAATACATCCATCCATCTTCATGGAGATTAAATATATACATTTTAAGAAAAATCATCCAGTATAATTTTTGATAATGCAGTCCAAATCTAAAAGACAGGACTATTTATCTTTAATATTGCGCTTGCACAAAAGCAAAATCCATCGGAAGCCTGGAGGATGAAGACAAATACGTGCACATGCCGCAGTTCTGTGGATGAATGTCGGACAATGAAATCCCTCTAGGCCTCTAAATAATTGGCTGTTTGACATTTGTTTTCCTTTTTTATTTTGCTGGAGCATATTCCATAGCACAGTAAATGGTCTTGTTGCATAACCTGACATTGCAATTTAATCACTGGACATGTATGTTCCTTTTTTTAAAACACTGTGTGTTTGTCAGTGAGGTCCAATGAAGAATAGAAGATGACCACTGACGCAGTTTAAAATTCTCATCCTCAGATAGTCTGTGGATAAAAAATATCTTAAGACTAAGAAAACTTGAGGAAGATCAGTTTTAGTTTTAGGAAAACACATACGTACATGCAACTCATAATTTTGTTTTCTAAACTTAATGTAAAAATGTTTGCTTTGTAAAGTCAACCAGTGGTTTTTGGGGGGATTGAGATTTGTAAGCATTAGGCACATCCCCACACCTCATCATCATGCAGCCCCTTTATTCTTTTAAACTGGACTGCTGCGAGAGCACAGTGGGATGCCGAGAGGACACCAGAAAAAGAATGCAGAGTCATCTGGCTCAAAGTCTGATACAACACAAAGCTACCACTAAATGGGCTTCTCATATATGCATACTTGATGTCTGATAACCCTTTAAACTTGTGAATCTGTTACTCAAATTGGCCTTCCTGGGTTATATTACACCGCTACCTGAAAAATCAAATCCAAGTTTCGATCCTGGTAATGCAGGTATGTTTTCAGTCTGAATGACTGCTTACTGATTAAGACTTGACATCAAGTACACGCCAAATAGGTTTATTCAGTTTAAGTTCTGCTCATCTCTGACCCTTGCTCTTCTCCTCTGATTGTCTCAGATTTATCACAACCACAGATCTCACTTCAGCGTGGAGTCCAACAATGCAAGGGAACTGGTGGCGACAGCTGCTGGGAATATAGAGAAACTGCTGGCTAACCGCTCCCAAGCACTAAAGGTGAGTGTGATCTCCAAACACAAAAAGATTTTGTGGCAACCCCGCTTCTTAGGGATGTAAAGGAGTTTTGCTTTTTCTACTACTCTACCAACTTGACCATTAAAAGCTGTTGTTTGTTTTGAGATAGGGACGCAAAATGCTAATTCTTGTTGGTTTGTAAGACCAGGCCCAGCGTCTCTCCTAGCAGAGCCCAAGGAAATGCACAGAAACAATCTGCTTCTCCTCAATTCACGTCAGAATAGACACTGAAACACAGCCACTGCTTCAGGCCATGCACTGATCGGATATAAGCAGACATCCTAGCTAGATGACTTTATTCAAAGTTACCAGTTTGGGTGGCTACATGCAAAAAAATTTGCATTTTACTGTTTGTGTATGTTTATCACTTTTTCCTGTTATAAAATAATAACGTTACAGATGACACTGTTTAGTTTAAACTTTCAGGAATCCTATGTCTTCCCTGTGGCCACGGAGGCTGATTCTGCCCTCATACCTAATCCATCCCTGCTGCTTTCAAAGGTCATTGGAATGAACCGAACAGAAGGAAAATTCTATGAAAGCTACGCTCGGCAAATGCCTTCATTTTGTAGTATTCCTGACGGCGTTCACCTGACAGCGTTCACCACTGAACTTCTTGTTGAATTGCTGACTAGACAATTCTATTACCTTGGTGGAGCTGTGAAAATTGTGTCAGATTTGGTTTGTTCTTTTGTGTAAACCACACAGTAAACCTGTAGTACAATCTATTTACAACCTTGTGACAAACATTATAACATATTAACATAACATTCTATGTTGTCTTGGTCCACCACTTTGGTTTTATTATTTACTTTTACTATTTAATCGATTGGCAGTGGATTTTGTACAGATAGTATAGATCTTATGTCTATATCATGACCTGTTAAACATCAAAATGGCAGCATTTTTAGTGTAAACATGTTAGCATGCTGATGAGAGAGCCGAGCTGCTAGTGTGGCTATAGAAGGAGGCTGCTCGATGGAAAAAATAATAATCAAGATAACTTTGGTAAATATTAAAATCACAATTATTTAACATAGCATTAACATTTGGATGGAAGGGGTTTGCAATCATTTCTAAAAAGCATCATACAATATATCTTACAATTACATTCCGGGGTATAATGTTAGTCTCCTTTCTCTCACAGGAAGAGTCTTTGGATCAGAATCAAATCTGTTTTACTGCAGTGAGTCGGTTCAGCTTACACATATACACACATAACAGAGCTAAGGCGGCGCTAGATATTGGTGTCCCTGAAGAACCCACGCATCTAACAGCAGTTCCGCATTACATTAGTCCCGCATTACATTAGTTAATTTGCACACAAATTTAATTTTATACCATGAATTCTCCATTTAAATTCATGTGCTGAACCGTGACGCCCGTACCGTTTCGGTTCAATACAGATACGTGAACCATTCCACCCCTAGCACACGACTTGCCTCCATGACCGGGGTGGATGTGCGCATGTGCGTGTCATTCAGAACACAAGACAAAATAGGAGTGTTCTTGCAAAACAGAACATGGCAAAATAATCATTTTTTTCTTGATTGTACTATTTTGGTGATCGATGGGAGCCGAAATCGAAATTTGATTAATTACACAGCCCTAATATAGAGTCTTAGTTGTTTGCACGTAGTTACAGTGGACAACAGCTAAATCTGTCCAAACACCCTTTCACTCCACATTAGTTCAAAAATAGCTGGCGCTCCCAGTCTTGATCAATCTGGTTCCAAGAACCATACATATTCAATTAAAGCCTGAGAGCCTGTTGCCATAGTTACATTATCATTGATTACCCCATCAATCCAGCTTTTTTTATTTTTCTTACATCCCAATAATTGCCAGGGAATGAGTGATAATTAGTGTTTGTTGTAGTTAAGTCACACCTTGGGACAGCTCAGTGAATTGATGGCACCAGAATAGAGATATTAAACTACAGGCTCTGTTTTTACATTTTATCAACACCATCTGCTGTTGTTTAGCTCTTTGCTACAAGTATGATCAAACAGCAAGGGAGGCAGGGATGATTTTCACATCATATGCTGATGTACTTTTGTTCCTCTAAGAAAGTATGTTTACTTGTCACTGCATTAGCATTGAATAGATGTTCTGTGGTGGCGTGGTAGCTACTGTACCGTAAATGGTGTTGTGTATGATGAAGTGGAGTTAAGCCTGCATTATGGCCATCAATTTATGTAAGAGACCATAAATAGTTGATATATTCACTTAGCTGAATCATGAATTGAAATGGAAACGGGCAAAGGACGAGTGCAGCATCTGTAATGTTTTTGACCCGACCTACACTAATCTAATCAATAATCTGCACAGGTTTCAATCTGTCCGGTAATGAATCCCCCCATTTGACTTACCACCTTCAGTATCCTTGTTCTTTGGTTTCCTGTCATCTCACTTTCCTTCATCCATTCCTCTTTTCTCACTCCATCCCTTGTTCCATTTGGAAGAGCTGATTACTCACAGCATGACGTGATCATGTAAAAGAGAGATTGAGAGGTTATAGCTTTCTGTCTAGAATAAATTTAATGGCCTGATGTGTATGAGAGAGAAATGATGATGAGTAGAGGGAGAGTGGTAGGAAGTCCATGAGTGCACTAAGCCACACCTCCCATGAGGCAGTGTACAAAGACGCCCAATTTCCATTAAGATCTTGGCTTTGTAGTAAACAAGTCAACAGGCAGCACTCTCTTCTTGTGCTGTGGTACATTAAAAGTTTCCACGTCCAGATACTACGTCCCTACTCTATCTGTAAAGTGTCTCAAGATAACTATTGTTATGAATTGATACTATAAATAAAATTGAATTGAATTGAGATACTGTTGCACAGAATTCTAGTTATTTTGTGATGAGATACTGCTGCTAGCATTTTTAGACCCAGTTTTCCTGAACCTGCTCCCTCTACTGTAGACATGTAATAATACATTGTGATCTCCATCATAAAATGCAGCTGAACACTGTAGGTATAAACATTTGAATAACAACAATAAGTAAACCCATTTGGCATGGAAGCAGCTAAAACATGGCATTATCAGCCACTTCAGATAGACAGTAATTACCTTCAGGCCCTTTTTACATTTAGATCAGGTGACATTTATACAGCAGTGTCCCAGTAAGCAATGGCAGTGAGTGAGCATGCACTATACCAGAGCCCAGCACCTGTGTATTTCCTGCTTTGATATATGTTTACCCTGCTGTTTTTTACTTTACTTTTCCTGCCTATGAACAAGTTTATTTTTAATCTGCACCATCCACTGCAGAAACATTTCTTGGACGCTTCTTAGGATTTTCCACCATTGCTTCCGCCACACTCCGAACTGATGCTCCATCTCTATGGTTTTTGCCCCCTTCCTGCCCCCTTTAGCATTGGCTTGTTTGACACATCCTTCCAGTGCCCCCGTGCAGTCCTGCACTTAAACTTTAATATTGAGTTTGGACCCATAATGCTTTTCCATTTAATGTAGCAAGACTGGACAAGTAGTATATTGGATGAAAACGTAAGCTACGCCAGTATTGTCTAAACCAAGCTGGGTAACTTTCTGGAAATCCACTCATACTTATGACATACTTTATTAACATTATGTCTATAGTTTTTATAGTAACCAAACAGCCAAGCATTTCTGCTTCTTCTTTTCTGAGACCTGACCTTTTGAATCTTCAGTATATCACATCTATACAATTAGGAAATCCCACCACAAAGTATTAAAGCTACTGTAAGACATCATACCAAAGCACTTTACAGCCCACTGAAGTTGTCTGTATTTCCACCCTTGCAGATGTACAGTTAAGGCTGTGTTGTGCTTGAAATAAGTAGGATAGACACTGCCTCACTGACTGGCATTTCTCTTTACAATAGGGCAACTTGTCCCCTCTGGCTATGCTTTTTGTGTGTGTGTGTGTGTGTGTTTGAGCAATTGTCAAGAAACACAATCCCATTAGAATGATGGCTGCTGTCATTAACTTAATCAGGAGCCCACTTGGATTTGCAGTCCGTCAACCTGATATCTGCCCATCCTGTCACCTCAATGCAGCTGCTGCATTTGACATCGGTGCTCCCTTGACATGCAATCTCTCAAATGCTAGCAGCTGTGGCTACTAAGACGGAGACAGATCTTACATCCGAGCAAAGAAATGTATGGCACAGATCATGTTTTTATTATACTAACTCTAACTCTGTCTTGGGTTGTGTGTGCAAGACAAGAATCACACTTTTCAAAAATGTATTTCAGCTGGTTTAATGCAAGATGTTAGCAATTGCAACTTTAACTTTAGAAAAAGTACACACAAGCATCAATGCAGCAGCCTTGCTACACACATGTCATCAAACTCTTCCCCTAATTTGTGCATGTTCCATGTTTGTTCCAAAACATAGATCAGTACTTTCATTTTAAGCATTTGTTTAAAGTATTACAAGGTCGTATATAGAGTCAAAGCAATAAAAGTAATCAGAGAGAGGAAAATGCTCACTTCCCTGGAAATGTTAGCAGCACAGTAATAATAATAATAGTAAGTAAACACAGTATGTGAACTATCAACACATGTAGTTTGACTAATCATGAAAGTGAAAATATACTATATTCAGTGAAATTAAATAATTTAAAAAAGTCAGTTTAATAAAATAAAAATAAAAATGTATTTATTTAAAGTAACACCAAAAGTGTTAACCTGTGCCCTTCAAAATAATATAATTTACAATGCAATGTAGATAATCTAGTACAACCACCCTCATTACAAACCCCTTCATCTAACTTTGAGTCATGTCAGGGGGGGGTAGATGTGTGCCCTGCTACTGTAGGAGATTAGCATTACAGCAAATTGCTATTATATATATTTCTGTGTTTATTTTCCTGTACTTTTATTATGGGCGGCTGTCAGAAGGTTGGTGGTTTGATCCCTGGCCCTACTGTCCCATGTCGAATTGTCCTTGGGCAAGACACTGATCCCCGTGTTGCCCCCGATGCTGGGCCAGCGGTGTGTAAATGTGTGTGTGAGTGTTTATCTGATGAGCAGGTGGCATCTTGTACGGCAGCCTCGGCCGCAGTGTATGAATGTGTGTGAATGGTGACTGTACTATGTAAAAGCGCTTTGAGTAGTTATTAAGACTAGAAAAACACAATGTAACAGTCCATTTATCATAATTCCTGCTGCTTTTTTTTCAAATTGTTACTGCTATAACAGTATTGCTACTCTCTACTGTACAATCTACAATATTTCCACGTACACCTAGACAACAGTAGAAGTGCAGAATAACCCTCAATTAGGAGTCACCAATGTTGGGCAACAACTTTACGCAACTACACTCTAGTCTAAAGTCTAAAAAACAATAGTCCAGTACGTTTAAGCCATGTGTTTGTTTTTGCTAAAATGTATTGCTCTGCTGGTGTCTGTACCTTCAGTATAGCTGGAGGAATTGGTGCTCATTTTCTTCCCTCCAGTAAATTATTTCACAAAGCCCAAGTGGAGTGTTTATGTATCAGTGTACACATTACGCTCTGCATACTGTAAGTTCTGTCTCCAATCCATCAAAGATGTCCAAGAAACATTAATTTCTGTACGCCATGGATATACAGTGCCTTGCGAAAGTATTCGGCCCCCTTGAACTTTTCAACCTTTTGACACATTTCAGGCTTCAAACATAAAGATATAAAAAAAAAAAAATTTTTTGAAGAATCACCAACAAGTGGGAATCAATTGTGAAGTGGAACGAAATCTATTGGATATTTTAAACTTTTTTAGCAAATAAAAAACTGAAAAGTGGTGCGTGCAAAATTATTGGGCCCCTTTACGTTAATACTTTGTAGAGCCACCTTTTGCTGCGATTACAGCTGCAAGTCGCTTGGGGTATGTCTCTATCAGTTTTGCACATCGAGAGACTAACATTCTTGCCCATTCTTCTTTGCAAAACAGCTCGAGCTCAGTGAGGTTGGATGGAGAGCGTTTGTGAACAGCAGTTTTCAGCTCTTTCCACAGATTCTCGATTAGATTCAGGTCTGGACTTTGACTTGGCCATTCTAACACCTGGATACGTTTATTTGTGAACCATTCCTTTGTGGATTTTGCTGTATGTTTGGGATCATTGTCTTGTTGGAAGATAAATCTCCATCTTCCATCGTCTTTTGCAGACTCAAACAGGTTTTCATCCAGAATGGTCCTGTATTTGGCTGCATCCATCTTCCCCTCAATTTTAACCATCTTCCCTGTCCCTGCTGAAGAAAAGCAGGCCCAAACCATGATGCTGCCACCACCATGTTTGACAGTGGGGATGGTGTGTTGAGGGTGATGAGCTGTGTTGCTTTTTACGCCAAACATATCGTTTTTGCATTGTGGCCAAAAAGTTTGATTTTGGTTTCATCTGACCAGAGCACCTTCTTCCACATGTTTGGTGTCTCCCAGGTGGCTTGTGGCAAACTTTAGACGAGACTTTTTATGGATATCTTTGAGAAATGGCTTTCTTCTTGCCACTCTTCCATAAAGGCCAGATTTGTGCAGTGTACGACTGATTGTTGTCCTATGGACAGACTCTCCCACCTCAGCTGTAGTTCTCTGCAGTTCATCCAGAGTGATCATGGGCCTCTTGGCTGCATGTCTGATCAGTCTTCTCCTTGTCTGAGCTGAAAGTTTAGAGGGACGGCCAGGTCTTGGTAGATTTGCAGTGGTCTGATACTCCTTCCATTTCAAAATGATCGCTTGCACAGTGCTCCTTGGGATGTTTAAAGCTTGGGAAATCTTTTTGTGTCCAAATCCGGCTTTAAACTTCTCCACAACAGTATTACGGACCTGCCTGGTGTGTTCCTTGGTCTTCATGATGCTCTCTGCGCTTTCAACAGAACCCTGAGACTATCACAGAGCAGGTGCATTTATACAGAGACTTGATCACACACAGGTGGATTCTATTTATCACCATCAGTCATTTAGGACAACATTGGATCATTCAGAGATCCTCGCTGAACTTCTGGAGTGAGTTTGCTGTACTGAAAGTAAAGGGGCCGAATAATTTTGCACGCACCACTTTTCAGTTTTTTATTTGCTAAAAAAGTTTAAAATATCCAATAGATTTCGTTCCACTTCACAATTGTGTCCCACTTGTTGGTGATTCTTCACAAGGAATAAAAAATTTATATCTTTATGTTTGAAACCTGAAATGTGTCAAAAGGTTGAAAAGTTCAAGGGGGCCGAATACTTTCGCAAGGCACTGTATGTTTGTTGAGTTTGAGTGTGCACTGGTAGCATACCAATACTTTAAGAACATTTGTTGCTGTTTAGTTCTACATAATAAGAATGGGGTATGGCACAGTTATAATGATAATTATTATAACATCCACTGTCTTCCTTCCTCTTCCAATTTTTTATGTAATGGTATATAAAAGGCTGTAAATGTATAGCTTTCTCTCTCTTATACAGTGTTTGTAACATCACTTCTCACCGGTCTGTTTCAACCAAAAGCGCGATTCGACTGACAAAATAATTTTGTTTCCAAGCTACTCATGGGTGATCAAAGAATTTGACTCTTTCATGTTGTGTCACCATATTCTGCATTCAGTGTGCATTGTCCTTTTTAGAAGGTTGTCAAGTGAAACTGGATTTTCCAACAGGAACGAAACCAACGCACTGCAGAGACAACAGCAACACTTTTACCCACTGTGTGTGTGTGTGTGTGTGTGTGTGTGTGTGTGTGTGTGTGTGTGTGTGTGTTTTAGGCTTTTAAGCTGGTTACTCCTTCAGACTGGCTTTTTCAGAATAAATGGATTATGAAACATTTTTACATTTTGTTCTTGTTATATTGTACTTCTGTAGAAATAGAACTGTGTGTGTGTGGTCTCCCAGATCTCATTGATACATTAGAAGATTATGATGATGATGAAGAAGAAGGTCAGATTCCTGTTGGAGCTTAATTTCACTCCTGAAAATACTATGGAGATTAGTCCCTAAACCTTTGCAGACACCCAGGCTCCACTTGGAGCCAACCTGGAGATCTCTATGCTCACACACGCAAGTGCAATCACCTTTCCTAACTTTTCAACCTTTCTGAGCCTTTGTTCACATCCCTAAATTCATCACTCTCCTTCTCCATTCTTGTCACATAGTATTTAATTTATCCTGTTCTGTGTCTTTTTTATTTCATTCCTTCCTCCAACCCTGTCCTTACATCCTCATTGCTCATACAGTAACTCCCTCTTAACTTCCCTTCCCATAACTTCACCCTGACTCTCTGTCACTCCTGATTCCCATTTTGCTATTTTTGCCTTGCCCCAAGATCGTCTTTTCTCCCTTTCTGTCTTTTCTTATTTCTTCCCTTTTCGTGTGTGTGTGTGTGTGTGTGTGTGTGTGTGGCAGAGTTTGAATATGGATGATAAATTCTTCTTAAAGTAAGAAAATGTTTTGCTTTAAAGTCTGATCCCTTCTCTCCGTCTTGTCTGTCGTTTCTATCTTCGTCTTTTTCCTCTTCGGGCCTTTCTATCCATAGATGTAATGCTTTATAGTGTGTTAAAAATAAACCAGCATGTTTGTTTGTTTTTTTTACCATATCTTACCATTTACCATACATGTAAGCAACCAGGAATTGCTTATTTGATACTTTATTTATTCTAATATCATATTCATCTTGCTTCAGCCTGTTTTTTACGGGATTGCATTTGCACCTCTTTCCACTTAAATTTCAGAAATTAGTGGTTCACACCTACTTGCGCTGGTGCTTTTTTCTTACACTAAAGACCCCATTTACACCTGACATTACCAAACAATTTGTATCTGGATATGCTATTTGTATAAGGAAAAATAAATATTAATTCAATGTTTAAATGCACACAGAATGCATTGTGATCTGAATGTGGTGTGATCAGCCAGCCCACATGTGGAAGTAAAAGGAAAAAGCTTTTAGTTAGTTAGTAAGTTACTAAGTCTCCCCTCACAAAAAGGGATTTGAAAAGGAATGACGCATCAACATTATAAATAAACGTCCATGACTGACTGACTGACTTAATCATAGACAACTGACCAAAGTGCTCACCACGCTGTTTTCCAATCTGTATCCGTCGCTGTGTATGTCTGCGACTCAGATCCTCCTCCGTTGTACTACAAGGTTAAGGTAACTTTATTATTCCCAAAGGGCAATTGTTTGTACAGCCAGCAGACAGACATAAGGACAATACACACAATAATACAGCAAAACATGAGATACCGACAGTATCTAAAACACAATAATAAATAAAATACATACATTTTGTTGGAGTAGATGTGGGAGAGAGTGGGGAAGTTGATGCCTGCAATCTTGCTACATGTCCTGACGATACTCTCTAGTCGTTTTTTGACTACGCTCCAATTGCCTCCTTCATTACAACCATCCTGAGGTTACATGTAGCTGTGGCCTGATGATTAATAGTGAATTAACTCACACATATGGCACGTACACTCAAGACAGCTTTAGTCCATTTGTTCATTACATTGACATGGGCTTTTTATAACCCGCTTTGACAGTAGATCTCTCTGATATCCAAGCCACCTTCAACTCATCTGACTCTGTTCTCATCAATTATTGAACCGTTCTTCTTAACCAATCCAATTTGTAGGGGGACTGTGGTTAACCTCCCCCAGTGGAATAGGCCATTTCTTTTCCAATGGTGACACGGGCAGAGATCTCCAGATATATTCATTTATAATAAAAAAGGAGCAATATGTTTGAGAGAAAGCTCTGCCAATAGATTGAGGTACTTTTACTCCTCTCTAGCTCTGGGAAAAGAAATGTTCAACAAAAAGGTGTCAGTATCAGGCTGATTACTAAATTGAAATAATTTGTATCTAAATATAATCTTCAACCTCATTAAATTTAGTGTCTTAAATTAAGGTATTTTTCACAGCGTAACAAATCAGCGAATAATGAGCAAATAGCTCACAGAAATCACTAAAAGAAAAGTAATTTCTCGTAGCCTGAGTTAGATCTTAACTAAAGTTATAATCATAAGATACAGTCATGAAATCAAACCCTATTCTTGATTATGTTTATTGTCTGCATATTTCTGCAATAGCCAGTCAGTGCATTTAAATCAATAATTATGTCTGTATATAAGTTTTTACTGGTGGTGGTGAACTCCACCATCCAGATTACCTAAAAGCCACCCTGTGTTTCAACTGGTCAAACACCTAATGATGTAGATAGGCAAAGATAGCCCTCTGGGCTAATGTGTGCTAACTAATGTAGCCGAGGGTAATCTGAACCAGCGTGAACCAAGACTCCAATATTAACTGCAGCACACACAGTATCACTTCTCCCATTTTTACCCTTCACAATAAAAGCCCAACTTAAATTTACTCAGAACATTTCACTCACAATTTGCCAAGGTCCTTTTTTTTTCCTGACACTAGATATGAAACAAAAGCCAGTAAATTGCTGTGACCTGTGAATTCACCACTTCTAAGCAGAAGGCAGAAGATAACGTTATATCTGAGAGGGGAAGGTCTCTCTTCCTCTGGGCAGCTGCCTCTGTCTCAATCAGACATACCCTGGGTTCGGTTTTTGCACCGCCAGGATGACTTGACTTAACGAATGATTTGATCCCAAATATTCAACTTTTAGGGTGGAGCCCTATTAGCAACGTAACCATTGCTAACCATTTGCTGCGTCCTGCTGTTGTGTTACTTTCATCACTGATCTTGATAAATGAAGTTTACTGCTGACTCACTTTTAATTTGCGTTACATCTGAAATGTTACTGCAGTTGTTAAAATGACTACATAAGTATTGACACATTCTTTGTATGACCTTGTAAATGTAAAATCCTTACAATCTTTGCTTTTGACATTAAAAAGCCAAGGTGGAATTGTACTAGTATCTGATTAAAATCACAGACAGAAAGAGTGAGGGAAACAAAGAGTGAGGTTCTTTGTGACGTTTTTCTGAAGTAAAGTAAAAAAAAAACAAAGTGACCATCCAAGAGTGAATGGGAAAACATAAGGGTAAGATACAATGCAGGACTACAACAGACAGCTGAGGACTGGGCTATTTGAATATTGATTGGTGTGGGTTATTTCAGGCCTGGGAATGCATTAGAGCTTTGGCAGCAGATCCAAAAAGGCTTTGGCTGCCCATCAGAATCTCAGCCACAATTGGTGGTCTTCTTGCATTTGTTTTTTCAGCGTGGGTCTCCATTGATAGGATAGCTTCTCTTAATTGTGAGTGGGCTGTTGGCATTGGCATAGGGAGGAAGGTTTAAGTTGAGCCTTCATTTCTGAGGTGAAAGATGGGCTGTGCTACAATGGGAAGATAATGAACAAAATGTTGCGGGTCTCTTGTGTTGCCATCGCATGGGAGCTTTTGCTTTCCACAGTGCATGGACCACAGATGCAGCAGGTAACCATGACATCCTGGTTGCTAAGCAGCATCGGCATCATAAACAGATTCCTTACTCCTAAAAAGAATCACTTCTGATTTTCTCTTTCTCTCGCTCTCGCTCTCTCTCTCTCGCCTACTTTTCCACTCTGGGCAAACAAAATGTGAAAACTTTCATTCATGCATGCTTTAAACACTCTAGTAGCATTCATGTTCATTAAACTGTCCGAAAAAGATAAGTGCAAGAGCTTGAGCTTTTAAATAGACCTCTTTTAAGTGTTGTGTTATGTAGTGGTTCATAATTACAGAGGAATCACTGAGCTCCAGTGTCTGGAAGTGCGTTATTAAAGCAACACTGGATGACATGCTGTTAGTCATTAGACACTGCTGTTAAAGTCCTAATCACAGAGTAGGCACACAGTCACAAACACACACACACACACACACACACACACACACAAGGCTCACACGTTATTTTCGTAGGATAAAGTGATAACAGTTTCCTGTCTCCAATTCCCCCATGAGTGCATATCCACTCAAACATCATATGCCATAATAATTTTCCATAATGTTTTATTTCCGATGGCATTCCGAAGAGAGCCCGTTATGCAATTAGTCACTAAACACAATGATGTCGTTTCAAAGCATACCTTTCATTGAAGTGCGGATTGAATGAACTCAACATTCCCATTCCATTTCAAAATTGCAGAATAAATAACATAAATTATCTACTCATGTCAACACCTAAGGATTATTATTGCCAGGTAATTTATACTGATGGCATCCCGGGGCTACAGTGAGCCTCTCAGAGTAACTAGCTTGTTGCAGATTGATCTGTTTGATTAATATTGGTAGTAGTCTTGAGGCACTGAAATATTACCTCCTTCAGTCAGAGACAAATTGCACAGTGAAGGGCACTATGTTACTATTGGAGCTCATACTCAATTATGGGATTGGGAAGTATTAATGGAACACACACAGAAAGAAACTGTACAAATTATGATTATTTTCAATGTTTTTCAAATGTATTTAAAAGACCGGCCATACATTTACAGTGCATATTACTTAAATCACTATATAATAATCCTGTATTGTTTGATTACTTTTATACTCATCATAATTGTCAGTTTCATTACAGCATTTATTTTACAGGAATATTTGTACAATTCACTTATACAGTGTAACGTATTGTGATTTGTTTATTTATATAGACTTATTAATGCCATCTCCCCAATTTGTTATTTCATTTTTTGTTTTTTATTCAAATCCTTCTTTTTCTTATCTTTTGTAATCATACGGAGCACTTACATGCTGTCTTGCTAGGAGTGGCGCCGTCACATTTAAATTACGATTGGCTACGGCTGCCAAAATGGCTAACTCCTCTATGTGTCAATCATAGATCCTCAGTCGTAGCTCCTATATCTGCTGTAAGGCTGAGGTAGTCCTGCTTTTGAGTGGCTACTTTACTGCTCTACATTTGCATGCAGAGTAGTATGAAACATAAAAATGGCAACCTTAGCCAACCGTGTACACACACAAAATCACAAAAACGTAGGAATTAAAAAAATAAAAAAAAGTTGTGCAAACATAGTCTCAGTCTCCAAAAACTATTAATATATCTATATGTTGCAGAAAATGTTGAATCAGTGAGATGAATTTTGGCCACCAGTAACTCATTATTCACCACTTCCTAGAGTGGGTGTATGTGTGTGTAAATCATGGGTCTGGCTGCTTTTGTCAGCCCAGCTGTCGCACACTCTGTGTTGCTGCGGCTCCAGCTTTGTGTTTGTCAACTCCATTTTCTTACATGAAACATATTCGACGTACAGTATATGCATACAAAGAGGGAGTGTACATTTGATGAGTCTCACTTATTATTTTTCTCTCTCTCTCTCTCTCTCCCTCCCTCCCTTCCCTCTCTGTCAAATTCAGTCCCATTCAGGCATAGACAGTAGCAGCTGTGCTACAGAATACATGTGTCTCCGTGCGAAATGGAAAATGATAGTTGACATTGTTTTATTTACTTTTTTTGTTTTTAGTATTCATAAATTGATATACTGTATCAACAACAGCTCAGTGGAATGAGCACTGAAACTGAAACAAATTGGAGTGTGAAATGATTGTTGACAATACATTCACTCAAAACACTTACCAAAACACTATCTTACTGTTGAACTGGAAGCTAAAGGAGGCAGCATCAAACATCCATCCATCTCCGCTTATCCGGGGTTGGGTCGTGGGGGAAGCAGCTCAAGCAGGGACCCAAGACCACAATCAATCTTCTGATTATGTAATGATTACATTGACATACATTAAATCTGTGTGTCGTTGTGTGTGTGTGTGTGTGTGCGCGCGCATGTGCAGAATTGCCATGTTAACATTGCAGCCAGGTAAAGCTGTAATTGGACGTTGTTTGCAGCCAGCTGGCGCACAGATAGGGTGCTCTGTGTAGTGTAGCTGTCAAACCAGTAAACAGCAGTGGATAGCAAGACTAGCACCAGTCTCTAACAGGTCCCTTCCTGCAAAGTTGGTAAGGGCTATTTCCTGTTTAAAATAACAGGGTTGTAGTAAGTAGGGTTAACTCATCAACTTGCATGCACTTACTGTACTGTACAGTTGTTTTCTTAGTTGTGCCAGTCTGCCTGTGGCTGAAAGTGCAAATGTATCCCTCTCTCTTCCCCTGTTCTTTCTCACCACTCTCCTCCTGGCTCCCTACAGGCTGAGCAGGATAGATCTGACTAAAGTGCTGCCAGTCACAACAGCAGATGCTCATGTTTCCTCAGCTCTCCTGTCCCTATCTCCCAGCACATCAGTGAGATGGCAGGTGTGTGTGTGTTTGTGTGTCTGTGTGCGTGAGTGAGTGTGTGTGTTCTGTCATGGCAGGACTAGATGTCTTCTAATCAAACTGCCACCAACGTGTGTCAGAAAAGAAAGAGTGTGTGTTTACACAGGACATCTCTTGCTTACAAAATGCAAAATTAGAGAGAGAGCACAGCGTTTTGAATTACCCAGTGCGCTTAGATAGCAAACATAAAAGATGCCGTTTTTTTACAGCTGAGGTAGATTTGTGTATTGTATATGTACTGTATGTGTGTGATAAAGCCAGTCCATATTATGGCTCATTTCTTTGAGCCCTCCAATCATCATCATTTGTTGGTTCTGAGAATAGAGCTAGAGAGATAAGCGTACTTCTCTGTCTCCACTGGGTTCATGTGTTTGTATTATAAACAAATAAACACATGGATCACTAATTTTTACATTCTTTCTCTTTAATTTTCTCATAAAAAATGGCTGTTGGACAAATGTCTGTCAATTAAATGCAACACCATTCTGCATTGATAAACCTACTTATATTTGTATTTGCTAGTACTTTTTGGCTCGATTATACATACAATTATTTAGTTTATATTTATACATTTGATATGAGAAGCTTTTCAGAAAACACATTTGTTGTAGCAAAGATAAATCCATTTGGATCTCCATGTAGTGACGTCAGTGGGAGATGCAAGGCATTACAGCGGAGTAGACGTGATTCATTTTCTCCAAACAGAAGCCAAACACACACATGCACACACTCGTTCTATGTATGTGTGTGCATACAGTGGATTTATGGGGCTTCTGTGTACAGTGGTCACTTGCAGCTTGTTAAACATGTTTTCCCACTTGCTCATTGTTTGTAATACAGCCCAGTTTTCTTTTCTTTTTTTTCTTTTCTTTTTTTTTGATTATTTTCGGGGAATTGTTAGGTCTTTCATTGACAGGACAGCTGAATTAATGAAAGAGGAGAAAGAAGGGGAATGACATGCAGCAAAGGGCCGCAGGTCGGAGTCCCTCACCCAACATAAAACAAACATGGCACCAGAGTTAAATGTGTCCATTTTCTCCTCACATGAACTGAAACCACAGTTGGACTCTTTATTCTCATGCATCACAGCATAAACCAGGCATACTATAGATCATCTTCGTTATCTGTTCTGTACCTCTGCAATATGCTCTCATTAGTCATTCTATAGTAGCTTGCTGATATGAAAAAACGTTATGCCAGCTCATTAGCAAGTCCATATATTTGTTGGCTTATTTATTCTCATTACTTACAGCACTTTCTATTGATAGGCTGGAGCTTTTTTCCAAAATTGGAATTTGGCATCACAACTTTGTGGATTTGTGTTGCATCTTGCATGCGTTCATGTGAAACTTCAAGATGTGAAACTTGTGTGGCAAGACCATGCTGCGAGACAGACTTTAACATAAAAGAAGAGGAATAAACTGACCTTTGACTCTTTGACCTGTTGGTCTGCTGCAGAGATCCTCATTAATGAATGCCTGATCCTCTGGGGTGTGTGTGTGTGTGTGTGTGTGTGTGTGTGTGTGTGTGTGTGTGTGTGTGTGTGTGTGTCTGTGTTTGTGTGTGTGTGTAAACATATTCTTTGTAAATCTTCAACATCATTACCCAAAAGAACCAAGGAGGCCTGTCTTGTCTTCCTGGCCCAGACAGTGTGTCACCATCCTGCCTGAAAATCTGTGCAGACCAGCTGGCCCCCATCTTAACTCAGATCTTCAACAGATCTCTGGAGTTATCTGAAGTTCCCTCCTGCTTCAAACGCTCCACAATCATCCCAGTCCCCAAAAAACCCTCCATCTCTGGACTAAATGACTACAGACCTGTCGCCCTGACATCTGTAGTCATGAAGTCCTTTGAAAGACTGGTGTTGACCCACCTGAAGAACATCACAGTCCCCTTGCTGAACCCCCTGCAGTTTGCCTACAAGGCTAAAAGGTCGGTGGATGATGCAGTCAACTTGGGACTGCATTACATCCTGCAACACCTCGACTCCCCAGGGGCATATGCAAGGATCCTGTTTGTGGACTTCAGCTCGGCGTTCAACATCATCATCCCGGACATCCTCAGAACCAAACTCTCCCAGCTCACTGTGCCAGCCTCCACCTGTCAGTGGATCACAAACTTCCTGACTGACAGGAGTCAGCAGGTGAGGCTGGGGAACATCACATCCAGCACACGTACTATCAACACTGGCGCCCCCCAGGGGTGTGTGCTCTCCCCACTGCTTTTCTCCCTCTACACCAATGACTGCACCTCAGGAGACCCACTCCTAAAGTTCGCTGAAGACATAACGGTCATCGGCCTCATCTGGGACGGTGATGAGTTAGCCTACAGACGGGAGGTGGATCAGCTAGCTCTCTGGTGCAGTCAGAACAACCTTGAACTCAACACGCTCAAAACTGTGGAGATGATCGTGGACTTCAGGAAGAGACCCCCCACTCTTCCTCCCATCACCATACTCAACAGCCCTGTGTCTGCTGTGGAATCCTTCAGGTTTCTGGGATCCACTATATCCCAGGACCTGAAGTGGGAGCCCAACACAGACACCATCATCAAAAAGGCCCAGCAGAGGATGTACTTCCTGCGCCAGCTCAGGAAGCTCAACCTGTCTAAGGAGCTGCTGGTCCACTTCTACACAGCCATCGTCCAGTCTGTACTGGTTTGGATCTGCCACCAAAAAGGACAGGAGCAGACTACAACGGACAGTTAGGACAGCAGAAAAGATCATCGGTGCCAACCTGCCCACCATTCATGACTTATACTCCTCCAGAGTCAGGAAACGGGCAGGAACCATCACTGCAGACCCATCTCACCCCGGACACAACCTGTTCCAGCTTCTCCCCTCTGGTAGGCGCTACAGAGCACTGTACGCCAAAACCAACAGACTCAGGAACAGTTTCTACCCACAAGCCATCTCTCTGAGGAACAGCTGACTTCTGACCCACAGTGTCAGGTTCAATTCTGGTCAATAACCCAGTAACACTGTCTCTACAGCACCTGTTTACTGATTCCACTTATTATTCCACTTATTTAGTATTATTCATCATTCCCATTCTCACATCTCACTTATTATTTTTTAATTATTCATCATTCTCATTTCCTAATACATAACTGTTCATATGTTAATACTGTTCATATTGTAATATAATAACTTAATACTATTTATCCCAGTATCCTTTGCACTATGCTCCACATTTAAATAATTTTATTGATCTCTTTATTGCACTCATGCCTCTATATTGTTTCTGTTTAGAGTATGTATATATTGTGTATATATTAGTGTGTATATTTTTGTTTTGTGTGTGTAAGCACAGTGTGAGTAACGATGCTCCAAAGAAAAATTCCTCGTATGTGTCCTCATACCTGGCAAATAAAGCTGATTCTGATTTCAGCCTTGCTTCTTTGCTCGCCTCGAGGCCTACTGTCTGTGACAGTTGCTGCTACATTTCTCCCCTAATTTGACACAACTGAGTGGCTGTCGAGATAATAGTGTTTCTGACCACAAGAGTGCCAGCCCCCGGCGTGGATTGTGGGGCGGCATGGTGTACAGGCACAACGGATAAACTGAAGCAAGATCTGCAGGAGGGAGTTTTCATTATTACAATTTTGCTTCGGTGCCAATTGATTGTGCATTAACGGGGAGGGGCTTATCTTTGAGGGGGAATGAAGGAGCACTGTTGCTTTAGAAATGTCCATTTTACGGACGACTAAATGTTTGGAGTCACTTTAGATGATTTATGTTTTTTTTCCTTTTGTGTTTTCTCAACCACCAGGCTGTTAATCACATGGATTATGCATATTGTGTCTTATTGTGAGGGTACAATGAAACCAGCCAAGTGGTTTAAGATTTATAGTGCTTTTTGATGAGTGATTCCAAAATTGCAAACAAAGACAAATGCACAGTTTGTGTCATGTTTCAGTTCTGATGTTGTGCCCAAACACTGCGACTAATATCCCAGTCTGCGATTCACAGTCAGACTTGGCTCTGCCTCTGTGATTCTTGGGACTGTCTCATTTAATTTCAACGCAAAAATGAATATAATAATTCATTGTTTCAACCCCCTCCTCCTCCTCTCATTTCATAAATTAATTAACTGCTTTGCCCCCATCAAGTCTCTGCTCTTTCTGTGTGACTTGAAACCCATAGTGCCATACACTTAAGCAGGAAGAGCAGGATTTGATATTTCCCAGGGGAAATTAGTAGTACAGTGCATTTCTGGATCAGGTACAGATTAAGAGCTGGGCCCATTATAAACCCATTAACCCAGTCATTAGGACACAATCTGGGGAAAAAATGGATTAGGTGGGTGTCTATTTTTAGTACAACATTGTGTCAGACAGCTAGCACTTATTCATGCCTGCAGATGCTAAGAGGAAATGAGGTATTTTCCCTTGAACATGCACTGTTCCTGCATTAGCATTAGCAGTACCCTCCTTGAGCTGTCATAGGGTTAAATGTTTTCGCATGTATTGAATTCACATGTAGTTCTGATAATTAATTATCCATATTTTCTGGTCATGGCTTTTCAAATCTCTAAATCAGCTAATGTAAAAGTTGTCAACCTTGGACACAGTGCTAGTTGTGGCCAAAGCTGTTATGTATGACAGTAATTGACAGTAATGTAGCTTTTAGTCCAAAAGTCATATTGAACATTATCTAACATACTGTATCCCCCTCTCCTTCTACACTCTCCTCCTTCCTCTGTCTTCTCTTAGAGGCTGGCAACAGATGCAGAAAAGTTTCAAATGGAGCACGAGTGGCGGGACAACAGTGAGGTGAGTGAGCAGCTGGAGCCTGATCTGATATGTTCATTAACACTGGCTGCATTACAACACAGGTCAAGTGGTGCCGTGAACTCCAGAAGAGGAGTGGGCGGGGGAGACATGTTATTCATGATCCAGTATGATTGTAATAATTGGATGGCAAATCTCATTTCAGTGACAGTAGTGCTGTAATGACTATACCAGATTAAATTTTATTATTTTATATTGTAGGCAGAAACAACTTGCATGCTTATGATGAGCAGACACACACACACTGCTTACTCCAATATTGCCCATTAATCATAGTGATAAGAATACGTTAGGGAATGTACAAAACATAATATGAACACATTATTATTTTACTCATGTAATTACTTTGCCAGATTTCTGGTCCAGTGAATGCAGTGCCCCATTCCACAGTGGTAGCGAAGAATTACAATGCAGCTCTCTCAGCTCTTCTGTGTTTTAGCTCTGACCATTTCATAATTAATGCAAATTGCAAATTTCCTGCCCTTGCTTTGCAATCAGAAAAGCCTCACGCTCTTGGCAGCCATTTAACAAATGATATCGTGTTTACATACTGTGGCTAAAGAACTTCAATGGCATTTAAAAAACTATTGAGTGTTATTTGACAATCCTTAATGATCTTTTCTATTAAAAAATCCCATTATTCAACGTCTTGCATGCTGCGTTGCACTGAGAAAACAGGGAAGGAAATGCGTTCATTTCTTGCTATATTACTCACTCAGTTTGATATTCCTTTGGCCCTAAATGCTTGGCTAGTTAACGCAATTAATTTTTTTGCTTAATGTTGCAGGGATTTCTGCAAAACCTGAATCAATTGAACATTTCCCCAGCATTGGAAATAGGCATAGTGGGTGATATAGGGACTGAATACTAAGTGCATAAAGTCATGTTCTCTGGTACACTAGCTGTGAAGTTTTGCTATAGATATGCCCGAAGCTCAGTGCTCTGCACAAATGTAGTAAATTCATCCTGATATGTCCTCTGTTTGAACCTGTTGTTTCTGAGTATGTACTAAGGCATTTAGTGGTTTCAGAGATTTGTATTATTTTGATAGAGATAAGAGCTTTGCAAGGCTTGTCGCCTCTACAGTTGACGGATATGAATCTCATCACCGGACAGCTCTAGCATTGTTGTTGTTATTGTTATGTTAGAAAGAGAATGTGATGGTGTTGTATGTGTAACCACAGCTGTAGTGTAACATCAGCCAGTGCTGTGCCTCTTTCGCTCAGTCCTGCATGAACCTGTGTGTACTTTAATTGAACACAGAGCATATGTGTCTTTTTGTGTACTGTATATCAACCTTTAACATCGGCCAAACGTCTAATGAGAGCACACGTTATGTTTCTACAAAAGATAAAAGCTGCCTGATTGTCGGTCATTGCATAGTGAAATTATTTCAACTCGGGATGTGGGCATCTTCTGTGGGATTTTATATTTTCTGTTTCTTCTATGTGAAGCCATTTATTCAATATGCAATGCAAGCCTCTACAAAACCATTATAACCAATACTGATGCCACCTTGGCTTTGACACATGTACATATTTAAAAGAAAATATTGTAAATCTTAATGTGTGCTTGAAAATGTGTTCATTACAGTTGCCTTTTCAATTAAAATATTGGACACAAAGCTAAAAAGCAATTATATATACTGCAATCCCTTGAAATAACACATCCACAGTTTGAAGCACAAAGTAGGCCTTCTCAAACACGCATACATATTGGATAGATTTGTATCATAGTAAATAATTTGAAATACCAACTGGAGCATGTATGTGTGTTTATGTGCATGCGTCTGTTCTCTGTCACCTCTGATAACTGGGACACTACTACTGGGCACCTCTCCCTGCTGAGTTTAAACACTTAAAAGCTGTGACAACTGTGTGCCTGCTCAGTGTAATATATTGCATTTGGCCCTATTTACACTTGATATTAGAATACAGGCTGTATCCAGCTTCTCTAAATGAGTCAATTTGATTACATTATTTGTGTTTAATTCTGCATATTGGTACATCTTGTCTGCATTTTGATTTGCTCTCAGGTTCATGTAAGAGTGGGTTTGAAGGTGGCACTGTCAAATATAAATATTGCATATTATTAAATGTAATACTTCACAACCCGTATTAACTTTCATATGAGAAGAAAAAGGGCATTTCCATTAACAGAACAGTGTTTGGTGCTGCTTTGAATGTGAGGGAAAAGCACCATAACTTTTTTTCAGTGAGTGGATTGCATATTGAATGAGTCATTAGGTTTTTACAAATGTAGACATGAACTGCAGTTACACCTGCCAGAGATTGGATTGCAATATCTTAACAAGTATATTCCAGAAGATAGATTTAGATGTCAAACACCTATCACAAGATGCCACATAAGTAATAGCATAAATCATTTATTTATTTCTTAAACCTTCCCCTGCCTACATGCCTTTCTCCATCTCTCACACATCATGTGTTCTTGCGAGTCGTAGCCTCACCTGAAGGGTGCGGGGGTGTGACATTAGTGTTATGTCACTGCTTACCCCCAATATCCACAGGATGCGTAACGGCTAGATTTGTTGCGGGAACAGCTACGGCCATGACTGACAGCTGAAGTCTCGAGGACCCACGAGATCTCGCAAATTCATGTAGAATAGAACCACAAAAACAACAACAGTTTGTTTCCATCCAGAGGAGTAGAGGGGAAACAACTCTGTGCTGTGTTTTCAAGGTGTAGTGCAGGGAAATTTGATCCGCCGTGAGCACGGTCTTGTGCTGAATTGCTAACCCCCAATTTCCACAGGATGCAGAACTGCGTCGGAGTCATTAGGTTTCCATTAAAGTCAATGTGTGTACTTCACGGACTGCGGAACAGCTGTGTCCTGACTCCATCCCGGCTCCGACAATCCGCAGCCTTCCAGAGTAGATACGCAGAGCTTCTATTTGCCGGACGCCAGAGAGCTCCGCAGCAATTCAGCATACGGCAGATAGAGCGGGACAAGAGGTCGAGCACAGAAACAAAATAAAACATCCGGTAAAATACTCATGGCGGATCATATTTCCCTGCACTACACCTTGAAAACACAGAGTTGTTTCCCCTTTACTCCTCTGGATGGAAGCAAACTGTTGTTATTTTTGTGGTTCTATTCTACATGAATTTGCGAGATCTCGTGGGTCCTCGAGACTTTAGCTGTCAGTCATGGCCGCAGCCGTTTCACAACAAATCCGGACCAGGTGGGTATTGACGGATGGCGGACCACAGAGCCGTCATGCAGCAGAGTCAATCCACAGCCTGAAAGAACATCATGGGGCAGTCTCCTCTTATTAATGTGTATGTTTTTGATTGCATGTGCAGTATATGCACTACACCTACACTTTGCACAAATTGTTTAACTTGCACGTCTCCTGATATATCTATATCTAACTCAACAGAAACAAAACAGAGAGCAGATGCTAGCCTTTGGCACAGATTACAAGGTGTAATCGCCTATTGTGTGCTAATTGCAAACGGCTTAAACTAAGGTTACAGTGGCAGAAAGAGTCACTGATCGCTTTTGCAACTCCACAATTGGTAGGCAGTTGGTGGGAGTCAGTGAACCAGCTCTGTGGCTCCAGGGCATCCTTATGTCAGCAGCTAGGCTAGCTCGTTAGCGCCCTCCTAGCCTGTGTACTGACAGGAAGCCCAGCAGTGTGCAAGCAAAACAACACCACTTACTTCACTGATCCTCAGTGTCAAACACACATTTTTGCCCTGCAAGGAAATATAGATTCAGATTACATTTGCAGTTGTAGATGTAACTGTAACAAAAAAAAACAAGTATGATAGCTTTACTTACTTCATGTCATCTTTTTAGATTCGAATTCAGACATTGATCTTTAGCATCTGCTGACAGTTCCTCCATCCGTTTGGTTCCATTTGATATGTTTTCGTCCTAGATGTAAGTACTATACGTTGCCTAGGCTTTCCCCGAATGTTATCTTTAGAGCAAATGTTGCTTCTAGTGGGACTTTTAGTCTTTGCTATTCCTAACAAAGAAGTAAAAAAGGAAATGTGGTATAAGAGGCAGAATAATTAATGGGATTTGATATTTGATCAGGTATGACACAAGACTTTATGAGCAACTAGAAATCTTGCTTTTGCTTTTCACCTTCCAACAGTATGTACTCTGGGTACACTGTGAAATCACTGTTGCGTGTGTGGTCACCAGTGCAACAAAGCCACTCTAACCTACTGTCTTAAACATTCAAACTTTCAACCAGAGAGGGCAGCAAAATGCTGTTTTTTTTATCCTGGTATTAAGTTACTTTTCAAAGATATATATATACTGTGATTCATTGCTTATCTTTTTTAATCTCTTTGCAGGTCGACAAAATGGTTTACTACAATGCCAAAGATGACGTAAGTACAACTTGATCCCAATATTTTGATAATTTGTCAGTGTAATTAGAGATGCAAATTCTCAAATAAAACACCGCAAGCAATCCATATCCAGTCCTCAAAAGGGTATCACTATGGCAACAAACCTGATCACAGATTTTATTGATAGCCTGTAATAATCTGTGAAAAGAAATCACTGTATGCATGTAGGAATTAATTATATTGTATCCATACTTTGTGAAGGTATGCATGCACGTATAACCAGTTGCTTTCATGCAAATCACCAGTATATGTTTTATACTCCTAAACACATGAGTATGCGTGAGACATTGAATGCCTCCCTTGGCCTCAGACGTCATCTGTCTCCTCTCATAAACAGGGATCATCATCTAATGCCCCTCCACTGTCTCAGTGGGAAGGAACCACACACCCAAAGCACACTAATGTCACTCTGTATTTGACTGTCAACCACTCTCTATTCTCTATCTCTCTGGAAGCCTGGGTTTGTTTCACTTCTTACAATTTTGAAGTTTCTCAATGTCTATCTGTCAGTAGTGACATTTCAGTGAATACCCAACATTGACACCTTGTCATTCACAGTAACAAGAAATTGCATAAACAGTATGTTTACAAACCAACGATGCACACACATGCACAGACCCCCTTAAGCCATACAATCCTTTGCAGGATAGTTTTGAAACTCAAAGCTTTGCTGTTTTGTCCCTTTTTGTGCAGCTTAATCAGACAGAGGATGGAAAGGGAAGGAAGAACCGATATCTTCCTGATGATTTTGAGATAGACCCCGACTTCAAACGACTTGTCTCGTACAACACCACTGCCGTCCACATCCCTACGGACATATATGAAGGCTGTAAGTTGAAACACACATGCATAGTAGAAAAAGGCGTACAGTAATCTGTCTCACATCTCCACACATCCCTCTATTATAAATAGAAATACACTGTAACCAACATGTCCCACCTTGCTCTCTGTCTCTCTCTATCCTTGTCATCACTATAGCCAGTATTTACAGTACGTTCCCATGATCCAGAGCTCAGCCTCCCAGCGCTGTCTGTAGTGTAGACAGTTCCACACCAAGGCTAGGCCATTCTAGTCTATATATAGCTCAGATGCCAACAACCCAATGCCAAGCACACTTTAGACCCCTCTTTATCCTGGTCACCAGCTGCTCCTTTCCCTCATGTTTCCACTAACCTCGCTGACCTCTCGGGACAGTTGAACAGAAAGTCAGTGCCTCATTCAATGATAAATTGTTTTTTTTGTGGGTGCTTTGTACTTGCTTGAAGCTGTTCTCAGTTATTTTGGTGTGTTTATCAGAAACGTACATCCATGCTTTTCTTTTGTCATTGCTTTTTTTTTACTGTGTTCATTTTTCTTGCTCATTGTTTTCATCATAAACAAAGTGAACATAGTGTTTTTAGAACCCTTTTAGTAATATTGCTATAGGGATTGCATTGTTGGTCTGTCGGCCAGTCCACTGCTATGGTCCAGACTGATGGATTGAATCAAAATCTCTACAGACATTCATGGTCCCCAGAGGAAGAAACAAACTTTGTTATTCCTGTCTTTTTCTTGTAATGCTTCTGTAAGTCCTGAATGTCTACACAACATGGATTGCCATGACATTTGTGTAAAGACATTCATGGTTCCCAAAGATGAACCATAATGACTGTAGTGATCCCCTCATGTTTTATCTAGTCTCACCAATATGTCAAAATCTTCACTTGCAAAACCTGCAAAACTGACACTCATTATCCTCAGCTGTACTTGTTTAACGCTAACTAGCAAATGTTGGCATGCTAACACACTATAGTAAGTGTGAACATGGTAAACAGTACATCTGCTAACATGTTAACATTGTCACTGAGAGCATGCTTACATGCTGATATGAGCAATTACCTCTAAGTACTTTATAAACACATCCATTTGTCCTAATCCTAATTTGAAAACAGTACAAGCTTCTGTGGTAGACATAAATAAACTAATGTATGGGTGGATGACTATTTACACAAACTGGAAAACTTGCATACACACACGGGCAATGGGGACAACATAAAGGGAAGCTTGTGATGCAACAATGACTAGTCAATTAGAAGTGACGTGGGATCTGATAAGATAGTCCTAATGAAATCTAGATCAATCCAGAGAAACACAATGTATGTTCAGAGAAATTCAGAAGAGCAACATTCCATCATTGGCCTCGCACACTGCTTAATGTGATATTGCATTTAACAACACACAAACTCAGCAGGCATCAAAACACTTAAACTATTTCCTTATACCCAGGCATGAACTAATTGCCTTCTTGGCATTGATTGAGCATTCAATGTCAATTTCAGTAATGATCGTCACACTGGGTTTGCTAAATGCAATGGACTCCGCCACATGACTTTAATGTCTTTACAGAGTGAGTAACTCCACAGAAGTTGGTCTATAAATGTGCAGAGTGACGAGCCTCTGAGGCCTCTGACTGTACAGATATTTTTTTGTCATTGCCAAATGCACTGTTATTTTTAACTTGGATCAAATTCCCTCATAGCCTTTATTTCATTTTTTATTTTTCTTTACCTCTAGTGGTTTTCTAGACGCTGATTGGCTGGAACAGTGTTTTGTGGATCGTGCACTCCTTTTTGTTTGTTTTCCTATTGTTTGGGGCTGTGTATTAACATAGGTTTTTTTTCCAGCGCAAACAGAAAATAAAGAGCTTGGTGACCAAGAGGAGATAGTTGCTGAATTTGACAGAAAGTGTATTGGAATAACATCACAGGCTATTATCTGGTTTTTATAATTTTGATTAACGAATCATTTAATGCTCCCACCGTTTCTCAATCTCCATGGACGGGCTGCCACTCCGACTGGCCAGCACTGTGAGCGTTGCCGCGTGTGTGTGTGTGTGTGTGTGTGTGTGTGTGTGCCACATACTTAGACACGCCCTGGTTTTTTATCTTGTTGTGTGGAGATGGAGGAAGGACTTGTTACTTGATTAGAGGACTTTGTCTAGACAAGGCTGGCGTCCTTGTGGCTTTTACTAATGCTGAAGGAGAGATGTGTCATCAACATCATCTTTTTTAAATTGCGCTAGACTTCCTCTGCAACACCCACCCCTTTCTCTCTTTTCCTCTCTTTGTGTTTTTTATTTCCTTGTCCCTACCTTTTCTCCTCACCACCTTGCTCTCTTCTTCATTGCCGTCCTTTTCCTCAACAGCTTTAGCCCTTCAGCCTTAATCACTCCACCTTCCCCTCATCCGTCTCTTCACTTTATTAAGCATATTAATAGTAAGGTGTGTGGAGACAAATGTGCTACTGTCTTTTTCCCCCGCATTAGTCTTTCTGATTGAAATCAATTGTCCCTGCTGATCCATTGTGGGTGGTCAGATTGGGATTCATTATCGTGTTTATGTGTGTCCGTGCATGCACACTAGAGATTAATCAGAGTTTGTCTCTGTGTGTGAATGTGTTAGAGAGAGAGAGAGGGGAAGAAACACCTGGGGTGTGAGAATCAGCATGTGTGTCACATCACATACACCTACTGTACTGTGTATGGATCTAAGGGCTGCGTATGCGTGTCTTCTCACTCATTGGGCAGATTGGCGTGTATGCAATAACAGGAGATGAAGGGAGGGCGTCGCGGCCTTGGCAGGAGATCCTAGGCTCTTCTGATGCCTGTTTGTATCAACGCTGTGTGGCACGTGTCAGCCCGAGACACACACACTCTGTGACGTGTTGAGATACTGTGACACTGTGTATGTGAGCGTGTTTGTATCGAAGTCACAGCCCCTGTGGCAAAGCTCACAGCGTAGAAAAAGATTATTTTTGTGCACTCTTATACCACTTGATACATGTCCTTTTTTGTGAGGCGTAAAAAGGCTCAAGTAATTGCTCTTGATTGCAAGGCAGCGGATGTTACTAAATAGGTTTTGCTCACCTTCATCACCTCAACACATTTCTCATGCTAAAGAAATACATAAGTATGTGTGTGTGCTGGTGTCATTTCCCCATAGCCGCTGATTGTGTTGTGTGTCTCTAAATCTACACCTTCATCGCCATCATCATGACTACAATCAAGCCGTCACTATGGCAATTCCAAATGATCACCTATTTGTCAGATGGTCTTCACACATCACTACCATAGGCACACATTTAGTATGCCACTGGAATTGAAATCTGACTTTGGCTGTTTTTCACCTTTCCTTCTTTTCCGTCGTCTTTAATTCTTCGGCCACTCGTGTGTTTGTAAAGGCAGGACCCGATTTTTAAGATGCGATTTAAGCATCATGGCTCAATAGATATAGAGATTGGATTGAGTCTGTACCAGTCAGAATCAACTGGGTGATGACATATCATATACTGTATATGTGGTGTGTAGCAATTCTAATAATTTGCCGTCTGATCAAGTTGTTGCTTGTTAATAACTAAAATCTAGACTCTCAATATCTCTTAATGAGAAAAATCTGTTTTTTTTAAACGTCTAAAAACATGAATGATTGGCAAGAATTTGAGTTATTCAGGAATTTAACGGTGCTTAACAAAGCAACTCTTAAGTGCATTAAATTGCTGTTTGTCTGGAGAGTTGACATGTGTTAATGTTGGGATTTAAGAGAGATATGTGTCTTGTGGTCTTTAATGGAAAATAAGAATGATATACGCCACTAGTATGTGTTGCCTAGGGCTGTAATGATACACCAAACGTTGGTTTGGCAACGTTTTGTCATTGATTACATCCCAGTTTGCAACACAGTAATACAGATACCCTATTTGATATTGATTGATTACAATGTTGATCAATCCAACACCAAAGATTATATTGTACCTTAAAATAATGTTTTCAAAATCGTTTCAGTGGTTCATTAAAATTTACCAGACAAAACAAGAATAAGACACCAAAAAGGACTACTAGTAATTTAAAGATGTGGTAGCACTGGATCTGGACGAGAAGGATAACTCTAGGAGATGGAAGGGGGGTGTCACAATTCTTCTTTCTCCCACCGCGACACAGGTTTGTGGAGCTGAGTGTCGCAATTTCGGTTTTATTTTCCATATCGATGCAGACCCAGTGTTGCCCCAAATACAGAGGGGATTATTTTAGTTATTTAGAGGGAGATTGTATTTCAGTGCTGTGTAAATGCTTGCAAAAAGGATGCGTTAGTACTCATGTCACAATTAGTAGTGAGTGCTGAAGTATCATCAAGTACAGGGCCCCTTCTGATACAATGATTACCGAATCAGAATTATAAAAAATTATAACGATGCCCAACCCGTCTACATGTAGCTACTGTACCTGTTACATATGGGTTACGCGTAGGTTACATGTTACACAAGTCCTTCATCCTTGCTCAGTGCCAGCTGATTAAAAGTAATTATTCAAAGAAAACCACTGCCAGTGGCTTCCTTCCCTCTCTTCTTCATTTCATCACCCTTTTTTCTCTGTTCACTTATGTTTTTCATAGACATTGGTTTATTATTCATCATGTAGTGTTTTTCTACCCCTGAAGAAAAACATGTTTATTGAAATTATTTTAGCAATTGGTAATATCCTCGTTTGTTGCTCTAAGTATACAGACACACAAACACACAAAGAACCCTCCCCTCCAAGGTTTCTCAGGCCATGGCACCACACCTTACAAATAGGGCCTACTGGCACTTGCGTTGCGGCTGTGATACTTTTCATTTCTTCCTCTTATCTTGGTGACCTCGACCAAGCGACAGAAAAATTGCTACAGAGATGGATCCGTTTACATTAAAACTGTGATTTCTTCCAGTGTGTGGCTGACCTTGGAGGACACGGCCTTGCCACGCTTTTGATATTGCTGCTAAGGGTTAGTGGGGCCTGACCGGCCCATTTGGGGTGCGTGTGTGATGTGTGTCTGCATCCGAATTCCAGTCGGAGACTATAAGAAGTTTGTCAATTTAACACAGGAGAAACGTATAAAAGAGACACTGTGAGTAAGAATGCACTCTGCCTCTCAGACATTTATTTTGTCTCTCTTCCTTATCATGTACAGATATAAATCGCCTAATAGCTTGGTTTCTAAATAGACTTCCTGCAGTGGAAGCTGCTGGACAAATGAAATACTGAATGTGATCTTTCCTTGTTCACTGTTCAGTATTGGGAGGAGGAGGAGGGGGGCGGGGGGGGTATGAGGTGTTGTTACTCTGAGGTGTTGTTACTGAGACTTCTTGTTACTGATCTCACAAAAACCAACAGGACTAATCCATCCTCTTGGAGCTGACAGATGAGGCCTGAACAAATTGACACCACTTATCATTGGGATGCGCTTTGCTCTTCAATACCACAAAGAGCAATTTAAGGCATGGCCTAAACTCTCACTTTAACTGACAAAGCGTGGAAATGGAGCCTTGATACAGGAGGTAGTTGTGAGGAGGAGAAGGAGTGAGGAGCCAGAGGGAGCGTGAGAGCTACAGGACAGTGAGCAGAGAAAACGAGGGAGAAGTGGGAGGGTGAGAGAAATAAATGGTTTTTTTTTTTTAAAACTTCATGGCTGGGCATTGTTCATTTACTTAGTAGAGTTTTGGTTGGCACTTTTTCTCCAAACAGACTAGAACACACTGTTCACTGCTCGTCTCTTACTGCAATTTAATTCTCTAACTGAGTTAAGAGTAAAGGTGCTTTACAGTAACTCGCCATAACTCACTTTTAACAACATAGCTTCTAGGTGTTTGTCACGAATGAGTCTGCCTTAGCAAACCCCGGACCTCCTGGCTGTCCCCTGTCTTGTCCTGATTGTTCTTTGTTGTTTCTTTAATCCAGTTGCTATCACAAAAGCGCACACACACACACACACACACACTATGAGTTATGCACAGTATCAGGTTGACATGGTGCCCACTCTCTCAGGCAGAGCGCTGCCTTTTTTGATCAAACTAGATTGTTGGAGTATTAAGTCAGTAAGAGCTCCTGTAGACAAACAGGTAAACAAAATGCTCACTTTACAGCATGTCTGTCCCCAGAGTACCTAGAAGGTGGTTTTGTCTTATTGCAAAAATATCAAATTGAATCATTCTATTTTGACTTATTCTCCTCTCTCCACATTCTCTTCTCCTTTGCTCACTTTCCACTGCTACAGATTTTGGCCTTTGTGTTGAGAGCAAAAAAGTAATGAGAGTAAGAAATGGAAATATCTCATCATAGCGGCTTGAAATCTGTTTCAATATCTGTGGGAAGGCCTCTTCTCAGCTCAGCCTAATACTGGCAAATATCTGTGTGTGTGTGTGTGTGTGTGTGTGTGTGTGTGTGTGTGTGTGTTTTAGGCTTTTAAGATGGTTACTCCTTCTTAATGGCTTTTTTCAGAATAAATGGATTATGAAACAGTTTGACATTTTGTTGTTATGATGTTGTACTTCTGTACAAATATAACTGTGTGTATGTGTGTGTGTGTGTGTGTGTGTGTGTGTGTGTGTGTGTGTGTGTGTGTGTGTGTGTGTTCCAGCAACCATCATTTTGAATGAGCTAAATTGGACAGAGGCCTTGGAGGATACTTTCCGAAAAAACAAAGAGGAAGATCCCTCAATCCTCTGGCAGGTGTTTGGCTCTGCCACCGGATTGGCTCGGTACTACCCAGGTGAGCAGCCCAGCAGTCAATAGGGTCACTCCAAACAGCCTTCTGACCTTCCTGTGGCCAGTGATGGGGACATAACAAATTTTAATCACTGCGTTGCTGCTGTAGCATGGCTGTGAGCTAAGTAAGCTGACAGGGGACAATTAGCATAGCTTACCTTAAAGAAGTGGCTGCTGGTCACCAAGTTATACTTACAGTACTTAATTATCTGTAAAATCCCAACTGGCCAATTTTACCTTTCGATTTTTTTATGAATTAAACGGGAGATGCATGTCTAGAACTATAAATATGCCAGTAGGAATATCTTCTAGCTAGCTTTTCCCACTGCTTACAGTATTTTTTCTACGCTAAGCTAAGCTAATAGCCTCCTGGTTCGGGTTGCATACACATTGAATTCAGAGTGGTATCTCACAATAAGAAAGCAACGAAGCTTATAGACTATTATTTTAAGATACATTAAGATATAGGAATATAAGACTTAATACATACATAGTCAAGTACTGTAAATCCAAACCTATGTGAATAAGCATACTCTCCTTTTCCCCATTTTCTTCCTTCTGCCAAATCCCAGCATCTCCTTGGATCGACTCGAGCAATTCAGCTAATAAGATCGACCTCTATGATGTGCGCAGGCGACCGTGGTGAGTGAAGACACTTATAATGGGATGTGCAGTTTTGTCATATCAAACATTCATTTGCAAAAACATGTATTTGTATGTTGCATAAACTGATTACACAGTACGGGATATTTATACAAACACACACAGTTTAAATCTATCAAATCCAGGACTCTGACCAAAGCCAAACCCACTCAAACAAAGACATTCAATTAAATTTAAATTATAGTATCAATTCATAACAAGAGTTTTCTCGAGACAGTTTACAGATAGTGGCAATGCGACAGTGGTGAGGAAAAACTCTTGGAAGAAGGAAGAAACCTTGCACAGAGCCTGGCTCTTGGTAGGCGGTGTCTGACAGGCCGGTTGGGGTTGAAATGAAGAGTGGCAATAACAGTCACAGTAAAAGATAATGGAACAGTGACTAAAAATAGTAGTTTGTCATGGCATAGCAGGGCACTGCACAACATTCTACACCACCAGTGTACCATCTACAAATTTATCAATTTAGAAGGGACTAAATTTAACATAAAGGTCCTCTATTATATTAAGGAACCTAATTAAATTAAATGCTATTGGAATATCTTCCTTAAATTTAGCTATAGTACTGTTAGATAGGCATCTAGTGTAGAAGATAGAGCACTATGATGATTAAGCCTCTGCAGATCAAAGGGTACCAACACAAAAGCTTCATTAGTCTCCTAAAAATTATTCAATTCTGTCTGCAAAGCCACCAATATACTCGAGCTCTGAACAAAGAAACACAGCTATTTGTTTATTAAAGAAATTGGAGAAGAGAGGTAATTAAAAAAGTCAAAGGTCTGATTGATTTCCAATGCAAATGATGAATGAATGCTTTAAGAGAGATAACAGTGAGGAGGCTGCAAAATATATTGCTTGTATCACTATTTTATGTGCTGAGATTTGTGTAATGTAGATTCCTTAAAAAATAGTTTTCTGCATTATAATAACTCCCTTCAATGTGCTCAATGTCCTCAACCTTTGTGTGTGTCTGTTCTTACTCACCAGGTACATTCAGGGGGCAGCGTCACCCAAGGACATGCTGATCCTGGTGGATGCGTGAGTGATAACCTTATGATTCATCCATTACAGTCAGATTTTATTTTATTTTGTGAGCCCGGAGGCCCTGATGCTAACTCTCTGACTATGCTGTACCCACGGCTGCCTCAGCACTCGTGACATTGACAAACGTCAGTGTATTGGGCAACATCATCATTTACAGTCCACTTGTTTCTTCCTATGATGAGCATTTTATGCCTCAGGTTTAAAAGAGCTATAGCAATATATGTCACTGCAGCAGTACAGCAGTTCGGCTCATTTTTCAGAAACATTCCGATTTAACAGTGTCCATTTCAAAACTGTGAAAAGAGGGTCCATTTTCTGTATTCACCAAGACCAAACAGTTGAAACCCCTTTCCAATTAAGGATATATAGATCTGCAAACCAAGCAACAATTAACATAAATATGTATCCACAAGTTCATAGTTTACATCTTAATAAGTAGCAATTTTTCATGTAGAAGAAGGTAATTATGGGAAAACTTTAAGGATAAGGGCAATATTCTACATTTGTATTATTGTCGATACAATCCTCTGAAAAGAGCAAAACCAACAATGAATTGATATTATTAGCAAGGGCTGCCTGTTTATCCAAACCCTGATATAGTTTATTCTTCTGTCCAATAGATCTCCTTTATTTGTCCAAAAAAAAAATTTTTTTCCTTCATTACCACTTGATGTAAATCCTCACTAGAAAAACAAATGTGTATGAATCTGCAGCTATAAGTAGTCCCAGACAAATACATGTTACTTCTTTTCCAGTAATGTTTGCGAAAAACTACAGTGCCCAGCTATTTTAAGAATTGAAAATACATTTTTTTTGAGGATTTAAATCTTCACTTGAAAACAATGGGCTTTGGTCTTTTTATGGAATTTGACTGTAAGAAAAATAAAACACCAGCCCTATCCTTAATGCCTTTCTACTACCATCGGCTTTTTTTTTTTGCCGATGTCATTATTTAGGACAACCAGTGGCACTACAGTACAATAAATGCTTGCTGCATGCAAGAATATGTGCGGTGTATTCGTGTCAGTTTCAAAATGATTTGTCTAAATTCTCCTGTTCAGGTGGGGTTTGATTATAAATAACACTCATGGCATAGTGCCAGGGATAAATGACAGCGCAAATGAAACATTTGTCCACTTGCAGCTCTTAACACAGCTCTGGTAATTGGCACACAGAGGATTGATGAGGCATTTTGGACATTCAAATTGCCTCTGCTATGCTTTGCTGAAAGTAATTCCACTCCTCATTATTCCAGTTTCTGTCCTTTTCTATTATTTTACTTGCAGGAACCAATTAAGTTGTGTATTTATAGATCCATCGAGGCAGGTTACCATCTATTTTTAACAAGAGCAGTACAATATAGAAAATGTCTAGTCCTGACAATGCTGACCACTGATATTTTTATTATTAATCATTTTATGCTAACATTCACAGTTTGTGTGCAAAGAATGAGTTGAGAAACAGCAATGGCACTTTAACTCATGTCATCAATGGAGATTGCCAATGATTGCATTTTTGTTAATATGATAGATAATATATCTAGCCTACTTGTTAATGGAAGAAGCTTGTAGTCAAGGGGTCTAATATCTCTGCTGTAGCTCATGAATAGTGCAGGCGGAAGGCTTTTAAGATGGTAATGTCAAGTCTGTTCAACTTCTTAAAGCTTTAGTGTGTAACTTTTTGATGTTAATGAATGTTTGTTACATTCAAGCCATTGCCAAATGGGTTGATACAAAGCTAATTAAGACTTTCAGCTCCACAAAACTCTGTGTATGTCTCACAATGTTCTATGTTCAGAAGATTGGGTCGTTGGGGTGACTTTTGCGCGCAGAAGCTCAAGTGAAGATAATGACCTCTTCTGCAGAGTCCATCATGTTTTTTTTTTAATCCTCTGTGGCCTCCTTGGCTACTAGCAACTGCGTAGAGGAGGGGTGGGGGTGGTGCACAATCATGTAAGGTTTTGTTGTAGAATTCCTCAATGGGGTGAAAGAAACCACTCACTGTAGCTTTAATAATATTGATTAACGCTGTAAAACACAGACCGTCTTTGTCCCAATCTGCAGGAGCGGCAGTGTTTCGGGTCTCACCCTGAAACTCATCCGAACTTCCGTCAACAAGATGCTGGAGACCCTCTCTGATGACGACTACGTTAACGTGGTCTATGTGAGTATTCACGGAGCTAATACCTAAATTTCATCACCAGTAGAAATAAATGATGTTGTTATGATTCTGTATGGGTATTATATTTCCATTTACACACATTGCTGAGTGATAATGTGGACGTATTTGCGGCTTGGCTGTTTAGGTAGCTTTACTCTATTGGTTTAAACATGGCAGTGACCTTTTGAGTGACTTAATGTACAGCACAAGGATTGATCTTTACAATGGCTGCAGATGTGCATGGATGCATGCTCAAAGTATCTGTGTGTGTAGATATATATATATATATATATATATATATATATATATATATATATATATATATATATGGCAGAGACCTTTATATCGTTCTACCACTGTGCCTAATAGAGCGAGCATATGGCACAGCTTGAGCAAATGTGTGCATGTGCAGGGTCTCACAAACATCAGAGTCCATCTTTGAATCCAAGTAAATGCTTATATAGCGCTACTCAAAGTGCTTTTTTTTACATAGTCACTCACATAGTCAGTCATTTACAGACATGTGGTAGAGGCTGCCGTACAAGGTGCCACCTGCCAAACACTCACACACATCGGGGGCAATCTTGCCCAAGGACACTTCGACAAGGAACCAGGGATCGAACCGCCAATTCTCCGATTGGCAGGCAAATGTTCTACCTGAGCTGTCCCGTATGTGTGCCTAATAGAGCGAGCATATGACACAGCTTGAGCAAACCCCTGATATGACACAAGACAAGTTTAACAAATGAATGTTGCTGTGTGACTCATACTTTGAATCAGCGGCATGTAATGGAGAAGGCCCCAATGTGAAATTTTGTAGAAATCTCATCACCAAAGGATTTACTGACAAATGGGGGTAAGGAAATAGTCATCATTATTTAAAGCTCCATTGCAGTCTGCATGAGTCAGATTCATGCTTCCTAGCAATATTAGTTGTGTGACGAAAAATAACACAATTTTAAGTGGTTACAGTGGTTATTTCATTCTATTGGAGGAAACGTACTGGAGGCAATCACACTGGGAATGATTCTCACGACTAAAATGTGAAGAGCACTACTCTAACTTGATTTTGAGGCGTAAGAACCACTGCAGTAATCCACCTAGTTATGCTGTTGCTAGGCAACCAACAAACTGCAGCTGTCTGTCACTTAGTGAGCATAGCTTGTATACGTTAGCTAATGTTGTCAGCTAGCCAAAGACCTAACACCACAGTTTAATATGTATTTTCTGGTGAAACAAATTATTAGCATTGTTTTCCTCGTTTACATTGAATGTATTGGACAAAGGTGAAAATGTTTTAAAACCAAATATGAGAAAAGAAAGCCTTCAAGCAGTAGCCTAATTTAAAAGTTTGGGAGTGCTTATTCTTTTTCTTGCCAAGAGCTAGAGGAGAAAAGATGATTGATATCACTCTTATGTTAGGGTGACCATATTTTGATTTCCAAAAAAGAGGACGTTCGGCCCAGCCTCGAGACACAAATGTAGACAGGCTTCTCAGAGGTTATTGAGCATGCTTTATAATGCCTCAATGGTACAAAAATAACTTATGTAATAAAATAAAATCTGTAACAAAATAATGGCTCTTTTCAAATAAATAAATATGAAATAATGTTCTAAATAAGATCTCCAGCACCTTTATTAGACACTGAAACATTAGTGCCAGCTTTGCACACGGTGCACTCCACCTCCTACTTGTCCCTACCGGGACGGCACGTGGAAAGTTTTTTTTGTAGTTCAACTGTGAAGCTACATTTACGCTTTGGCATTTTGTGTGCAATGCTGCTCCGCTGTCTGATCTGCTCCCTGTATGTGCTCCCTGTCTGATCTGCTCCCTGTATGTGCTCCCTGTCTGATCTGCTCCCTGTATGTGCTCCCTGTCTGATCTGCTCCCTGTATGTGCTCCCTGTCTGATCTGCTCCCTGTATGTGCTCCCCTGTCTGATCTGCTCCCTGTATGTGCTCCCTGTCTGATCTGATCCCTGTATGTGCTCCCTGTCTGATCTGCTCCCTGTATGTGCTCCCTGTCTGATCTGCTCCCTGTATGTGCTCCCTGTCTGATCTGCTCCCTGTATGTGCGCGTCGCAGAGCCGCCCGCAAGGCAGCCTCTTGGGAATTACTGTGTGCAAAGCACCAGTCAATTTAAGTACACGCTTAATGGTCCCATGAAAAACTATGAAAATCAGATAAATTGATAGCCCCCCCTTTAGAGGTGAGTGTTGGAGGATTTTGTTCGGACAGAGCCAGGCTGTTTCCCCCTGTTTTTAGTCTTTATGCTAAGCTAAGCTTACTGGATTCATATTTACTGTAAAAAGTATAAAGTTACTAAGGATGCAATTTAAACAAAAATATCTCACTCCAGTAAAAATAATGTACTTGGATGTGCCTGCACTCTACCTAAAATCTCCTTCTTAATCCTTATTTTCCTCCTCTTTGTGTTTGGGATTTAATTTTAAATTGGCTTTCCAAAAGAACCATTAATTACATTTTCTTTCACTTCTCTTAATAAAGTAATGGTTTATGATTTTGTTTTGAATTTTCAAATCAGCTAAGTGAAAGGGCTTTTGACGTTGATGAAATAAGGCAGCAGTGTAATAAGTCACTTATATTAATGGCATCCTGCTCAGTTCGTAAACCTTCAGAAACATTTTGAAGCTTTTTGAAGGGATAATCTGTTACAAGGGTGAATATATATATATATATATATATATATATATATATATATATATATATATATATATATATATATATATATATATCTGCTTTGTCCATGAAGTAGATATATGTGCGTTTTTATAATTCTATATGCTTTCTTTCTCAATACCATTATGTTGTGTTGTGAATACCCCAAGGTGTCTCACTCTCCCAAACACACACACACACACACACACACACACACACACACAGATTTTCGGAGTAAGTCTTATTTTAATAAATGGAATTGTGACATTGTATTTGTGTATGCACTAAAAAAGCAGGCTTTAATAGTAAAGAACAATGATAGTTACTATAAACAATATGAGCAATTTTTGTATGCACAAGCCTATATAAGTAACATACAGCATGCTGTTCTGCTGAGCTTTTGTCTGAGACATTTTAAGATGTGTATTACAAGTTAGATGAAGTGTGCCTTTTTTGAGGATGAATATATTGGTAGTATTTGTCCTGAAACATCCGCAAACATGTTGAATAGTTGTAATTGTGAGCTGCAGACTCCTTTGGCATTGTTTGTCCTTTGCTTGTAGATCCTGGCTTTAGGTTCCTTAGTATCTTTACACTTTACTAAAGTGCTGACTATCTTTTAAAATATGCAATACTGGCAGTCATCGCAACATGGCTTTCATTTGTAGCTGTTCTGTAGCTGTCATTGTACTAAGAGAATACAAAGTTTAAAGTATCGTTCAAGTGCCATCTCCACTATTTTGTCATTTACTGTATATTTAACATTTTATTTGAAATGTTATGTAATCTTGAGAAGGGTTTTTAGATAATAAGGATGACCTAAAGCAGAAGGTACAATTCAGTCATGCAACTAGCTTTGCAGATCAAAGCAAATGTTAAAGGAAATTGTATGAGATCAGAGGTGAATATCTGCAGATATTCAACTGTGTTGCAAAAAATTATAAAAGCACTGTAAAACCAGAATTTGTCGATGTTGTGTATGTGCACTATGAGCATGTGTTATAGCATGTGTGTATTGCACATGTTCATGATTGGTTGGAAGGCTGCAGTCAAGACCAAAACAGATGTTAGGTATTAATGAGCCATGTCCCAGTCCTCCATAGATGCTGTGTTTGTGTATAGGTTTATATTTGTGTGTGTGCACAAGTTGATAAGGTTCCATCTGTTCCTCCACATTAACTATTCAGCTATATTACTTTAAAGATGCTTTACATGTAGAGCTGTGTAATTGTAATTTAACCAGTTACTTAATTTCAGTCTCTCCAGCATAATCCCTCCATAATCAAGCTCTTTTTTGTTTTGTTTTTACCTCCTTATGCCACTTTTTTCATATCCCTACCTGCTCGCCTGCCAATCCTTCCTTCTGCTCCTATAGCTCCCTTCGGTCTGTGCAGAATTTGATTAAGACTGATTTCATTTCACACGACACATATTTGCAGCTGCAAAGCCAAGAAGTTAAAGTTTTAATGAAGTAGATTACTTTATAATCAATTCAATCTCTCTCATGAAATACCTTTTGTTTAAGCCAATCCTATATGTTTAAGGGACAACGCATGACTCCGACGAAGGGAAAACAGGCCACATATTTCAAAGAAAATATGCACAAGTGCCTTCCCTCCACTTCCCATCATCCCTCCTTCCCTCTTCCCTCCAGTTCAATGACAAGGCCACGTACGCATCATGCTTTGAGAACTTGGTGCAGGCCAACGTCCGCAACAAGAGGATGCTGAAAGATGCTGTGCAGAGCATCACAGCCAAGGGTATCACCAACTACAGAGGCGGCTTCGAGCTGGCATTCGAGCAGCTCGCACAGGTAAAGTGGCAGCGTGGGCCGGATTGTGTGGTATCTGGCTAACATAAAGGCGTAGGAGAATGTGTGTTTACTGGATGGTGGTAGGGATGGTAACGTTGAGGAAATGGCTGTCAATCTGTTTGATCATTTTATCCTACAATGTCCCTTGGAGTATGCAGACCAACCCAGAGGCTTGATGAAGTCTCGGAAATCTACTTAACAGTCTGATGTAACTTATGTTCATTTAATGTATCATTTTCATTCAATTATGAAATTTAATGATGGAACATAGGACTCACTGACAACTCACAACTCCCAGTGGTGTTCTCATGAAAAGTGAGTATATGTCGACCTCTTGAGGTTGTTTTGGACATGGCAGATTTCTGTATCAGTGCAAGAGCTCATGTTTCTCTTCCGTAATTGTATAAAGAGGATATAGCCTTGAATTCCTTTTGCAACCACTTGTTCAGTCTGTTACTAACAACAATATGAATGTTTAATTCACTTCCTTGGTTGAATAGTGCTTAAAATACAGAAATATTGCTTTTGTATTCACTAGATGAACGTGTCAAGGGCCAACTGTAACAAGATCATCATGCTCTTCACTGACGGAGGAGAAGAGAGGGCAGAGGAAATCTTTGAAAAATACAACCCAAAGCAGGCGGTAGGATTGTAAACGCAAGATTCTCAAAGAGTAAAATACGGCAGTATTTTATCACCATATTCAGTTTTTTTCTCTCTTCTTCTTTTCATAGGTGCGCATCTTTACATTTTCAGTTGGTCAACACAACTACGACAAAGGGCCAATACAGTGGATGGCCTGCGCTAATAAAGGTACGAAGCTGCATTCGACATGCATCACACGTCTGATGCTTCTGTAGGATGAAGTAGGAAGGTCTTTGATAACACCAGTCAACAAATAATTATGTTAATGCTTTCTATATTAGTCATATTTAGTACACACAAAAGAAAAAGTTTTTTTTTATTATGAGCATCTGTCACAATATGCACAATATTTCATTTATTGTGAGCACATCTTTATTTTACATGATCGTAACCCATTAGGTTCACTTCAGTCAACCTGAAGTAAGAGGTGGATGTGGTTTGTTTTTCAGTACAAATCTCATTTTTATTAGGTAGGGTGTCAATCCCAGAATAGTACTTTTAGCAACTTGTTTAAGACAACATTAGATTACCAGATAGATATGATTCAATTAAGTTTCTTTTATCACAATGGATGTTAAATAAAGTAGTGTCAACTTTTTGTTTCTTTTTCTCAGGGTACTACTATGAGATTCCATCTATAGGTGCCATCAGGATCAACACTCAGGTAAACTCAAATAACAACACTACATGAAATACACTTGTGTATCCATTAATGGTTGCCTGGTTACCTGTCTTTCACTCCAGCTCCCTCCCTGGTTGACTTAACCAGTTGTGTATTGTGCCCTCTTGTGGTGGAATGACTGACGTGCGTCCTTCTTTGCAGGAGTATCTGGATGTTTTGGGCAGGCCTATGGTAAAGGCTGACAGAAGGGCCAAGCAGGTTCAGTGGACCAACGTCTACCTGGACGCACTGGTATGTCGTGTGTTATAACAGACGGACAGACGCAGTTTATGTAAAGTGTGGAAAAAGAAAGTGGCATTTGTAGTCAAATGTAGAGCTCTGCAAAAATGAGGAGAAACATTTCTTCTATCAAATGAAGAATTCTACGTAAATCTTGTTCAATTATGCTAAACATTTGCGGTTTGTCATCCCACTAAACTCAAGTTGAACTCATACATTGTTTTGTGAAAGGAAAAATTAACTTGATTTCAAAAAATGCTGCATCCATCTTTTTTTTTTTTGTGATGATCAAGCTTCTGTCAAGATTTTTAGGCGACAGTGTAGATAAGAAATCAGTCTGGTAAACTAAGCCAAATGGTTTGGATATTGTCATTTGTTTACTGATAAGAAGCTGTCAACGTTTGCGACTGTATTGACCTCGTCACCACCAGAAATGTCTCTGCCTTTTGTTACGGTTAACATGTTGTTTTTAAGCTGTAGCTGGTTAATGTTATTTTTTTATAAATCTTATTTGTTAATCAGAGAAATCATAAAAAAAGTAAGTAAACATATTCAATATGTTGTATGTTTCATCTTCCAGGAGCTTGGCCTGGTGATCACTGGAACTCTGCCTGTCTTTAACAAGACCAACACAGGCTCAAAGGTAAACAAAAGACTACTTTTGGATTATCATGTTGCTCATTTAATTTAGTTTCAAAAGTACTAATGCATTTTATTGACACAGTTATTATGAATCCTACCTTTTTAATATCAAACATGCTAATTTTCCAGATAGGTTTCTTGATTCACTCACTCAATTGACTTGCTGACTAAATTTACTGTTTACTGAGTCTTTGACCCCATGGGAAAATTTAAGTCTGTGGTTTTGTGACATGCCATAATGTTTACCAGACTAAAAAAACAAACACACAACATGAATACTCTCAAATATCGTCTCTTCCTTCACTTTCATCCTCCTCTTTCTTGTGGCACTTCCTTGTATCCTTTGTTGACTCTGAGGTCCCTCGGAGCTCTCCCACGTGCCTCCACAGGAAGACATCCGAGCATGTCATAAAGCAAAAAATCAAAAAGGGATGAAACCTGCAGATCAGAGAGATAAATGATCCGGTAGCTAAGTGCTTCAAGATGAGTTTTCATGTCTACCTCGAAAGACTCGGGGTAACCTCCGCTATGGCTGGAGACGAAGGCTGGAAATGCCTTATCAGTGACTCATGACGGCATGTAAAGCTTTTGGGAATGACACTGTCCAGATTTCTATTGCACCCCATTTCCTTGAAATAATTCAGTGCACAGTGGAAAATGACTCATCCAGAAAGAACACATGAGTGGATCTTACAGTGACTCTGTGTACTACTTACTTCCTCTTCTCTCTCTCCCTCCCCCCCCCCCCAATATGGTTTTCTATCAGAAATCTCAGAACCAGCTTATCTTAGGAGTTATGGCCATTGATGTCTCCCTGGATGATATCAAGAGACTGACGCCTCGCTTTACTGTAAGAGCACACACTACATACATAAACACGCTTTAAGTGTTTATGATAAAACACTATATAAATGTAATGAATTATTATTATAATGAATAATTATTAAACACTGGGTTTTGTACCAGGGTTCGTCAGTTTTTATTTTCACTGATATCTCCCTCTATATTTCCCTTTTCCTGTAGTTTGGACCAAATGGCTACTACTTTGCCATTGACCCCAATGGATACGTGCTGCTTCACCCTAATCTCCAACCACTGGTAGGCCAAGTCACTTGACTTAAATTCAGAGTAACCAGATGTTTGCTTTTTCTAGGGACAGTGCTGTCTGGTTGCTTTGCTAAAACCAAGTAGTTGCTCAATAAATGGCTGGGGGCGGGGGGGGGAGGGGGGGGGACGACATAACATAACATAACATTCCTGAATAGTCAGCAGGCTTTTTAGACTAAGAATGCATACAGATTTGTGTATTTTGCAGCCCATAGACAATTCATATCATTACTGAGTTTTAACAACCCACAGTTACATGTTACAAAATGCACTTTTGCAGAAAGTATCCCATAGCAAATGTGAATTTAGCATCAACAAAACATGTGCAGCATCTCTGCTGCAGACCATTAGCCTGAATGACTACACTGACTTAATGTGTATCATTTGGCTGTTTGTTCCATTCATTCTCTTTTAAATGTCCCGATCATGTGGGTCCAGACTAGAGTGATGTTTGTTGAAAGCATGGCAAGATGTTTCACATTGACCTTTGACATACATGTAGTTGTAAGTTACATATGCACATATTGGGCACAGATGATTACAACATTTAAAAGTTAGTGTCAACAGGAGAGTTTGTCCATAATAAATTCCCTGCTCAAGGCTACAAAAATGCAAATATCATAATTTGTTTTGCAAACAGAAGATCAATAACTGATGATTTCTCTGCTTTGTAGTCAAGGCCCATAGATTATAATTTCTAGTATGTACTCAGAGACTAATTGCTTGCGTTTCTATGTAGACTGCCAAGTTTCATGAACCTGTTACGCTGGACTTCCTGGATGCAGAGCTGGAGAATGAGATCAAAGTGCAGGTTTGGAAAATTGATTACTCCAGCTCTTATGACTCCATTAGCTCATATCAGATCAATAGTACTGCCATTTCTGAATATAGCATGATTGATTTATCCTCTCCATTTTAAATTGGTTAATTCATTTTATGTTTGATCATTTGGTCAACAGATGAGAAAAAAAATGATCGACGGTCTAACAGGGAATTACACAATATCTACATTGGTGAAATCCCAAGATGAGGTAAATTTATATTGACAGGATATTGGAGTCCATGACATATTTGCTTAGAAAATGTAAAATGTACTGACAGAACTGTTGCCTTCAAAGCGCTACATTGACTTAGGCCAGAGGATGTACACCTTTGCACCAGTGAAGGGGACAGATTACAGGTAAATATAATATATTATGTATGAAATGATAAATCCTTTGCATGTGTTAAGTTCTTTTTTAACAGTTCAGAATTAGACAAACTCCGGATGCTTGGCACTGACACAGTTTGCAAAATGTTCATCATCATTGCATAAAACCATTTAGACTGTGGTCTTAATTTCAAGACAAAGCCCAGGCACACTTTAGAGTGATCTAGGTAAAGCCATGAGGGACCAGTGTTCACAACTTATGTTTACTTTTTGGAAAATTTAGCCATCTGGTAAAAAATCCTTAGCAGAACTTACTGTAAAATTTGCTATGATTATTTCTTTTTTTTAAAACAAAGAAGAACACATTCAACGTTTTTATTGTGTGTTTTTGCATGTAAATTGATTGGTTGAGCAAAATTCTGTGCATGCATTTAATGTCTCAGACAATGGTTCAGCAATGCAGTGCAACAAAAAATCATGCACAATTCTTCTTCTGTAAAATCAGAAAATAGTTGCAGTACAGAAGCTTAAATATATGGTAAGAAAGGTCCATGTAAATATACAGTACATACTGTTATTGTGTGTGTGTGTGTGTGTGTGTGTGTGTGTGTGTGTGTGTGTGTGTGTGTGTCCTCTCTCAGCCTGGCTCTGGTCCTTCCTGACTACAGTATGCATTACATCCGGGCCAACATTGCAGACACAATCACCCAGGCAAAATGTAAGTGGCATCTAAATCAGTTCAGTGGCTTGTGCCGTTCTTAGTTTTTCCACTAAGTAACATGTACCTCCATTACTATAGACAGTAGTCAAATAGTGCTAAAAGGAAAATGACTGTTCTAGAGACATATTGCTCTTCATGTAAGGCTGAGAAACACTCGTGCCTCAGCTTATGTATCCATCACGTATAGTGCCCCATGCACATACACAACCCTATACATCAATACTACCCCTGCATGCCCTTGCCTCTTGTGTCGCTATGGCAACACACACCCTCAGTTGTGGTGCTGTACAAAGTTTTTGTTGCCAGACAGCAAGGCGAGTGGCTCCAGTGTCCGCTTTCACACATATAGTACTCATCAATTCCTTTACAGGTAAGTAACTCTGTTAGCTTTGTTGCTGTGTGTGTGCAAGTTTGTGTGTGTTCATGTTCATGCTTAAGCCTATATCTAACACCATACAGTGGATCAGAGGTTTCATATGTGTGGTGTTGTCGTTTCATGTCCCTCTGTTCCCACTAGTAAAAGATGTCATTGACTTATAGTGTTACTCAAAGGACAGTTTTATTGTGTGTGTGTGTGTGTGTGTGTGTGTGTGTGTGTGTGTGTGTGTGTGTGTGTGTGTGTGTGTGTGTGTGTGTGTGTGTGTGTGTGTACGTGTGTTTGTGTGTACATGTGTTTGTGTGTTCACTGCTTTTATGGAGAGTCTGTCCCTCTGTCCATATGCTTTCTGGTCTGCCTATCTGCATTCAATAGCCAAAAGTGGGCTTTAAAGAATGTTTTGGTAACTTTGTAGTGTAAAGCAAACTAGCCTTGACAACCACACTTATGGTTTAGTATGTTCTAAAACAACACACACTATTACCAATTAATTTCCAATGCGTTTCATATATTATAAGTCTGATTTCCCACATTTAGTCAGCAATAGGTTACTCTTTATTCCAGAAAGCCTTAAAATATCAACTGGCAGAGATTTGAAGTTTGCTTGAAAGTGGACTGGTAATCCATCACGGCGAAAATGTCATCGCCTTTATTTTTTATAGTTTCATTAAGTGCAGTTGTGAAGCAGGGACCAGTTTAAAAACACCCTGGTGGTGCTTTTCAAGGTTCTTTCAATATATGATATGTAGTTGTTGGCCTGGCAAATATGTGAAAAAATAAGACCAGAGGACACAAACGTTTTTTTTTCTTTCTTTCAAAGATGATATGAATTTGGTCGTTTTGCAGCTGAATCTGACATTTTGACTTATCAATAAACTCACCAACAGAGATAGTACATGACTTTAACAATATCAAGGTAACAAAATGCATGTTGATTTTCAGGCTGATAGCAGACAATGGCTGCTTAAATGGTAGGGAAAAAATATGTAAACTGTACATATGCAATAGTAATTATAGTTAGTATAGAAAGTAGAAACTGTGTGATTGGGTTGGTTTTATTATGAAGGCACTATGCACACAGGGTTCAATGTCATTGCGGAGAACAAGCTGAAGCCTTAATGATTACAATGCCAATCCCCAAATCTAATAGGTTTTAACCCTATAATTCAATGGATAATCTAGTTTGTGTCCCTATGAAGAGGGGAAGTCCACCTAATGTGACTGCATGAACAGATTGTTGTCCCCACAATGTCTTTACAGATGACACTGCAAATGAAAACTAGCCTTTTGGCTAAATCTGGCATATTAATAGAAATTTTTACTAATATGCACTGTCCATTTTTAAATAAAATAAAGATTATACATATGACCACACCTAGAAACACACACAGTACATTTTACCCTAAATGACCTTAAACACCTTGAAACCCTTTCATCTCCCACTAGGTTAACTCTTAAGTGTTTCATACGTTTGTATACAATATTCTTATTCAATGTCCATTTGAATAAAATATTGTCCGTAACCCTGTTGGCTTTTTTTCCTTACTGCTCTTTTTTTCAATTCCCTCTTTCCTATCCTCATCGTTTTATCCTCCTCCTCTCCTCCTCCTCCTGTTCTCCTGCCCGCCTCAACTCTTGACCATTCCTGGTGTGTTGGATACCCCTGCAGCGTTTTTGGGCAAGTATTCTCCTCCTGTGCTTTACCTCACAGCCCTTGCCTTCTTACGCACCCTTGTCTTCTTACGTGCACACTAGCATACTTTGCATGTAACATCACTTCTAATTGGTTTGTCATATGCGGTGTTGCAGACTCACGAACACAGAAAGATTTTTTTTTCTGTTTTTCTTCACTTAGTGGCTTCTGATTAATAATGACAATTCTGGTGCACAGAATCAAGCTGGCGTCTGCTCTCAGAAGCAGTGCTTCGCATGCAAGGCTCGCCCACACAGCGTGTCGCAGATGGTGTGTGTGTAGGTCTGTGTGCGCGTGTATGTATTTAACCCCCACCTGTTCCAATGGCCCTCAGATGTGGTTTTGGCACTAACCCACTGTAGCAGGAACAACACAGGACAGGATGTTTGCATTATTTAAAGGTGAAGCCATAAAGGAGAAAGTTGTGAGTCTGCACCCAAAACATGAGTCTGTGCTTTTATTTGTGTTCTTTAGTTTTCTCTTTTTGACTCACTTTTAGTGAGTTTTACAACCTTGTTAAATAACTCCTAATGAAAAACACAACCCCTCTTAATACACTAAGCTTCATCTCTGCTGTTCATCCTTCTGTGTGCTTTGTCATCAGCTTTGTCTTGTTTGTGCTCATTGAATCAAAAATCGCTACACAACATTTTTATGCTCAATGGTTTAACTGAAACTGAAGCTCCAATTTGTGTCATCTTTATACTTTTTCAGTGGGTGAATATCAATGTCAATTAAAAAAGCTTAAGTGAACTTGGATACCTATCATGCCCAAATTCCCACATCTATTTGTCATGAATTTGTTAAGTCAATGCTGGTTCTTGTCTTGCATGTTTCTGTGTGTGAGAGTGATTCAAACTGAAATCCAATCACATTTTGGATGGATTATAGCTGCATGTCTTAGATTTTGCACAGATTTTGTTATTCACAAAAGGGGCAGGAATGTCATCAGTGTGAAAAAGCATGTGAGAGTGCAGAAAATATAAGCAGTCGTCACTCCCCAAATCTCCCTGCTATCTATCATTACTAGATACTTTGTTGGATTAGCAAGTGGTGACCGAATATCACAGAACAAACACATGGCTGCAATTATTTCCCCATCATGACCACCATAGAGGGCAAGGAGTAGCCCATGTCGTCATGAGAAATGTTGCTGTACAGTATAATCAACTGTCAACACGACATGCTTTGGAGAATGTCAAAAGAACCTTGAGCTGTGGTTAATATTCCTCTTATGTTTAGTAGTCCAATGCAAATACATCCTTGAAGTGCAGTAACTCCACAGCTTTACTGAATCACCAAAAGAATGCTAATACTATTGCTAAAAACACATCTAAATCACAACTTTAAAAATCGTCTGACCACATTTTAAGCCTCTTTTTGTGTTCTCCATCAGCAGTGTCTCCACTTACATCCAAAGGCCTAAAACCTTTTGTGTGGAATGCAATATTTCTATTCATGACTCGCTCTGTGAATAAAATATTGTCACCTTTGACCCCTGTGGTTTTGCCCTGTCTTTTTTCCCCCCCTTTCTTTTTCCTCTCGTCTTTACCTCCTTGGGGGATGATTCTCTCGTTCGCTTACTTTCTCTCTGCTGGGATTTTTTCCACTCCAGGGAAAGATGGCAAGTATTTTTTTTCCTTTACTTTTAATGTCTTTCCGCTTGTTCTTGAGCCTTGTTGGTCCTTTACCCAGCATGCCTGGCCAAGCCAATTCTGGTCCTTCTTATTTATACCTGATTTTCAGCTTTGTGCAATACGGTGTTTAATTTCTGTGCAGTGTAAATCTGTCCACAACTGGTTCTTCAGTTGTATGACTTATGTGGTTAATAATTTCCTATTTTCTCTTTGTGACTACCCAATCCTCCCTTTACAAAGCTGCCTTGCATTTTAACTAAATATATTAAACTCAGGACCTTGAGCATATAAGAATGACATTAGACAGGTTGAATATGTGGAGCTATGGTGCTAATGTTTTACTGCTCAGTCTGTCAAGAGATGGAATCTCATTTAATGTTTTGGACCAGGCGTTAAATTTTGCACAGTGGAGTACCATCTCATCTGCATACAGTACAAGGATTATTGCAATTTAATGTTGTCCTGTCTAATAATAACCTGCATGGGAGGAAGATTAATTCTACTTTATACCTTTCACCAGTTTCTGAAAGCCTGATGGCAGACAAGTTTGATGAATATGGATATACATTTATTGCACCGAGGTAAGATTTATTTAATTTTGATTTAATTAGTTTGGGTTACATTTTTGGAAAAAAAATTTTTACCACTAAGATGACGACTGTGACTCAGTATAGAGGCAAATTTGTGATTATTATTATTTATTTTTTCTACTCACATGAATTCACTACAAAGTGCTTTGTTTTGCACAGAATGTACTGCAAGGACTTAAAACCACCTGACAAGAACAAAAACAACACGGAGTTTCTCATTGAGTTCAACAACTACATTGACACAAAGACTCCAAACAACCCCATGTGTGAGTATCAAAAACACTTGCATGCTTCTGGTGCCACTAACTATGACATTTGTCTGTAGAATCAAAGCTTTTTTACTGAATCTTATTGTACTCTGTAGTACATCTCAAAGAGCTGCTACGCTTTACAGTATTTGTTATAGTATGTATATGTGAATGAATGTCAGCCATCTGGCTCGGCATTAAGGTGTGCATTGAACATTTAATGGAAGAACGCCAACCAAAACCTATTCCCAGAGGTCTCTCTTTCCAGTGAAATACAGGTCTGGCTGGATGGTTTGGTGTGCATGACCAGGCAAAGCTTTGTGATGTGGAACCCCTGTGTTCGTGTTACCCATTTGATGCTAACTCTAAAAGTCTGACCATCACACGCCTGAGTGCACATGTGTGAGGCACATCGGCTTAGATGTGACACACACACTCTCGCACACACACAATATTCACCAGTAATATGCCTTCCACACCCCACCTATAGCCGCTCGACCTCATCCAATTACTGTGTGTTTGTGAGAAAGAGCAGGACACGTCAAGCCAGGAGCACAAGAGGAGTAATAAAACACAAATCAGGGGCCAATGGACCTTCTCCCAAACATCTGACCAATGCATTAAAATCCTTTCCATTTCTTCCATACACTCATTGATATGCATTGCTCACTTTTTTTCCCCATTGAGTAAACCAAAAGGTCCCCAGATATTTATAAAAGATCTCCTTTAAGTTTGGTTAGACAATTTCAGTTTGAGAACTTACTTCAAACATCTCAACATGATCAATCCAATAAAACTTTTCACCCAATTGAAATATTACTTTCACCGTTATTAGCTGCTAGTTTAATGGAGTCCATAGGGAGTTCAGAGGGAGAGAGAGTAAGGCCCATGTGGACTATTGGCGGCTTGAGTATCGTTACACGCTTTACTTGGTTGAGCCACTGCAGTGGCGAAGAAGTTGAAGTACATTAGGAATTCCTGGGCTGCCTTCAATAAAAGATCCCTAATGAAAACCACTGCACTAGGAGGAAAGGTGGGGGGGATAAAGCGTTACGCCAGCTGTTTTCTCTGATGTGTGTGGTGTGTCATAAAGGTTGGAGGAGGTGGTGGGGCTATATTGACGAGCCTCGATGTTAATGGACTGAAGCGGGTCGTCGGAGAGTTCAAAGTGGTGGGCACTGACAAACAATGGGCAAGCGTCTTTTATCGCCTGTTATGTTTGTCATGTGGTCTTTTCGGACGATGCCTGAAATGTGATGTAAATGTTAAAGTATTCCCAATTCTCCCCCTATTTTGTTTTATTCTTTGTCTTTTTAGTGTCATATATACTCTATGGATCCTATTTTTTTTTTTTTCGGGTTTTTGCTTTTTGGCTAACTTTCCTTCCTTCCTTTTTCTTTTATTTGTTCCCTGTTGGCTTTTGATGCGCCTCTGATATGTATTCCAGTAGATTCCTGTTAGTCAGACATTTTTTAGGTTCATAAGACTGAAAAACATCATCTTATAAAAAGGAGACACTTTAAAGTTGATCAAAGACCTGACAGTTAAAGGGATACTTTGACTATTTCTGATGATATTTAAAGATAACATGTTTAGGCTCAAGTGATGTTTTGCTGTTTAGGTAATGTGGAGCTGGTGAACCGATTGCTCCTGGATGCTGGCATCACCTCATCTCTGATCAAGTATTGGAAAGGAACGGAGTTGCAGTAAGTGAAGAACCATTGCGTCTTTACCATCAAGGCTTTTTTGTGATCCAGCAAAACAATGTAATGTGACATCAGTTATTTGTTACTTGGCATTTGGTAACGGATGTCCAAGTGAAAATTCAATACAGATGTTTCAAGTATTTCAGCATCACCAGTAAATGTCATGCAGCACATTGCATATTTTTGTAACTGTATGTTTTATAGCTTTATCTTCTCTGCTTGTCAGGCATGGTGTCTTGGCCAGATTTGTTGCCACCGATGGAGGAATCACACGGGTCTACCCCAAAAGGTAATTGTCAAGCTCTTATCTAATAAAGCTGCCTCTATATTCTATAAATAACCAGATTTGGTTATGGTGGTAGCAGGCTAAGCAAAACAGGTGATATGCCCTTATTCCAATATCCATAAATTAGGTATGGATTGCCAGCATTTAAACTCTGTTAAATATCAGAGTATTGAGCAGGGTGTCTTGAGAGACAGTGATGTAAATATGTGTACATGGTATCTATGTGTATTTCAGCATAATGTTCTCAAAGGGTATTGCCAAGTGGAAGCTTATAAAGGGAAAATGCAATGGGCCCAATGCAGGTCCTTGCAGCTCCCCAGACAAACAAAGTTATTGTTGAAAATTACTCATTGTATTGTATGATGTAAAGATGACTTAAACCACTGCAATACATAACTAGAAGGGCACTCGGAAGAACCGTGTTCCGCCAAGGCCATGCCCTATCTTCACAATGTTAACGTAATGTCGCCAATGCTACAACAAGTTTCATGAAAATTTGGCCAGTATTTTTTCCATAATCCTGCTGACAAACCAACAGACAAACAAACCAAACCGAAAACAGGTAACTACTGATGCCAATATAGTTTTAAGGTGATGTGTTTGAATGTATCTGTCTGTGGTGTTGAATGCAATGCACAGAACAGAAAATTGTTAACTACCTTATTTTGTGAAGTTTCAATGTAATGAAATTACCCAAAGCCAGAATGAATTGTTGGGTTTCTGTAAATAACATCACAGAGTACGGTCTAGACCTGCTCTTTTGTGAAAAGCGCTGTGAGATAACTGTTGTTGTGATTTGGCGCTATATAAATAAAATTGAATTGAATTGAATTGAAGGGGCTCATAATTTATAGTACTGAGTAAATCAGTAAGTCTCACTAAGTGGGCAAATGCAAATAACAGAACACCTAGAACAGTCTAGTAAATTCAGAAAACAACATCGCTTTACTGTAATGTAGCCTGTAAAACCAGGAAAAGACAACACTGCCATATTACAAAATACAAAGTGTAAGACAATATATGGTCTCATCACGATATCAATAAAATATCAATATGTTGCCAAGCCTTAGTCAACCATTCTTAAAGAGAACTGGGGTGTGGCGTTTTTCTTGAGAGTTTTGATAATGGCATTGTTTGTGTGTGTATTTGTGTTGTTTTGTTTAAATGTGTTTGACAGTGCTGGGCTGTACTGGAAAGAAGAAGCAGAGACATACGAGTCCAGTTTCTATAAGAGAAGTTTGGACAATGATCTGTACATCTTCACTCCAACACCGTACCTCAGTAGAGAGAACAGTGAGTAAAAGCCTGCATAAATATTGGTGTAAGTGTGTGTTACAATGTGTATGCACATATATACAGTGTTCCCTTATTCCTCTTCTTGCAGCAAGTGACGACTCAGTCCTTGTGAGCAGAGTAGTAAATCTCAACATTGATGGCATCATACTCAAACCAGCGGGTAAGGACACACTCACACACATAGAGAGAGTGGCAAGTATTTACACTTTTATTCTCCTCATTTCTCAAGTTGTCTCTCTCTTCCTGCCACCAACATATAAACACATTAACACTTAGCTAGGTGTCTTGATTATAAACCAACATTTGCAACCTTGTAACCCTATTCATGCCTTGATATCTTCTGACACACACAAAGATATACTATTTACAGACCACTACTCCTCATTTGTCTATTGCTCCCTCTTCCTCTGACATAAACGCACACACCACACACACACACACACACACACACACACACACACACACACACACACACAAACACAAACCACACATCAAGTTGTCTCGTCTCCTCTGATCCGTGGCCAAGTTTGCATTTTCAAAGTTCAGAGAGTAAAGTTGATCCAGAGGTCCCACATGATCAAGGATGGTTTTTGTGTTTGATCCCAGTGGTTGGCGTGAAGTTGGACATTAGTGCCTGGATGGCAAGCTTTATCAACATCACACAGAAGCTCAATGTGAGTGGATTATATCTGCATGACACATACTGTACGCACAGGGACACACACCTTATCCAGACTGTGACTTTTCATTACTCTGTTCTACTGTATTTTTAGTGCAATGATGAGATCTGTGGCTGCCAGCTAAACGATGAGGTAAGAGGTTCAATTGCATATTTTTATGCTTCCAGCTATTATTTATGGATAAGTCATAAGCATGCAATGTTTTTCAATCTCTATGTGATTCCAGTATGTAGACTGTGTCATTCTGGATGATGGGGGCTTCCTTGTCATGTCTAATCGAGATGAATATATTGATCAGGTGAGCCTCTGCATTTTACTCTCACAAAACTAAAAACCAAACCACTTTCAAATAAGGCATACTTTATAAATAATATATACTTTATTATTAGCTGTTACTAATGGCTTTATTAATGATTGATAAATCATTCATCAATGCTTTATAGGTAATTTTAGAACAAATATTAGGTTTTGAAAAATACCATTGGCTGGTCTTAGTACATTGTATTTTGTAATAATGTAGTTTATAAATGTTAATCCAGTAATACATGTTTATGCATTTTCTTACTTACTAATAACTAATTAAGTCTGGAGTTGTACATGTTAATAATAAGGGTTTTAATCATCAAGTCTTGATCAATAACCCATTCAAAAACTGATGTATAACGCATCAATAAATTATGCATTAACCACTACTATGATAATATTGTTAGTTATAACTTAAAACTAGGATGCCTTATTACATCGTGGACATAAATGTATTTTAAGGTTATATACAACTTGTGTTTGGTGTTCTAAGTTGATTTTCTTTGACAACCTACTAACAACTACAACTTTCAGCTCAAAATACTTTTTGTTCTGTACTTTTGTTCAGCACGTATACAGTTTTAAATAAAGCTGTGGCAGGCAGTTTATTTGTGCCATTGTTGGGGAATAATTCCATAATAATCTTATATACATATTGTAATTCAAGTGGTTTGAGAGAGATCTAGACTTCTGCACCTCCTCTGGCTCTGTATTCAGGCTTCAGAAGATCTAGCCATCACAGGAAACTTTGGTCAATCATAGATCATTTCAGAGGGAGAGAGTGTTGCTATTGGCTGTTCTGCCAAAGCATTGCCTATGCAACAAAGAGGTCGGAGGGACAGCTGCAGAAAGAGGTCTCACTTTACTTTAAATTGGGGCATGTTTTGCAATCTACCCACTGCATCTTTAATGTACTGAAAACCACTATAAAATTGTCTTATCCTAAACGAGACCCAGTTTGTCCAAAAGGAAGTGTACTTTGTACACATACTTAACTGTGACCAATTAATAAAGCCCCTCAAACACAATTTGACCCATCTTTACACACACATACACATATATAGTAAGCACTCTCCTTTTTCCCCACTCCCTATGCTAAATGCTAATAGCGAGTCCCTGCTGTCATCTGAGTAAATGTTTTTTCATGTGGCCTCGGCTCATTCCTAATCAGGCCTGGGTGTGCGCTGGATAAATCAGTGGCCCAGTGAAGTTTGGCAGCAGCACTAAAACCCAGGGACCTGAGGCCTTGTTTGGAGAAAGCTGTGTGCCCTCAATCATATTTCCTACAGGAGCAAAGTTTCTCTCTCTCTCTGTAAGCTTCTCGCTTGCTCTCCCTCGTTATGTCTTTCATTCCTTTTCTTTCTCTGAAACCCTTGGGGAGTCTGCAGCCAACAAGGCTGTGACTGTTAATTCATTATTTGTTTTACTGCACAGGGAAAGGAGAGAAGGCTCCCTTTACCTCATAGATTGGAAGATTTATACATGCTTTGGCTGTGAGACTAAAGAGGAAAGGATATGTGGAGGACGGCTTGTTAGCGGTGACCTTAACAAAGTGGAAGGAAAGGGATAGTTTGCATTTCCTCACACACACACACACACACACACACACGCATAGATGAGTACTACTTACTGTACATACTCCCTCCTGGATATACAAGTATTTAAACACTCCAACATGCACGGTTATGTCACACCTGCTGAGATAAAGTACTTCCTCTTAATAGAAATTTATGGCTGCCTGGTGGACTGTGTTAATCAGATTATACTGAAGTCCATCTTCCTGGTTTGAGGGTGATTTATTGAGTTTGTGTGTGACTGTGTTTGTAAATTCAATATTAACAATGTTAACATTTTCTGGACATGTATACAATTACTTAATTGTTTTTATGCATGCATTTTATATTGATATAAAAGTTTGGGTTGACAGTATAAAAGTGTTAAAGTTCTCTGTAAATGAAGAATATTGAGGTACACACAGTCTATGGGTACACCTCAAACGTTTCTTCGCAATACACTTATTTGCTTTTGTGCTGAGAGTTAGATGAGAAGATTAATACCGCTGTCCAATGTTGGCACGGTAAATGAAGCTTGACATATTAATGACCGAATTCTTCAAGCCCTGTGTCAAAATCTAATCCTTAAACCTTCATTATTTTACAACATGCTTTACTTACATTCTCCTGTCTCCCTGTCTTTAGATCGGGCGTTTCTTTGGTGGTATCGACCCAATCCTCATGGTGAACCTGGTCAACTCGTCCCTGTTCACCTCTAAGAAGACCTTCGACTACCAGTCGCTCTGTGACCCAGAGAAAGAGAGCAAGGCTGCCGCAGGCCTGCGATCCGTCTATGTGGTGAGTTACATAAGCCAGAGACCATTCACACACAACCTACCACGCACACACACACACACACACACACACACACAGAGCCACCCACATATGCACACCCACACTTACATGTTCACACATTTTGATAGCGACACAATTATTTACTCGTTTCCCTGCAAGTACACATTTGTAGCCATACTTGCTTGCTTACACCCTTCCAACTGGTCACGCACACACAAACGGCCACTCACCACGGAGCCATAAATCTGGATAGAGCAGATGAGAAGGGAAGCAGAGGGTATGGTGAAAGCGTTAGTGGGAGTTTGCAGTAACAGTAACAGGATTAGGTGGTCTAGCGTGCTTGGCTAACACATCAAGTGATGTAGAAAGAGGCACTGTTTTTCATCACTTACAAAATGCACAACTTACAGTGAAATGATGCAAACTGTCTGCAGACAGTCGTTTTCAGTCGTGCGAGTGAATTCCTCTTGAATGCTGGAAGACGATGACAGGTAGTGGTAAACACAGCTAATAAGTGGATACCTCAGAAAGAGATGAAAGTATCTGTAGGTATTTACAGATTCAGAAATTCCCCCTCACTAATAGTCAATTGAAACCACGCAATTTCCCTACTTGGACTACAAATGTGTACAACACGGTAAGATGAAAGGTGCACTTATTTTCTGATCAAAGACGCCGTCAACAGCCGGCAATGCCTCTAACACGGTTAGTTTAGAGAATCCTTGATGACTCAACATGCCATCAATTGAAGCGAAAGGATGCAGCACTCATTCACCAAAACAAGGCCCTCGCATGCTAACCATAATCAAATCAGCATGTTGGGCCTTTTATTCAAACCGTGTGCTACTTTGTTTTCTCACTAGTTCATTGTTTACATATTTATGCTTGCATCTGTTGAGGTTGATTGTGTTCTAATTTCCTCTGAGAATGAATTAAATAAAATCTCTGGCTGGATCTTTGATCTTTGTGCCTTGCAAAACTGGACAGTCTGCAGCCACATTAAACACAAGCAGGATTGGTTCAACTAGCTTAAAATTATTTGTCTGAAGTCTATTGTAGACTTGATTTTGTCCTCTGATATTAATTCTCATTTTGTTTGTTCCCCTCAGCCTACAATTGCCGACATTTTGAATTTAGGATGGTTCGCAACAGCTGCAGCCTGGTGAGTTTTTTTTCTTTCTCAGAACTTTTTCTATATGGTTGGCATTAGTGTCAGCCATTTTCAAATGATTGATAACAAAAATATACACTATAAAAGGCAGTATTTTAAGTCCTTAAACTCAGGTCCTAATGGAAAGCAGGCAAGGATTTGTTTCTCCAAATGGACATATAGCATCTGTTTAATAGCTAAATTGTTCCCAGGACAGTCAACTTTTCACAAAATCTTCCCCTGATTTATTCATACACTAGCATTTACACAGATGATTTATTGTGGCTTGTGTTCCAATGAAACCAGACATTTGTCATCCATGGGTTTGTTTTTGCTCTTAGGTCAATACTGCAACAGTTACTGGTCAGCATCACGTTCCCCAATTTCCTGGATGCAGGTGAGTTTCCGTCAATTTGACACAGAGAAAAGATTGGTGCTTCAATACGTTGTTTTTTTTGCAATATTGAGCTTGCTCTGGACCGCCCTAATGGTCTCATGATGGAAATAAAATCTGTTTTGATTTTTACTTTGACAAGTTCTTAAAAGATATTGAACATGTTGTGTTTTCTTTTCAGAATTCTGGTGAAATACACACAACATGCCTAGAGTATGTAGTGATTAACAATATTGTACGTAGAAACAGTTGAACACTCATCTTCCGAGAAATTACGTGGGCAACATCTTGCACACATGAGCCAGACCTTGCAAATAGAGTTATGTTTGGTGGGTTATTTTTGTGTGGATGTAAATGCATGTCCGGAAAATATAGATTGCTAACAGATCCAAGATAACAGAACAGGTTCATTCATAGTTATATACACAATGATACTTTTTAAAGGATCGTCTCATCCAAATTACAAAAAAAAAAATATTTATACTGGTACAGACCTATGCAGATTAAACCTGGGTTTAATTTCCTCAGGCTTTGAGATATCTGTCACTGAGATTTCTGACACCACTTCAGTGGGGTGACCGCTGACCACACAGTCAAATCAAGATTTCTTCAGTAGAACCTTGTTCTAATGAAAACCAGCCACACATATGTTTGTGTATTAGATTGAGTAACCAACACCTTACCCATTTGGGAAATAAACGTTGCCGTTCTTTTTTTAAATGCTGTGTAAGCCACAGATTTCCTCCATGCACGTCCATCATATTAGGCTGACTACTGAGTCTCACTTTTGAGACAATTGTCTCAAAATCAGGGGAAATAACAGCAAAAGTAATGATTAGAATGATTTTGAGTATGTGAGAAACCATTAGAGTATTTTCCAGCAAGCATGATTTTCCACCGCTGGAGGGGGAACCTTGGCCTTCTCCTCCATCTGCTCTGTTGCCACGAGGGGCACACAGATATATATATATATATATATATATATATATATATATATATATATATATATGGAACTGTCTGTTCACATGAATACACCTGAATGCTCTTGTGTGTGATTCCACAGCCGAAATGGATGATGAAATGTCAGACGCCATGCTCAAAGAGGTCTGCATCACAGAGCAAACTCAATACTACTTTGAGAACAACAACCTGTCTTTCAGAGGCACAATCGACTGTGAAAACTGCACCAGGTAAAAAAAAAAAAATCCACTACTTCTCAGTTACACACCAGCCATATATACACACACTTACAGAGTATAGTTGGGGTCCAAACACACTTCCTGGTCTGCAGGGATATGTTTGCATCCATGAGATACAAATGAAGTCCCCAGAGGTGGCACTAAAAGATATGGTTGTAAAAAATCACATGCCATGAAGGTGAAGTCAAGTAGTGGGGACCACCGTCTTGACATGTTTGTGTGTGATCATGCACACGTGTGTGTACGTATCCTTTTTAAAGCCCCCTCGTGCCGGTTAATGGAGTGCCTGCCCACATGCCGCGTGGCATTCCTGCACATTAGCCGCACACACGTTTCTTTTTTTAACGACCACCATAAAATAAGCAGAGAAAATCATTTGTGCAGCAGCAACATGTGGGTTTCGGTAAAGGTCCTGGAGGACAGTGGAGTGGCACAGCAGGTCTGTGTCCCCACAGGAATAGAAGCAGTAAGGAGACTTGATTAACCGATCTACTGTGTGCTTTTCATTGTGCTAAAGATTTCAGGGTTTCTGGAGTGTGGCTTAGTCATGAATGAAGAATAAGCTCCAAATCTTAAACAGTATATCAGGTGCACGGTGGATCTAAGAAACCTTAAATAAGAAAAAGTTTATTTTTCTATGAGAAATAATTCATATCTACTTTAAAGGAGCAAACCAAAATTAGTGCCTACCTTTCTGTTAAAATATTGCATGGCTTAGTGAAATTCTCCATATTTATATCTTTCCTGGACTCAAGCCCATGTGTCAACAACCTCTCTTGTGTCCTCTCCAGGCTCTACCATGCTGAAAAGCTGCCCAAGACGAACCTGGTCTTTATCATTGCTGATGCAAAACTCACCTGCTCGTCCTGTGACACTAAGCCATTAATACAGGATGAACAGCAGTGTATCCTTTTACCAAACACAGCCAACGTCTGGCGCAGAACATGTACATTTAATTCAGTAAACAGATGTTTTAAAAATGTTGTGTTTTTGACGAGATAATCATGGATAGACGCTGTATTTAAGTCTAACTACTTACTATTCCCGTCATTAGTATCTTCTTTATTCCATCGCCGTAATGAGCGAACATTTCCACAGTTATTGACATTTAACATTTTGGCCCAGAGCTCAGATGTGTCTGCACTGGGTTTCTCTCTGCTGTGTCTGTAAAGCAGATGGTAGTGTAGGACACGTCTGTTGAATAGCTTACAAACAAATCTATGATTCTATCTCAAACACAAAGGGCTGTGGTCAATTATAGATTAAGCCTCTTGGAAAACACGATGCTCGAAAATGACTGCCAAACAGTATCATTGAGGTATTGAGTAATGTGCTTGAAATCCAAAAAGAAACAACTCGCCTTACGTGTTAATAGTCCTTACAGAATTTTACTGGATCTGCTTGATTTGGACAGTAATATAATACATCATAGTGATTTTCCAAATTTATCAAAATGTTATGTTAAAGTATTTTCCATTGGTTAATCAGTGTCTACTACTATTCTGTGCTGTCATTACTCAAAGTCTTCCTGTCATGTTCCTGACCTTACTCATCTAGCTAATGGTCCCGATCCCTGTGAAATGGCTCAGAATCCACGCTATAGAAAAGGGCCCGCAGTCTGTTTTGATAACAATGAACACGTAAGTTGCTTCCACCGGACCTGCACTGCTTTTGGTTGAGAAAAATTTGAACTGCACAAATTTGTTGCTAGGGGTGTTTTGTGTAGGGTTTCCTGTATAACATTGCCTAGCTGCTAAACAGTGAGACCATTTCTGTTTTATTAGTCTCACAAGAATTAAAGAAGTTTGCAGAAAATCCAGCCTGAAAGGAAAAAAGCCTTTCAAATTGAAATGTGTGCCCCGGGGCTACTGTTTTTGGGTTTCACTGCTAAAATCATTTGAGTTCGTCGCCAAAGAAAATTTAAGCTAAGCTTGGCTACATATTACAGGAGAGAGCTGCAACCAGTACTTCTAGCACTGGCAGAACTATGAAAATCATCTGTAGCTCCAAACCTAACATACATTTTTGAATACCTTGTAAACCTGGTACAAATAACCCATTTCAAGTAAAACAACATTTTTCTGGACATAAAATTACTTATATCAAATTTTTTTAGTAACAAATTGTCTAAATCCAATATAGTTAAAGCTGCATTAATTGATTTTGTTTCCACTTGGGTGCATCAAACCAAGACAAAAATACAACACAGACTTCTTACAAACAAGATATGTGGACGTTGATAGCACATAATAGCCTACTTACACATAAAATTAGCATTCATTTGGATATACTCTAGTCACCTGGCAAATAGTCAATTCAATTCACTCATCTTTTAGCTTTGGTTTTCATTAACTCTTGAAAGAATAATGTGGCTCCTTAGTTGCTAAATGCTACATTATGGTCACCATAATGGTAGCATTATAACAATAGATCGTCGCTAACTCTCGGTCTGCCGTTTAGTGCTGGGTTTGAAATGTACAGTGGGTTTATAAGAGCTTTTTTGCTTTGGTACTGGAAATGAGAGCAGTTAAAGTAAACCAGTGGAACGCAGAACTCAAACAATGAGCTGGAAGATGCTAAAGCGCTACGTAGGGCTGACTGGAACAGCAGAGTCGTTTGATCATTCTCCGTGGGTTCGTCAGTGCAATCACCAGACCAAGCCAAGCCCAATATTTGTGATTGAGCATTGATCTGGGGAGTCTGCTCTGTATTATCTCTGCACAAGAGGTGTGACCAACAGGCATAGTTCAAATGACTCTGTATACAATTGGAAAGTCCTTCAACCAATCAGACCAATGACTCGGGTGACGTAGAAGCACCAGCGGCATCAGCGGTTACCCCTCAAATTGCCTGTTACTGTAAACATGTTTTTTTTCAAATCTTTTATTATTCCTTCCAAATTTATAGTCCAGATGAAACAACTTCATCTGATTTGACATTTCACCTGGAAAATAAGAGGTAGCAACAGCAACATATTGGGGACCAATAAAAAGGAAGGAAGGATTTTCCTGAAGTTAAGCTTTTTGCCTCACTGGACAGAGCCCAAAATCCTTAAGCTGCACTCCTGACATGGAAACAATATATCAATGAAGAAATTCTACCCACGGCACCTTTCCCATCACTAATATCTTTACATGGTGCATGTCACTTCTTTTTCTGCAATCCCTCGAAAGCTGTGCAGGTTTCCCACGCAAAGACAAACAGTCAGTTGTTGCTCGACTATGAATAACTAAGCTAAACAAACATTTTTATGAGCAGCACCGAATCTTTGCGTGTGAAACCTCTGCGCCTGAATGCTCTGTTTGTTTTCACTATACAGTCTTTTTTTCCAGTGTCAAAGTTTGTCGTTCTAATGAATTAACTCTTTTGCCTGCACTGTCTTGCTTACTCACATACACACACGCATCCATCCACACACTCAAACTCCTTCTCTCACACACTAGTAGTGAATGCATCTGTCTTGTACTGCTAATGTCAACAACAAATTTTCTTGCCTTCATATTTGCTTTCTAACTTCTTGCTAACTATATGGACCTTTTGCTGCATGATTCTCTTTCTCTCTGTTTTCTCTGTTTCCTGCTCTGTGATTGGCTGTTGATGGTTAGGATGAGGCCATGTGCCGAAGGAGCGCAGGCTCCCCATTGGCTTCCTCTCTGCTCATGTTACTGCTGCCACTGTTCATGTGCTGTCTCGGGTCAGTCCCATAGCGCTAGTTTTCTCTTTCATTAACATTTCATCATTATCTTACACTCAATCTTACTGCCTCTGGCTCATAACTTTTTCACTCTCTCCTGGTGCTTCTTTTCTGGTGTGTTTGTTTTCCTCACCATATCTCTTAGTTTCACATCTCTTTTTCAATTTTTTTTCCTACTCTTATCTTTCTCACCTGTCACTCTCTCTTATGTTCTACCACCATCTGTTTTCACCGCCCCCTAACTTACCTCTCGGTCTCTTTCTGTCTCCCGCCAAAATTTTCTCCATTTTACCTGACTTTGAACTTCAAGCCATGCTCTTTGTATCTTTCCACATCTACCATAGTCCGTCTCTGGCAATAAAATCTAGTGTCTATCAATGACATCTGATTACCGAAATAGCAGCACGCTAGCTAAAACAGGCCACTCACTTTTCATTTGCATCCAGACGTTTGTACGTCTCATATAATGATTCTCAAGTTTTTTTTCTCCAAAAACCTATCAAGGCAAGACTTTCTTTCCCTCGTACCTCTCCAGATGCTAAGCATACAGAGAGTGGGAGTATACGATCAGTTTTGGTCGGACATAATCAAAGATCAAAGTTTTCTAGTCAAAGACAATTTAAAGCTTTTTTTGACTTTATTTTCTGACCTCTTGGTTGATCCCTGCATAGTTCTGGTTGACCGTTTGCAAAGCTCTACCCCCCCTTAGTTAGTGTTGCTAACATGCTACACCTGTCAAGCTTTCCTTTGTCACGCTCTCCGTCATATGATACGACAACCTACACTGGCAGACTTTAACTTTAGCTATAGAACGTTAACTTAAAAATTTGTCAAAAACATTGTCACTGGCTTCCAGCTGACTTTTAAAATCCTCTAAAAGGGTCTTAAATAGGCACTCAATGGCTACATACATAATATGTATGTACTGCATGTCCCAGGCAGAAAATCAGCATTCTCACCAGCCAATAATTCATGTAAGGGGCATGAAAATAAAGCAACACCATTGCTCTTGTATTGCACATAGTTCAACCAGTGTTTTCAGTCCAATAACAATGTAAGATCAGTTATTTCATTCTAACATAACACAGTTTGGCCGATTACCTCACATATTATTCAAACAGTATGTTTACACTTTTTACAATAGTGGAAAAAAGCTTTTAGGATAACAACTGTTGCTGTTATTGCTTGAGTGCAAGCTTTCCCAAAATCCAGTAAAGCAGGACAAGGCAGTTATATGTTGGCTTAAGCTCTAGTCGTGTGCTAGTCGTGAATGGGGTAACCCGTAACCCCACAATCTAATGTAGTTAGTCAGCCGGACATGCTTAAAATTGCGGCTTATGTTACAGTGACAAACAGTTTAATCCATTTCTTACACATTTGCTTTGGGGGAATTTTGAAAGAAAACAAAAAATAGACACCACTGTGCAAATGTATTAAATTCAAAGAATTACTCTTACTACATCTCCATGCACACCACTGTGTGGGGAGAAATCCAAAGCTTGACAGGTTTGCTGGACAATCTGTGTTTGGGAGAGCTGTTTAGTAAACGGTCAATCGAAAAGTGTTTATTGTGGTGGCTTTAACAATCAGTAACTTCAACTCTTTTCCTCCCTGCTTGGCACCAGGAGAAGGACCCTGACTGTGGCGGGGCGTCCGGTCTGAGCCCCTCCCTTTGGCTGATGGCGGCCCTTCAGCTGGTTCTGCTCTGGGTTTTGACTGGCTCCAGACCCCATGCCATCCTGTCATGACCTCTGAAAAATCCTCATCGCGCCCCCTCTCTCTCCCCTTCTGCTATCTCCAAAATGGCAACCAGCATGCAACGCTGCCACCGAAATGACGAACGCCCAATGAGAAGCGCTTGTAACGAACAAACAAAAACCTGTGAGCCCCCACATCCTGCCAGTTTCTCCTTTTGATAACTTCACTTTCAGGGGTTTCTCAAAGTGATTTTACCAGGTGCAAAGGTACAAGTGATGAAATAAATGTTTATTGGAAGATATCAGTTTGAAAGATAAAGAACTAAACCTACGCCTATCCTTCACCTCTTCACTGGTCCCCGCCAGCTGAGATTAAAGGAATTCAGAGAATAATTTTGATTGGCGACTTCTGAACTTTTTCTGGCTTGATGTCATCGATTAAAGAGATCGGACTGCCTTATAGTATCTGGGGGATTTAAGTCACGGGGGGCGCGGCGGCAGCAGTTTGGTTCACCACTGCCAGAAACAGCGCTGCCTTTTGCAAGCGTGCAGTTTATTTTAAGTCAATTTGCAATGGCTAGTTATTAGGTATTTATTGTTTTGTGGTTGAGAATTTGGCTAACATTGCCGTAAGAAATGTCAAATTGTACATCAAAACTTTGAGCCCTTCATTTGCCTCCTTTGGGTTGCTGATAATAATGTTGTCTCAGTCTGATTTTTTTTAGATAGCACTACGCAGAACATTTTCACATTGTCCCTGAAGGTTTGAGAGATGTACGTCTTTACTTTTGCCTCAGTATTCTCTCATGTAGATACTGTATTTGCAGTGTGAAAATCCTTGTTCATTGTTATGTTCATGCACAGAAACCAACCCTTCAACTGCCACAGAGGGCCTGCTACTGAGTGTATGGATTTTAAACTTTGTAGCTGTTCATCTAATTATCAGCCCTGATTGAGAGTAGTAAATGATCTGGATTTGCCTCCTTGGTGTTGGATTTCTCCAATGAAAACTTTGTTGCCATAGTGCGCGTTAAACCAATCAGGGTGAGCCTGGCTGGTGTCCTATGCATGCTCAGTGGACAACATTTCTAGTGCCATGTGGACTGTGTGACTCCGATAAACCCCTTTGGCTGTGTAGGCTGTGGCTACTGAATGGAAAGAAGTGTAGTATTTATTTATTTTACTATTTATTTGAATGAAGCGTCAGGACAGCATGCTAGTGTTTCTTTTATTGCAACCACTAAAAAATGAAGAAAAGGGATATAAGAATTTGTATTTGACATTTTGGTCAACAACAAAAAACGGAACACAGTACATTTGTATTCACTGCTGTCACTTTTTAAATTAAATGACTACTACCTGCACTGCAATTCAAAGTGCAGCTGTTATTTGTCTTTACAGTTTGATTCTAACTGAAGAACAACCTCTATCTCTATGTAGTGAGGTTCCCTCTTGCAGTTTATTATACTGTGGTATGATATCACCTTACTGAAATCAGTACAGTCAGTCCTTGCTTGTGATCTTTATACTGCTGTATTTAATTTTCTCCAATATAAGTTTATATTATTTCATTTTGTATGCCTTCTTTTCCATTAGTTACACATTTAAAAACACCTAACTAGTGCGACAATTTACAGATGGTACATGGCTTTAGTGAAATAGTGTCATCTTGTTTGTGCAGTGCAGAACAGTGAAATAGTCATATTTATTAAGAAATGCACTAAACTATTGCTGCGGATTTCAAAATAATAATACATTTCACATGACCAATTCCTGACTCTTAAAGCATCTAAATCTCAATGCAGTACTTATTATGTACACGAGGATAAGAAAGAATAGTTGATCAATTACAGGACAAAATATTAATCCATCCTGAAGATGGATACAGAGAAAATTGTTGTTAATTTATGTTCTGACAGAAAATTTAGTACTGAATGATGAAAAAATTAAATTAGGCAGGAAATAATCAGGCAGTATTTGGTTGTTGTCAAGAACAAGCTATAAATCCTTAAAATACAACTTTCATTTTTACTTAAACCAGATGCTAGACCAGACGGTTTGTGTGACACTGCTGTTAATGAGTTACCACACTATTTCATCGTTATTTGAGTGTCTGTTGGTTCCAGGTAAGAATTGACAATCACAGGTTACAACAGTAAGTATTATGTTACAACTGTTTATTAATATCAGATACTTCAAGGATACACACCATGGTTTGACTGCCTAATAGCACCCCCAAATTTCCAACTATTTCTACTGTTTCAGATTCAAACATCAACAGAGGAACTAATTAGACAATGTTGGGACGCTATAAACACACAAAATGTGTAATCTATAAACTCTGAAACATGTTTGCGAAAAACTACTTAATCCGGTTTGGAATTGAAAATAACAAATTGAGTTGTGTTCACCACATTACCACTGACCCTTGTCACTCTTACTCTTCAGAATTGTTTTTTATTTAAATAATTGCTGTTGCATCACACTGATTAATGTCAGTTTTTCTATTCAAAGTATTCCTCCAAGTCCCATCATGGAGTGCTTTGTTCGTTGTATTTTATGGCAAAGCTCCACCACCACCATCATCGACAGTAACATTTAAGTGGTCTGTGGTGCACTTTTTACTCACAATGTGTTCCTCTATCTTAAAAGTATAACCTTCAAACAAAAACAATGTGGTGAAACTAACAATGGTATTTATGCTCCTCATTTACTAACAAGAATATCAAGTGCCATATGGGAGTCTCTTATTCTCTAGTGGAGAAACCTATTATCATACTATAACGTTTATGCAATTTAACAAGGCAACATGTAAGTCTCTATAAATGTTTCCCTGTGCTGCATGGCAGTGGCTTACAATTTGATGTAAAATATATATATTTACCAGTACAGGCCAAAAGTTTCAATGGTTTTCTTTATTTTCATGACTATGTACATTGTAGATTATCACTGAAGGCATCAAAACTATGAATGAACACATGTGGAATTATGTACTTAACCAAAAAGTGTAAAATAACTGAAAACATGTCTTATATTCTAGTTTCTTCAAAGTAGCCACCCTTTGCTTTTTTGAGCACTGCAAACCCTCGGTGTTCTCTCAATGAGCTTCATGAGGTAGTCACGTGAAATGTTTTTCACTTCACAGGTGTGCCTTGTCAGGGTTAATTAGTGGAATTTCATACCTTATTAATGGGGTTGGGACCATCAGTTGTGTTGTGCAGTAGTCAGGTTGATACACAGCCGACAAATCCAACACTGTTAGAATTCATATTATGGCAAGAACCAATCAGCCAAGTTAAGAGAAACGAGTGGCCATCATTACTTTACGAAATGAAGGTCAGTCGGTCCGGAAAATTGCAAAAAATTTGAATGTGTCCCCAAGTGCAGTCGTAAAACCATCAAGCACTACAACAAAACTGGCTCTCATGAGGACCGCCCCAGGAAAGGAAGACCAAGAGTCACCTCTGCTGCTGAGGATAAGTTCATCTGAGTCACCAGCCTCAGAAATCACAAGTTAACAGCAGCTCAGACTAGAGACCAGATGAATACCACACAGAGTTGTAGCAGCAGACACATTTCTAAAACAACTGTTAAGAGGAGACTGCGCGAATCAGGCCTTCATGGCCAAATAGCAGCTAGGAAACCACTCCTAAGGAGAGGCAACAAGCAGAAGAGATTTGTGTGGGCCAAGAAACACAAGGAATGGACATTAGACCAGTGGAAATCTGTGCTTTGGTCTGATGAGTCAAAGTTTGAGATCTTTGGTGTCAACCGCTGTGTCTTTGCGCAACAGAGAAAAGGTGACCAGATGGATTCTACATGACTGGTTCCCGCCGTGAAGCATAGAGGAGGAGGTGTGGTGGTGCTTTGCTGGTGACACTGTTGGGGATTTATTCAAAATTGAAGGCATACTGAACCGGCATGGCTACCACAGCACCCTGCAGTGGTATGCCATCCCATCCAGTTTGCGTTTAGTTGGACCATCAATTATTTTTCAACAGGACAATGACCCCAAACACACCTCCACGCTGGGGAAGGGCTGTTTGACCAAGAAGGAGAGTGATGGAGTGCTGCGCCTCCGCAATCACCAGACCTGAACCCAAGCGAGATGGTTTGGGGAGAGCTGGACCGCAGAGTGAAGGGCAAACAAGTGCTGAGCATCTCTGGCAACTCCTTCAAGACTGTTGGGGAAACCATTTCAGGTGACTACCTCTTGAAGCTCATCAAGAGAATGCCAAGAGTGCAAAAGAGTAATCAGAGCAAAAGGGTGGCTATTTTGAAGAAACTAGAATATAAGACGTTTTCAGTTATTTTACACCTTTTTAAGTACATAATTCCATATGTGTTTATTCCTAGTTTTGATGCCTTCAGTGATAATCAACAATGTAAATAGTCATGAAAATAAAGAAAACGCATTGAATGTGAAGGTGGTTCCAAACTTTCGGCCTGTACTCACATATATATATATATATATATATATACAGTATATACTGTGTGGTCCTGCTTAAGTGTGTAATGCTGGGAAGCGTAATATTCTGGGCATCAGGCATTGTGTTTATGATATGATAAGGTATGATCAGCTATTACTGCCTATCTTTTGGGGGGGGGGGGAGGGAGAGCAGTTGGTTCTAAAAATACACAAATTGTAGTTAAGAAGCTACAATTGCAAAAACTCTGGCATGGTCCTTTTAAGTCACTTTGGACAGAGACGTACAGTACAGACATTAAATGAGTGAAAATACACACCATCTAAAATGATCCGACTGGATGCTTTTAGAAATGCACAGAAAACATTGGAGAATGAAAATGCGCTCCGTAGTTGTCCAGATGTTCCATTCTACTCTTCAAGTGCTAAAATCAGATGCTGTCACTTCAGGAATAATATAGTCCTGATGTAATATGAAGTTTTTTTTTGACTCTGTTGGTGCTCACTGTATGAATTGTGTGGGTTGGCCTTTTTATTAATGGAATCTTAAGGATTGCTTAATGTGTGTTTTTGTGTGTCTGTAACCTTTCTGCCACTCTTTGGCGGACGATTAGCGGACCTGTCAGTCAATCTTTCTCTGCCTTTGGTTTTAAGGCAGGCTCTTGATGAAGGCGTCCACCATGTCGCCCTTTGCCAGACTCAGCTTTGTCAGAGTCTTGGCGGGCCTCTCTGTCAGTCTCCCTCAATTTTGCTTTAACAAGTTACACTTTAGTGGAACGTGATTCTCCAAAATCAGTTATGTAAAAACAACTGTAACAAAACTAATGTTGTTCTCAGCAAAAAGAAAAAAAGAACCATGTTTATAATCCCGGGGAGGAAAAACATGTTTATTCATGTGCAAAAAAGATATATTCAGAATAAAGGTTTATGATTACTATCTGTTGCATTGCGTTTAGAGTTCTGGCTCATGTCCTCTTCTTGCAAAATATCTGTTTTTTCCACGGTGGATCAGATTTCTGTTGCTGACTTCTGTCACATTGCCAACACACATTTCCCATCCAAATGTGTGTGAAAATGAGAAGGAAGCACCCCAAGTCTGCTCTCCCAGTGTCTAGCCAACATCAGAAACTGACGTCCAGCCAAAATCTACAATGTCCAGGAAAAGAAAGGATGGAGGCGTAGGTCCAGCCACATCTCTCTACAACATTGAATTTGGCTCAAGTAAAGGTCTATTAACAACGACCCGTAATGTTCTCTGGTCATAAATTAGCAGTGATTCCTGTTTTCCCTATGGCATATTGATCAAATAGTAAGTGACTTTCTCGTTAGCGCTGTCTGCTTTACACTTGAACTTGAAACCAGCTGTGCTCAAGCCCAGATTCTCAGAGTCACTATTCCTCACTGCCCCCCCCAAAGACAAACCACAGGCTCATTTTACTCTTTATTATGGACATTAAAAACTAACCCTATTCCTGTATGGTACACTGCTAGCCCCATGAAGAAAAACTAAAATCCTTTAGGTGATTGGGGACGTTTTAAATGTGACCATTTACAATGTCTTTAGTATGTATTTTTAATTTTAAAAGAATTGCCTTTATTGTTTGTAGTACAGCTGGTAAATGGCTATACTGAGTCCAATAATATGAAATTGCATGTTTTACAAACCCTGTGAAGAAATTGATTACTACAGCTAACTAAAACTTTGTGAAACTGCCATTTAAAATAAGTATGATTTGATGGACACTCCAAAGGCAGCATGGTGGCTCAGTGGTTAGCACTTATGTCTCACTCTGGGTCCAAATCCAGGTTGTTCTGGGCCTTTCTGTGTGGACTTTGCATGTTCTCCCCGTGTTTGCGGGGCTTTCCTCCAGGCTCCGGTTTGTTCCCACCATAAAGACACGCATGCTAGGACTACAGTTAAAAATTAGCCGACTGGCTAACACTGGCGCATTTACAGAAATGTTGATTTAATGTGCATTGTCCTAATCAAATAAATACATCTACAAATCTACAATCAATCAGTGAAAAAATGGAATACCAATTAAAAATATAATTTAACAACATTGTAATGCAAAGATGTACAGTACATATACATTGCTTCAACCCTCTTGGATTTTGAGTTATAAATCTGTTATATTTTGTAACCATTTTACTATCTGTAATCTCTGTTTTTATAGATTCTCTTTACTGGTGTGAATATTGTATGAAGGATTTATTTTCATGCTAGAAACCTTGTTTTCCAATGACAGCACTTTTTCTTGGATTCCTCCCCCCGCCCTCCCCCCTCTCCAAACTCTTCCTCTCCAAAAGTGTTATTCCTTGTCTGTCATGGATGACTTGCGATGTCAACAGCACACGCTGGATTTCCTGCCAGGGGCTCTGGATTTTGCATCTGGCAACAAGATGACCCTCTCAGTTTACACTGATAGGTCACTCCTGTTGTGTTTTTGATTGTTATCCTAAGTGTTTGGGCTTGTGTCCCTGTCACTGATTGATATCTTTCCTGAAGTCCCGTAAGTAAACGTCCTCTAGAGTAAATATGAAAAGTTGTAAGTAATTACATTTGGTAGTATTAACAGTCCCCTCATTACACCGTCAGATTTGTTTTTCCAAAATGGGCTTTCCAAGGAGTATAGAGATGGTGTCAGATGTCGTTTGTGCAGTAGAGTGAACCTTTAAGTGCTTGCTCTCAAACCCTTGTCTCCCCTTCTTCTCAGATAATGCTTACACTTGAATTCCTCACCATGCAATATGAAGATGATATGGTTTCGACATTCTCCCTTTCTATTCTGAGGAAGCGATCTTACAGTACGGCCCGTTTTCTATTACTAAGGGGTACATTGTCTCCACACAAAACCTGTTATATGCCAGCAGACAAACCCAGCTGACCACCGCTGAGAAAATGTTGTTTTTGCACAGATGCAGGCTACAAAGGATCCATTAGGCACATGTTTGTTGGGAAGAAAGAACAACTTTGAGGGTTGTGGCTGGAGAAAAAAAAAAAAACACATTCAGAACCTCAACCGACAACAAAGAGCAACGATTAGACCACCAAGGCATTGTTGAGGTTTTGGTTTGTCTCCACATCTCCTCTTTTTTTTTTAGCTCTTCTGTGTAATTTTAAAGGTTGTTACTTTGACTTTGTGTTCAGGGGGGACATCTGTAACCACCCCGATCCCAAATGAAGTTCATACCCCTTCATTTAAATTTCAAACTCCTCAAGAAGGCGGTTTTGGCCCAGGCTCAAAACTCAATCCCAACTGCTGTAATAGATATGTTGTGATAATTATATGGCACAAGGGGATCTCATTTCGGGAAAGCGGAGATTGATATACTTAGCATAAATTGTTCTTCCGCCGGGCCCCCCCCCCCCTCCCCCCCCTCCCCGGGGCCTTTTTGTGTGGAGTTTGCATGTACTCTGTCTGCATGGGTTTTCTCTAGGTGCACCGGTTTTCTCCAACACAGTCAAATGGTGACTCTAAATTCCCCTTTAGGTAACAATGAGAGCGTGAATGGTTGTCTTTCTCTATGTGTCAGCTCTGTGATTGACTGGCCCGTCGAGGGTGTATGTCAGCCAGGATTGTCTCCAGCCCCCAACCCTCTAAAGAGTCTAAAGGATAAGCAAGTATACCTAATGGGTAGATGTGCCTCTCTTATTCAGAAAGTCTGTACCCCGAGGGTCAGCAGTCAACTGCATGCAACTCCTTACATTCTGATGTTTTTTTAGATCTTAGATTACGATGAAGGAGATTACAGTATAAGTATGGCATTCTTTGATCATGCATACCGGCGGTAAGCAGCTCCAGGTAGCCTGTGCAGTAGTTTCAGGAAAATGTGTCTACACACAAAAAATACCTTTTGATTACAGTGCAGTTTATGTTAAACATTCATAACATCTGTCCCTGATTATTAGTTCATCAGTGATACAACTATACACTCTAGAGCCGGGAGGATTCATTAAGCTTAAAAACGAACAAGGAAGCGCAATGTGACAAGTCTAAAGTTTGTTCCCATTCACACTTGAAGGTGGAGTGATAAGTCTGCCTCCATAGCCTCCTCCTGGCTGCATCACATTGCCACCCTGAACTCCCTGTCTGTTGCTTATGTTTGTTGTTTTGACACATTTTATCATACAAATGATGTACATTTTTGGACAGTCTCACTCTCACAGTCTGGGGTTCACTTCAAGTGACCTAATGCGGGATTACCCAGAGACCACCCAAGCTCTTTTTGGAAGGTGAGTAACGTCATTGTGTAAATGTGTCACATTACATTTGGATGTACGCTATTGTGCAAGAATTACAGCAGCTAGGTAAGCAATGTTAGGGTCTTCACAGGAGGTGGAATGTCTATGTACTAAAAATTTGGAATAAAGAAAGTATCAACGCTAAAGCTTTAGTGCATAACTTTTTTATAATAATGAACGTATGTTATATTCAAGCCATTGCCAAAGGAGTTGATTTCTGTATTTCTCAGTATGACTGTGTTCAGAAACTGGTGTTGTCCGACGACTTTTGCGGACTGAAACTCGAGTTAAGTTAATTACCACTTCAAATATTATTTATATAGCACTTTACAGCAACCAGCAGGTATCCAAAGGACATAACATCAGAAACCAAGAGTAAAAACACAAATCATACAATAGAAAGAGTGAACATAGAAAACAGTAAAATCAGAAAAGGTTACAAAGAAACCGAAGAATGAAATTGTCACACCACTGTTACGTATTAAAAGCCAGACTAAACAGATACGTTTATCATGTTGTTTTTTTTAAATCCTCTGTGTCCTCCTTGGCTACTAGCAACTGCGTGGAGGGTGAGGTGGCTGTGAAGGCAATCACGGAAGGCTTGTGTCATGTGGATGCACCGAAAAAATTGTTGTCATTGCTTAGAATTCCTCATGGGGGAGACAAAAACTACACCCTATAGCTTTAAAATAACAGTCATGTAATCAAATGTGTTTTGCATGATGAAGGTGATGGTGCATTGATAACGTATGTTATTGCACAACATCAACTTCAGTCTTTAGTGTCCAAAATAAATATTATAATAATATCTATTTCTCCAAAAATTAGCAAAAGAAATTAATCACAAAACTTAAATTACCTGAAAGTTTGGGGAAAAAAAGCTTTATGAAAACTGGAGGTTTAAACAATTGATTTGGCAAAATCAAAGCTTTTCCTTTATTTTTCCAAAAGAGCTTGAATTGTAAATCTCCTTCACCTGCTCCCTTTCTCTCTGCACCACTTTGGATCCCTGTTGGGAGCTCTGACTTTGTGAATCATCTGCTGGTCATTTATGGACTCACTTTGTAGTAATTGCTGCAGTCTGGTAGCATTGGATTTTCATGTTCCTTTCATGTTCTGCAGAGAAAGTGATATCAAAGTGGAGGCTACGGCTGTATCGGTAAATCGGAAAGTACCCAGGACAGATGTGGGACGCCCTCCCTCATTGTGCAGTGACCAGTACCGGAGGATTGATGTGGTTTTTGAATCACCAGCATCACCCACGGTTTTGTATCAGCTGTCCTTGACTGGAAACATGAGTAGTCCTTATCTCAGGGGAGAGAAGAACAGAGGAGACAGAGAAGCCCTTACAGTACAGAGATTTGCAGACAGGCCGAGGTCAAAAAGAAACGAGCAGTCAAAACTTTTTTAAGGTCTTCAAAGATGGTGCCTGAGGAAAAAGTTTAGCTACCCAAAATGTCTTATGAGTGATATTTATTGATTTAGCAAAAAAGATGTAATTTGGAAACCTGTCTTCACATGACTTTCAAGTAGTAATTTAACATTTTGAGAAAGGAGTTCATTCATTTTCTGGCTTCCTACCAACACCTCTAAAGCTCGATAATTAAAATTGTATATCTCATTTGTTTAATCCATACAGAAACTGAAAAATAGGGATTGTTTGTTTGGTAGTAAGCTGTTCCAATAAAAAGTGGTCACACCAAGGTTTTTGATTTATCCAGACCAACAGAAACACTGTTGGTGGAAGTTTGTTAGTCAGTTTATTGACTTCAATATTACAATAATACAACACACGAATTTGATAGGGCCAGAAATCTCAGAGAGAATTGTCTTAAAACAAATACAAAAAACACCAAAAGTATATGCATGAATAGATAACACTAGAGGTAGAGTATGAAAATATTGTTGTATTTTGGTTGAGCTGACTCTTTACAGGAAATAGTCATTATTCTGTTAAGAGTTAATTCTGGCCCATGTTATGACTATTAGTCCTTGGCAATAATTCCTCTGGCAAACAGATTTTTAACTGACCAACTGATCAAACACAACTCTTCACGCTCAGAGTCACAAACAATGACTAACACTGCCGGATAAACAGCTACCATGAGTCTTACAGTCTCTCGTTACACAGACAGACACATATCAGATAGATCAGATACAAGCCAATTACATAACACACGAAGTCTGGCAGACATCTTTTATTCTGGTAGAGTGAGTTATTTCCTCTGGTGCGAGCCCCGGGTGTCTGACCAGGACAGCGAGTCAGCATTTCATCCGTGTGTAACAATAATGTGTGTGATTAAGCACCAACGTCTGGCACACACAGAAAATCTACTCTTTTAATGATTCTCTGACACGCCAAGCCCTGTCTACTGAGGCTAAATTAACCTACAGCTGCCTCTCACAACTGGAGCTTTATGCAGATGTGCACATTCCTACAAGCCCACACACCAATATAAATAATACATAATATAGACACACACAACAGATAAACAAATTTAGAAATCCTTAAATACACTTTACACATTAATTACTTTCCTGATCAAAGGTGACTCATCTGCAAACCATTTGCTCAAACACACACCACCCACACACATGCACACACACAAGCATGCAAACAGGCAAGTGCATCACCTCTTCCACCGCAAGTATCAGGGCTATCAAAGGGCTTGTGGGTGTGTGGGTGGGGTGTGGGTGTGGGGGGGGTGTGTGTGTCTATAGTCAAGGGATAATTTGTTTCTGAGTATGTGCAAAGGTGTGTTAATGCCTAATTAGTGCAGTTAAAGTGGGTGATGGAGTTAAAAGAACACATTGGGATATACGCTCCTTTTTCTTTCTTTCTGAAAGTAAGTTAAGATGAGGTTAATAACAATCTTGATCGCATGTAGTGGAGACATAGTTACTTATCTTGAAAGAAACTTGGGTTTCTGTTTGGTAAATAATTATGTTTGCTTTCTTGACAAAATGGAAGATTCACACCACTCAAGACATATCTGGAGGATGAATATGAAGCTGCAGCTGATTACCTTAGCATAAAGAATAGCTTAGCTTTGTTTGAAGGTAACAAAACACACCTACCATCACCTCTAAACTCCCCAATTAATACATTATATCTTGTTTGTTTAATTAAATGATCTGGCAACTTTTTCTGCACAACCTAATCAAAAGAAACACAAAGTTGTTAGGTGTATTTCTGAACTGACTGGACAGAGCCAGGCTAGCTGTTTCTCCCTGCGTCTAGTCTTTATTCTAACATTGTTGCAATCTCAGCTCCAGCCACTGACGGCAATCCTTAAAAAAAAAAAAAAAAAAAAAATAACCGTGTTTCCAACAATGTTGAACTATTCCTTTTCCTAAAATGTATAGGAATATGACTTTGTGAAGGCATTTCACCACTGAGGATGTATTTTAGTGCTATCAAAGTGTAACTGTGGGTGTGTGTACAGTGCACACTTCTGCCCCACTTGCTAAGTGTGTGTCAGAATGTGTGTCGCAGGCGTGTGTCTGCGGTGTGTGTTGAAGGAGGTCGATCCTCGGTCCGGGTAATTTGCCACAGATGAAACCTGACTCCATTCCAGGAGACTAGCGCAAGCAAATGTTTCAAAGCTGCAGGAAATCTATTAGCACCTGGTGGGACTCCCCCCACGCCCTTATTCGGTCCTCTCTCTCCCCCTCCCTCCATCCTTCCATCCCTCACTCTACCATCTCACCTCTCCCTGCCCCACCTCAGTTAATAAAGCTACACAAGACCACCACACTCCCGCTGTGCCACTAAAGCCAGGGGCTTAGTGAGTGTGTGTTTGTGCACGTGTGTCTGTCTGTGGCGTGTGGCGAGGTGTGCATTTACGCCTGTATGTGTGGACCTCATATGTGTGCAGAAACTACATGCAATGTATGTGGACCTGTCCTTTTACACACGTGGAGCCAGTTAGCAGTGAACGAGGTGCCAGACAAGCCTGCAGCAGCTGCCGCGCTAAACAATAGCTCATGATCCAGACACAGTAGGCTACAGTCACTGCAGAGCGCTGACTTTAGGTCAGTACGTATGTACTGTTGTAATTGCTAAGATGATGTTAGTGTCCGGGTTTTGTGAACTGTGGTCCGTTTGCCGCCTTTAACTTTTTAAAGATACCAGTTATTGGCTGTGGTCAAGCCTAAATGTGTTATGACCTGGCCTACACTGTGTTTGCACAATAACTGGATTTCCCATATGAAATCCTGAGGAGAATGTAGAAATGCTAAGCTCATGCTAAACAGAATTTCTTTTATTAAGAAAATCTTTCATTCTTTTATTATACAAACTAGTTCAACAACAGCATAAATATTCCCATCCATAGATAAGAATAATAAAGTCTAACCTCTGAATTTCTTTTCAAAGTGCACCAGATTGATGCATTTAAACATTAAAATAGACAACCTTGTATACAGGGGAGCAGGTCCATGGACCCCCCCCCCCAACCCCTATGGGGGCTTGTGCCCCAGTGCAGCTCTAGGTTTAGTGTACCCGTTTTAAGTTTGCAAAGATAAAAACATCACCTGTTTTTGATGTATTTATGCTTCCGAGCTGAAAATGTCCCCTCATTTTCAGAAATCTGATCACCTTTACAATTAGAAGTCTCAATGCTGATGAGTGACTAACTGAAATGATGCATGTCCCGGGCAAATGACCCATTCATGCTTGACAGATCACAATAAATTAATTTTCAGCTTTGCAATTTAAGGACTTAATGACAAACATCGAACATTAATCAGCTACGTGATTTCATCATTGTGTTTAATACACATGGGCATTTACCTCATCCCATGAAACTGTATTCATAATGAAACCACAGATGAAAGCCAGAGGTCATCTGGCTACCATTCTCTTGTCCAAACAAGGTGTTGTTCTATCAGGAACAAATAACTGACTATTTGAGGGTGACTTTTTTTTTGGAGAATGCCTTTTCAGAGGAAACATGATTACGTTGATGTGTTGCTGCCTTGAGCTATAGCTTGGCACAGAGTTCATACATGGTTATTTGATCTGCATTATTTGATCCCAAGGCAGGTAATCTGGGGAGAAGAAGCATTTCCAATTGGCTTCAAATGCATTTTGTAACATTGTCTCATGAATCCTCTCTTTCTGGTATAGTTTAACTGTTTTTTAGACCACCTGTATAAAGAAAACCCTGACAGCAAACACTGAGCTGTCAAATCTGATCATCCAGCACAAAATCAAAACCAGACAAACCCAAACAGCCTGAGCTTAAAAAGTCTTTAACTATTACCAAGTCTACATCTTCCTCTATCTGCTGTGAAAAATCTGATTATTTAAGTCAACTGTGTCTGTAGAGTGTTTGGGCGCAACCGCCTGCTTGCTAGCTAGCTCGTGTGCAGGGTCCGACCTAATTGGATTTATGTGAGGGAATGTTTTCCAAAGCCACACTTGTGAAATACCACCACATCTGCTGGCCATTAGCAGTGGACATAACACACAACAGAGAGAGGAAAGCCCCCAACGCCTTGATTCATTGGATTGCAGCTCTGCTTTTATTGCAGCGGAGGAAAAAGGCTCACTGCAGTGTTTTAGCACAGCGAGTGCTGCCTTATCTCTCTCTGTGTCTTTTTTTCTTCCCCTGTCCTCGATTTCATTTGTTTTTACTTTGGTCATTCAATCCTTCAAGCCACTCACTATTTCTTTGTCTGACCTCCGATTCTCTTTACTTTTTGATTGTTCAGTCTTGCTGCAGCAGTTGTTTTTACTTCTTCTTTTGTCTCATTTCAATCTTAACATTTCCTTGAATATCTTTCTCATCCTGAACTCCATCCAACAGGTCTAACCTTCCCATCTGCTTTCCACTGCAACTTCCCCACTCTATAAGCTTCCGTGCCCAGTTCCTCAACAGTCATTTGTCTACGTCAACAACTTCCATCTCTAAACCTTTTTCCTTGTCACTCCCCAAGGCAAGGACGTCCTTCTGTTTCATCCCTCAGTGGGCATGAGGAGAAACTAGCAAGGGGGTCTGACAACCCTCTGACCCCTCATCTGTCATCTGCAAGGGGAAAAGCACCCTCCTAATTAGTGGGGGGGGGGGGGCATCGAGGGGTTGAGGGGCTGGTATGGGGGTTGTTATTCTAGTGTCGGGGGGGTCAGAGGTGAAAAGGGGGAGATCACACTGGTGATTAGCCTCCTTCATGTGTGGAGATGGAGGGAAGCGGGGACGGGGAGTGTTTGTTGGGCAGCTGGGGTGTAAAGTAATTAGGCGTAAAGGGGTAAAATTCTGCATGGAGGATTGTCAGCACTGTTAATAATGCCCAAGGTCAAGGCATGGGCAGCTGGACCCTGATAAGGTGAGTCCAGGTAAAATTCATGAAATCTTTCACAATCAAGATGTGTCCCAAAAACAATGCAACTCTAAATTTGAATACTGGACTGACACTGGACTTTTCATTCCCACTAAGAACTTTAAAGGTCCCATGGAATGAAAATTTCACTTTATGATGTTTTTTAACATTAATATGCATTCCCTTAGCCTGCCTATGGTCCCCCTGTGATAGATGTAAACTGAGCCTGGGTATCCTGCTTTGCTTTTGAAAATATGAAAGCTTGGATGGGCCGATCTGAAATCTTGCTCCTTATGAGGTCATAAGGAGCAAAGTTACCTCCCCTTTTTCTGTTTTGCCTGCCCAGAGAATTTGGCCCACCCATGAGAAATGACCAAAGTGTCAGTTGGTCAAGGCCACACCCCCAGCCACCACCATGCCCCCCCCCTTCTCTCCTCCTCAAAAGCTACAGAAATGGCACGTCCTAAGGAGAGCTCATTGTGGGACCAGCTCTAGTGGCTGTAATTTGCACCAATGCTGAATTTTGGGAAAGAGGCTTCAGATACATTATTAGGTAACCACTAAGGCCTGTATAAAAGCATCCAAAAAGCACCATGTCATGGGACCTTTAAAGCTACAGGGACACACTGCAATTGCATGCTTTGGTTGTTTGGAAATGGTGGTTTCGCCCTTTGAACTACATGCAACAACTCAATGCCAGAACTCAAAGACTTGAAGCTGCCAGCTGGGAAAGCACATTAGCTGTGTATAAAAACGAGTTCATCTTAGATGATAACATGGTATAGTGGCATAGTTTGCATAGTGCTGTAAGGATCAAGTCAAATGAGGCTGCATTTTGTGAGTGCTGACAGGTTCCTGTCTTGGGAGCTGATTTCCAGCTCTCGCTGATGATGAAGACTACCCATCTCTCTGGGTTTCCCTCCTCCACCTCCTCCCTTCCCTTGTTCACACCTCTTTATGTGCCTCAACAGGCCATGAAATAGGTCTGTGTTTATGTGGGCATGAGCAGAAAGCAAAAGCAAAAAAGAGACACAAAAATAGTGCCTGTAATTAAAGCCACTATGTGCTGATTTCTTTATGTGATTGCAACATACTTCTTTTGTAATCATTCTTATGGCTGTGCAGTTTTTGTAGAAAAATGAGCTATACCTGGACTTACGTTTTGAGAGTATATAGGAGGCACACTTTCCACTAGCACCACCAACAATATATGTAATTTTTGAAAGATGAAAGGAGCATTTACCTGTTACAAACTGCAAGAGATGCCAAAAGCGGGGAATCATGCCGAAGAAGACAAACCAGTTACAACAGAACTTTTACTATTTTACAACTCTCTTGTGTTGTAGGCCCAACCCTCCCTTGATCTAGTGTTGCAAAATGCAGAAACAAAGCAACATTAATCATGAATATCATATCTCAGGATGCCAGTGACAACAGAAGACTGGACTTCATTGAGGGTGGTCACAAATTAGCTGGAAATCATCTGGAAATAACTTTTGAAGTAGCGTGTGATTGTGTGTGACTGTGCAAGATCTGGACCCTATTGTTACTGGAAGTTGGGAAATATATGTCAGTTACACTGATTACATCTTAAGCTAGTATTAAAATAAAGTTGCTCATCAGTCTTGTAAATGATAGTGCTACTAAACTTCCCATGCTCTAATTAACAATGCTGCAGAATGACTGACATTTTGGAATCCTCTGCAATAGGTCCAAGGCTTTGAGTGAAAAAAGAAATCATGGAAGTTAATACTCCCATTGCTTTGGTCTGTTATGAAAGAGCACTCCCACTTCCAACATGTTCTCCCTCGATGCATAATCAGCTGTCAAACCTAACTTATTTACCTGAGGCTTGTGAACCACATGGGACGGGGCTAGACGTAGTTCAAAGGGACCAATGTACAGAAATTTGCTCCAAGACAGATTTTCTGAGCGTCTGGATTTCTTCTTTGCACTGACACTGATTGACGTTGTGGGTGTGATGTGTGTACGGTGTGCAGTGCACCTCCGTGCCTGCTGCCAAGGCCTAGAGTTGCTGAACACACACACACCTCTACACCTGCTGGTACTTTCCTGCGCACACACAGACCAAAGGGAGGAAAAGGGACCAAAGAAGAATTAAATGACCTGCACGCGTCTTAATGAGGGAGGGCCGGGCGTCTGGCATTTACCTCAAACCATTTCTTCCCCTGGCTGCTCTCTCTGGAGGGCTTTAAGTCCGCCGCCCGTTAACGGCTGAAGTGTGGATTTCCTGTCAAATAAGCGTTGGGGCCTAACAAAAGTCCTGTACGCTAGTACCTAAATGGGATTACTTCCATCTGCCCCACCTAAACACACATAAATAAACACACACACACACACACAATTCATGTCTTATACTGTCAATACACAGATTTAAACTGTCTGTGGTGCTCACTTTTAACTTTATAGTGACCTTATTGTACCTGTATGGTACTTTTAACCTCCAATAATCAATGTAATATTCCTATCATAAATATATAGGACATTATAAGGTTGCATGCTAAAGTGTTCTCTGTCCAATAGTACACTTATACAATACAAACACTATATTTCTTTATGGGGGCTGTGCAAGGTCAGTTTAAAATGAGGCATTGAATTAAGCCATGAATAGACTCTTGGCACTATGTGTTCCCCCATACCTCTTTCTCTTGATATGTTGCATCTTCGTCATGATGTGACTTTCGTGAGAACAGCTGACCCTATGTGTCTTTTGATCCCAAAAAAGTTTCTTTCTCATGATGATACAATGGCATTGCATAACTATTTCTTTTAAGCTATTCAGTCTCAGGTGTGCCACTTTATAGAACACATTGATCATAGAAAGTGGCAGCTTACAAGTTATGACACAGACTGAAAATATTTCAATTTTGTCTAGAGGTGCATACACCTTAAAGTCAACAGGTTTGATTGCTTTGATCAAAAGTGCCTCTTCATGTCAGTGGTTCCAATTGGCCAGAGTTCCCTGTCAACAATATTTATGCCAAGTAGTAGTGCGTTGCTAAAAGGCTCGGCAAAGAATCCTTTCTTTCTAAACACATCATACATGTTAGAATATACTTAGAAACATGTGAAAAGACTGTAAACTGCGGGAGTACTTAAAAAAAAAAAAAAAAATGCTAAACCTTTTAGTCTTTCAGCTTGGATCGGCTACCGGGCCCAATGGCAGTTACAGCTCACTGCTGCATCGGTGTGTGCTTAGTGCTAATGGTAGCTGCTAACGACGCTAACGTCTCTTGCCACAAACCAGCACTCGTCCTTTTGACTTGGGGCTTTGTGCTGTGCTGCCATAGACTGTGTTTGCTACTGGGTTAGCTGCGAAAGAGACTCTTTTGATGCACAACAGCTCGTTCTTGGGCTCAGCGCCTTTAGCAGGACAGCGTCTCAGAGCAGAGGATACGCTTGCTGATTTTTCTTAATCATTTGATTTGGCTCGGTGGTTGATAACACAGTCCACATTTATGTTAGCTTCACCAGGACTTTAATGACATTTCAGTAGGCTCTTTACTGCTTATTTGTATGTTTGTGCACTTTGTCTGGTACTGTATTAGGCATTGTGCAACTGGCTAATTCTTTGAGGACACAATCACAACTATGTGCCAAGTGTTTTTTGGCGCACCATGTAAAGAATCACATCTGCATTTTCAGTTGAGTCAAGGTGAGGCAAATGAGGAGAGACAGGTCTTGTCAAAAGGATCATGTTTGAAAACATCCAGCCCAACACGAGGTTTATCAGTTATTTTTATGGCCACCACTACTTTCCCATCAGTTAATTCTTTGTTCTCTATCCAGTTTAGCATCACCACCTGCTGTAAAAGGGTGGACATGTACCACATTCTAAAACTACATCTTTTATAAAGGGTTTATTAATTGTAATTAATAACTTCATTAATGGTAATAAATTGTTTACAATGCTTCAATGATCAGTTTAGAGCCTTTTATTTAAACAACTTTTGGTTTGCCATGTTGTGAGAAAGCCCTCAGGCTGGGGAGTCATTAAAGGTCAAGTCATTAATACAGTCATTAACAAAGGGGAAACAAGTGTATCAAACATGTTTTTTTTGTGATCAGATGTTGTTCTTTAAAAATTACAATTATAAACCATATGCTGAGACATGAGAACGTGTCCCAGGACAAAAAAAAAACACAGAAAGGAAAGACGGTAATGAGGGAAACATAATATCTGTAACATTAAATGTTAATAAGATAATAATAATAAGTGGTTTAAGTATTAGAAATGTTAATTAGCTGTTAAGAAATGGATTGTGGGCCAGAAAGGGTCAATTTGAATCAATATCTGACGAACTAAAACAATTAGAAGATAACACAAGAGAATAAATATGACCCAGAGAGATGTTCAAAACATTCATACATTCTGTAAGTGTGTTACTTATGAATTGGAATTATAGTGAAAATAAATGATTTGCCTTTTTGCTGGGGACCCCCTGGAACCCGGTAAAGGACCCCTGGTGGTCTCTTGGCCTCACTTTGGGAACCAGTGCCTTAGAAAGTGTTGCCATATGTGTGTCAATCATAGGTGTCAATCCACCATGGTGATGTTAAAATGCCTGACATATTAAAGATACACAAAGATAAAGCGCTCCACAAACTAGTCCTCTCAGCCAAAATACAGCATGACTAGCAAATGAGAAATGTTACTTTCAAAATAAAGCAAATCACTAACATTTCTTTGTAAAGCTGCACCAGTTGGAGGGGTGTACAGAACAACCAAAGCATTATTCTTTCACTGTTGGTTTATTCTGGCTGATTTGTTTGATTAATGAAATCATGCTTAATCCTGCATTCTTATAGAAATATGCTAAAAATGTTTTTGATAACTGAGAGAATTAGAGGTAAAAATCAATTTTAGTGTTTTTTTTTTTACTACAGATAACCTCTCAGTGCCCTTACAAAATAAGACTGGCATGCCTAAAGAAATCTTCACTTTTTTGCACTTTTTTTAGATGTGAATTAATACACCCTTAGTGCCCTGTAAAGTATCTAAGGCAACAGAATGGGGTAAATGTGATGGACTCAGAATAACGTGCCCATGTTTATTGCAATGAAGGAACCAGTAAAATGTGTTTTAATCATTTTTGGATGACCATATTAAACTATATCAGACTTTGGCTATACAGACTATATTTGTTGGTAGGATCAATTAATTGTTGATTTTGTTCTTTGGAATCTGTTGACAATATAAAACAAATGAAATGAGAAATATCACCAGACTGACATGCAGAGCATTGAGTCATATCCGATTTATTTTGAAAATAACACCCGGAGGTTGCACTATTTAATCCACTGGATTTGACAATGGTGAGGAGAGACGCTGATAGAGAGGAGCACAAACTCAAGTAAAAGGGGGTTGAACCGAGGACGTGTGGTTTCTTGGAAAAGTGGCATGTGTGTGAGGAAGGCAAGTCTTTAGCTGGTCATCAGCCACTCTGGACTTTATACAACCACTGAGTCTGTCGCTCAATTAATTTGGATTCTAAAAACCTGCTTCCAAGTTTCTAACCATGAGGACAAACATATGGATTTACCAAACTGTGGTGTGTGTTGTAATCACTGTATTGGGCACAGGTAAGAAGGATATGTTCAACATCTACATGATTAATGTCTGCTGTGATTGATTTTTACCTTATATCTAAATCTAATCGGCTTTCTTCTTTTCTGCATATTTTCTATCCATTAAAGTGAGAAATATATTTTTAATTGAAATATTGTCAATCAGGACGGGGCGTAAAGCAGCCTACGTTCTGTTCTTAATCGGTTATTATGTCATTATTAACGGCATTGTATAAACATGTTGCCTGTCTAGTTGGTTTCGGCTCTTTCTCTTTGATGAATTACTGTGAGTGACAATTTAATAATGTTTGAAGGTGAGGCTAATGATACTATTTTTAAGGGAGAGTATAATTCCAAACTTTAAATAACTGTGTGGTGCAACAAAACTTTGAATGAAATAATTGAGCAACTCATCAAATTGCTCCTCATTTTAGGAATCCATTGATTCCCCTGGGGTTTCTCATTATGTACGTTTACCATTTAATTTACATTTCCAATCCCAAATTTGCAAGTAGATCTAAAGGTCTGTATAATTAATGCATTTATATTGTCTTGTGCAATATTATTTAGTAATTTAAAAAAGGATAATTCGCTTAATTTGAAGTGCCTCTGCTGTCTCTGTCTGTAATTAAACTTTTGATATTGGTCCCGGTCATTTTAGGTAGGCTAATAGACACTCCTGCATCACTTGGACTGAACAAGATGCGTTGCAAGTCTTCGGAGCACAGCCTATGTCGCACACGGCCAACCGTCATTTAAACGCATCCAAACGAACTCCGTGCCGTTCTTTTAAAAAGCGCAGGTTATCGAATGGTTACAGACACTAAGTGTCCCGGCTTACATCCGCCCCGCTGACATGTCACTGAGTAAAGCACTGAATCCATAGTTATCACCTCCAAGGGTGCCGACCCTGACCTCTGACTGCCCTGGAGTTGGGGAAAGTAAAATGCGCGCCCGGGACTCTGGCATTCGTGCGTTTGTCCCGGTAGAGAGATAGAAAAAGAGAGAGTGTGTGTGTGTGTGTGTGTGTGTGTGTTTGTGTGTGTTTGTGTGTGTGTTTGAGAGGTTAGGGGGGGGGGTAACATCTGGCTGCTCCCCATTTTGCGCTCTCTGAAGCAGATGTAATGTCTGCTTAATTCCCAGACAGAGGCACACCTTTAACCTGCTACTTTCCTGTTGCTCATATCATACCGTTTTTTCACACTGCCTTAAAATGTACACATTTTATGATTACTTTATCAATAGTTCTTTGTAGCTTATTTTCTAGAAAAGCGTCATTAAAATACTTATCCAGCTGACACTTAAGTTCTTTGCTCAAGGGCACCTAATTGGAAGTTCCTGAGGAAGGTCAGAGTGTCAGTCATTCACCTTTCCTATCTACATTTTCCAAGCTTAAAGCAGGACCCATGTAAGCTATGGCTGTCTCTTCTCATTAAATCTCACCTCTCTCACACTCGCCCATAAAGCACGTTTTATTATAATCTCCAACTTCAGCAAATGTTTGGGATTTGGAGATAGCAGGAGTTCGACTGCAAGGAAAGGAAGAGACTAAGTGAAATCTAATTGAGCAGCCTGGCCAGACATCAGGGCTGGAACAACACTGTGATGAGTGCCAGATGTGGTCCAGTGGAGCCCAAACATTAATAACAAGTCCTCCCAAAAAATCATTTTCAACCATGAGGAGCCTCTAAACGCCCCACAGTTTACAATATCCTAAGCACACACACAACGTCTTGTGTCGGAACTTGGCAAAAGAGCATGTAGCTGTAACTCGGTAGCATGATAGTTTACTGTGTGATTTATTTCGCACTTGCCCCTAATTATAAACTGAAAACTATTGTAACTAAATCCAGTGCATTTAAAGATGCTGCTATAGTCCTCCGAAACAAGCATTTACAATAGAACTCCATTCTGCTGAAGAATGGCCTCTTAACTTTTTCCAGTAGGTTGAAATGAATGATTTGTATCACAGAGGATATGAACTTAAAATATGGTTTTGTCCTGCTTTTGAACCCACTTGGATGTAATATACATGCCAATGTCTCTGGAATGATATTCTCTTTCGATGTTCTTCTTTGAAACAAATGGCTCTCAACAAAGACCTGTTACTAAAACGAAAGATAATTAATTACATGACCTTTATCCAACTTTGGCAGTTTGCCATTTTTCCACATACTGTATGTTTTCTATGTCAATAGCTGAGAGACTATACTTACAATGTATGCATACAACTTTATTAGGTAATAGAAATGATGAGTTGCATCAAAGCTTGTCTGCGAAAAGGGAATTCCAACTGCATCTTGGTTTGTTCACTTAAGATAAATGCCAATTTTGTTGCTCAAAATAAGGAATAAAAAAAAAAATGTCTCTGTAGTAGTGTAACAAAAGGAGACTTTTATATTTGATAAGGAGTCATGCATTCAAGTAATCGTAGGAATTATATAGGAATCACGGATATCCATCAAAATGCACCTACAATAACAAAACTGTAGCATTGCAAATACCAAGAAGTTATTAAAGGTTTTGGGAAAAAGTGGATTTGTGGACCATTCTAAAGCAGTAAAATGAAAGATGTGCTTCCATGAGCATCAAATCTATAACTGAGGCGCTGGAGGGCATCAGCCTGTTGGATGGGCATTCTTCTGTTCTTTCGGCTGTCTTCAGTTCAGCACCCCACAGGCAGCTTCCTTGGTTTGAAGCCGGAGTGCTGGGTAGAATTTTGATCTGGGTTTTGTTCCTGGACAATGCCTAGTCCTTAACCTACCACGGTTTGACCAGCACCGCTAAAGCATGATCTGAAATAAAGTTTTTCAAGAGCTGCCAAACAGCACAGTTTTCAGGGATTCAGCATTTGCACAATGATGTTTCAGTAGGATTCAGCAGTGCGGTTGCTAACATGCCAACAAGCATGGGGCTGTAAGCAAACTGTAGTCAAAGGATGCTTTCGTGGACAGCTGGCCAACCAGTTCATGTATGAGAGTGAAATAATTTTCATATTTGCAACACTTCCTCCATGCCAAAACTCTGAAACCAGTGCTCATGGCTCCCGGTGTTCTAATAGTCTAATAGGAGATATTCTCATCGATTTGACATCCCCAGCACCTTGAAAACAGTAGTGAAATGTTTGGCCATGGCTCCTAGTCTTTAATTGATAGCTGAAGTGTAGATACAGTCATAAAACAAGGGGAAAAAGAAAGGGGGCACAACATGCAAGCCAGGATGCCTTTTGAAAGAGGTTGTTTTTCTGTTATTTGGAATCACATGCCATTAAATTACCCTGCAGAGTATATCTGTTTGGAAAAAGAAATAAAAAATATGAACCAGAATTATTGCTGGTGGCTTTAGAGAGAAATGCCACCTTAGCAGTCCTCACAGAGATTGCCACTGGGTATATCAGTCCTTGTAGTGTTTATACCATATGGGATGAATGGTAGGGATGGGGAGGAAACCAATGTTCAAGACTTGCAAGCATTCACATCAATGGACAACTTAAGACAGTTCTATGATTGAAAAGTTTTTCATGTAAATGGTTACAAATATTGTCCATCGACAATATAACACTATGTCCAGAAAATTTGGGTTTAATTACATACTTTCATTCATTTGCGAATTCCGTAGTCAAGGCATGCTGACAACTTGTATGTTCATGCAAATGTTATTTCCATATGAGAAACAGGCGGTATCTACAACAAGAGATGAACCTGGCATTAGCAGGTCCCATCTTCTTCCAACCAAACAGGGAATCGAAAGGCTGTACAAAAACATTCAGATGTTGTGTCTTCACGTCCTTGCAGGTTTTTGTAGAAGGACTCATCAGTCCTTACAGAAGTATGAAAAGACTGAGAGTCACATGCTGGTTTGCACAGACTGCCCTCAGCCCCCTTTGGTACGAAACAGCCGATCGCAGGAACAGTGCGCACGCAAGTGCAAGAAGGTCAAGAAAAGCTTCAACTGCAGGTGAGTTCTATTTTCTTACTGTGTTTTCCTGAAACATTCCCCTCACTCTTACGCTCCTCCTATGTTAAATCCAGTATTCACATTTCTGTTGTTTATCGTTTGTTCATCTCTCAACTACTTCCCGTGTGATTCTACAGAGCTTTCAACTTTCAGCGGCACAACAGGAAATGCCACTTGCTTCCTTTTGACCGCTTCACCCATGGTGTGCAGAAGCAGGCCAACGTCAACTTTACTTTGTATGAAAAAAAAGGTAAATGTTATTTATTTATCTTTAGAGGCAAAGCCTCTTAATGTTGAGTTTATGCCCTCTGGTGTTTTTCTCATGTGAACATTCAGGTGCAGATAGATTTACACATGCAAATAGTTGGTGATTGCAGGTTGTTCTACTTGCGCCGGCTCCCCGCTCTTTAAGGTCTTTGGTTTTTTTGTTGACACAATAAAAGCAACGACCCCCCTCACACCCTGCTGTTTAATCACTCCAGTCAGGAGAGTCGCACGCATCAACATGTAGCAGGCTTAAGTGTCATGTAAACAAAAAAATTCATTGTTTACAGTTGGAACGCAAAGGCTTTCACCGGTGCAGGCTGTGGAATCTAGCACTTTAGAATTTACTGCAAAATTTACAGAAACTCCCACTGGTGACATTTAATGAACTTCTGGCAGTTGTCAGTTGGGAATAACACACAAGCTGTGAAATACTTAAAAGCTCCCTCTAAAAACGTCTTATTGACCATACATGGGAAATTATATTCCAGGCGGTCAAGGCAGCCAAAGCAAATCAACTTTTAATTGAATAAACGGTGTATAAATCGACGCACACTGTTAGACTTAGCTGTAATTTCTACAGTTACTTACCACAAAATGCCCAGTAAAATACGATAATTTTCTTTTCCGGTTAATTACTGTAATAAACATTGCATTATGGGTATTAACATTTCATTTACAGTGATTTACTGTATATTTTGAATTTGCGGTAAGAGTACACAGAAACAGTTTGTAGAAGTGAGATGATGAATGAATGTTTTCAAATGCTTTTTATGCCCTTTGTTCTTACTTAGATTATATAAGGGAGTGTATCATCAGCACCAAGGACAACTACAGAGGGAGGAGGTCTTGGACAAAGTCAAACATCACTTGCCAAGCTTGGTCAGATAATAACATCAATGAACACACGTAAGTCCTCTCTTTTCAACCAAGAAAGAGTATGTATGTTACATTTTTGCTGGGAATAAGCAAAGCAAAATGAGAGGAGGAATGGTTATAAACATGCACATTTGACTTTGACGATGCAGTGCCTTGCTTGATGACACTTTTTAAGGAGTAGATGGTGTGAATAATTCACTTCCCCCTGCCAGATTTCTGTGGATTTGAACCAGCAGCCTTCAAAGTCTGCTTCTCTAATCTTTAAGCTGCCGCCACCTTCCCGGATGCTCCTTTTCTATTTCTCTGTGTCTGATATTGAACAGGCCTCAGCATCTGATTTATAGATGCTGCTTTAGATCATCCCCTGCACCTCAGGGGTTAAGGGAAGGTGGAGGCTCAGAGTTGGCTGAACGTTTAGCCAGAAACAAGTCTGACTTTTTTTCAACACATGCAGGGATGTCCTCTCCATTGAGGTTGTTTTCCTGCTGCACTCATCAGGTGTATCCCAAAGATGTTTTCCCTTGGCTACAGATCAGTGAATTTGTGACGATGGTTCTGTGCCAGCATCTCATTAGTGGTGCTCATTAGTTACAAGATATTTTAACTGCGACAGGGTGGGGGTTTGAGAGACAGAGTAATAAGAGTTTGAAGGAGTGCAGAGTGAAAAATAGACAGAAGGGAGGAAGAATTTAAAGGAAGAAAGTGCAGAACTGTATAGTCATGTGTTCTCTGTTGTCCAGCTGAGCTCACAAAGCCATAGACATACTGAGAGAAAATACAAGTTCAGTGGTTCCCCACAATTAAAACACATTGCAGTGTTTATCGCCATCCTCTCCTCTTTTCCTCCCTTCCTTTTTCAGAAGCAGCTCTTTACATTAGGAATCCTTTGTCATTGTTTATTTGACACACGGTTCCAGTCCTCGTCCCAGATGGCAAATGTAACATCGCCCCGGCTTGTCAGCAACTTTTAACTTTCAAAGGGTCAAAGGGATCTTTACTTAAGGGAGATTTAGTGCCACTGTGGGGTTACCTAACATGGGACTGTCCCGCTGTTTGAGAATTACCACCATAATGAACCACGCACCGTTTGAGCTTCAGGTAACTATTATTTTCATGCTTCACCGATCAGCGTGGGCCAGGGGTGATTTCTCAGGAGGTTCCCTTCCAGGAATGGGACTTCCACCTGTTGACTATATTTAGTTTTTGAACCAAGGTTCTGAAAGAAGTCTGTATTGATGTCCAGCCAAGCATGGAGAATGGAAAATGTGTGTTCATATTAATAACAATAGATAACATTGCAACCATTTATTAATTCCCATAGGGACATTCTTTTATTTTTCTACACATTTCTACTGGGCGGTCAGTGAGCTGGCTCAGCTACAGAAACACACAGCTGCTTGTAGAGAGTTGGATGAGAAGTTTGATACCACTGTCCGGTCTGCATGGTAAAAATGAAGCAATAGCACTAACAGCCAATTAGCTTAGCTTAGCACAAATCCAGGATATAGGTAGAAACAGCTAGCATGGCTTGTCTGATGGTAAAACAATATGATATTGAACTTCTCCAACTCTCAGCACAAAAGTAAATTAGTGCATTTTCCAAAATTGCACCACTCCTTTTACTTGAGCAGTTTAAAAATGTCAGCTGTCACACACTTCTTCCAAAAATCCTTATTTATGTCTTAAGATACATAAAGTCACTGCTCTCGTTGCTTTCATCTCTGAATACTGCTACATCACTGCAGCATAGCTATCTTTTTGTTGCATGCTGTAAGACATTTTTGCAGCAGTTACTTCAATTCTAGATTTGATCTTTAGTGATATACAAGATCTAGCCAACAGGTTTTGCCGGCCCAGAGAGCAAAGCATGTGTGTCTGCGCTCCGATGGGAACAGACTTTGGCAAAGAGATGAATAACTGGCCAACATCTGTTAGTGCAACATCATTATGGCTAACTTGCTCCCATGCAGCGGCCTTTTACAGACTTTCACCAGATGCAACCTTTTTTGTAAAGTGAGGGACCTTGTAATTCCATTTATAAATTAGGATACTGTATTACGATAGCAATGTATCGAGCTTATGAGTTACACACAACAGATGTGAGTTTTGGCACTTTGCAGAGTGCTGCAATGAGGGGAACAAGTGTTTTGTTGTAGTTACATGCATGAGTAAAATGTTTAACCCTTCTTATATTTTTCTGTAGTTGGGACTATGGTCTGTAGCTCAGGACTTTGCCCTTTTTCTTTCTTCGCTAAGTTCAATGCTTGAGACTTCTTCCAGTTTTGGGTTGAATGATGTTATGCATTAGTGTAGAAGCCTTGCTTAAGCCCCAGGGCACGGAGGGGAGAGCAGAGCAGACTCCCCCAAGAAAAGAGTCATTGTCTGGGGTAGTGTGTTCAGACAAGCTGCTAAAGGGAGGGTGGACTGGTTCTTTTCTTTTCTTTTCTCCTGCACATGTTGTTTCTTTTTAAATCATCAATTAAACACAGAGCTCTCGCCTTTGTGCACACTCCATTTTGCACACTTTTTCTTTTTTAAGCACTTAAGTCAGTCATTTCACTTGTTTCTTTTCACTTTTCTTCTATGGCTACTAAGTTTGTCTCCTGTCTTCCCTCTCTGTCTCCCTTGGTGGGAGGGGGGAATGTGGTCAGCATGGATCAGGGGGTGCTGACATGCCAGCGTTTCATCATCCTGCCCTGACAGGAGACACATTTCACACACTACTCATTTAGTATTGGAGTCTCATGCTGCTACTCATTGTTACATCCCATATGTTTGGACTAGCCAGGATCTTTTTCTTACAGTCTTACAGTTGCTAGCTCCCACTGACGTGAGGTACCCGATGACAGAGAGGGATTAGGTTTAAACGTGTTCAAAGGCTGCCAGCAAAAGACCTGCTTGGTCTGCTCCAAGTGGTTCGTAGCATTGTTCTGTGCTGTTGGTGGTTACTGTGCTGTGACAGTCTGCCTGCTTCACACATGAGGGAGCTGGGATATGGTAGGAATCAGTAAGGCAGTCATGCAAAAGGTGCAAACCTGAAGAGAAGAACCATATCGATGACTTACTTTGCATACGATTTAAGAGACTGTTCATTCTAGGATTGCAAATGTAACCTGGTCACACTATAGGCACTAGCATTTCTTAGAATGAAGCTTAAATCTTAATGTCAATGCTTTTTGAATTTATTTGGTTTGTTAATGAGAGCACTAGCAGACAGGTACGGTACTGTTTACACCACTGGAGCAGCCAAGTGTGCAAGTACTCCCTAAAATGTATTTGTACAGCTTACAGTATCCGTTAACAATTTAAACCATGTCTGTCTACTCCCCTGTAGGTTTTATCCTGATAGGTACCCAAATCAAGACCTGAGGGAAAACTTCTGTCGTAATCCCAACAATGACCCTGGTGGCCCATGGTGCTACACCACAGACCCCAACGTACGAGCCGAGGAGTGTGGCATACCACAGTGTTCAGAGGGTAAGACAAACGAGATCACCCATCAATAACATTTTGTCAAAATAATTTTGATTAATATTACAAATTTGTTGTTATGTATCGTTTTAAGAGGTGTTTGAACATTTAATTTATGTCTGTAGTTTATTTACATCTTGAAGTCATATGTTGTGTTTGCATTCATCACTAGAGGGAAGCAAGTTTTGATGAATGTTGTTTTCTTTGTTGACCAGAAGTCTGTATGATGTGTAATGGGGAAGATTACCGGGGCAAAATGGACCATACGGAGAGTGGCAAGGAGTGCCAGAGATGGGACTCAATAAGGCCTCACAAACACCACTTCCAGCCCAAAAAGTAAGCTGCAAAGCTGATAATCACATACACTAACGTTTCTCACGGACAATGCTGCACACACCCATGACAGATGGTTAAATAACTGACGCTAATACTCAGGAGAGGTAGACCTCACCAGTTGTTATGACTCACTTCTCTCCTTCTAAATTCTTTCGTTCCTCCTCGGTATCCTCTCTGTCTCCTCTCTCAGGTATCGGCAAAAAGATTTAAAGGACAACTACTGTCGTAATCCAGATAATCGTCTTCGTCCCTGGTGCTACACCATGGATCCCAAAACTCCGTGGGAGTACTGCAACATTACTTTGTGTGGTAAGAGCCTATGTACTTTATTTACAGTACTCTAAGTGTGGGGTTTATGTGGACAAAGTCTTTGACAAATCAACTAAAGACCTTTAACTGATGTATTATTATTATAACAGTATGTATCACAAAGTTAGAAAGCCATTAAAAGAACCAAAAGTGGACATGTCATTCAGGATCCCTTGCTTGGTTTTGACATTCTGTGGTTGGGTGCTACTTGCTAATGATTTGAGGACGCTTGGGGGTTTGTTACATTCAGGACTTTGGTGGTTGTGGTGGTCGGAGTAAGAAAGCTCTTCTTATCCCCTCCCTCAGTCACATAAGGCTTTTGTTTCTCCGGCTGGGTGTTTCATGTGGTGCTTGACTTCAACTGCTTCTACCGAAACAAGGGAGAGTAAATAGGTTGTTTGTAAAAGGGAAGGGTCTGACTTCAGTGAGCCAGAAGTGTTTTTCTGAGACTGTGGCTGTAAAATGGTGTTGGACAATAGATGCTATTATACAGAGATGCCTCACATGGCCATCAGAAGGCTTAATAGTTGTTTTAGTGGTATGAAAATCATGATGTACATTATACAAACAAGTGACAAATTAAAGGAACATAATGAATGCAGATGTTGCCATACAAGACACACAAAGATACTTGAATGGTTTGCTTAGTATGAAAATGATGTGAATCGTATATAATAGCCAGATCTCAATCCAGTTGAAAACCTGTGGGATTTTGTATTGACGTGTTTGACAGCACTATCTAACACTATAATCAAAACACTGTTGAGACATCTCACATGTGCTACTCAGAGAACCGAGGTTACACAAGCAACCTGATGTTATTCATTAAGAGGAAATGCCAAATTGTCTCCGGTTCCAGCTTTCGCTATTTTTTAGAATAAAAAGTATAGACTAAATACTTGGTTAATTGTAAAAATGATCTACAGATTAAATAATGATTAAAATAATCACTAATTGCAGCCCTATTGTATTTGATAGGGTACTATATGTTTTTAGACATATATGTTGAGGGTATAAACAATATAAATTCAGTCATATTACATTTGACAGAATCTGACAGAGTTGTACTTTACATAATGTGTGCCTTCATATGTACTACAAAAGACAGAGGGAAAAGAAAACAAAAAGAGGAGACGCCATTGAAGAATTTATTCTTTTTTTTCTTTGAAACCTCAAGGAAATATTTCTTCATGCACACCCACAAACACACGGAGCATCTCTCTTTGTCTCTGACACATACACAAATGTAGTTTACAGTACAGGTTATGATTTACAGCAAGGGTGGAGGATCTGCATTTGTCCAGATGTGTGCATCCCTCAATGCCTGCCCTCAGAAAGATAAAAACCATTGACCTGTACCACGCAGTGCACATAGACACTGGCATGCATTACATCAAGCCAAAGAATCCCTCTTTTCCATCCACCTTTTCATTTCTGCCTCAAAACATTCCTTTTCCTCCTCCATCTTCTCCCATCTCATTTGTCAAAGGCTAAAGAAACAGAGACAGAAATCCGGAGGGGAGAAGTCGCTCCCCATGTACTGCTATTCCTGCAGAATTCCATGTAAAGATGTTTGGAATAGTTTTCCAGTGGATAAAGTTGCCCCAGCCAGACCGGGTTGGATGTGATATCTTTGGTTGGGTTGCAATAAACAAATTCACCAGAAACAGAACTTTAGTGTTTAATGTTGATGCAAACATGCATTCATAAGTATGATCAGGCTCTAGGTTTTTCTTACAACAATCTGTAAAATTGTGTGCCGTCAGCAATTTCAATGCATATTGTTGTTGGAGGTCCCTACTGTAGGTGCAAGAATGTGGGGCACCAATGTTATGAATACACAGAAAGTTCCCTAACACAGCTGAGACAAGGTTTAAGTTAGGAATCAAGTTATTTAATGTCAGATGCACAACAATATACAGAAGCAGTCGTTGTCACTGAAAATCTTGGGTCTCAGGCTCCCTTTTAGCCTGGTTGACACCAGACCCTTCTCAGTTGTAACTGAGAGTGACTTGCAGAGCAAATTTGCAGAACCTGGGTGATTTGGGTCTCTGATTATCCTGTTGACCTTCTTCCTGCCTCACTGGCTGAAGAGGTCCACCATGGATGATGACTCTGTCCCAGTCAAGTGCTGAGCAGTTTTCACCACCCTCTGTAAAGCCTCATAGTTAAGGGGGGAGTAACTGCCATACCAGGTGGTGATGCAGTCACTCAGGATGCTCTTAAGTGCACCTATACAAGTTCTAGAGTAGCCTGGAGTCCATGTTGAACCTCTTAAGCCTGCGGAGGAAGAAGAGCCGTTGTATAGCAGACTTTGTGATAATGTTGGTGGGGTGAGTCCAGGGCAGATCTTTGCTGATGTGAACCCAGAGGAACCTGAAGCTGCTGACTCTTTAAAAATGTATGGGGAATGAAGGCGGGGAGTGCTACTGTTTTTGATCATCCGTCTCTATGTTTAACATGACACATTCTTCTGGGGATTAACATCTCCCTTCTTCGCACCCCTTCCTCCCTCTGCCTTTGGTTTCTACACCTCCCTGTCTTTAGTAATCCTTCTTTCTCATTCTTACACTCACAATTACAATGTATGTCTTTTGCTTTTTTGCTAGATTCTGACTCGAGTGAGGACACAGATGTCAATGTAACAACATCCTGTGTCCAGGGAAAAGGCACAGATTACCGAGGCACAATGAATGTCACTCCGGATGGTGTGACATGTCAGCGCTGGGACTTACAGTTGCCCCATAACCACTCCTTTCTTCCTCAGAACTTCAAATGCAAGTGAGTAATGTTTGTATCATGGCCCCTTAACAGCTTGAATTAATTTCTGTCCGCTGTGTCAAGGAGGTGAATTGTTAATTTTGAGCATTTGTCTGTTGGAATGCCAAAAAAAAAAAATATGAGCATGAAACATAATAAATAACAGCTTTGCTGTAAAAAAAAATACATCAGCACCATCATTTAAATTGTAGTTTGTGTATGTGTTTTAGAGATCTCAGAGAGAACTACTGCCGTAACCCCGATGGTGCAGATTACCCATGGTGCTTCACTACAGACCCTAATCAGAGGATAGCCAACTGCACCAACATCCCCAGGTGTGATGCTGAGGCCACACAAAAAATAGGTAAATTACTGTACTTAAAATTTTAAAGAAAACAACAAAATAGGCTTATTTATGTTCTTTCTGAAGGTTAGACGAGAAAATTGATACTACTTTCACTGTAGGCTAACTGTTTACCCTTGTTCCTGGTCTTTTTGCTAAGTTAAGCAAGCTGGTGGTTCTAGCTACATATTTACCTCACAGATATGAGTGAATTTAACTTTATGTATTTCCCAAAATGGCATACTATTAATTAAAGAATACTGATGTTTCCTAAGCAATACACTACAAAAGAATTTAAAATATCAATGTTGTTTCTTGAATAATGTGATTGGAATACATAACTAAAAATGCTGTCATAAGCCAAGTGCATGTTTTTGCAAAGTAAAGTTACACAGACACTTTTTATGTAGTTCCCGTAGGTCTGGGCCACTTGGCAGCATGCTGCCCAATGAATTCCGTTTCATGGAAGAACAACAATACCAGACTTCGGCATTACTGCTTGCTATCGTTTCCCATGTTTCTCTGCTTTACATTTACAGTAAGATTACCACACATGTTAAACTGCAGCCAGTCTGTTTGTAACTTACTACAGCCCCTGTTCTGTTTCTGTTTAGGAACATACATTTTAAGGTTTAAAGATTGCTACCACCGGTTACATAGGGGCCCTTGACATTCAAGTCATTTAAACCACAAAACAAGCCAAAAATCTGAACTTAATTATGTTATGTTTGCATCAATGAGAAAGACAGCCACCACCCAAATCATGTATGTACTGTAGTTCTTTGGGTAATGCTCACTCACTGATTGCATGTAAGTGTTTGAGAAACTGCCGGGCTGAGTAATTCTATGCTATCCTGGGAATATTTAACAAGAAGGTCTGAAATAATAATATCCCTTTTCTTCCTTAGAATGTTATGAAGACAACGGAGAGACATACAGGGGCACTTTATCCATAACTCGATCGGGGATTCCCTGTGCAGACTGGTTGCATCACATAAACAGGTAATACAGTTGTTTATTCTGCATATTAACTGTTTTGTTTTGCTCTTACTTTTAACTCCTAGTCAAGCTTTAAGGTGCAATATGTAATAGTGACAGCTAGTGTTTAAAATAGTTACTGCAGTAGGCTACAAATTCAATATACCGTGGCGAGTCGTTTCCCCCGCCCCCTCCTCCCAGACTCAAAGTTCACAGAGGCTGCAAGGCTGAGACTGCAGCATCCACAACGATGTTGCTAGATGCGTTAACAGTTAGCAGGGTTAGCATGGCAGCGTTAGCCAGGACCAGTCAGGATCATTTTACTGGCTGTGTCTCAATTGTTTTTGCAAGTAAGGGGTAGCTATGTAATTTAATGTGAGTACACAAATGTTGAAATGACATAAAATGACCGTCCCTTGCAGCCGTGATAAATTAGACTGAAGCTAATGCTTAGCTGTACAGGAGGAAATTAGCCAACTCAGTGTTCTTTTGGGCTCTGAGCTGTCTCCATCTTTCAAACACATCTGCAATATTTACCCAGGGTTTGTTACATCTCTGGTCATGTTTTTTTAGGTTGGGTAGAATATATATCTGTTGATCCTGTTTGTTTACTGCTTTCATGGCTGTACTAACCTTACAGCTGTAGCACACTATGTTTACGTTTTTACAGGTATATCTGGCAACCCGGCCTGGCTGTCAAACTGGGCAGTTGATAACAACACACAGGCCAAACGCAAAGGAAAATTTCAAAAGGAGAAAATACTGGCATTAGCATTGTTGTAAGAAAAGATAGTTTTCACCTTAGTATGATTCCTTAATATCTGCTTACGCATTGGGGTCATTTGGGTATTTATTACAGTAAATATATATTACATATTGGACCTTTAAGCTCTACTGAGAAACCCTGAAGATGTTGAGAGGCTCACATTCTTTTTAGCTGAGTTGATGAGTGTTTGTTGATGACTTAGCTCCCATTGCCTTGTGAAAATCCCCTTCATATGAATGAAGCTAAGCAGTAAAAACAAACAGCAAGAGGAAATCAGGGGGTTCCTCAGGGGTCAATACCAGGCCCAATTATTTTTCATCTATCTGACGAGAGGAAACCCTGTTGTGACCCATCCTGACAGAAAGGTTGCCCACTTCAGAGTGTTTGCTTCATGCTTAAGTCAGGCTGTTGGAATTACTTAATTTACAGGAATTTTAAAAGCCAAAATGGCACAGACAGATGGACATGTTCCAGAGCCGACCCCTGACCCCAGGAAGTGCTTTCTGAGGAAAGTAGATCAAAGCCAATCAGCTCCCTCGCATAGACTGCAACCAGACATGCTGGCTACCCTGCACAAGGTCAAGGGTCATCCCAGGAAAAACTGCTGAGAGCTACAGCTTGTTTAACATTCTCCTGGGATGTGGAATTATCTTCACCTCCTGACAAATTGTCGACCATTGCTTAGCATTTTAGTATTATTTTTGTGGGTGTGTGTCCAAACTCCCACTGAGTAATTGCTTTTCAGTAATATTTTGGATATCATTATTTTGGATTACATTTAATTCTCATAGAGCCAAGTAGAACATTGTAATAAGACACAATTAAATGTGAATTCCTACAAATGGGGAGCACAACTAAATCGTTCTATAGAGGATGTGGCTCCTGCTGGTCTCAGCCCTGCTGAATGCTTAGTGCATACTTTTACACTCCCATGAGTACTCTTCACCAAACTCGGTGTTTCCTTCTACGGGCTTTGTGCAGAAAATGCAGTCAATTCATTGCACTATAGGAAAGCCAGAGTCAGACTTTCCAGGCATACCATTGTTACTTACAGTGTGTATGTACAGTGTGGGAGTGATGGTGTGTGTGCGTCCCCATGTATGCACATGCTTGTGTGTTCTTAGAGTGTGTCTATGAATCTTAATTAGACATGGCCCAGTGTTAGTTATGTGTGCAAAATATTAAATGGAATATGAGAATCTGTATTTGTGTGTTTTACAGTGGGGATTCTCACTCTACAGAATCACATGTAGGGCTGGAGAAGAACTACTGCCGGAACCCAGACCGGGACAAACATGGCCCCTGGTGTTACACCAATCCAAATAACCGTTTGGCCTGGGACTATTGCAAACTGCGGCACTGTGAGTGGCTTAATTAACCTCTGTCTACAGTAGATACAGTATGTACCTTTTAAAGTGACAAATGAACAGGCAGAGTGTTTATTTCCAGTGGTGAGAGTTCAATTCAGTAACACAAAGTGTGTGTCTTTCCATAAGCGTTTAGAAATGTTTAGAACTTTGATTCCTTTCTTAGTCGCATTTCTGAAAGCACAGCACATCTATTGCTGCCAATACAGATGCAATTGATGCAAGTATGTGTATATATATATATATATACATGCTGTAGTTAAAAGTAGGAATGTGTGAAATGTTGAGAAAAGACTTAGCAGACTTTTTAGAGGTCTGCACATTTTCACACTTGTGGGCACCTGGCTAATTACTGCAGAAAGCAGGTGTGGACTGTTGGTTTCAGGGAATTCCAAAACTGTCACTGTCTATTCGTTTGAAAGCATATTTTCATCACTTTGCCTTTGAGATGCTTGCTTTTAAATATGTATGCACATAAAAGAGTGTGTATTTTGTGTTTGTCTGCAGAAATTAACAGTACTTGTCTGCAACATGCCATGAAGCCCAAAAAAGTGGGGAAGGTATATTAGAATGTGTAGTAAGGTCAGCAGCAGACTCTGATCAAGCAACAAGAACAACAACAACAGGTGGCCTAAAGTTGTTAAGGCTAATGCTTTTACTCATAAAATGTCACCATGACGATTTGGTCCTGATCAGCATCCCTGACCCCTTTAATCTTTCAGGTAAACACAACATGCATAGGCAAGTATGTGACCAATGCCACATTTTGATTACAGCTGCTTCTGAAAGAGCATTATTAATTGGCATTCAGTATAAATAAGAAGACAGTGTTGGTATATGGGTGCAGTGCAATGAAATAACACAAGTGGTCTAGCTTTGCAGTCTGTGTAGACTTCAACTAAAATGTCATAACTTTGTTGTCATACAGATGGTCTAGTGGCTTATGTGATCTGTTAGCTGTGGTCTTGTCCAATTACCAGAGAATACATGATGCTCAAACATCAAACAGATGCAGGTCTGCTTCCATCCTTTTACTGGGGAAAACACACACAAGCAGCCGGACCCACTATTTTCTTTTGGCTGGTTTCAATCTGGTCACTTTTAAGAGCCTCTTTTAAATGGCTGTACAATAATTTCCATAATGTAAAACATATCTTCCATGAAGGTTTTGGGGTCTCGAGCAAATTTATTTGCTGTGGTTGCTGAGTGTTATAGCCTCCAACAATGATTTAGAGATAAGTCTTTACAAAGTAAAGACGGGTGCCTTTTTAAATTAGGTTTAATGTTTTGTGTGTTAATGTATGGTTAGTGGTCTAAATTATTTCCTGCTGCTGCTGTGAGGTCTCTTCTTACTGTTGTGCTTTTCTTTACTTCTATCAGGTGAATCAGCTACAGTGGCTCCTCAACCGATCAGTGAGTATTGCTTTGGCTTTTATCAGTCTAGTCCTCTTCCTCGTCCTCTTATCTATAATCTTGTCCATCTAAAATGCACCATAAAAATGTCTTCTCGTTTAGCTTTAACTGGGCCCAAGATTTCATGTTTTGTGCATATAAACACAAGAATTGTTGGAGGACACCAAGTGCAAGGTTCAGATGGCAGCTGGGTTGTGAGCATCCAAAGAGAGTAAGTCATTTGACATAATTGTTTTTCCAAAATGTTTCAAATGTATCCGTTTTTAGGCTTTTATACCTACTGTTATGTTTCTTTTTCTTAGGAAGATTCATTTGTGCGGGGGTTCATTAATCAGAGAAGATTGGGTTTTGACAGACCAACAGTGCTTCACCTCCTGGTAATACTCCACCTTTTCATCTCTGTCTGACAAACTTTTACCACATCCTTCTCTCATTGACCTGTTCCATATCTCAAACCTTTTCTTTTTGGGTTGCTGCTCTCTTTTTAATACTGTTTAACGTAAAGATGTGGGGTGTATCCTGTTTACGGAAGGTTACTCACTCCCCGACAGGCTTGACCTGAGATATGGAACAGAATGGTTTGCCCTGAAGATCTGTTTAACTTCTTTAGTTTTCTGTGTCAGAGCCAGTCATATACATATAATATCTCCACATCTGAAGTACTGACTTTAAAGAAAATGCCCCTATCTCTGTTGTTGTGTACAGTTCTCTAAGTATTGCATATGGTGTACATCAGTGGCTTTTAGCAAATTTTTTTAGGCCTGATGTCGTGGAAAAACATTCTCTCTCTGCTTTTTGCCTTGCTCAAATGTGTCTGTTAAAAGTGAGACCACTGTAGGTCTAATAAAGGCTGTACAGTACCTTAAAGCAGTACTCCAGCCATTTTAGTGTTGCACTTTCCATTAAGTTGGGAGAATCACTAAAAAAGATCGAAGCAGCAGAGTCCAAGATATCCTGACACTAGTATGGGTACAGGTAGGTTTACAACTTACATCTTGGTCCTTGTGGTCATCAGTGTTCCAGATCTCAAGGATTACAGTGTGCAGGTTGGTCTGCGCCACCTCAATGAATCCTCAAGCCACCCAAGACTACGCATCTCTCGCCTGATATGTGGCCCAGAAGGATCCAATTTGGTTATGCTGAAACTAGAAGAGTAAGTTCTCAACTACTTACTAGGTTTCCACTAATTTATGTTCTGCTGTTAGGGCATAACTAGTCAAATGGAAAAATATTTAATCTTTTGTGTTGGACCAATTTCACCACATCAATTTTTACTGATCTAAAATAAATTACATCTCTTATTTGCCTTACATATGTTTTATTTTATTAGTTAATTATGACTATTATTATTTTTGTTCTAGTCCGGCCCCTGTGTCTGAAGGTGCCTCCACTATTCATCTTCCAGTAAAAGAGTGTCACATCACCGAAGGCACCAACTGCACCATGTATGGATGGGGGGAAACTAAAAGTACTGTCTTCTTTCACCAATATGACATGCCACTTTGCATTTCAACCACTATTCCTACAAGAATGTCTGTAACTTTTACACGGCATATCCTTCTCTGTTCAGACGCAGGACACGATGATGCACTGAACGCTTTGACCATGCCCATGGTCAACAATGACATGTGCTCACAAATTAAAGGAGATGCTGGGGAAAGCAGAATATGTGCTGGTGGCAAGAGAGGAGAAGGCGTATGTGATGTAAGAACAGTAGGGACCTGAATTCTACATGGAAACTTCCAATTATTTACTTTTTATCTAAAGAACTAGTCCCAATGAAAATGGTTTACATCAAACATATATCAAACATATATCGATATATATCAAAAGTGTCAAATATAAATGACAGTTTGGTTTAGATTGACAACAATACAGTATAATGTCCTTGTTAGCGTGCTGTCTCTCTGATATGTCATCCTCTACCCTTTCTTGCAGAAAGACAATGGCGGCCCTTTGGTTTGCCAGGAACATGAACGCAAAGTCATCATTGGCGTGAGCATCCAAAGGACAAAATGCGCCTCATCGCAGCCTGCACTTTTTGTTAACGTTGCTTTCTACTCTGAGTGGATATACAAAGTGTTCAAACTTTACCCCAGTTTGGAAAGGAACTGATCGTGTGGCGTGAAATTCAACCCCATGCATGACTGTACAACAGCCTGCAAGAGGAGGGCGGCGGCTTTGGGCCAACAAATTCCAAGACCGCTCTAGCATGGACCACAGGGGACAAATGAGGAAAATCACCTAACGGAAAGTGCCCATTTGGGGATTTTGTAGCTGAATTTGTCATTTTACAGAGATGACAGATTTGTGATTGAAGACTGGATAAACCAATTGGAATCTCATCCTTTCTTCCACTTTGCAAATGAAGACATCCCAGTTTTTCACCCTAAAATCATTTTTTACAACGAAAGTCTCTGGCACATTTACGGCATACTAATTGTATTTTGACATGCAAACCAAGACAATGACAATGACTCAGTATTATCTCCTGGAATATACTTGAATATGGACAAAACCCAGTTATCTGGAGGTTACCACATGAGTTACCCTCCTGTGACTGGAACCTTTTTAATGTGTTAAGTGGGACAAAACATATCTTATTACTTCCAACACATTTGATGCAGATGAATAATTGTGGTGTTATTTAATGTGAAGAAATATACCTGATCATACATTTAAGAATACCTTCCAAAACCAACCATCACCTTCTGACATAATCCAGCAAAGAACTATGTCATACCAATAAGGGAAGAAAATATAAGGATAAAAAGGTATGTATTAGGTAGTATAGACACTTAAAGTCCCAATGATAAAATTGTGATCAAGTCAAGCCTCTAATCCAGCAAAGGTCAATATTTGGCTTCAGATATAACAGTAGTTAGGTATATAAAATACACTATTGCTGCTTGAAATGCAAACTGCAGCAGCCTTGGCAAACCATGCCGTGCTAATTGTGTGCAGTAGCTGGACTACCTTTTCCCCAGTTAGCTGTAACTGTTAGATTCCCCGTGAGAGAGTCTATGTAGGACTGAGCAAACTGCTCCAAAATCTTATGCTAATATTTGTAGCATGAGAGAGAGAAGAGTCATGCCAAATATAACATGGCTATTTGGTCTCCAGTTTGGAGGGAACTTTGGCCCCTGGTGGGCTGTGAGTGGTCAGCAGGATATTTTATACTTTTTTGTTTTATGGAAAGAGACTCCTTATGTACATATTGTAAGTGCAGATTTATTGAGTATGGTTCTGCTGTGCTGTAAGATATTATAGGTCTTATAGATCTGGAATATGTTTGGTTCACTGAGTATTAACGTAATGTAATGGCTTCATCGGGCCTCTGATTATGTTCGATATTTAAAGAGACTGGTAGTTTGTAAGTAGTAGTTAGTATATTTATTTTTTTAAATTAGCAGAAGACATGGTTTGAAAATAATCCAGATTTTGGTGTGATATTTAGAATTTGTGTTTTTGTTCTGAGAGTAATTTGAAATAACAAGAAGACTGCATGGATGCATGGTTGACTCACAGGTAGTAGCCACACAAACATGAAATAACATGCTAGGTTACAGTATGCTTCATTTGGTTTAACCTTTAAATTTAGGAGTGCTTCTCGTGGGCTATAAGTATTGTTCTGCCCAGACTTTAACTGTATATACACAAACACAAATGCATGCACAAACACAAAAACTTGTCAAAATGTGCAATACTTTTATCCTATGATGTAAAACTATAGGCATTAGATTAAAGTACAAGAACATTTTATTTACAAAAATAAAACAAAAAACGGAAACATCTTACACAAAGTTTCTTGCATTTAAGATAATATAAATAAAGCCAAATAAGTAAACCAATACAGGAGATAGAGGAGGAGTACATTATCACTGACTACATGGCTACCCAAATGACCGCTTTTGTTTGATAGATGTCAGATCAACTTGTGCTGATGAGGGTATTTACTCAATCAGTTGGACTAGAAAAAGTTAGTTTTTCTAACAGATGTCTCTGTTTACAACCATTTCTGAATTAGGTAAATTTTGCAATTAGCCAGATGCCTGTAGCACTAAATGCCTTAAATGATGCCGAAATGGTGCTATGACTCCCCAATCATTAAAATAAGTCATATTTTACTCATATTTGTGTGGCTCCTACAGAAACGTTTAACAATGTATTATATTCTCAGCTCTGACATGACTGTTCTGAATATCACATAGAAGTACATAGCAAAAAAGGAACACACATTAATATTAGGGGGCTTTCCCATTAGACGTTGAGTAATTGCCATTGCGGTTGGTTTCAAAGACCATGACTGTATACATTTAAATTATAACTGTAGCCTTGATCATCCTCTTATAGCCTTGCACATGTTAAAACCAAGGTGAAAGTCTATGAAGCTTCATAAAAGGCAAATGACATATAAGATAAGTAAAATCCAATATTACGTATTCTTGGTTAATGTGGAGGATCAAATAATTGTGTTGTAAATTGTCAGCTGTGCTCTCATGGTGTTGTAACTGTTATTTAATTTACCTTCATGTAAATAGACCAGTGCATTCTGTACATTACACTTTGTAATTTTTGTAAATATTATACTTAAGTATTTTTACTACATGATCATTCTGTTAATATGTGTCTACACTATAAACTTTAAATATAACAGCTGCTATTTTGTGTTAGTGAGTTGTTTCTAAATTGTCTAGCCTTTGTATTATTCCTATTTTAATAAAGAACTTGATATTGTATTTAGCTATATTCTGTACTCCTGTTTCTTTCTCTTCTCATTTTCCCTTGTAATATGTTTAAAGGAATATGCCAGCAGCACACACTTATCTGTTTATTCTATTTTTGATAGTTTACTCTTTATGACACTCAGTGCAGCAAATTCTAGTGCATGATAAATAGTATTAAGTGGCTAAAACAACAGGGGTCTTTAATACAGTCACTGAAGGAGATGAGTAATAACATGTCTTGAGAAATGTTTGGATGACTAATGTGGACATCCCATACTTCATGGAGATACGTTTGGATAAGATTTTCAGCAGCACTGAAATGTTTGGTTGCTTAATGTGAAATTAGATAAACATAATGCCCCAAATGTAAGATTATGTTTTATGACCAGTAATGCAGATGTACTCAGATCATTTACGTCATAGAAAGAAGCAATACACATTTTTTTAAGTACTCAATTACAAGTAAAGGTCCTGTATTTGAAATTCTACCTTAGTAAAAGTAACGAAAATGTACTTTAAAAGTATTACGTAAAAGTACTCATTCTGCAGAAAAATGGGCCCTGTGTTATACATAACATTATTACTTAAGCAGCATTTCACTGTTGTAGCTGGTCAATGTGAAGCGACTGGCTCCAAGGGGTCGGGCCCAAACAAACAGCAATACTATAAAAGAGATCCCATCCATATTATCCAGCGGTAAATGATCCATGGAGCTATGATTTATGTCACAATGCTGTCGAGCATCCAGTTGAAGTTGCTCCTGCTCATGTATCCAAATATGATTTCTGTTATGACATTCTCTGTTAGCATTAAATCCCTCTAAAACCTACAACCTTTCAAGCAGAACCTGTGTTCATTGCTTGATCACAACTTGGCATATGGTACCTTATTTTCTGGGAACTCACATAAATAAAAATGATCATCACTTCTAAAAAAGAATTAAAAGAATTACCCTCTTTTTCATTAACTTTTGTCTTCTTTACAAGTCACATACCTTTACAAATTTAGTGGATTCATTTAAGATCCATTAGGACTGTCTGACGAATAAAGGTTTACAACTTTCAATTTATAATAACATGCAGTGCATTTGAAACAAAAAATGAATGCAAGAGACACGATTGTAACTCCAGTCGTCTGTCGCCCTCTGCTGGTTAGAATGTGTCCCTCCAGTCTAGAAATTGCAGCTGCACCCAACTATACAAACAGCAGTCACACATTTAGTCTAGGTTGCCATGTGGGTTCACATCCCCGGGCTGCTGTACGAATAGAAACCTCTCATCTGTTTGAAACGGGCTCCATGTAAAAGTAATCCCCTGCTGGTTCCAGCACTGTGCCACAGGGAGGTCTGCTCTTCCTGTCTCAGTTGCCAAAGGGAGGGATGTCCTTGCATCTGTGTGATGGTGAACCAATGGGAAAGTGAATCTATTATCCCTGTGGAGATCCAGTGGAGTCTTGTCTGCCATGGTCTGGGCCATCATGTTATTAGACTGATGGATGAATGAGGGTAGGACCGAGATGGATGTCAGATGTCCAGAATTTGTCAAATCTGAATATCAAAGATTGGTGAAATCTTTAAAATCAACAGCAATGCAATCATTTTAGAGCCTAGACAACACAGATTTGATGAAATAGCAATTGTTTGCATGATCTCACCTCTTTCTGCTGGGAAAAGGTAGCCATTTTGCAACGTCCTAGCAACAGTGTTGTAGGTAGGGGGGGCCTCTGGATTTTCACAGTAGACTCTTGACACTCCTGTTGCCTTTAAATCAACACATAGTCCAAATGTGACTATATAGTAGACCAAAAGCCATTTTATATTTCACAGTTTTTTAATCATGTTAATCATTAATTAAATATTACATGTTAAAGCTCCTAAACACTTGGCTTTACATTTGACGTATTGCTCTATAACATTAGGCCTACATTAATGACTAAGTAGGACTTCATTAAAGTTAAAATAAAGCATCTTTAAGTATTATTTAGCAAGAATTTAAAACTAAAAAACTCAGCAAACTGGCCTCATCAGGACTGTTTGGGTGTAGTTTGATCAAATTTGATTGACAGTGTCCAAAAGCACACCAGCTGTTGCAAGATGTTGATTCCTTCATTGTCTGTGATTTAGAGCCTAATGTTCAATGAGAATTCCAACACAGCTATCACTGTGCGGAATATTGAAGTTTAACATTTACCGTATTTGAATTTTACTGTCATTACGTATTTAAATTATGCTTGATTTGCATTATCATTAGATGCATGTCCATACATGTTACTGTTATTGACATTCTATCTTGCACTTTCATTGTTTTATGAAGGGCTGCTTCTTCTATATTTTTGTATGTTATGGGGGGTAGGGGGGCTCACATGGGTTCTGATTCCGAATTCATATCCTGTAAATCTTTTAATATGGAAAGCACTTTGTGCTTAATTCTTGAAAAGTGCTATACATTATTATTTTTATTATTGATATTGTTGTTGTTGTTGTTGTTGTTAGTAGTAGAAGTAGTATTACTCAAATGCTGTTAAATCCTGGTTAGTCAACTGATTGCATGGGAATATGATTCACATATGACACATATACACACCTGTTGAGATGGGAAGCCATGTGGTATTCTTGGACTCACAGGAAGAAAATCTCTTTGCTTTTGAAGGTCTGCAGGTGTTATGGAGAATACATTTTGTCAAATAATCTAGGATTATGCGTAATGTTTCTAGGCCTTGCCATAAACACACTCACACACACACACACACACACACACACACACACACACACACACACACACTTACTCTGTGTACTGCTCCTCTGTTTGGCTTCTCTCCTCCATTTAGCCCGTCTGTTTGAAAACCAGACCTTTGAGAGACAAACAATCATCTAGAGACAATCAGCAGAAATATGAAATATGTGATTCTGTATGAGCACTGTAATGATTACAAATCATAGCTCTACCTTGATGGTGTCCTCGGGAAGTTGGATCTCAGCGGACAGTTTCTCTCTCGTGTACATATCTGCATACTGGCTGTGAGAGAACTCTGATCCGGGAGATAGAAACATATATTTAACTGAACTGGGCTTCTCTGAGTGCAAAGAGGCAGTTTTGTGTTAGTCTGAGACATGCGTGGACTTTTAAGTCACCTTGCTCGAGTGCTGTGCTCTGCTCCGGGGTGAAGGTGGTGCGGTTGCGCTGCTGGACAGCTTTAGGCTTCTGGTCATTGCTGCATACTGTCTGAGAATTTTTTCTCTCAATCACTTCGTCTTGGATCAGGGACTCTGAATCTGCACACACACACACACACACACACACACACACACACACACACACATTTAAGTAACAGTTTTTATTATATAAAATTAGATAGGTCTTTTGGGGAATTGTGCAGTTTGTTCTTTGTATACTAGCAACTGTCCTTATGATAATAATCAGCTGGTGGTCATCTATTTTTCAATAGTCCATTGACCTTCAAATGTGACCTACCCTGCTCAGGCCTGATCTGCGCATTGATCTCCATGCACATCGGTCCGTGGTCCAAATGGATCTTTCTTACGATCCGGTTTATAGACGACACCTTGCGGAACACAGTGTGCAAAGAGCATCATGTCAAATGTATGGAACATTCTCACTTTCAATAAAGCATTTCAATCTCACTTACGCTGGGAATTTTGGAGGCTTTGCATATTCGTGCTGTTGCAAGCTGTTTTCGAATTTCCCAAGCAAAAATAGTTGGATTTTCCCTTTTGCACTGGATGATTGTGGTGATGACACCCGGGGTGAGAAGCCGAGGTCGGCTCCCTCCAATGGTCTTGGGCTCCAGGAGTCCAGTGCGGCGGTAGCGGCTCAGGATCTTACTGACGCACCCGTTGGACACCTGAAATACGCAGTTGTTTTTTTTACTTTCTTAAATTTTGAACACATGAAGTGATGTTTTCATTTACTAAAACTGTCCCGTCAGTGAGACTATTAACACAGCATTTAACCAACCTTTATCCTTGATTTAAAGCCTGGATGTGGCATTACAAAATAGTTTTGCGTACCCGAAGTATCCTGGAGATCTGGCTCGGACGGACTCCCTCTCCGAGGCCAGTTCAATCATTTTCCTCCTCTTGGATTCCGGGAGAGGTCTGCCGTTGAGAAACATCCCTCCTAACTGGTTGACACTTCCACAACCTTATCATAACACAGCCCTTATTTAAATATGTCTTTAATATGTAAGTGGTTTCAATAGCCTATTAACTAAAATAGCAAACTTAAATTTACATTTAACATAATTCACATCCCCTGTGCTTATTGCACTAAACAGGCTCAACAGGTGGCTTAATTAGGTGTCATAGAATCTAATTAAAGCCTAAAAGTGCATCATAATAACAATAGAAAACTAACCTTTATTTGGCAGCTCGTTTGTTCCGCACATTTCCGCTTGCTCCCAGCCTTGGTGATGATCACAAAAACCAAATGCGAAATGTTCCCAGAAAAAAACACGTAATGATATTTAAAAACAAAAGCCCAACGAGACCACGTCGCCTGTAGAAAAATAAAATTGTCCAGGCAACTCCGCTTATTTGTGGTGAATGGCAGTGAGGGGAATCACGCCCTTCAGCAGACATTTATAGGCCTGTCGAGCTCAACGTGACGTGGTGGCCTGTTACATGAAATGTCAATATTGCCTGGAAGTGAATGTGGACATTTTAGACTTAAAATTGGCTTCAGGTTGGTAGGTCTTTACATAAGACATGTAACAATATTCTGGTTTTCATTTCACTTGTAATTTCATTTGTTTCAGGGATCAAAACAAACAAGTCCAGATTTGATTTAACCAATATGCAGAGGAAGGTAGATCGATTGTGCCATAGAAATCCATGATTCAGAAATATTCTTCCAAAGAGCCCTCAACCAAGTTACACCAATTGTTATTTAATTTAAGTAAATCTAAATTTGAGTTGAGTTGTTATTATGCACATCAGACATTTAGTAGCTAATAGAATACCATAGAAATATAAAACCCGAGTCACGAAAAACTGTACTCTCTGAGTGGCATGTGATAAACTAAGTCAAATAAGATATCTTCCAAGAAATCATTTCTTTGAAATCTTTGCACCGTCATGTTTTGGTGGCATATAATAAGCTACACAGGTGGCTTTCCCAGAAAAGTGAGCTGAATAGTTTACTAAATTTCTTGGCTTTGCCACATTTCATCAGTGCCATACACGCATATTTCCACTTCGAGATCCTTTTTAAATTAGTAAAGTGTACTGCAGGACATAATATTAACATAATAGTATTCAAGTTTGAGAATTCGGACTGGTTTCCTTTTGCGCATTGGCTGCCTAGTTTCAATCAGACAAACCAATGTTTCATTGCGACACAATTCAGTCCCTTGAACTTTCTGCTTTGGTGCATGTCATCCTACTACAGTAAAGACACACATTTAGCCGCTTTGAAAGATTAAGCGGCTAAATGATCAACACTGTTGTGTTTCCCATCCTTTGGGGAGGGGGGATTTGTGGTCACGTGACTGTAGCATCCTTTCCCAGGTGAAGTGGCTCATATTAAACGGATCTCTGGTCTCCTTTCATAAAACAAACATTTGGAACTCTGCGACGACTGCCATATGGTAAAGTGCTTTTGATCAATCATAAATCCATCACCCAGTCTCTCTTTATTACATTTTCTTTCAAAACGTGAACAAATAGACTCTATATGGGCGCAAGGAAAGGGCCAATTGGGGGACCTCGTTTATCCAGAAGACGGAGGCTAAAATAACCCTCACAGATGTTCCTTGTGCAGCCAGCAGATAAAAATGCGTTGTAAACTGTTCAAAGGGAAATATTTGACGAGCAAATATTAGTCTATGTGAAAACCCACACAAGGCTCGTCTTTTGGCCTGTTTAATGACTAATGATAATTGAATATCATTAGTTGGGTCCACACAGATCGAAGTGCCACCGAAATAAAGGCTCAGAATTTAAAATGCCATATGGCCCAAATTATACATTAACCATGAGTTAGAGGACAATAATACTCCCTGTGTACAATCAGCCAGGTTAGATAGAGGAAAGCCATTTTTGGACACCATCATCTCCTTGCCAACAGAGACAAAAGACACATAAGGCAAGACTTTTTATTTATTACCGGGGAGTTTATGCGGAAATTGATTTATAATACTTTATTGCACGTACAGTGTGTGCCAAACGAGGTTGAATAAAGTACTTAGATTATGTTGTTACGAGAGTACCGCACATTAGTGGTGCGTAAATTCTAATCTGGGCTTGCCAAACGAGGAAGCGAGAGTTTCAGTAACTAAATCGTGCCACGAAATAAAAAAATGCATTTCATTAACACATCTTAGGTATTTGTCTTATGCATTAAACATCTGTATCGGTGCTTTACTGGGCCTTGAAGCGTTAAGAAATGTGGGTAATTCATCCGCGTAAAAAGGGCACCAAAACCTCTCCAAAGCGCACTGAGGTGCTGTGTGCGCAACGGAGCTGCCTCTCTGGTTGCTTGTCTAGCACATTTTTCCGCCCTGTAATGGGGCGTATGTATCGTTCATGTTTTTGATATTTACGTGAGTGAATGTTTTTACCATTCACTGAATGCTTGTTTTTGTCCTTCATTATTAATAGATCTTTAGATTCATATCCGTGACCAAATGTGCCGATTTCAGTAGTAGGCTAACAGACAGACAAAAAGGCATCTATCGTAACATACCAGTCAATTCAATTTAAACAGACTCTTAAATGCTTTAGCCTACTTTTGAAACAAGCACACGAACATGAACTTAAGGTTATTAGTAGAATGTCCCACTTGTTTTATTTTAAAAAGGTTTTGGACTCAAAGTTAAAGTAGGTAAACTAGGTTAAAGTAGACCCTACCTGTGTTTACAATTCTTCATATTGCACATAACCAAATCTGTCACAATCGTCTTGAATTAATGACATAATTTTTTGAAGAAAAAACTATTTTAATCACGTTTTTGTCTTAAACTATTTTCTTATATCATTCTTCTTGACTCTGATCCAAATCTTCTCTTAATACGTTTCTGAAAATTTGCGTCACTCACACCTGTATTTGCTATGTACTGCAACTCAGACACGCAGGCATATGACAATAACAAGGTAAATTACATCAAATTCCCAAGTAGGCTATCGTTTTGTTGGCGAGGAAGATTTAGACAAATGTAAAAATAAAAAAATAACTTTGCGCACGCTGCCCAAACAAACATTATCCGTATGGGATTTGACAAAACTAGCATAAACATGCGTCTAATGGATGTCTTTAACCGTTTTCCTCAAAAATAGAGTCTTATTGGCACATTGGAGTGCTCTTCAATTACGCAGATAAGCCTGTTGCAAAGACAATTACAGATTTACCCGAACAGGTCCACAGTGGGTTATTTGAATACAATGTACTGCAGGTCAGTGTCTTTCATTTTACTTGTGCATTATGATGATTATTCATTTATATTTTTTATTTTCATGAAGATGTGGGTGCCATGGCCAATCACTTCCAATTTTAAGATATTTTTTTAAAATCAAATGCCATTGTAATATCTGATTGTATATTCATTACTTATCATGTAAATAACTTTTTTCCCTTTCTTTCTTTTTTCCTCAGGTGCTATCATGATGCCAGATTCTCTCCTGAAAACTACTGAAATAAATGCGTAGCTCAGTTTTTAAATAGGAGTGTTTTATAGTTATGAAAATAAAACTGACTAATAAAAAATAATAAGTAATTAAAAAAAAGGAAAATGTTCTGGCTTGAATTGCCCAAGTTTAATATGGTAAACAAATAGGTCATAATAATTATAAAATACATTAGTTTGATAATGGATGTGTGACACACCACTTACAACTAATTGCATACATATGTAGATCTAATCCACTAAAAGTTGCACTATGTACACATTTGCATAACCAGAGGTAGTACTGTGGGGGAAGGGAGGTTACTTTATCAATACAATTTGATTAGATATATGTTTTAAATACAATAATGGATTTATAGGTTATGACTACAATATAGTTTAAAAAGAGCTTCTTCTAAGTTAAACTGACACCTTTTTACACAGTACTAGAGTCCAGTGATGCAGACATGCTGATTCAACCTCTGTGCCTTATAAAACAGTTCGTCAGACAGATAACTGACAATTAAAGCAATCCCTAGAGGGCACAAGGGATCAGTGAATGGGTTTATGAGTATGAAAATAAGGTGCATCATATGTTGTGGCCTTAACAGTTTCCAAATCTTAACCCAGCTTGACACCAATGAGATTTTGGACTACTAGATAATTACAGTCTATGCCAAGGAGCATTTTCTCTCTCTCTCTCTCTCTCTCTCTCTTTCTCTCTCTGTCACACAGTTCATAGAAGTTGTTACAAGTTACTTCTTTTGGGAATTAATGTCAGAGCATTACTAAAGTCATAAAAAACATCTCAAGAGCCTGCAAATATTTAAAGTAGATCCCATGAGCATTAATGCTATTTTCCAGCAATGCCCTGCTTCCCACTCACACAGTTACTCACGATCACATATGCCAGCTGCCAGCTGAGAAGCAGTAGATCAGGACAAGCAAAAATACAATAAAAATAAAATAATCTGATGCATGATTATTCCCGGTGTTATCTTGCTCTACACTACTGATGATGACACTATCATTACCATCACATGTGATTTTCCTGCTTTGTAAAGACAAATGTACTTTGTGAAAGGGGTCCATGGGTTGATGAACTGCCCTGTTCTATAGAAGATAATTTAATTGAATATTTTATTATATTTGGCCTGTAGACCTAAGACATACCAGCTTCTGTGAGTGATTGTATGTATCACATACTGTTACATTTAGTCACAACTTATATAAAATAAAATCACATAACCGTTATAGCCTATTATCATATTGGTTTGTGTAATTTCAGTCTTGAAATCTTGTGGAACAAAGCTGCAAGGCGAGAATAAGGAGAAGATATGTAGAGGATTGGTATACATTTTTATAAAAAAGGGGCCCTAAACACAGACTTAAAATGAGTCAAGGCAGCTGACTTTTTAATTATATTATAAACAAAAGAACATGCAAAGTACACAATAGTTAACCTCAATTGATGACACATCTTCTCTGCTCTCAACCCCCTAAACATAGTTTTATTTATTTTTAGCAACAGTATTTATACCGTGGGCCTATTTGTCATTTTGTAGGGTCGTTTGTGTGACGCTCAGATCAAAATAGAAAATGTCCAACACAGCTTGAACGCAGCATTAGCTGGGTTAACACTATGCTGACGTGTCGCACCTCTTGCCCCGGAAGACTTCATTTCAATTTACGTCTGCGGGCGAGAAGCGGCTCCGTTCGCTCCCATTCATTCTGCTCCCCAGACCCGGAAATAATTTGACGTGTGTGTATGCATGGCAAAGTGTGTTTCCGGTATAACGTGTGTGTTGATCGGCGTTCAGCCTTTTTCTCTTGGCTTTCAGTAGAACAGTCACTGACTTCAGAGTCCCAGCTCCCTTGCCTGGTCACCCCTTAACGGCGTTATATTTCAAACTGGTGGACATGGCATCTGTTTCAGCACCAGCTCAGACAGGCCCTTCTCCGGCTGCTTCTCTGCAAAGAGGAATTGTGAAAATGGTAGGAAGGAAACCTAACATACATATGTGAGCTCACTTAGCTTAGTAAGCCAAGGGCTAATGAAGGCTAACTAGCGTTAACTGTCATACAACTTTAATTAAACTTATTTGAGTATATAGCTAAACGTACCTGAGTGTTAAATGCCAGTCTTTGCAATGTGTCACTAACATTCAGTTTACCTGGCTGCGGCAGCATGTCAGCTAACATTAGCTAGCTGGTTTGCTACTTAATTTGCTAGCCTGCTAATAAGCTGAAACCAACGACGTTAACACATATGTGCTATAAGTAACTTAAACTAACCATTTCAGTGGAAATGTGACGTATATCTACACATATTAAGTTGTCAAAGTTGTCAAATTGCTTTACATGTACTAAAATCCCAAAAAGGCTATTTGGTAACTTAGCTGTAACGTTAACAGATGTTTAGTTTCCCAGCTATCTGCTAGCTAGCTAACTAGCGTTGACTCTTATGTTCTCCAAGTGTTGACTTTAATAAACAAAGTTTGTTTTCTGCGGTCCTGCGGAACACGGAGTTGACAGCGTTTAGCTACACAAATTGAATGTCTTTATCTTATTAGCGACATAAAAATTAGTAGTATTAGTAGTACTTAGCCAAGTAGCGTGTAAGCTAGCTAACAATCAAAGCTTCTTCTTATATCGCTTCATTATTGTCCCTCTCAGCATTTACTATAAATGCTATTGTATCGTATTTTTGCAGTTAAAGTGATTATTAATGTTAGAAAATATGGGATTCAGGACGCTATTTCTATGTTTCCGACCATTCAAGTCCCAGAGCATTTCCCTAGTGCGCTTGTTGCAGCTAACCACGGGGAACTGACACGTAGCTATAGCTTTCTTTCCCCTGTAATCTCTCATCTTGGCTGTGTGTAGTCTCTGTTTCTGTTACTTTACCTTCTTTGACTTTAGATTCGGCCTGGTACTTTGTTCTAACGGCAAGATAACCTTTACTCATTTAGATGGTTAAGTTGGGGTGCTTTCACACCTGTAGTTCCTAACCTTATATTTTCTCAATATACTGTATGCATTGCATAGTTCCATAGTTTAATCTCCAGAAGGTAGCCAGACCCAATAGTTTCACTCAGTCTTCTGGAGAAAACACATAAAAGCGGAGTTATATTGTTGTATAAGTTTTAGATGTTTGTATTAGTAAGTAATGGTGCATGCAACTCATTCTACTTTATCATGGAGAGCATATTAAACAACACACTCATACTTGTCTCTAGGTGTTGGAAGAAGAGTTGTTTTTTATAATTCGTAGCTGCAGTAAACAGTTGTCCTCCCTCATGTGGATGTCCTTTCCCTTGAGAAGGTGTATTAATAGGTTACACTAGGGTTTATTACCAAAGGAATTGAGGGTTTTGTGAAGCCTCTGCTAGTGCACCAATCTAAGTAGTTCAATTAAAATGATTTTGGTAAGAGATGAATTTCAAATGAACTCTTAATGCTCACTTTAGTTTATTTTTATAGTAGAACCTTCATTAATGTCCCTTATCTAATACAATCAACTCTGTGCCTTGAGAACACTCTGCCATCATCCTTACTGTCTCTGTGGATTATTTTAAAAAGCAGATCAAGACCCATCTGTTCATACAGGCATTTGGTTAACCTGTCTGCCCCAAGTATCTTCAGTGATTTTTTTATTATGCCCTGTAAAGCACTTTGTGGCTTATGTCTATGAACAGCACTTTAGAAATACTTTTGACTTTACTTACTTACTTACTTACTTCCTTACTTGAGAAATGTGATCGGGAAGTCAAGCAAAGCTGTGTAGTGAATTCCAAGTGGAACTTGTCCCTTTTGTAAACAAAGATGGGGGGGGGTGTAAGTGTCTCTTTTTTGCCATGACTGGTCAATACATAAAAAATACAACTACTCTTCTGCTTAGCCTATAGCCTACTTGATTGGACTGCTTCGGATAGTGCAGAATGGTGGTGTTTTGATGGAAGACTTTATCTAGCCCACATCTTAGATCAACAGCCCCCAGTGATGCTCCCTGCAGACACACTGGAGAGTTGGCAGATAAAACGTGTTTGCTCAGATTTGTGTAAATGCCATGGTTGTCATACCCAAGAGTACGGTTATCTTTTTTTTTTTGTATTTATCTATGTTATCAGATGGTGTGATCTCAGCATGAGTTTGAATGACATTGTCTCCACGGCAACGTGAAGTTGCTTTCCAGCTCTATAATAGTTTTCCAGGCCTCTGTAACATCTTTTAAGATTTTGCTAATTTATAACTACGGTGATTTTATTAAATTGGCAAGTACTTTGCATCCACATAAGATGGTTGCCTTAATTGCCTACCTACTTTATTTGTTTATGTTATACCAGTTTCAAATGAATCCTCAAGGAACCTTCCATTGTGCTTATTAGATCGACACTTTCCGTAATGAAAATGCATATTCAACAGTTTACTGAATGTAGCGTGTATTGACTGAGTGAATATAGAAACTGAAAGCTATCTCTTATTTCTTGGTCTGGTATTTGTGCCTGGTGTTTGTGGCCTGTGAATTGCAATGGGGGCCAATACTTTTTACTGTTGACTTTTATCTTCTCCAATTGACAGTCTTTATTGTCATCTCTCCAGGTCTTGTCAGGCTGTGCCATCATTGTTCGGGGCCAGCCTCGGGGTGGCCCACCCCCGGAGCGTCAGATCAATCTCAGTAATATCCGAGCTGGGGCCATGGCCCGCCGAGCCGCTCAGGGCCAACCCGACACCAAGGACACCCCTGATGAGGTGAGCACCTCTATTCCATTCTGTTTATATTGTTTATATTTATGTGGGTTTGGCAAGTAGCCCTGCAGCACACACTGCTATATTCCAGTTTGGCGGTTGTTTTAATTGTGGGTAGAATAAATAGCTTTGGAATTTTTGTCGCATGGCTTTGCTATTGTAATTCCCATCTATCAGTTGTAATAATGTTGGATCTGTATTCAGATCATCCTTGATTGTATAAATGATAATGTAGTCTTGTGATAAACATGTCAATTCTCTCAAGGCTTTAAGATACCACTGTTGTAATTTTCTTTTCAAGCCTTTGAAAAGTCCATCAATTTATTAATCAAAGGCAGATGTTACCACTCTGTTCTTATTTTAAAATACACTATGGGCCATTTTCTTTTATCAGATGAGAAAATGGGAGGAATAAAGAGAGAATTTGCTTTAACCAAGAAAACATAATATTGAAAACCAAGTTTATTTCCGTTTTTGCTAATACTGCTTGTGTAACTATTGTGTTTAGTGGGTACTATTTTCACTTCATTACTGCCGACTGTTATGTGTGCCTGGTGGCTGTGAAGAGGCAAAAGAAAAAAAACTGCAGTGGGGGCCACCAACTGTGATCATACTGTAAATTTAATCAGAAAATAATACAACACACAATTTTTTTTTTTTTTTTTGTCCTGTAGATACTCATCAGTCAAAATACACCTTGGTTGTTTGTGATAAACCTTTGATTTGATAGCTCTATGGAAGAATACATTAATATTCCTGTCTGTATTGCAGCCATGGGCCTTTCAAGCCAGAGAGTTCCTGCGGAAGAAGCTAATCGGCAAAGAAGTGTGCTTCACTGTGGAAATCAAGACCGCTTTGGGCAGGGAGTACGGCATGGTCTACCTGGGGAGAGGTAAGTGGACTGTCGCATCTAAAATAACAAACTGGTCTTTTGGGAAAAAAAAACTAGTTATGACTGTGCTATCAAAATATTGCCTGTATATTTTGTGCTAAAATAGAATTAAAATGTATTAAGTACCCTGTTTTTCAAAAAGTTTGATGGTGGTACAGTACTGTAAAGTATTTTTCAGTGAAGTTGTACCTGCTGCTAGCTTATCAGCTGCAAGTACGATTTAACTGCGAATAGTTTGTAATCAACCATTAAATCTGCACCCCTGCAAAAGCACATTTCTACATGTAGCTAGACGGCCCTCTTCTCCTAAATGCCAGCACTCGTGATGGCCTCTTGTCCAATCAAATTACCTGACCAGAACTAACTGCCGTGTAATAAAATAAAATAATCTATTTTAGTTTGATAAGTTGTTTTCTCTGTCCTCTCATTTTAGACACAACAGGTGAGAACATCGCTGACTCTTTGGTGAACGAGGGCCTTGCCACAGTCCGCAGGGAAGGAATCAGGGGCAACAAGTAAGATTTTTGCATCTCTGCTCCCTGTCATTTTTGTTAACATGAATGGCACAACTTAATATTGTCTTGTCAGGTGTAAAACACTCACTATTAGAACATTCAGCAACACGTTGGCATGAAACTGATACTTATGCAGAAGAATGTTAGTTTTTTATTCTCTCTGCTTCTCAGCTTTTTGGTAAGATTAGTTGAAAAAAGAAAATACATTTAGATGAAATGATGTGTACTGATAAGATTGGAATCCAATATCCCACACAGTATGTGACTGTACCATATGTCAAAGTTTATCTTTGGGATATCTAATTGTTGCATATCAGATTCTGTGGTGCGTATTATGTTTGTTATGGTGCCATAATCGGCTACATTGGCCTGGCTGACCTGTAGCATTATACAAGAGACCAATCATCAATCTTTCCCCTAAAACCCTTTGCTTAATTAATGTGGTTGATGTACTTTTGGTCATCAAAACTGGTTTTAGTTTGCAACTTTACACTGAGTAAGGCTGAAATAATTGTTGACATGATTTGATAATTTTTGTGTAGCAGCACAACACTGGTAAATCTGTGGGGACATATGCATAAGTCCTCAACTAATAGACTGTAGAGAATTGAGATAGTCATGGTGTCCCAGATGGTGGCAGTATTACCCTGCTGCTACAATGATGTACCCTCTGAAACTCTTTTCTGCCACATTGCCCTTACACAGTAATCTCCTGAACACACTTTCACACCCAGCTCTATATGACAAAGTACTGCATATCCCCCCAGTGGCAGTATTTGCACATTACACACATTACAAGCAATTTCACTCATGCTGCTACATGTGCATCTTCCAACATGAAAGAAGATGATGTGAAATTCTGTTGCTAATGACCCATTTCAAGCATTCTGCGCAATGGCCCACAACAAGCACTAATGTAAATGATGCTTTAAGTGTGAGCAAGCATCATTTGGCCAAAAGGGAGCCCCATTACTCAGTGAGGACTTAAGGCCTTAGTTTTTTCCCTCAGTGTGTTAGCCTCCAATATCATTACCCTTCATGATTGGCTATGTTGATCACACTAACTATGATGTGATCACAATTATGGGGGACGATTCTAACGATGATGGCTTTCGGACACTGCAGTTAAACACGTTCAGACGCTGACTGCGGCTTGGGAAAACAGTCACCCAATTCACAGATTTATGGGCAGGGGCAAATGCTCAGCAGTGCACCAGAGCAGGCTCGAGCACAGTTGTTCAGAATGAACTCACTCTCTCACTCACGAGATGGATTGATTGTTCATTTCTGTCCACTTTTGAACATGTATAAAATAAAATATGTATCAATTGTTTTGAACACAATTAACATCTTTTTGGACAGCATTTTCTGTAGTGGTACTTAACCAATTTTGAGCAAATTAATTCATCTTGACATGCCACATTGGAACAGAGGATTGATTCCATGAAACTTCTAAGCTCAGATTACTTTTTTAGATTTACTAGAATTATCTTTGAAACCAGCAACATGTGACAATAGCACGAATACTTGTCATTGTTCCATTGATTAAAATTCCTCAACAACATCAAGTCATGTTATTTCACTGAAGAATAAGCTTTTTTTCGCTGTCCAGTATCGTTCTCTTCCCTGTATAGTCTCCTCAATGTTCGCTAAATACCTCACAGCGCTGTTGTTAGGAATGGCATATCCCGTAATGGCTTTTATGGTTCCATTTACATTATCCCAGAAAGGCTTTGGTTTAGTGCACTCATAAAACACGAGTATGTCTTTCCACCAGATCATTACAGTGCCTTCAGCATGGTTTTAGAGTTTTTTTTTTTATCTTGGGTGTTATGAAGAAGGAAAAAAAATGAAATCCTTCCAGCAGAACTTTCTCCAAAGCATCCTTCCAGTTGTTAGTTACACTGACTGTATGGAGTTTTTTTGCCCTACAAAGTCATAATCCTGACAAATATATACTTTATTACTTGCAATCTTAAATGTGTTGATTTGTGCAACAGGAAATATTCTAGTCTAGTCTCAAACTTTTAAAGTTTACCATTAATGAATTATGTGATTTTTTTTATCTATTTATTTTTTCCTTTTTTTGTCTGTCAGCTTTAGCTTCGGGCTACATATTGCTGCTGTCGGTGTCAGGCAGATTTATCTTTATTTAAATCACACAGATGAGTTTTTTTTTTGGGTTGCTCTTGGGAGGCTTTATCATTTGAGCTTCACTTTAACTTGATCAGTCATAAGAAATGCTGTCCTTGGTGCTGAGCCATACAGTGATTGGTACAGACTCATTAATCAATCTACTCTACTCAGTCTGTCATCTCCATCTGCGTCATTCAGTCAGACTGCTATTCTTTAAAAAAAAGAACTGTGCTCATTTGGGCCTCGCTGCTCACTATGACCCCTTCAGTCAAGTACACTAGGGAACCATCTTCAAACTGTACAAAGGCAACAGGGAGTTGTAAAACGGCTTGCTAAAGTTCAACATTTTGTATCTATTTAAAGTATTTTTGGTTGCACGAGGGATGCCATATTGAGAAAGAGATATAGCCTCCATTGTGTTCAAATAATATTGTTTTTCCTTCATGGCCCTTGTTCCTCCAGTAGCATCTCTCAGTATTGCACTTTCTTACCCATCAATATTTCTGATGTCAAGCAATGTGTTGGTTGGAAGGAGTTGATGACCTAAAAAGAAACCAGTCTATTTGGAGCCATGGATAAGATCACTATCATCTGCCTCCACACATGCATTTATTTTTAAATCTTAACCAATCTCTACTTGTGAGTTGCCTTCCATTTATTTCTGTGGCTGTACGATGTCTGCTTTCCTTGATTGCATTGTTAGTTTCTCTCACTCAATCTTTATTGTAGCTTTCCGTTCCTGTTTAACGCTTAAATTCAAAGTAGCTTAAACACAATTGACTTCTTACAGAAAGTTTCACTGTTGCTCAGTAAGCAAGAAACGGTTTCAATTCAATTTGAATTAAGTAGCTAAATCAATGTAGAGGGGAACTGGACTGGGTGGCTTTTGGGCAAGAGTCCAAAAGCCCAATTAGGAACACACAGCTGGAGAACAGAGCACGTGGTGTGTGTTTGTGTGTGGCGTTTTTAATTGAGACCCACTTAGTTGCTTCTTCAAAGTGAACAGTGTCTTTTAGGCAGCAAGATGTGAAAAATTCAGTTTGTGTACGGTTCATTTTGTTAAAGCTGTAGTCACTCTTGCTACTCCCATATCAGTCGAGCAGCCATTGCTTCTAGGAAAAACAAAAGCCTGTTGGCCATTTGATGTAATGAATAATTAAAGTTGTACAAGGGCCCTAAAAAGCATTACGCCACACGATTTAGAGAGCTAGAATAAAATTAATTGTGGCGTTTGTAGCCAGCTGCGTGGTTGCTTTTGAAGGAGCTGTCAAACACTGTTATTGTCTCTTGACAAAATGCTCGGATACATTTTTTTAAAGCAGTTATAATCTGGTCATCAGCTGGTTGCCACTTCAACAACGATGCAGTTTGTCAGCAACCGCACTTTATCCAGCACTAAATTCAACAAAGCTGGAGCCTTACCAAACCCATACACATGCAGTCCTATGCTTTTATTGAGCACTTGTAGATGTTGAAACTTACAACCAAGGGGAGTTTTGTTGCTCTGAAAAGCTACAACTGTTGTTGTGATTTGATGAATAGTAATCATGACCATCATGATAGAAGTTAACGGGGCACTATGCAGTTTTGTCTGGTTCTTCGCTGTTTTCTTTGTGTGCGTGCATCGTTTTCATTTTTCACAGCTGGTAAGAAGCCATCTGTGAAAGTTTCAATATCGGCTTCACTCTGCTGCAGGTTTCAGGTTTACTTAACTAATTAATTGAAATCATTTTAATAAAATTCCTGTTAAGGTTTCATTTTGTTTTGTTATTTTACGCACTAAAATTCCCTTTTAAACGTCCCAGTCTGCTCATGGTGGGTCCCACTGTGGCTGCATCCAAGTTCTTCTAAAAGAGAAGGCCTGAAAACAGAGCTAACTTCTACTCACTATATATAAAAAAAAGATCAACTTATTGATTTTATCACTTTAACGGTTTCAAGTGTTTTTTGTGGGTGTTCCTTATATATGTCCTAAACTTTCCTTTTTGCTTACCAGTCCAGACCAGGCCAGACTCTGTGAATTGGAGGACCAGGCTAAGGCTTCCAAGAAGGGTCTGTGGAGTGAGGGCGGCGGTACAAACACCATCCGTGACATCAAGTACATCATAGAAAATCCCCGCAACTTCATTGACTCGTTGCACCAGAGACCTATCAACGGTAATGAGATTGGGAGGGGCATGCAGACATCCACACTGATACACTCATACAGAAAGAAAGCTTGGCCTCAGCAACAAAGACACATGACATACAAAAGCACACAGCCTCTATTTTCCATTAAAAAAAAAATCCACCTGTTTTGTTTGAAGATGTTTTGTTCTAAATATCCACTTGAGGACATGTAATGGTACACACCATATCGCCCTTCAACGGCTTATTCCTCCAATCTCTCATCTGACTCTTCCGAGTTGTAATGTCCCTCTCAATTCATTTCCAGGCGCTTGCCGTTAACAGTGGCTCAGCTCATTTCACTACCCTTTAATTGAATGGGGGAAATGAACAGGGAAGGCTTTTTCATTCTTTTTATTTCTTGTTCTTACCATTTGTGAGAGACAGTCAAGGGTTGTTACGAAATTGGAAGCACTCCAGCCGAAGCGCTTTAAATTGTGTGTTGAGTAGGTTTGGTTGAAAACCGGAATAACAATAGAAAGAAGGCATATAGAGAGTGAGAAAACCCATCATCACAGTGCCATTTAGGTGTGAAATGCCTCAAGTGACTGACATCCTGTCCAGTTTCTTAAAGCACTTTAAAGGTTAGGAACAACAATGGATTGATTTTGATTTTGGAGAAAAATCCAATGTAATACCTCAAAAGCTTTCCAAATAAATTGGTCTTACCTCAAGCTTGATATGTTGCAAATAAGCACCGTAAAACCCTTTTTTAAAGTGATATCTATACTCCAAAAGGCTATCTCTCTTCAACTTTGAACCTCCTGTAAGTTTGAAACGTGAACAACAAGCACTAGAAATATGTAGATTCCCTCTTCCCAGGTGGCAGTGGCTGTGGTGAGCTTGAGTGTATGCTGCCTTCAATAGGGACAAGTATCAAAACATTCAGCAGATTTTCTCAAATGCACTTCTCCACTTTCCTTCCATAGGCTCAGTATGTTCCAAACATTTATTGTTTTGGCAAATATACTACTTGCATCGGAGTTTCAGAGTATCTATAGGAATAGCTTACCACTAAAGTAGTGTATTAGCTTTATTTTAGATAATTGTTTTAAACAAACGTCGCACACTGACAGGTTGTGCAAATTCATTTAAGCTTAACACAGCCCTTTTATGCTGCGAGGAAGGAAGCTGCAAATCTTAATCCAGCCACCTTTTAAGCCTTTGAGGGAGAGTGTTTGAAGCTTTTAGTTGGAGTATCACTTTAAGTGTACACAGTCTGCCAAGGAGGCCATGGCCTTCTCCCCTTTGAGAAGTAGCAGAGTTGTCCTTTTTTCGCAAGACATCTCAATTCTCAGTAAACACTGCGGTTTTTGACAGATGAGAGGTTATAGTTTTAAATTTGAGTGTCATGCAGAGCATTGTTGAAAAGGGAATGCATTTTATGACAATTTTCCCTGGGTGAAGATGGATTAAAATGAATGAAAATAAATTCAGATTTTCATGGATCTGGCCCGACTAGCCTTGATGCAGCTTCCTTGAAATATCAGATATTTGGTTTCACCCTAATTCAGTCCTCACCCTATATTTTCCCGTATGAAATATAGTAATTATAAGGTAGGTAAAAGCTTTGTCCAGCCCACAAATAAGCAAGTCTAAGTCAAGAGCTTGATGTCTGCATGGTCATTACAGTTCAACATAATCTCCTCCCTTACATCCTGTTCTCCTTCCTTCCTTCCTTCCTGCAGCCATTATCGAGCATGTGCGTGACGGCAGCGTTGTTCGTGCCTTGCTGCTCCCTGACTATTACCTGGTCACTGTCATGCTGTCTGGAGTAAAGGTAACCACCACTCACTTTCCAAACTTACAGTGAAATGTTAAACTTTTTTTAACAGCAGTGAGCAAATTAATAAATGAATGTATAAGCAGATAAACCACGTGTAGATAATAAGGGAGTGGTCTGACAGTTTCCTCAACTCCCATCTTTCACTTCACAGTCACAAAAACTATTAAAGTATTTTAATGTAAACGGTCCAGTCTTATCATGAATATTTATTTTAGAAAGAGCCGCGGCTCATTTTTTCCTCTCTTCTAAGTCTGCGTGTTGTTCTACCGGTTCTACCGTATCCGCTCCTCTAACCTTCCCCATCCATCCCTTCCAAGCCCCGATTTGCCAATGGACCACTCAAGATAACTTATCTTTTTCATCTCCTACTTGGAAGATATTAAATTCATTTCAAGGTGTTCTTTGTTTTGTTGTTCAAAGGCTTATCTGCTCGTCGGCCTGTTGTGTTTATATCTGTCTGGTGAATACAGATGACTTGTACAGCAAGGTGACGTCGGTTAAAAGTTGTTAACAGTAGTAAACAGAAAAAAACAGATTATATCAAAAAGCGTGCACAAAAACCCTCCCAGAGGGTCTGTTTGACTGCTGGGATTTATAGTAGACAAAATCTGTGCTTCTATTGTAATGGAGATGTAATAAAGTCAGACCTGACACATTTTAACACATTTCCCATTTAAAAAAAAAAAACCAACAACTTATGATTGAAGTACAATTATTATTGTTTTAATGTGTTTTCCTTCGCTCCAGTGTCCCACGTTTAAGCGGGAAGCGGATGGTGCAGAGTCACCAGAGCCATTCGCAGCAGAGGCCAAATTCTTTACTGAATCCCGCCTTCTGCAGAGAGACGTTCAGATTATCCTGGAGAGCTGTCCCAACCAGATCATACTGGGCACCATCCTTCACCCGGTAAGACACAGGACTTGGCACTCTGTGGTGGAAGTGCCATTAAAAGTCAGGCTTCCTGTCCCGATAATTGTTCTTTTAACTGTCCCTGTTTCCCGATGTGTCAGAATGGGAACATCACAGAACTCCTGCTGAAGGAAGGCTTTGCACGCTGTGTAGACTGGTCCATGGCTGTCTACACCCAGGGAGCCGAGAAACTCCGAGCTGCTGAACGGTAATCAACTGTAGTCACACAGAAAACACAACTTTTGTTGGATGGGATTTTCTGTTTGTCAGATGTTTATTAAAATGATTGGATAAACAATTCCTAATAATCATCATTAAGCATTTTATTTGATGACAGGCAAGCTGTCGTGTCATACATTATTAAATCCAGTCCTTGCTCAGCTGACCGAGGAAAGTGTAGGAATTCACAATATATTTGGTGCTGGAAATTACTGTTCTGATCCAAGATATAATAAGCAAAAAAGTACATGCCGATTCTTGAGGTATTGAAGATAATTGTGTAAATTAAATGGTATGCAAAGATATACAACTGCTACTTGAGATAAACCGTCTCACTCTGTTCTGCTGCAGTGATATTCATTCCCTACAATTATTGCAGCCACGACTATGGGCTAATCATTTTGGATTTTTTCCACTGTAATGAGCTTTTTTTTCCAGCCAAATGGATAGTTGTTATTCACTTGATTAAGCCCTTTATGTCCTATGCATTTCTGGCTGATGTTGAGAATGATCACTGATGATGATGATGATGATGATTATGTGATTTTTGTTCTTGGCCAGATCTGCTAAAGAGCGCAAGGTCCGCATCTGGAAGGACTACGTGGCACCCACAGCCAACTTGGACCAGAAGGACAGACAATTTGTAGCCAAGGTAAGGTCCTGAAGTGGCTTTCTTTTTAAGATGTGTCCCGTGGGTCAAGGTGTCATCTCTAATTGACACTTTTTCCTTTGGCATAAAATTCCCCTAACATAATGTCTTTCTTTTTGGATCATCTTGCTTTGCATCTTGCTTGCATTGAAAGTCCTTACTTATTTTTGAACTACAGAGAGCAAAAGCAAGAGTTAGGCTTTAGTTAAAAGGGGCTGATTGTTTCCCTTGCTTCCACCACTTGACATCTACTTGAGCGTTTCCAATTTTCTCCCAGCAGTGTAGTGGAAGCAGAGCCATTTGGAGGCTTAGATCCTCCTGACACCTCTTATTTTCACATTTGCACCCCCCCATAAAAAATATATGTAATGAAACCTTTACTTAAGGTGCTAGGAGAAATGCATAACAGCAACAGAAAGGAAACAACATTTATATTATCAGTGTAAGCTGCTCTCACATCTCACTAAGAACCCCCTCAATAAAAGAGGGAGCAGTAGGGGCATTGATGTAACATTTGGTTGTGAGCTCCAGAGAGTGTAAGAGGCAGAAAGAAAGGTAGAGGGTCAAAGAAGAACTTGAGAGCATAAGTTTGTGTGGAGAGGTATAGGGAAACTGAATTATCAAGATCCCTGGGACTATGCATACCCTCTCTCATAGCATACAAAAATAAATAAAATAAAGTTTTACTGCTATGGTACTGCACTGCTGATTCCCCCGCTTCAACCTCTGGGGACTTTTTGATCCTAACCTTTTTATAGCGTTTATGTGGTTAGAACTATTTTCTGAAACATGAATATGATCTAAGATAACTTGAAAAGTTGTACATACTTGTCTCAAAGGCCTCCAAAAGGGCATTAGGACCACGCAACTCCAAAAACCTTTAGTTAAGTGGCAGTTGGGATGGCAAACGTCCTGCTGACCCTGCAACTGCTTGAGGCATTTTAAAGTTAAGTACATATTGGGCCGGCTAAGGTTACTCAGGCCTGTCATTGCCCCTCCATACTTGTCCCTGTGACATTTGTCGGCACTTTATACTGCATTGCACCGACTCTCCTCCCAGGGACACTATCCATCAATCTCATCATCATACACTCCTCTCCTCTTTCCGTCCTCTCTATGTTTCACTTCATATTATCCAAGTGATGGATAGAGTGGAGGGGCAGAGCCGGTCCATTCCCCACAAGTCAATCCCGCTGACGCATCTTCCTTTTTGACTGTCTCGCCTCTCTCCTCCCACCTCTACTGGGACTGGATGTAGGCCAGGTCCCATACGTCTTCCTCTCCAATCCTTTTCTTTCCTTTCCCTTCCTCTCTTCTCCCTTGGGTAACCATCAACCTGCGAGGTGATGGATAAAAGGTGACGTGGTGTAAACCCCTCTACCAGCCTCATCACTAGCTTGTCAGGAACACTGTCATTGTTGCTTTTAGGTTGACCAAATCCATAAGAATATGGTCTTACAAATGCAAAACTAGTGTGCATTTGTGATGTCTGAGGATTAAAAGAAGTGTGTTGTTTGGCAGTAGTATAGATGTCTTTTGTTAAACAATTACAGATGTCAAAACCCTTTTGAAATACTTGTACTAATTCAAGTGTGAAACAACTTACATTTTCTAGACATCCTAACCTAAAGCTGAATGTGTTCTTTCATACTTAAATGATTGTACAGCAACAGTATTCAGTCCATCTTATGCAGCCAGATAATGGCATAAAACATATTTGTCGCAGTCACAACATTTGTGCTTTGTTTGGATGAATATCCATATGAAGTTATTCAATGTTACCCTTGAGTTACATGATATTCCACCTCTAATATGTAATTGTATGGTACTTATATAAGTGTATGTTCTGGCCTATGTTGTAAAAAGAAAAAGGTGAAGAGAAGTTCTATTGTATGTACTAGTGCATAAGAGCAATTGATTTGATGGATAGAAAGATAAAATAGTACAACAACAAAAGGGAAAGAGAGGGTATGAGGGCCTCTTGGCTGTTGGTATTTTGCATGCCCCAGTTAAAGTAGTTCCGACAGAATGGTTACAAGGTCACACAGCTTCTTTAAAAACTACATTTTAAGGGAAGATGAGAAAAGGGTATATTGGTTCGTGCCCCAGTTAAAATCAGTCAAGCGATTAGGTCAAAGTCTCTCTCTAGATTATTGGTATCTGTCCCAGGATAATGTCCCAAAAAAGCATCACATACTCAACAGCCACCTTTTTTCAGCAGCACCCAGGGGCTGCATGCCAGCTTAAGGTGTTAATCGTACAATCGCAAACACCACTAGTTTATTTGAAACCATGTAAGTTGGGTGATAAATCTTCTCTATTGGCAGCAACACTGAAACCCTACCATTAGGTGTTGCTTTTGAGGGAGATGACCTGACATGAGGAAGTAAAGTCCGGGCTGAGCCCTCTCTCAGCCCTGGGGTTGAAACCAACTTAATGGATTCGACTGACAACCGACACAGTCCCTGGCGATAGCAGAGATCCTCTTTTTGCGATCTTGGCCACTGCAGATGTCATGACAGCCATGGGCAGAGGGTGGCAGTAGATCCACACCTCGCAGTATCAGATTGGACCAGTGAGTCATGCTGCCCGCCTATTTGTCTTCTCTGCCTGCTCACTCGACCCTCATGGCAGCTACTTTGCAAAGACTTTTCTATCTATTCTCTATCTTTTCCACTGTCTCTGTTCTTGTTCTTACACTCAGTCTTTCTGGCTTGCTCCAGCTTTCTGTTCCTTTATCTTAGTGCGTTGATCTCTCCTTTTTCGCCTCTCTTGTGTTGCCTCCCACGGCTGATAATTAGCCCGTAAATGCAGTGCCATTTTCTTTTGCTCCTGCCACATTCTCTCTTGCACTTTATTTACTTGGGCAGGCCATGAAATGACCTTGTTACAGTGTGAATTTGTGTAGGCTGGTGTGCATGCATGTGTGTTTGTTGCCTTGTGCATGCATGCTCCCCTTCGCACTTACTCATTGCACCTCTCCCCCTCTCTGTCTCTCTCCCTCCTGCTCCCTATGTCTCTGTATCTCTCCCACTCAGCTCAGTGATTAGTATATGATGTATTTTGGCTGCTGTCGTGAGCCTATTTAGCATGTGGGCTGGTCTAATTTCTGTTCTCTGGTGGCAAATGCAATTGCAGTCTGATCTGTTTTAATGACATAATGAATCCCCCAAAGATCCTACTACACCTGGATGTGTGTTTGCTATACACTAACAAAAGGGTTTAACTCAATCTCAATAACTTAAAAAGGATTTTTGGTTATTTTGTTGTTTTCACACAGTCACACAAACACCCACACGGTCCAAATAGTTCTTGAAACATGGCTCCAACCTGCATCGCTCACTTTAAGGACTCTAGCTTGAGCACAGCCTACATATGAGCCACAGTTTGAGTGATGATGAGGCCATTTAATGCACATGTGGGTGGCAACATGTGTAGGGCGATTGATTTCTCAGTCTCTTGCAAGCGGCCTACTTAAAGGCTCTGGGTTTGGATGCCTCCTCCATCTCAGTCACATTATACCCCCAATCTGTCTTTACACTTTGAAGGGCTATGGCACATACCAAGGTTGGGTTGAGTTACTAATATTAATACTCTTGGGAGATGTAATTTAACAGTTGTAGCTTTGAACATCTTCACATATTTTTCTAAACCGTACCTGCTGTAAACTGTTTTTTTTACCTTTGGTACACAGAGAAATAGCATTTAAATGCCAAACATAAATTAGTCTACATCTTTAGTTACACTTGTAAAGGTCTCCAGAGCAAAATGCTACCAGTCGTTGGGAAGAGAGCTGTGAAATGCTCTACCAGTCTATCTTTAACAGGATGTTTTTGTTTTTAAGGCTTTCTCGTTCTCCTCCCTCCCTCCTTGCGCCAATCCCCCAGAAAGCAGAGCGTCCTCGCTCTGTCCTCCAAACCTTGCCGGCCTGCTGGGACAACTTAGTTAGTTTACTTACTCAGTCACTCAAGGATCACTCTCTCACCCCCGCTCTGTGCTTTCTGCTTGTGACAGCACGACAATCTGCACTACCACTCCCCCTTTGCCTTTGAATAGATCTTTTCCTCTCCATTTATCCTTTACCTGCTCCTTCACTTCCCATCTTTCTTTCAGTCTATCTTCTCATCCAAATTGCAAGGCCAGTCCTTTTGCTCCAACACTCCCACTTACTGCAGGGATGTGATTTTTCTGTTCTAGTTTTCTCCTTAGGGATTTACATGAATTTCTTAATGAGTTTCTTGTCTTCCTTTTGGTGCTTTGTTTGCCTAGCACTGTCTTGTCCCTCTGTATTAATTTTACTCAATTCCTCTCCTGCCTTCTTCTGTCCCTCTAGGTGATGCAGGTGGTTAACGCTGATGCCATGGTGGTGAAGCTCAACTCTGGAGAACTCAAGACCATCCACCTGTCCAGCATTCGACCCCCCAGAATTGAGGGAGAGGTACAAACAAATGTCTGCCTGCCTGTATGTGTGTACACAGCTTTGCACAGAGTGGGTGGCTACTTGTGTGTGTGTGTGTGTGTGTGTGTGTGTGAGTGAAAACAAGTGACTGAATGTTGTTATATGTGGGAGAGCTTGCGGTTTTGCATGGTCAGCCAGTTAATTAGAAGCTCCACAGAGATGACTTGTGCCACTACTGTCTCTGATGTCTTGACAGAGTTGGTTTATTTTCATTTTAAGTCAAACACAAGCTGTTTTCATCTTCCTCCACAAATTCCTGAATATGTATCATCTCTCCTCTCTCGCTCATGCCCTCTTCTCTTCCCTGCCACATTAGTCTTGTCTCTCTCTAAACAACCGTGGACATAATTTTGACCACTTAGTGGCGCCCCTGCAGTTGGAGCACATGCAAACACAGTGAGACACTTGCACACACCCAGTGGTTGCAGCACTGCAGAGAGTGAAGATAGATTTTTTTCCCCCCTTCACAATGTCCTCTTTTTCCTCAGAATCACTTCAAAACCGTGAAAACATAGACATGCTTACACACATACACATAGTCGCAACAATGGAGATGTGTTTTAATCTAAACAATAGGCAGTGTCTTAAAAAACTGTATGTAGACACATAGACAAATGTCTACTGTTCCTAACCCCCCCCACACACACACACACACACACACACACACACACAGCTCTGATTATCAAAGCATTTATTGGTTAAAATAAATCCCTTTTCATCACTATACAATTGGAAAAATCAACTTTTATTTCTCAATTACCCTTTGTGTCTGCATCCTCCTAAAAAGCTATAATCTTCTAAATAACAGGCTCAAGATGTCTGAAATGTCACTTCCATTAATTACAAAGTTTTATTGTCACAATAGAAGTGTTTTAGTTTTTTTTGTCAGAGTTCCATATTTCCAGTGAAACCCGTTCTCTTTGTTCAAATTGTCTGAGGCTGTTTGACAACCATTCCTCAAGTCAACACATTGTTTGCTTTAACATCCGTTTGTGAGCAAGTCATATCTCCTATTTCCTTGTTCAAATACGTATGAGACAGAGGGTGTTGTGCTTCTGTCTAGAAAACCGTTGTAAAAGTCAGATTTTGGAATGTCTGCTACAGCCCTCATTTTTTTTGTTTTGATGCTATTTGATTTTATTGACTCCTCTCTCTGCTTGTTTTGTCATTTTATGGTTTACTCTTTCCTATCTTTTCCTCTTTACTGTTGCCTGTTTTTTTTTTATACCCTGGCCTCTCCCTCCATCCTTGTCTCCCTCTGTCCCCTGCTGTCGTTAGTGCCTCGTATCATTAAGAGACTGCTTCGCATCTCTCTCTCTGCCTCCCTCCCTCTCTCCTTCTGTTCTCTCCTCCTCTCCCTTCTCCTCCACAGTCTTTCTTCTGCTGTCATCTCCCTCTGGATGTGCACACTGTGGTCATATTGTTGACCTGCATCGTTGCCCTTTTGTGTGTGTTTATTCTCCTTAGCTCTCTGTGGTTGTAACAATCTTGTGGACAAAAACATCTCTCCATTTGTCTCTCTGCCCTTTCTCTTCTTCCATAAATGACAGCTTTTGCTCCCAACTTTTCTTACTTGCTTTTGGTGATTCTTTGTTTCTCCCATGCTAAATTTCCTGCTTTACTTTCCCACTTTTTGTGCTTCCTTTCTTCCTTTTATATTACTGTTGAATTTCTACTCTTGTTTGTCTCTCTCCTCTTTATTTTTCCACCTATTCCTCTCTTTCAGTGCCCGTCTGTCATTCTGTCTTTGCCTGCGCCAGATGCTTCGACAGTATGTGTTTTGTGCTTCATTACACTGTCGTAGGTTACAGGGAGTATGGGAGAGTGAGCCCAGATGTGAATGTGTATTGTTTTATATTGGGATGTTGTATTGCTATTTCTTGCACTTCATGCATATTTAATTGCTTGTGTGGTTGTGTGTGTGTGTGGGATTTTTCATGGAAATACCCTGCATATTTATCAAACTCAGTTTACTGGGCTAGAAGAGTGAAATATGCCAAAGCCTGGATACAATATTACTATTCCCTGTAAGTTAAAAGTAACTTCTATATTATCCATCTTGGACTAGGAAGATCCTGTTCAAATTTAGCTGCACAAGTAATGTATTTTTTACAGTGCAAATTCTATTACTAGCTGTTAAAGCTATAGTGTGCAGTTTCTGTCTTTCCCATGAGGAATTCTAAGTAGTGACAACGACACTATTGGCGCATCCACATGACACAAACCTTTCGTAATCACGCTTCACCCCACCCCTCCTCCACACAGTTGCTAGTATTCAAGGAAGACGGAGGATTAAACATGATTAACTCTTTAGAAGAGGTAATTATCTTAACTTGAGTTTCTGCGCACAAAAGTTTTAAACACAGTCATGCTGAGAAATACAGAGAGAGTTAGGTGGAGCTGAAAGTTACACACTAAAGCTTAACTATTTAACTATTTCTTAAGTGCACTATTGACGATATTAAAGCTATAGTGCGTAGTTTTCTGTCGCCCCCATGAGAAATTCTAAGTAATGACAACAACACTACACTACTGTGTCGGCACATCCACATGATATAAGCCTTCCGTGATCACAAACCACCCCTCTAGAGTGCTAGTAGACAGAGACAACACGGAGGATATAAAAACATGATAGACTCTTTAGAAAAGGTAATTGTCTTCACTCGCGCTTCTGTGTAGGAAAGTCACCGGACGACACTATCTTCTGAACACAGTGTATCCTGAAAAATACAGAGAGTTGAGTGGAGCTGGTACTCTTAATTAGCCTTTTAGCAACTTGTTTGGCAATGGCTTGAATGTAACGGATGTTTGTTAATATCAAAAAGTTACGCATTAAAGCTTTAACGAGTTAAAGGGGAAAAAGCATGTGTAAGACCGAAGTGAAATGACAACAGAAAGTATGAAGACGCCAGAGTCACAAGATATTATTTCTATCGTAGCCAGTGCTTCCTAAAAGAAAGAGTGGACTTTTTTGTGAATGCAGAAAGAGTTTTTTTTGGAGGCAGTCTTGCATAAAACCAGTTGCTGCATTTTGTGTTTTGATAAGGGTAGTTCATTATGGTGCTGTTTGTTAGCTAGTTATTTCTGTAAGTTGTAGAGCTGCCTGCCTGCCTGTCATGCTGTTGGCTCAGCTTTGAGTGTTGTCGCTATGGTAGCAATGCAGAGTTGTGATATGTTTACTGAAGCTGTGATGAGCCCTTGGACTGTAAGGTAGAATAGAGCCAACTGACAGAAGCACTGAAATTCCTCTGATAACCAAATGTTTTTTTTTTTATGTTCATGCATGGAATTGACAATTGTATGTCCAGTCTCATTTGCCAACCGGTCTTGTGTCTGATCACCAAATTAGGCAAGTGAGCTGTGCCCTTAGGTGAGCAGGGGAACTTCATTTCATGCCCTGTCTACACTTTTTTACACATGCAAATATAGCAGTTCACATTAAGTCATACTAAATTTCCAATACTAGATACCAGATAACTGCTTTTTGTGAGGTTGTAAGCAGCAGGGATGATTCCTACCTCAGAGGTCACAGCAGGTATCTCTCAGCCACAAGCTCTACACACACTGACATCATGTTGGCTAACGCTGTCACAAGTGAGTTGGCTTTTTGCTTACATTGCTGCAGACAAACACAAAGACATTGTTACGTTTTGGAACACACACACACACACACACACACACACACACACACACACACACACTCTTAGTTAAACTGCATTAGTTTACGTCAGGAAACATCTTGGAAATTGGCATCAGTCTTGTGCACAAACATGGATTAGACACACGTGCGTGTGTGCGTGTGTGCGTGCGTGCGTGTGTGTGAAGCCACTCAGAGGTGTGCATATTATCTCTGTAGCCCATCTTTGAACCGAGAAAACCTCCAGGGAAAAAGAAAAAAACTCAGAAATTTGGTTGCCTGTGTGTGTTGCTTTCTCTAGAGGTCTGTGGGGATTTTCTGTTGCCAGTTGTCATTATTATCTCTGTCTGTCTGGATGTCTGTGCACTATTTGATCGTGCATTCTGCAAGCAAGGCCATTTATGTTTCTGTGTGTGTGTACGATGTACAAGTGCACTGATGAACTGTGACCGTTCCTGCCATCCCCTTCTCCTCCTCTTCCTCCCATCTCCTCTGGTTCATTTTAGTCTATCCCCCTCTCGTGACTATACTAATTGTGCTCAGATTGACAGATTGGTGGACCAATGGTGTCTAGCTGCAGCATAATATAGCACACAAATGTCCTCACTAGCTCTCCTCCCACTTTGTTTGTTTTTTTATTTATATTTTTTCCTCTCATTTTGGTTCCAGCCTTTTCAGTGACTCACTGTTACACCCTCTCACTCAATCGGTCACAATCAGTTTGTTCGGATATGTTGGTGTGCATCTGCTTCGATGATGTCTTGAGTGTTTGAGTGTGTCTCTTTATGCATTGTGATGCATCTGTATGCTTATGTGGTTTAAGTAGGGTTAAGAAGAGTGCTGATGGAGCACATAAGAGAGGTCATCTCGCTGTCCTTATATAAGGCAACACAATGACTATGGCTCATCCCCACTCTATACAGCCCTGCCCACTCATGTAACCTCTCTACAGTCCCCCTTTTGTGTGTGTGTGTGTGTGTTGACTGTGTAGATGATTTAGTCTCACAATACATCTTTCTCAGTCCTGTCTCCTGCTGCCTCTCATAAACCACCTGTCTATCTCGTTGCCTCTCTTCCCCTCTCACTTTTCTTTCATCTTCTTACTTTTACTTTCACATTATTAGGTTTATTTTTGTACTGGAGCATAGCACACTAATTAGCATTTCTGTAAATGCGGCTGTGTCAACACAGGACTGAGAAGTCTGGCAAAGTATGTGGGCAGAATATGACAATTTTCTTCTTAACTCTTCATAACTACAGTCCCTGACAAAAGTCTTGTCGCTTGTGTACAAATTGACCTGAAGTGCCACTGAAATATATTTCTAATCAAGATTTATTTACAAGAAATGGCTCATTTTAATCCCAACAGCTTTTGTAATGTTTCAGTGCAAAACGAAACTGTCAAAAAGTATTCTAATATTCACAGCTTGGTAAAGCCCATTGAGTGAATTTTTGCAAAGACATAAGTGTTGTCGCCTTGTCATATGAGCTTCACCTGTGACTAATAATGGATCAATTAGGTCTCAGGTGTGTTTAAAAACAACCCCAGTACACTAGACCTTCACATCAACTGCAACTAGACCTCTGCAAACATGCCTAAGATTGGACGCTGGAAAAGTGGAAGAAAGTGGATTTTTCAGATGAATCTTCTGTTGAATTACACCACAGTTGCCGCAAATATTGCAGGAGACCTACTGGAGCCCGCATGAATCCAAGATTCACCCAGAAAACAGTGAAGTTTGGTGGCGGAAAAATCATGGTCTGGGGTTACATCCAGTATGGGGGTGTGCGAGAGATCTGCAGGGTGGAAGGCAACATCAATAGTCTCAAATACCAAGAAATCTTAGCTACCTCTTATATTCCCAACCATAAAAGAGGGCAAATTCTGCAGCAGGATGGTGCTCCATCGCATACTTCCATCTCCACTTCAAAGTTCCTTAAGGCGAAGAAGATCAAGATGCTCCAGGATTGGCCAGCCCGGTCACCTGACATTAACATCATTGAGCATATGTGGGGTAGGATGAAAGAGGAAGCATGGAAGACGAAACCAAAGAATATTGATGAACTCTGGGAGGCATGCAAGACTGCTTTCCTAGCTATTCCCGATGACTTCATCAATACATTGTATGAATCCTTGCCAAACCGCATGGATGCAGTCCTTCGAGCTCATGGAAGTCATAAAAGATATTAAATTTGGATCTCACAGCACCACTATTTAATTTGCTGACATATTTTAGTATTTGCAGTAAATTTGTTCAATTTCTGTATAGGCGACAAAACTTTTGTCTTGCCAAAATTTGACCTTTCTGTCTTGTTTAAATGATAAATCTTTTTTCAGTGAAACTAATTTATTTTTGTGCATTGAACATCATTTGGGAGCTTTTCATATGAGCTATTTCTTACACCAATTGATTAATCAAAAGTCAGGTTAATAGCTGGTGTTTCTACAAAATGGATAAGCGACAAGACTTTTGTCAGGGACTGTATGTGAAGTACATTCTGATGTGAATGCACATGACAAAAGTCGAAAAGAAGTGGTAGAACATGGAAACAAAAATGTACTGCTGCTACAGCTAGTCAGGTACAAGGTCAACTGTACTGTAGTATAGGGCAGAATGCTCAAATACAATGAAAGTGGAAAGAAATCATCCAAATGCTGTCAAATCTAAAATGTATATCGTACACCAAGCAAAAATAAAAAATAACATGGGACCTAAAGACGGGCATACAGGTAAGATACCAGCTATCAAACAAGTAACAAAACAGCAATGTGAAAGACATAAATTGGGAGGAGGCTTGGGTTTTGTTTTTTGTAATGAAGTACAATAATTGTGTTAAATTCCTGTGGCTTTTCAGAACAGAATCGGCTAATTTAATCGTGCAAATGTCACTGTAGGAATATAGGAAGTTTGATACTCTTATTTTCACTTAAGGAAGCAGTTTTATGGTGGCAAGGCAGATGGACCCATCTGCTTCCTTGCGACTGTGGCTTGCTGCTCTTTTCCTACACTCCTCTTTGTTATTGTCTTTCTCTCCCTCCCTGTCTTCCTAATCGTATGTTCAGCCATGTGTGTGCCCTCGGCATGCCCCTAGCCAAGCATGACATGCTTTGACCTCAAGTTTGGGAGGACAATGACAAGGGAGGAGGGTCGCCCACTTTGTGATTCACTTGTGCACTATTGGCTGGACAAGGCAGATTGGTAGCCAGTAGCCCTCCTTACTACTGGCTGAATATTATTTGGCTGACAGTGTTGAAAATGCTTTGCTTGCTTTTGTAAGAAATACAAAGTTCTGTAACAGAAGATAACGCAAATATTGTTGCTTTTGAGAGACACCGTATTTTCAAGAGCACATATATAATCAAAATAAAAATCATTTTTTGAATAGAATTTGTTTTTATACAGGCCATTTATAAATGGGCACTTTGTGTTTGAGACACGTGCGATATATACAGTATTCTCCAGTCTAAGCGGTGCAAATTGGCTCTATGCTTTGAATAGTTGTACATTCGTCAATATTGGAGATTTAGCAGGTAGCACTGCAGTTAGTCTAACACTGCATTAGTGTGTCTGTCTGCAGGGTCAAATAATCGTGAATTGAGTGGCTGCTTGTTGTTATGGTACTACAGGTAATTTTAAATCTGATATCCAGGTTTTCCTCTGAGTCTATCGTGGGATCAGTTCATGTCACTGTAATGACTCATATGTATTCTGCTATATGGCCAATAATGCTGTGAATGTAAGGATATTAGATTAGATATATTAGATTTTGTATTGTTGTTGTACCATAACCAGCTACATCCGTCATGCTCTTGCTTCAGGAAGTATATGCCTTCTTACGATCGTTCTCTCCCATCTTGCATTGTCTTCCGCTCTCCTTCCCAGTCCTCTGCAACTAGTTAATGTTTATGCAGGCACAATTGCATAAAGAGTTACGTTGTGGGGTATACAGTTGTAAATGTTGACGGTTTGTCTAAGGCTCCCAGTGCTTTGCTTACTCAAAATGTCCACAAAGTAACACACTCTTCGCAATCAGTTCAATGCAAAACTAAGGCCAAATACTGTACACTCCCCCGACTCCACCACCACACATCAGAAAGCATAACGTGCTCCTGAGTCATGATTTCACCCTTGAAGTTCCAGAAGCTGCAAATGCTTCCAGCGGTAGCATCCACACATTTGCAGCCCAGGCCCTGCAGCCCTCTGACACTGTACAATCCAGCTAGCGTCATGCCTCTGCAATAGTCAAAGATGATTCCTGAGCTTTAGCTGGTAATTTGGAACGAAGGGAATTTACCCCAAATAGAACAGAACTCCCCCTGAGGATAGTGAGAGCAAACTGTTGTTATTGGGTCACGGTTGAGACATAGCAGTAACACTCTCTCTCTTCTTTCTGTAACCTTCCTGCAACTGCATAGAAACAGTTTAAGGATGGTGTACACCGAGTTTCTCAATGTAATAATGCTAATGTCAGTTTATCTCAGTCTGGAGAGCTTGACTTTGAAATTGGCTTGATCTAATAATGAGACTGTTTTTACCTACACATCAGGGTGGATCAGCCTTGTGTAAGTTAGTTTGAATGACATTGGGCACATTTATTTTCAACAATTTGAATTGCGTTTAACTGTCAGGGAACACCTAATGTTCCTTTTCAATAACACTGCAACTGATGCGGAGTATTGTGAACTCCTTTTTATGTAGCTTGAACACAAAGCGGACCAGGCTTATGTGAAATATTGGGAAGTGGATTCCAATGACTGCCTGTGTTTGTAGGTGGAACATTTCCTCTAATTTTCTTGTTCGGAATCTTTCACCTTGCTGTCTTTAACTCAGCCTCGTTTCATTCCCCAAAGACTTACCAAAAGATGGAGAAGTAGCTTTTGTCCTCGTCTGCTTCTCCACTTCTTCAGCCTAATTGGCATGGAGTGCTGACATTTACTCTTTGCCCTCAGTGGCGTGTCTCTCGTTCTACAGTGAAACAGCTTATTAGTTAAATAGGATTTTTTTTTTTCCCTCTCCTAGGTTCATTCTTTTCTTTTCCCTGTTGAAGTTGTCTTTGTTTTTGGAGTACTAGCATGAATAGGCTGTGTGTAAAAACCCCTTAGGATGCAAACACACCATCACTCAGTGTCTGGAAATTGTCTTAATGTATGACATTACCAAAATATGCTCCAAAAGAAGGATTTTATCCAAGCAATGCCTGCTTGGCTAAAGTTATCCTCATCCCCAGCAGTGGACAGCTTAGTCTGCACCTCAGGCACAAAATGCAGGATTCTTAGTTGGCAGTCCTTCTAAAAGGCCCCATCATCCCACCGCAACCGACTTGGTAGGGATGAAAGACCCTGACAATAAGCCCCGACTGACACAAAATGGAGGACATCGGCTCTTGGCTGAGCGGTGGGGGACTTCCGCTATCAGTGTGTGAGATTAACTCACCTCGTAGGTTCCATGCTGTGCTGACTCCGCTAGTGAAAGGATGAGAATGAGGGAGTAAGATAAAGATGAAAAGCTATTAAACTTTAAGGTTACTACATTCCTGCCAAGGTTAAAGGAACTCGCTCGTTAGATTTGGCAGTTTCCAGAGCTTTGTTACCAGGGCCACTTTAACAGGCCTTCTGTGCATTCATGTTGAGACTTAGTCCAAATTCTAAAGGAAAATTGTCATTTAAACATTGCTGGGTGTAAGATTTTTCTTTTTGATACCAGTGGAGTTTGTCCCCACAAGAATCATCTGAAAGACCTTAATGGAGCCACAAGCACATGCTCAAACATACAAACACATGCTCACACAGCCTTTGCTCCCCATGTGTTCTCTTCACACCCATCAGCCCAGCTGTGTGCCACACCTGGCAGCTCCGAACAACTGGAGAGGTATTAAAAATGAATGAAAGCCATTGAAGAGAAGAGGAAATGAGGAATTAATCAAACCCTGTGTGTTCATTTGGAAGAGTGTTACTTCTTGTCATTCATAGCCTCTGCGCCTGTAGTTATTTTCCCACTGCGTCATTGTCATTTGCTGCTGTATTAATTTTTTTTAGTTTTTATCCTGTCCCTACAAAAACGACGCGTGTGTGTTTCTCTACACTGGGAGCAGCACAAAACCTCAGCATCCTTTTGAAAATGCAAATGGGTTCTATTTGTGGCCTGCTCCTGTCAGAGAGTGGGTTAGTGTATTGAGGGTTAAGTTTTTGTATGCAGCTGTGTGAGTGTACGTGTGTACGTGTCGCTACATCTGTCTGTGTATGCGCCACATGTATGCACATAGTGAAAGCTCACCTTTTGTGCATCAGTTTAACAGTGTCTTTGCCTTGGCTTTCGCATCTGTGTCCTTGGTTACCTTGTACTTTGAATTATTTATATAATTTTTGGTGCCGTGTGTGACAGTATTTACAGCAAGCGTGTTTGATGGAGGTGTTTGTGCAATTCTGCGTCTATGAAATTAATTTTGAAATTAAAGTCATTCAGTGAGTTCAGAGTCTAGATCCTCCCTGTTATGGGACTGAATTAGAGGGAACAAACAAGCTGGATCTGTGTGTGATTCTGTGTTGTCGGTATGCTTGAGGTGAGGGCTTGTTTTTCTGTGTGCATGTTTCTCTGAGGTCTGCATCTGCAGCGGATATGTAAAGCCACGCAGCTTTGACAGGGCAATGTTAATAATTTTTCTTTCTTTCCATTCTGTCTTCTCTCACCTCACCCACATCCTCTCCCTGACCCTTCTCTCCAATTTCTCAGGAGAAGAACAAGGACAAAGACAAACGTTTCCGTCCGCTCTACGACATTCCCTACATGTTCGAGGCCCGTGAGTTCCTGAGGAAGAAGCTCATAGGTAAAAAGGTAAGAATCAGTGACAGAAATTGGAAGCTCCCAATCACTGTTTGGCTCTTTGTGTGTATGGGAATCAACCTGATCTATCTTTAATCATCTTTTAATAAATTAGACAATAGCTCTAAACAGGGATTCCCCCAGTACCTTTACATGTGCACTAACACCCTTTACCCCCCTCATCGGTAACCAAACATCTCTGAAGCCCTGAGCTAGATATCCATTTCTCCACTTTCTCAGTTTGAATACCAAGTATTCCTGGTAGATACCCTGGGGCTTTGTACTGGCCGGGACGCACCCTTTAAACAAGCAGTGTTGATTTCCCCCACTTGTCTCTATTGATCTACCGAGTCTGTACACCTAGGGGACGCTATGATTTACACTCATCTGACCCAGCAGAACCCAGCAGTGAGCTAGAGACAAACCACCGCTTGAGCATCTGTCCTTGTGTTAAATTTATTTAGATAAACTCTGATTTGAGGTTGGTTGTCTGAGAGAAAAAAACGCTCACTGACTTACATTAGGTTTAGTGTTTGAAATGGTTTTGGTACAACCAGTGTTGCGGAATAACGCAATCCATGTACCAGCGTTTAGAGTTGGGCATTGTTTGGATTTGAATTATTCTGATTCCAATTGCAATTGCTACCTTATGATTCTGGTTCTTATCGATTCCTATTATTTGAGGGGTGGAGTTGAAACAGGTCTCATGCTTATTTCACAAATAAGAGGAAAGTTTTATTTTGATTCAATGGTGGGTTGCACTTTTACAGAGCTTTTTCGTACGTAAAATAAAGCCACACTAGAGCTCTGCTTACTGTGCTCCAAGGCTGCAACACAACAAGCTCTTGGCCGCTACGGGAACCAAAACTTGCGCATGTTAAATTTGGATCCCATGATCAGATTTGAAACCAAATCCTCCAAACAATTCCAATAAAACGATTCCATTGGAATTGTAATTTTTGAAACCATTCCGAGTAGGAATTTGTATTCGATGCCCAACCCTACCAGCGTTACGTATTCAGAATACAAATTATGAGTAACTGTATTATTTCTGTTACAGTTACAATTTAAATGGGTGGTATTTACAATACTGTTACATTGTTGAAATCAATGGATTACATGACAATACTTATGTTTCATGAGTTTATTCACTAACAAAATAAATTACGGTAACTCCATGAATTTCCCAGAAGCCTCAATTATGAAAATAAAAAATGAGCTTTTTGCGTGATCACTGGTAGAGGTAGAGATGGAGTTGGAACCAACACAATTACTCCACCTCCAACCAGAAGCATCTTAAAGTAAGTTATTTTTTTAATTAGCCAATGTAGTTGTCTGCTGTAGTTTAACTGGTCACCTTGCTATTTTATAGTTGTATCAGGTAGCTACCTGCTTAGATGACGTTACAACTTTACAATCTCCTATGTGCTGATTTACTAGCCCCAGAGTTGTTGAAAGACTGACTAGCCCCGTTTCACTCGTGTTACGTCCCAATTTCTAGGGGTAACCGAGACGCGACATAACGTGCCAATCAGGAGACAGCAATCACCTCTGCTGAACCAGTCCAGTATGCGCACCTGGTCTCCATTATCTGTAGTAAAAGAGCACCTACTAGAGCTTGGTGAAAGACATAACACAAAAATGACCCCAGGGTCATAACAACTTGCTAGCTAATGTTAGCTGAAATTAGCTCGAGGTAGCAAGACTGCGGTTAGATTTTTGTAGTAGGCTATGCAGTTAGGGACTATAAATACAAAAATCTATCTGCTTGTTCATGTACACACTCAACCAGTTGGAACAGAAGAACACACCAGAATAGGCATGTTTAGTAAGCAGTATTTGATGGCCGCATTCCTACACTTACAAAATGCAATTCAATGTGGAAGTATTCCAAGTATTCAGAATGAGTTACTCAAGTTGTAGATTTAGAGGTGCTGATCCTCATCCCAGCCGCTTCACACTCGGCTGCAAACCGATCCAGTGAGTGCTGAAGGTCACAGACCGATGACGCCATCAGGACCACATCATCTGCAAAAAGCAGCGATGAGATCCCGAGCCCACCGAACTGCAACGCCTCCCTGCCCTGACTATGCCTCGATATCCTGTCCATAAATATTACAAACAGGATTGGTGACAAAGCGCAGCCCTGGCGGAGGCCAACCCTCACCTGGAACAAGTCCGACTTACTGCCGTGAACCCGGACACAGCTCTCGCTTTGGTCATAAAGAGATTGATGGCCCTGAGAAGGGACCCCCTCACCCCATACTCCCGCAGCACCTCCCACAATTTCTCCCGGGGGACCCGGTCATACGCCTTCTCCAGATCCACAAAACACATGTAGACTGGTTGGGCATACTCCCCTCCAAGATCTTTGCGAGAGTGAAGATCTGATCCGTTGTTCCACGGCCAGGACGGAATCCGCATTATTCCTCTTCAATCCGAGGTTCGACTATCGGCCGAACCCTCCTTTCCAGCACCTTGGAGTAGACTTTACCAGGGAGGCTGAGAAGTGTGATACCCCTGTAATTGGCACACTCTGGTCCCCCTTTTTGAAAAGGGGAACCACCACCCTGGTCTGCCACTCCTTAGGCACCGTCCCAGACTTCCACGCAATGTTGAAGAGGCATGTCAACCAAGACATCCCCTCCACACCCAGAGCTTTCAGCACATCAGAGTTCTCCCAGCAAATCAGTAAAATTAAGCCCACATTGTTGGCATTGGAATGTACAGTGGCAGTAATGACACATGCTGAGAAGGCGGCTGTTGCTCACATGCATGCCTGGAGCTGTTGTGCACTGCCTGAGTTGAATGATGATTTGTTTTTCCAAATAAGCTAACTCTTAACACTTGTCAGACTCAGATGGTCCACATTATAATGGGTCCCATGGTAGAAAAGATTGGAATCTTTCTAGCAAAAACATGGAAAACTTTGTCAAAAATGGTGCATTTATGCGCATTCTTACTGACAAAAGACTTCCCTAGTCAAAAGTTATCTCATAAATGCCATACTGTTTTGCAGCTGACTTCCAGTTTTGCTGAATTCTGGGATTTTGGAGCTTAAACCTCAACAAATTAATTCTCAGTGTCCCAACCAGTGTTTATTTTGGGCTGAGAATGTACGTAACAAATGTACAGATTCCAGGGCTCCAAACCACAGCACCCAGACAATAGACGAAACAAACATTTTGGGTATTACCCACTTACATAAGTGTAAGGCTAATAAAAAAATAAATTGCAGTGCCTGACAAACACAAAAATATGCACCCACTCAAAGCCAAAAGCCAAGAGAGTTCCTTTTGGCATTCAGTACAGGTGTGAGATTCACATCCCTGTGCTAACCTTTCATCACAGTCATTTTAATCATCCTCATTAAATGATTTTTTAATGACATAAAATTCTGCCATGAGCTGGTGTTTGATGAGTGAAGCAAGAATAATAATTCTGCTGTTTATTTCTGTTGTTCATGTTGGGGGGGATAATGAGTGTGTTTGTGAAGGGGATAGAGCGACTATAGCCTTGTCGAGGTGTAAAAACAAACTATTCCATTAGCATGAAAAAAATGTGTATGAAGCTCAGGTTTGTCTGCATTAAAACACAGTGGTAACATATACACACATGCTAACCCACACCAGTCTACTGGGACTGTTAACTGTTTACCTATTGTAGCTCTAATGGCTTGCAACCCAAAGAAAGGGAACAATACTAATTGAATAAAATAATTCATTACACAATAATCATGCATGCATAACACATGCAGCTTTTGTACTTTATACCTTAAAGTGTTCAATGTGTTATAATTGCCTTCAGCACACATAAGCACAACATTTAAATCATTCTGTTGTTTTTATGACTGTTTAAAAAAAATATTTTACAGTATTAATGGTTTAGACTCTAGGGTGTTTCAGTAGTGTTTATCGGAGAGGAAAGCAGTGTTTCCCACAGATACTAAATTGTGGCGGTGCGCCACACAACACCGGCTGCCACGCATTGCGTTTCATTATTTTATTTTTTTAACGCCATTTATAACACACATTCGTTCAGCTGCATTTCCTTTCTCTGCTCTCCTCAGACTCTCTGTCACTCCACACACACACACACAGCCCCTCCCCTCCGTGCACACAGCATCTGTCTCCATGAAAGCAGCGTTGCCAACTTAGCAACTTTGTTGTTAGATTTAGCAACTTTTTAGACCCCCTAGCAACTTTTTTTCACAAAAGAAAAGACAGCAACTTTCTGTTTTAAAAAAATAAAAAAAAATAAAAAATAAAAAATAAGTCACCTGTATTGTCCAGCGAGGACAGGAGGTATTTTTCTCCTTTGGCTGCCAAAACAGTCACCTCTCTGATTCTGTTTTGTGAGCAGCAGCAGCCCTTACCCTCCCTTCTCTCCACATGTGTGGCAGAACTGCACACAGTGCTTAGGTAGAAAGGGGAGAAGGGACAGGGTGCGTCCCTCCCCAAATAGAACCTAATCAGTGTTGTAATATGTGATAAGCAGACACACCTCTAAAGCACAGTCCATAAATTACCATCTACTCTACCTCAATTACTTTTTTTTAATCTCTACTTTCATTTCTCTTAAAATCTGCCTTATAATGTGCTTATTTAAGTTTCATACTTCCCTTCTTCGTCATTATGATATACAGTACATATATATTTATATGCATTTATACGCCACTGTATTCCTCTACATTTTATTAGTATTGAAGTTCTCCCAAGGGTGTGGTTATAGGCTCTCAGAAGTGAATTAGGTTAAAGAGGAGCGCTCTTGCCCATTTGCCAGCAGTGCAGCCTTCTCCTTCCTCAATCTGCAAAATCAGTAATGGAGGATTTCTGGACGGTTGCTACCTCCCAATTCTTTATTGTTGCTAAGCTAAAGCTCTGAATGAAGCCCCCTGTCACCTTTTATATTGTTTTTTTTTTTTAAAAAGTTGTTTTTTAAGGTACAAGCATCACTTTTCAGCTGCCTTGGCAACAAGAAACAATTATTTTGGATGAAATAATCACAGCCTCTCCATGAGTAAATGTTTTATTTGCAAGCACAATACTTAACCCTCCAGGTTTTAAAGTTAATCCATGCTACCTTGGCCTACTTGAATTGTCAAGTTGGATGCAGGTAGGCGCACAAGTGTGCATACGCATGTTGCACTCCAACAAGGAAAGGACTTGAGTCGACCCACTTACTGTCATCCTGTTTCTGAACACTAAGCTCTATAGAGACAGATTTGGAGCAGTAAGCATTAGTAGAAGAGACTAAGACCACTGCATTCCATGAAATTCTGCTCCAGGAGAACTCCTCTTTTTATCCTTTTTTTTCTTTTCTTTTTCCTCTCTGACACAAACCAAGAAAAAATATTTTACCTTAACAGTGGGGTAATTGGGCCTTGACCGGCTGGATTTCAAAGGGAATACTCTGGTCTAGTCTGGGTCTTGTCTGAAGATAAGAAGGGGAGGAGAACTTGAGTCAAATACAGAGGTGTGACTGCAGATCTTATCAGATCATTAAGTGTATCTTCATGTCATGTAGCTCAAACTGGACTTGACCAAAGCTAATTGTCCCGTCCAGTAACAAGGTTGAGTTATCAGATGGACCTGTAGAAATTCCCCTTGACAATATTTCATTTTAAAGCCAAGACTGCCTGAGTGTGCAATGCATTGCATGATCATGGAAACGAGCAGATTTTGCCCTGACTGAATTTTCTAGGATGTGACTAAGCATTATCTATGAGTTTCAGTGTGCTGAGCAAAAGCTCAACGCCCTAATGCCACCGTGCCACTTTAGGGAAATAAAGCTACATTAAATGTGTTTTTTTCTATTAAACCCCCTATTCCTCATCTCTATACGGAGAGTATAGTGTTTTTGATCTTTTATAAAGCATATCTAATATCCATATTCAAAAGCAGAGTCAATATTTGATAGCTCTCACAGGCAGAAAGGGATTTGTGCAATACCTGATCTGGCCTTTTGAAAGAAGACTTTACAGCTACAGGTAGTGAAATCTTGTCTTGTTCACAGCATAAACTCCAGCAACTCTACATCCTTGATCAACTCTTCAATTCATCATTTACTTTTTTTGCCAGCCAAGAGCCACATGAGACTTAAGAGAAATTGATATAAAGTTAATCACATGGGAGGAGCACTGAGGCATTATGTTTTCAGGTTGTCTGTCTAGCCCATTCTTGTGAACGTGATATCTATCTATCTGTCTATCTATATGTCTGTATATATCTATATATACAGTGATGAAAATAACTATTTGAACACCCTGCTATTTTGCAAGTTCTCCCACTTAGAAATCATGGAGGGGTCTGAAATAATCATCGTAAGTGCATGTCCACTGTGAGAGACATAATCTAAAAAAAAATCCAGAAATCACAATGTATGATTTATTTATTTGTATGATACAGCTGCAAATAAGTATTTGAACACCTGAGAAAATCAATGTAAATATTTGGTACAGTAGCCTTTGTTTGCAATTACAGAGGTCAAACGTTTCCTGTAGTTTTTCACCAGGTTTGCACACACTGCAGAAGGGATTTTGGCCCACTCCTCCACACAGATCTTCTCTAGATCAGTCAGGTTTCTGGGCTGTCGCTGAGAAACACGGAGTTTGAGCTCCCTCCAAAGATTCTCTATTGGGTTTAGGTCTGCCTAGGCCACGCCAGAACCTTGATATGCTTCTTCCAGAGCCCCTCCTTGGTTATCCTGGCTGTATGCTTCGGGTCATTGTCACGTTGGAAGACCCAGCCTCGACCCATCTTCAATGCTCTAACTGAGGGAAGGAGGTTGTTCCCCAAAATCTCGCAATACATGGCCCCGGTCATCCTCTCCTTAATACAGTGCAGTCGCCCTGTCCCATGTGCAGAAAAACACCCCCAAAGCATGATGCTACCACCCTCATGCCTCACAGTAGGGATGGTGTTCTTGGGACTCATCATTCTTCTTCCTCCAAACACAGTTAGTGGAATTATGACCAGAAAGTTCTATGTTGGTCTCATCTGACCACATGACTTTCTCCCATGACTCCTCTGTATCATCCAAATGGTCATTGGCAAACTTAAGATGGGCCTTGACATGTGCTGGTTTAAGCAGGGGAACCTTCTGTGCCAAGGCAGACTAACAGGTCTTTGAGGGTCAGAATTCAAGCTGATAGACAGGTGTTCAAATACTTTTTCAGCTGTATCATACAAATGGTTAAAAAATCATACATTGTGATTTCTGGATTTTCTTTTTAAATTATGTCTCTCACAGTGGACATGCACCTACGATGACAATTTCAGACCCCTCCATGATTTCTAAGTGGGAGGGTGTTCAAATACTTATTTTATTTATTATTTACATCTTAGACTTGAAAGGGGAGAGAGAGTGACATGCATCAAATGACCGCAGGTCGGAACTGAACCCGCGTCCGCTGCGTTAAGGACAGAGCTTTTACATATGAGTGCACGCTCTACCAGCTGAGCCGTCAAAGTGCCCGGAATTTCTTCAAACTTGGACTTGAGGATAAGCTGGGTAGATTTTGGAGGTCAAAGGTCAAGGTCACCATGACCTCAAACACATTTTGGCCTTGATGAAGTTATGACATTGGTGGGCTTTTGGTGGGATGTAAACTGAACTGGTTTGGGGAGACATACAACCTCATGACATTAATTGTAGTTCTCCTATCACTCTGTCACTCTGTCTCCCCTCTCCCCCACCCTCTCTTTTTATTTTTATATATATATATATATATATATATATATATATATATATATATATATATATATATATATATATATATATATATATATATATATATCCCTGAACCCACGCCCATTGAAATGGCAGCGCTTGCAGGGTGACATAATCCCAAAAAGCTTGATTTGGCTAACTTTATAAGTATTCCTTCTTGTGCGCCTGGGTCTCAGCCTCAGCAGAAAAAAAGTCTAGTAGAAATGTTGCATTAAGCCACTTATCAGGGTTGAGCACATTCGGATAATCCTGCATGCTCAAAGTGGCTCCTGTTATGCAGCTGCTTGTGTAGTACCGTTAGCAGAGTTTTCCCTTCTCTGTGTGCTTGCGACTGTACATTTGCGCTGACAATACCGGGTGTGCAATGTGGTATTTGATGTGGTGTGTATTTGTGAGATGTGTGTGTGTGTGTGTGTCTCCTTCCTTCCTTCCTTCCCATGGTTGACTATCCAGAAGGGGCTCCCTCTCTTTGTCTTCCTCCTCCCATCTTTTCTTCTCTATGTTGTGCTGCCCCAGCCTGAGGATGTTTCCTTCCAGCACAGCTCAATTCATATAAATGATAGCGATCTGTGATTACAGCCTGCAAAAAACACAGCAGCGGGCCGACCTAGTCAGAGTGTGCACCCCATAAGGCTGAATCCTTGGCACTGGCCCGGGATCGAATTTGTTCTGCGGCCCTTTGCTTCATGTCATCCCCCCCCCCCCCGTACCTGTCTATCACTGCCTAGTAAAATAAAAAAGAATCTTAAAAAAAATAACACAGCAGCAACTTTAGCCCCTTTCTTTCATGTTCATGCCTTTTCCAAGATCCCTTTTATTCAAATCCACAGTGATTGGCTAATGTCCACTGTGCAGTCTGAGGCTGCTGTGTGTATGGAAGCATATCTAATGTCCCGTTCTTCACAGGTCCAGTATGGCACTCTGTACCTGTGCAACATGAACTGAATTGTGATCATATTTGTTTTGTTAACAACATAAAATGTGCACTTTTGATTAGAAATTGATGTGCACTGAAAACTTTTTTTTTGTTTGATGGCCAGCAGCCTGTTTTCCTTTTACTTCTGCTCTCTTCTTCTCTACTACTTCTTGCTTATTCACATATTATTTTGATTGTACGCCCTCTGATGTTTCCAAGAATACTGCAACGAACAATGCGTTGACCATAAACGTCTCTGTGCATGCTCGTAGTGCCGTCACACCGGGGCTCAGGCCCACGCAGATGGCACACGCAAGTATAATCAAAGCTGAAGTTATAGAAATACAGAAAACCTCACATGCATATGAGCATGTCTGTATGTACTCTTGTTCACATTCAAAGACACCAACAGATGCACCATATAAAGATTTTAATTCTCCAAAACAACACACAAACTCCCTTTACAAGTACAAACATGATTCCTTTGCCACAGCAAGCCAAAACTCCCCATGACGCTTGTCGCCTCAGCAGAACAAAACATTGTCTCACACCTGTCCTGCTGTCCTCCTTATCACTCCCCCGCTTTCTAAGCCATCTACTGCCTCTCCCCCCTCCATCTCACTCTCCTCTGGAGGGTTCTTATAGATAGCGTTGCCTTATCAGAAGATCGGTTAGATGGCCCGAGGAGAATGGGCCTGGAACTCCTCTAATCTAACATTGCTTGTTCAAAGTTTATAATCCCTTATCGCCTCGCTTAATGTGGAACTACTGGTTTCACAGTTTATGGCATCCAGCATTATATTTGCTTGTGGGTTTCAATCTCTTCGACAAATGTTTTCTTTTTGTTTTTCCATTTGTCACATGCCTGTTTCATTATCTTGTTTTGTCCTCCGACTTGAGTTTTTCCTGTTTTTCATTGCTTTGTTTGTCCCTTATTCTTCAGTTACCCAGGCCTGGGAATGCTTTGCCAATAAACACAATTGTAACCAACGTAAAAGGTTTTCTCTGCCTTAATTTGAATGGCTTCACTTTTCAATAAAGCTGAATAGACATGAAACTCTTGTTTGGGCTACGAGGAAATTATGAGCTTCAATGTGGGAGAGAGGATAAAATAATCTCCTTCAAGACAATAAGTGGGTTATTTGCATGGTTACAAGATGAATACAATTGGGGGTGTTATTAAAAGTGGTGATATTGCATAATCTATGGATGAGGCGATCACAAACCCATTCTGTTGCTGATTGGTTCACGGTTAGGATATGGGTGCTATTAATGTACATTACTGTGCAAGGGAATGTTTATTTTTAACTGATACAGCTGCAGGGATCAAAATGTCTCAAAGGTTACATTAAAATGTGTGGTGTTGGGACCAATTACTGAGTATGATTTCCTTGATTTTATTTTCTTACCTATATGTCTTCTTCCAAATAATTCCTAACCCTCCAACATACCTTTTTTTTTTTTTGCTACAGTAGTTTCAGAAGCATACTCTTTAGTATGTAATGTACCAACCAAGTGTGATCTCTAAAAAACATAATCTCCCTATATCCTTTCCTGCTGAACTATACATTCATTCTGCCCTAACAGAAGCTTTTCTCTTCGCTTGCCCACGTCACCATGTTCACATCCAGTCCATCTAATGACAAGACAACATTGTTCCATGTCCTGGTTGGCCTCTCTTTCATGTCCTAAATAGGCCTGTCTGCGTAATCTCTATTTGATTTTTGTCTACGCTGTGACTCTGTGAAGCAGAGCCAAATTCCCAGACTTGTTTCCCCCTACCAACACACTTGGTTGACACAGAGCTCTTAAAAGATCGATTGCGTGTAGAGGTACGGCTGCACCCCTACTGTTACATTCTGCCTGTGGCCCTAAGCAGACTTTCCCCCTCACATGCCTGTGGATAGGTGCACTCACAGCTGACTGACAAAAGTGTGTCTGCAGGCTGAGTGTATTGGAGTCCGTCCCTATGGAGCTGTTTTGAGTACACACATGATGGGTCATTTGGGTTCTCTCTCATTTTGTGTGTGTGTGTGTGTGTGTTTACACAAAGCTGCCTGATGTGATTCACACTGACTTGGGGTGACTTTGAGAACTGGGACAGACACACGTACGCACACAAGTCAGAAAACGCCATACACTAATTATTACCATAACTGGTGTTGCTTTCAGTTTGTCTAAAGTGTTTTGTGACCTATTCTTTTGTTGCTTGGCCCCTTTAGGTCAATGTGACAGTTGACTACATAAGAGCAGCTACCGGTCCAGGAGAAAGCACCCCTGCATTCTCAGAACGCACCTGTGCTACAGTCACAATTGGGGGCATGTAAGTAGCACATCTTATCATACTAAATGGTCTCTTTTTCAATTTAGTCTGTTCTGTTCAGGTTTATTCTCCCTTTTGTTATAATTTAACAGTTACGACCAGCTTGCTGCATAAATGGCACATGCATTTTATTTCTGTATTTTCAGTACATGCTACATTAACCTTCTAGTAGGAGTTTGTTACAAATAAGCAGCTCTCCCTGGCAGATCATACAGTATTTAATTTGTCAGTGTAAGTGAACTAACGCACCAAGTTGTCTCCCTGCATAAAACTTTAAAATTTAGGTTCATGTGATGTAAGACAACACAGAATAATCATTTGTCATCTTCAAGAATGGTCGCTTGCCTCAGTGCCAATAATTATTTTTTTTTATCTACAAACAAGATTTTATCTGGGGAAATGTGGTTTATCTGTTTGAAAACATTTATTTTATACAGTACCACAAATACAAACATTATTAAAATACTGAGAGGTTCAAATTTAATCAAAACCGGATAAAAGGCCTTTAATGCCACGTGACTTGAATACCATCTCTTCTCAACCAACAGTTGAAAGCTGCACTTCTGTTTTTCTCTCTGTATGACTCAGGACTTTATGTCACAAAGCACAGATACATGCACACGTGGAAACATAGATCTCTTCGTCATCAAATCAATAGCCTCAGTGTGTCTGCGTGCGTACACAGAGGTCAGTACCCAACCTCGTGACCAGCCAATTACAACCCAGCATTAGGCACCAGCCGCTCCGCTCCACAGATAACAGTTTGCATGGTCTCTCATGAATGCTGAGGTCAGACGGTCAAAGTGGTCAGTGGGGCAAATGTTTCCAACCTTCTATGGTCCTGTCTTAGTGTGTATTGAACTATTCAAAATTGACCCTGCTTGTGAGTTTGTGCTTAGTAGCACACAGATTTTTGGAAGAAACGTGGTCTGCATGAGACTTTGTTGGTGCCTATTAACGTTATAAAGCCATGCTATTAAAGCTTTGCAGAGGTGATAAGGTTAAGCTTGAAGCAGACAGGAAGACCTCCTTCTATGACATCCCATACCAAATGTGTCTACATTTTGATAATAAAAATGCTGGCTCTCTTAATTAAAAAAAAATTAACAAGTTATGTTTGCAAAGAAAAAGCTCAACAGAAGCATGTTATTGATGACAAAAAGAGCTATAATGTTGTCAGTTCCCATGCCTGCAACATGAGGACAGATCCATGCACTTGATGGCAGAAGCTCAGCTCTGAAGACTTCACTTCCTGTCCCTTCTTTCTTTTTTTCTCCCACACATCAACAAGAACACTAATGTCCAAAGGCTAGCCGCTAAGTGCTGCATTAGGGACAACAATACTCCCCTCTTCTGCCCTTCATCCTCTCTTCAGTACATCTGAAACATAGCAAGGAAGTGGTTAGTCAAGTGTGCAATGTCAACATTTAAGTGACCTTTGTTCCTTTGCAAAGCCGCCTTTGGAATTCATCATGTTCTTTTTGAGCTAGCTCACTTGGAATTCTGTGTGAAGCCAAGGGGGATGCTTGTTCTGTTTATTTTTTATTAAAGTCAATTTTTCTCTCCCCCTCCCCTTTCTGCAGTAACATAGCGGAGGCTCTGGTCAGTAAAGGCCTGGCTACAATCATCAGATACAGACAGGACGACGACCAACGCTCCTCCCACTACGACGAGCTGCTTGCCGCAGAGGCTCGGTGAGGAACTAAAGCTACACTCATCTACTAACCCTTTTAAACTGACATACACTCACACTCCATGAGTTATGCATGACCTTGACCATTTTTGCTCATGAGAAGAGGAGAAAATTGAATATGACCTTGGGGCTATTTCCAAATTTCTTTTACATTTGCGGTTACATCCAACATGGCACAAGTAAAGCAAATCACTTAATATATTTCAGATTTTATTTTATCAGTGCCACCATCTTAAGTCACAGCCCATAACAGTGGTTAACTACATTTCCCCAGAATCATTGCTCTTAAATATTCACTCATACATATGTTGGCATGCATAATTTAGTTTTAAACATACCTGCCTGTACACACATACACCGTCCCAAGCGTTGGACAATAAATCAAAGGCTCTCTCAGGCTCTATGAATATAATTATATGGAGGTGCGGTGGAGAGATTTAGTACGAGCTTTATTACTCTGCTATAGATTAAGATCTGCTGGCTATAGGTAAAGCAGATGCAGCCACGGCCTCCTTTTTATAGGACTTACTCTTTTACACCCCTCTCTCTCACGCAGTGTCACTGGCCACCTGCCCTCCTTTTCTGCTCTCTCCCTCCTCCTTCCTCCCGTTTTCTTTTGCACATTTTGTCCTTATTTCTTCACCCTAGCCATTTTCGATTTTGTCCTCTTTTGGCCTTGCTCCTCTCTCTCCGTCTGTTTCTCTCTCTCTCTCTCTGTCTGTTTCTCTCTCTCTCTCTGTCTGTTTCTCTCTCTCTCTCTCTCTCTCTCTCTCTCTGTCTGTTTCTCTCTCTCTCTCTCTGTCTGTTTCTCTCTCGCTCTCGCTCTCGCTCTCTCACTCTCTCTGTGTGTCCCTAGCGGGGTCTTATTAGAGTTGATGAGAGGTTTCTGTCTATATCTTAGGTTTTATTTTTAGTTCCCACTGCATGAGGCCAATGGCCTGTGGCTTTTAAGAAACCTCCTCCAAGCTATTAAATGCATGTACTACATACATGCTTGCATAAATGCACACGCTCCATCTTTGAGGCAATAGCCTGCTTCCCAGTGACCCATAGGAGGCATTATTCCACCCCACAGCCGCAACCACAGGGGTCATCTTCATCTCATATGGCCCTTGAGGCTTTTTAAAACGGCAATCACTAGCGTCAGTCATCATCACTAAAGCCTTAGCTGGCTCTAAAGAAGCAACCCTTGGCTCTCCATTTCTCCCCATCCCTCCATTCTAACAATAATTTCATATAATTTATTTCCTTCCTTTCTACTCTAATTTCTCTACCATCATTCCCACTTTTTCATCTCAAGCCTGTAGATTATCTTGGTGGGGGAAAAGTTTCCTCTAGTGCTTCCAGTTGAGCCATAATGAAATTTCAGGGAAAAGAAACTGGTATGAATTTACATCCTTCTTCACAAAGCCACAATGGCTCACTTTTTGTATCCACAGTAATTACTCGAAGGGCTCCCTTTTCTTCAGGTCTGTTAAGCCTCCAGCCCTGCGTTTTCAATGTATTATGATGGTGCTTGAGCTATATTTGTGAATTCTTTTTTGTTTGACTGACTGTAGGGCCATCAAGAACGGGAAAGGGCTGCACAGCAAGAAGGAGGTACCCATCCACAGAGTGGCTGATATCTCTGGGGTATGTGTTTTTTTGTGTATGTATACACAGGTTATAATCCTACACAAGGGAATGAAAGCTTTCCATGATTTGTAATAGGACAAGCATCTCAAAATGCACTGATATAATTTAAAATTCTGCAAGCAGGGGATTTACATTTCCACACAACTCCCATGACACTCACAGATCATCGATACCCAAAAGCTACTGAGTTTTTCTACCACACACAGTAATTTGAGTCTCTCAGAAGACAATCTATAATCCTCTGCTCACACCTCTCCCCCCCCACCCATCCCTGATCTTCACAGCCGGTTTCCTCATCTTAAAGAAACTAATCGGCCTCTAAAAATAATCAGCGCCATTAATAAAACCATCAGTGGTGCTTGGTCCTAGCTTGTTTACGTGTGCCCAGGGGCTTGATAGAGGCTTCATTTGGCTAATGATGCCTGATTGGGAGTGCTCACCAAATGAACATTAGCGCGGGGAACCCATAAAATCTCCCAGTAACAAGTAATGGGCGATCAGTACACATTGTTTTTAATCATGTGCTCCTGTTTTCACAACTCTGGAAGCTTGTTTTTAAATTTGATCCCTGTGCATTTTCTGTTCACCCCATGCTCACTCTCTTCTTCAATCTGTAACTGAGCAAATTATTAATTCTAGAAACACTCCTGAAAGACTCCAAGTGCAGTCTTCATTAAGTTGTTGTCAAACTGAGTGGCTGGATTAGATGAGATCAGATGGAGAGCAGAGCAGGGGAAAGTGTACTGATGGCACTCACACAGACTATAAATGCGGCACTTTACTGGCCGTTGTCGCTTGTTGGGTACTGTTCTTGCTGTTGGCTTGTTTTTTTTTTTAACATATTCTCACGTCTGGTGGTGAATAAGTCACTTTTTGTGAAGCTACATTATTTTTGCTTAATGTACCTAATTGAAATGACCTCAAGGTGGAGGTCAATGGACCAGACAAAAAAAATACCAAGGTGTGAGGGTGATTAACTCAAAATGCTATTAAACCTCAAAAGTTATACAAAAGCTGTAACCTTTTTTTATTCAGTTATTCAAGTGCCTTTTATGTATCTCTGTTCTTGTCGACTAGCCATCTCTTCATACATTTTGATAAGCCACTACATGATCTAATGTGAATGACTCAAAATTGAACTTCAGAAACATTAGCATCTCATTATCTCTCTCACTTGAGCTCCCCTGCAGCACTTGTACTTGGCTCTAAAGAGACATTTTGTTAAATTAATCATGCCCTATTCTTCTTCTTCTTCATATTATTATTTTTTTAACTGTGACTGGTCCACCAGATTTGGTGGTCATTTACAAGCTCTGTAAGTTGCTATTTAACGAGTCATCACCTTGCATTTCAACAGAGGCATTCAGCCAAGTTATTAAAACTCTTTAACACCAATAGGACTTGGCCTGGCTAATAAGTCTGACATTGCTCTGCATAACTGCTCTCAGATGTTGTGCTGTTCCTCATTGTCATCATCGTAACCTCCCCGTGTCTTATTGTGTCAGCAGGACAAATGCATTACTCGACCTTGTAAAAATAATTATGACAGGGAATTGTTGTGCTGACCGAGCAGCCTTGTGTTATTTCATCAGGGGTTTTAGTGCATTTTATACTTATAAAGCCCTAGAACTTAATTGGCTAAATTGACCATATTCTATGTGCAGCAATGACTTGGGAGTAGTTTCAGGGTGGGTGCTCAATAATTAATTTACTTTAATAAGACGAAAATGCAATCAATGCTTCACCCTACTTCCAGCTGGAGATTTTAAACATCTTACTCATTAAAAACTGTCCCAGTAACTCGGCACAGGCTGTGGCTAGCTTTACTTTTTAACATGATTGTGCTGTGTCATGCATTTGTGTGTTACATCAGCACTGTGAAGCCCCTCTAAACTCCCTCTTATTAGTGCCACTGTGTCAGTGGTTATTAGTGTCAGGGGTTTCGGTCAGTGCCTTACATGCAGCTGCAACTCCTCCTCTCTCTTAGCATGTCCAGTAGGACACACACAGGATTTGCAGCAGCACCCCCCCCCATTCCTCCCTCCACATCCTGCCCATTCCTTCCCTCTTTTCTTTTCCCTTTCTGCTCTGTGTTACACGCCCACACACGTGCACAGACGCTCCCCCACATACACAAGGAAATACACACTACCATACGTCAGCATCCTTTAGCTTGGTGGTAAAGGTTTGTTGAAAGGGATTATGTACAATTGAGTGGGATGCAGTCACAAATAGAGCAGAGATATGTTTATAAACGTATAGTGTAGGAGATGAACAGAGGTGGTGGGAGGAGAGTGGATAAAGCACTTGACTCACCTCTTACCTCTAAAGGTTGCATAATGAGGTCCTCTCCTCTATCATGTCTCTTCCCTTTTTTCTGAACCAAGTTAGACTGCACATCCCACTCACTGCAGGTGCTGTAAATGTGTTTGTGTGAACGACAGAATGTTAGGTTCTGTTGTCTCCCACTCAAGGGGCTTTTTTGGACTGCAGTGGGTGGAGTTCAAGTGGTGCATCTTATGGCTAAAACACATACCCTTTACCCATAACGTCCTGAGTCCCAGTGATGATGTCTGTTGCATGATGTCTCCATTCCAGTTCTGTTACTGCCTTTTGTGTTTCGTACCAATTCCCCAAAAGAGGAAAGAAAATTTCAACTCCTCTGCAAACATGTCCTATCAGTGCCTTTTGAAATTACAAAATTAATTTTTAGTTCTGACTTTCCTTGTTTGAACTTCGCCCTTCCCTCTAAGCCTCTTATTTCCATGACTGCACGCACGCGCAACTCTAGTCCATGACTGATTGTTGTGTCTACATGCTCGCGCCTGGAGTAGACACACATTAAATATTTTTCTTTTATCGTTTATGAATCTGCCACTGCAACACCAGCCCTGTCTTGAATACGCAGGATTTAGCTCTGCTTGTATTTTTGGCCGGGGCACAAGAATAAGCCAGTGACTCACCCTTGCAGACAGAGATGGAGGCTGGAGGGAGAGAATCATTTTTGATTGCACAACATATCAGGCGTACTTCATTAGGCCGGACTAAGATTTAAAGATACTTGGAAAAAGCACACAGATTCTGTTGTCAATAAACCAATTTAGTCAGTCTTGTTTATTTTGGTTACTTTTCATTTGGCTGAGATCGTTTGTGGAAACTGTATCCAGGTTGATTTTGTATCAAATGTTATTTTTACTGAGGCCAATAACTTGATGAAACTCAACAATGAAAAGTCCTCAGTTTTGTTCTTTAATCAGATATGGCCAAAAGTACTCACTTCCCGTACTCATGTAGAAGTACAGCTACTTATGTTAAAAAATACTCCACTACTACTTATTTAACTTCTTTTACTCAAGTAAAAGTAACAAAGTACAGGTTTGGAAATTAGTATAAGTATAAAAGTAAAAGTAGCCTTGTGAATGACAACCTTTTTTTATGCAAAGCTACCTGGACCACACAAATGTTACTAGAGTGCACGCTGAGAAACTTCAGTGGACATGAAAAAAAGCTTTTTATATGCCGTTGCCTACATTATAAATGGATATCGGCCAATAGGCATAAAACATCACATGTATGATTACTGTGACAGAGACTGGGACTCCAGGTTAATAAGATTCTGACTGAGTAGCAAGATATGAATTCAATTTTGATTCTGGGAGAATTTTGTGTATATTCCCATCCAATTAAATTGAATTTGGTATTGATGACGCAAACAATAATAACGATAACGCCAGTGAAATTATTAGAAATTTGTTAGTAAGGACTAGATTAGCACTGTATTTAAAGCTGATTCTGGTTTCCAACTTGGCCCCAGGTGTGTTTGTTAGAACACGGACGGAGACAACGTCTCTCTGTTGATGCTTTATTACAATCAAGCATCATGGGCATGGGTAGCTCTGCTATGGCTGTGTTTGTGTGTGGTAATAAAAGAAATACATAACATTGTAAAGGCTACCATACACAATGCATAGGCATTATATATTATTAGATATGCTAGAAATCTCCATTATGAATCAACAGCCAGGTGTAACCTAGCTAACCGGTGAAGAACACAAACAACAAAATCACTAGCTAACTTACTTTAAATGTGCCAGAACTATAGACCAATACACCAAATAAAAAAAGGTTCTCAAAGACTCACACACACAATCTCAACTGATTATCCTCCGGACAGCTAGTCTCTTTTTTTCCCTCTCACTTTTTTCTCCATGTACCGTGCACATCCGCTCGCGATGTGAGGTGCGTGTCCGCACTATTTTCCGACGTGCGCTCACAATCACACCTGATAGACAACCTTTTGTGCAAAACTAAAGTAACAAGCTAATTTTGTAAAATGTAAAAAGTTGCCACAAAAATAAATTGTAAAGTAAAAATATCTGAAAAATCTACTTAAGTACAGGAACAAAGTATTTGTACTTCGTTACTTCCCATCTCTGCCTTTTAATATACGATTTAATTTATGGATATCACAAGATTGTCTTTGCTTTACTACAGTTTAACAGTTATATACTTAAACACAACCTAAAGAAAGGGTCTTGCATTAAGCACTATCTAACCTCCTTTCTTTGTCTTTTTGTCCATTAGGAGACACAGAAAGCCAAGCAGTTCTTGCCCTTCCTGCAGAGGGCTGGCCGGTCAGAAGCTGTAGTAGAATACGTCTTCAGCGGCTCCCGCCTCAAGCTGTACATGCCGAAAGAAACCTGCCTCATCACATTCCTCCTTGCTGGTGGGTAGAGCTGTTTCCTTGCGCAGTGCAAAGGTCACTTCCTGTGCGTGCGTGCGTGCGTGCGTGCGTGCGTGCGTGCGTGCGTGCGTGCGTGCGTGCGTGCGTGCGTGCGTGCGTGCGTGCGTGTGTGTGTGTGTGTGTGTGTGAGAGAGAGATCAGAGTGCAAGCTCTCTACCACACCTTTCAGCAGGCAAGGGGGTAGCTGGGTATGCCCACTGTCTGCCCAAACATCAGGGGTGGCATAAAGCATGTGTCCCCTTTGACCTCACCCTACCCTCTCTGGCTCTTTGCCAAGTTTGAAATATACTCATGCTCTGCTCTCTACGTCTTTCTGGTCGTTTTTATTTGAAACTGGCCACCGTGTTGAGGTAATGGGAGGTTAAAGTCCTGTGGATGGGCAGGTTCTGTCACAATTATAACACTGTATGAGCTTGGTGGAAAGTTCATTTTGATTTATTTTCTTCACTCAGTGTCTGAGAAGAAAGTAAAGTACCTTTTTCAATAACTTCTACCTGATGAGCAATATAGGGGCACAGAGGATGGAAGCGAATGAATTGGAAAGAAATAGCGTTTTTAGCAATTAGTTGAATACATCACCATGCGTAATGGGATATTATGACATCTTCCCCTATTTTCGGACAATTTATAGCACAATCGTTTAATTGAGAAAATAATCTACAGAATAATAGATAATTTTAAAAAATCCATCAAAGAATGTGTGCCTTCTTTTAGCCTTTTCTGCCCACTTTTCAGCGTAATATAAATAACAATAGTTTAGGGTAAGATGCATATGGGATGAAATACAGACTATTTGATAGCAGGTCTAGTCATTTGTTTTTGCGACTCGACCGCCTTGACAGTTAGCGCTAGTAATAAAAACGCAGAGACTGTATCTTTGGCAGCCAACAATGATTTGTACATCCTTTCAGATCATGGTAATGGTGAGAATGCTTATCCCTTTCACAACAGATGATGCTCTTTGTTATAGTTGCAATAAAATTCCTTTTTAATCCATCTCCATTTCAGCCAAACATTTGCCAGCAATACAGTTCCTCTTTATTTCCAGTATTACAAACAGCATACATTTCTGACATACGTACATCATTTAGTTTAATTTTGTGCGGCTGAATTGTCGATGTATTAATTAATTTTGTAATTTGCTTCTGATTGTCTCTGCTTTCCACTGATGGTTTTCGTAATTGCATTTTTTTGCCCACTGCCTGCTACAAGATGTATCGACATAACCCCTGCCAATAGTCTCCAAATTAGGGCCACGTAAGATTTTTCTTTTTAGCACCTCTTTGCGTTTGACAATTTCCCCTTAATGAGAGTGCTCAGTGAAAATGTCAGGTGTGTGAGAGATGGTGTTTACATAGTCAGTCTACTTTTGGAATGATTTTATTCAATCAAAGGTTATTAGAAAATCGTGAGAAGCACATTAGAGCTGATAGCCTAGGCGTATTTGATTAAGGTCGTCCCCAGAAGAAAAGATTCATCTGCTGAAAATGAGACGACACGTATTGCCTTTAATATACACATTAACCTGGATTAGCCCTGATTGATACATTGACACATCACGGCCTTTCCAATTTTCATTTATTTTGCACCGCTATGCCAATTAGGTGTGTGTGTGTGTGTGTTCTTTTTCATCTTGTTTGGGATGCATGTATGTTTTTTTTCATCTTGTTTGGGATGCATGTATGTTTTTGTAATGCATGGTTTTCTTTGTCTGATCACTGATGTTAAGTCTCCATACATGAAATGAAGCCCTTGAGCTCAAACAATCCCTTATCTTTCTACCTCTAATCTTGAAACGCTTCCTATCTCTTTCCACTCTCCCACTCTCTCTTCCCAATCAAAGTTATCTTTGTGTGTTTTATTCACCCATCTGCACCATAGGCTATGTTTGAAATGACACATACATGATACCTTTTCTTCCCCAAGCCTCTAGTCTTTATCTGTGTATGCGGCTCTTTTGACCTTATTTTTTTTTTTATCACACATCAGTCGGATAATGAGGTGTTGTACAGAGCCCTGGAGGGGACGTGGAGGGCAAACAAAAAAATAAAAATTAACAAAAAGTATGCTGGGGACAAACACTTTTGCAAGATTTTGACTTTGTTTTGCAAGACATTGAGTTTAATTTGCGAGATATTGAGTTTTATTTGCGAGATCTGGCAAATCCAACAAATGATAAGGCTTAGCTAGCTAGCTAGTAGCATGACATGATTACATCTCCTTGGCTGTCTGAATACATTCATCATTTATTTTGATACACATCAGGAACAGGAACAATGAATACACAATGTCTACTGTTAGTGGATATTTTATACAATGAAACGGCAAATTCATGTGTTTGCCACATAGCTAGCTAGCTATACCATAGCTGTATTAAGAGTACGAACTAGCTATACTTGTAAGAGACATGAGAAAGAAGCTCATGAACGTGCATGTTGCTACGACAACACAAACTAGTGCTATTGACAGCAACAACAATGTTCATTATAACACTTCACTTTGGCATGTTTTAATTGGTAATGCTTATCAAAATAAACGATTGATGTATTTAAACAACCAAGGAGATATAATCATGTCATGCTACTAGCTAGCTAGCCAACTACAAGCTAGCTAGCTAGCTAGGTTAACCTTATTGTTTGTTGCGAGATCTCGCAAATGAAACTCGATATCTCGCAAAACAAAGTCAATATCTCGCAAAAGTGTGACGCCAAATGGCATTTTATTTCCTCTCGGTCCCCCCCATGTCACCTCCGGGGTTCCATACGAGCAGATCTCAGTACTGCATATTTCAGATATGCTCAGTATTTTAAAGTTAAATAGGCATCTCATCATAGAAGTTGCTATATTGGAAGTATGCATGTTAGAATGTAGTTAGTACATACATATTGAATTCAATAGAACAAGTATTTGCATATCCTTGTAAATATTCAAATTGAAAGAGGTTTTGGAAAGTGTATGTGTGAGTTACTCTGAGTAAATATTTTTACATGCAGGCAAATACGGAATGTTATGAAAGGTCTTGCATTAGTCATCTGTTTCATTAGCCCTGTTTTCATACTGTATTCATCATGGCCACATCTTTATTTTTAACAATGTCGTGGGAGGCCATTAAAGAACAAACTGTTTACACTAGAGCTGCAAATGAAATACTCCCAAGGCAGTAAGTGATGCAACAAAGCAAGTCAAAATAATAATACCATAAACACAATACATGCATCTTTGAATCTGAACTACCAGCTTGCAGTGGCATCTTTTCCCCTTGCTTTAGCCATATTATTTGTCCTGATTTAATACCAACCCCATTCATTGCTCTTTTCTCCAGTGACGCACCTTTAAAGCCTCGGTATCTACCCCGCACATAGTCTCCTTCCTTCTCCAGATTCTCCTTGATGGATAAAGACGGTGCTTTAAGAAAAAACGGGGGGAGCAGGAAACAAAGGGTAGTGAGAGAAGCCCATGCTTCAAAGAGGGGACCGGAGGTATGCTTTAAGAGTTGAAGGGAAGTTCCCTTTCCTCTTCTCCCACGTCACCTTTTCTTTTCTTCTCCTCTCACTTGCTGGCCCACATGGCTTCACTTCCGTATGCAAGTTTGATAAAGGGTAAAGGAGTCATCCTGTTTCCCAAAGGGAAAGGAGGGCTTCTATGCAGGAAAAAAATGATTTGAGAATGTAGCAGACAGAGGTAGGATGATAAAAAGAGAAGGTGAAAGTAAGAGCTGTGGGTATAGAGGCCTGTTGAAGCTTAGGGACACCAAGCATCGAAAAGGCCATAAAAGTTTACTAGCTTCTGTAGCTTTCAGAGTTTCTGAGGGAGGCCACAGCAGGTGAAGCATACTTTCAAAGTTACTCGGAAAGGTATGTTGAGCAGCAGTCTGTCAAAAAGATAAAACACCCATCACTCGGACATAAAGATTTACAGTGTCAGCAAAAACATTAGCCATCAGTGTGTGGCTTAGTGCCGTTTGTCTGATTTTGTGTGTGTGTGTGTGTGTGTGTGTGTGTGTGTGTGTGTGTGTGTGTGTGTGTGTGTGTGTGTGTGTGTGTGTGTGTGTGTGTGTGTGTGTGTGTGTGTGTGTGTGTGTGTGTGTGTGTGTGTGTGTGTGTGTGTGTGTGTGTGTGTGTGTGTGTGTGTGTGTGTTTGTACCTGTGTGCTGTTATGCTTCCTGCAGGGTGTGTGAGTGCAGGAGATTGAAAGATGGAGAAGTGGAGCAGACAATTTATAGACTGTTTCCTAAAATAAGTGTGTGCAAAAGGTTTGCATTGTAGCATGTCAGTCAGGAAAAGTCTTCAAATAAAGTGTTATTGTGCTCTGACCTCTACATATCAGTGTATTTGTGTGTGACTGCAGCACCGCATCTACTTGAGATTCACACAGTTATTAGAGATCAGGGGTCTGGATGTTTTGAGGCCTTGAGACACATTGACACATTTTAAGGCATGCCACATAATAAAGTTGCTGGTAAGGAGGAAATAATTACTTGTATTAACATTTCATTGGCACTTTGACTACTTTACTACCCTATAAGTTGTGATTTTGAACATAAACATGACCTGTGTTGGCCCTATAATAAATCAATCATGCACCATAGCTGATGCTCATGTCTAATCTACTAAACTTTATTAAATAACAAACATGAGTTTGCTTGTGCATGAGAAGTAATTAAATGTGATTTTTTTTTTTATTAGATTATTATGCCTAGTGAATGTGACATCTGATATGTGCTTTAGTGTATTGGGGCTTGCAATAAAACCAACATTTTTATAGGCATTATTTAACTTACCACAGGCCTTACTTAAGCCTACACCTCATTATTTGGGTTGCATTATCCAACAGGCTTTGCATAGAGAACAGAACATGCCACGGTGTAGTTTTTGATTTAAAGACTATGCACTTAAAAATGGAAGAGATGCTGGTATTCCTCATTCATGCTTTTTTATTATTTTTTTTTTTTTTTTTAAAACAAGCACTGTTATGTGCTCTGGAGGAAAGGACGTGGTGTTGCCGATCCTAGTTTTGAGGAAATGAGGCTTTGCATTAGTGAGCCGTAGTGAGATAATGGTGAGACGGAGGGATGGCTCGAGAAAATAAAATCGAGGCATAGTCAAACAATCCTGGGATTTTCCCCAAGAGCATGCTCCCTTTGTCTGCCTCCCATTCACCCTTGCTAACCTATATGTCTTGCCAACCTGCTTCTTCCACCCACCGCTGAACTTCCTGCTTGCAACTGACTTGTACCCAGGGAGGGGGAGATATTCACACAGGGACGTATAGGGAAGGGAAGATATAGGTCATATACAAAATGAATGATGGTCTCCTTGGTGATAGAGGAACGAAGCATGAGCATTAGAGCTGTAATAACACACATGCACACTCACACGCCTCCCTAGCTTTTATGATTTTGTTTTTTGTCTGCCGCAGTGCTAATTATGTCCTGTCAGCTGTTTGTCAAAAATCATGAATTACTATATTAATAACATTAAAATGATAGACACTAATGGAATTCATACTGAGCTGACCGTGTCCTGAGAGTATCCATTTATATCTGCAAACATGGCAATGCAAGAGCACAAAGCGCCTGGCAGGTTATAAGCAAAAAGTCAGAGGCCAATCAATATGCACATTATTAGTATAGGAATTTGCGACATGATGTATGTTTGTATAAATTCCAGTGATGACACTAATGCACTGCAGCCGTACATTGCCACATTTCTCCCTGCTGACCCATTTCTACAAGATAAAGCTCGTTATCTCAACTTGGTGAGCAGAGGAAGAGAGGTCAACCAGTCCTGTTCCTGCTATATGTTTGGTCATATGAAAACGCATTCAGTTACACAATATAAATATACATATTAGAAAGGAAACTGCTTGCTACAAATGAATGCATATGAATTCATCCAATTAGTTTGGCTTTTTAAGAACTAGACCATCCCTCTCTGAAAAGAATACAGCCTGTTTTTTGACTTGTATATTTTCATGGCACCTACTAGTGCATTTCAATGACTGGGAGTATTACTCAACTTTTACAAGTACTCTAGTCGAACAGTATGGCATTGAGATTACGAAACACCAGTTAAAGCAATAGTTTGAAAGTATGGGAAATGCGCATTCACCTTCTTTTCAAGACTTAGATGAGAAGATTGATACTATTCTCATATCCGCCTGTTAATATGAAGATGGAACCAGTAGCTTAGCACAAACCCCTGAAGCAGGGGGAAACGGCTAGCCTGGCTCTATTTAAAGGTAAAAACATGGGGTGGGAAAGAGGCTTAAAGGGTATATGTCTGCATTATATTTAGAAATGTAACCAATTGTATGTTTGTTATTGAGTGATTGTGGAAGAAAGATGAGGATTTATGACGAGGACAATTGTCTGGTCTATGCAGAAACGGACAGTTTATGGGGTGAGAAGAAAGAACTGTAGTGTGTGTGCGTGTATAACTGAGCAACAAAGCTGTGTGTGTTCGAGCTAAGGGGATGGGCTGCATTTTACAAGCGGACGGCTCACCCTGATTCACAGATTAAAAATGTTACATCTTCTCCACAGGGCCTTCCCAGAGTCTAAGCTCTATGGAAGGAGAAAGAAGCATGGATGGAAAGTGATACAAACAGCATTATTTAACGATATGGTGGATAGATTGTTCTTTTCGGTTGCAGAATTTGAAAAATGACACAAATTGATTCTTTAAGCAGTTCATTTAGTTGTGCACTATTTTGTCATTGCTAACTCTGTTTTCAATTCTGTCTCCAAAGCCTGACACACACATTTTAAAATGAGAAATCTAATAAGTCTTCCAGACCTGATGTCTTCCAGAATGTGGTGTACGGTGGATTGACGGGTGGGCATGCGCTTCAGGCCAGTGTGAGGAACCGCATGTGCAAGATGCCGTATAATGTGTGTGTGTGTGTGTGTGTGTGTGTGTGTGTGTGTGTGTGTTTCTGAGTGTAGTGTGATGTCAGTAGTGATCAGTGTATGTCTTGTTTGGCTCTGAGATCAGATAAGATAGATATCCTGTAGTTTGTCCCAGATGTTTATCTTGGTGTCAGGCGTGAGTTATGTACTATATCATGGTGCAGGTTAAAATTGGCTGTGCTAAGTGACTCCTTGGCTTGGTTGAAATGCTGCAAAGAGGAGACGGTGTGAATAGTGTGTGTGTGTGTGCTGCAGTTCAGAAAGCTGTAGACCTTTTTTAAGGAGAGCATATACTGTGTGTGTGTGTGTGTGTGTGTGTGTGTGTGTGTGTGTAAACCTCATTTTATAGTCTATTATTAAAACCCCCATTTTTTTTGTTTCTAATCCTATTACTTTTTCTCTGTGTATTAAGGTTTTTTGGGATGTTTTTTTGTCTTTTCAAGATAGCTTGGGCTGGATTAAGAATAGTTGCTGATGCAGACATTGTACTACACTAGTGTAGTGCCTGTTGAAGATGTGCCTGTTTGGAACCGGGCTGATTGCTTGGCCTGTGGTATTGCTGCTTGTAGAAGTCATCAAAACCAAATTGTACCCCGAAACTAGTTCATATGCAATTCCTCTGTATACCCTACTACTAATTTATTTATTTATTTATTATTATTATCATTTATTATATGATTCTGGCCCTGCATTTATTGTAAATTGCTTTGAATAAAGGCATCAGCTAAATGCAATATAGTCTTTTCTGTGGATTATGTTAGAAAGACACAGTTCTAGCTCTTAATCATAGCTCCAGCCAACCGAAGCAGCCCGGCCAACCCAAATCTCTCTATGCAGTTACTTTATAAACCAGTTTTTGCAAAGAGTGCGTTGTTTGCCCTTCCATTGTTTTCCTCTTATGTCTTTGTCTCTTCCTTTTATTTGGCATCCCGCATCCCTCCTCTACTCTTCATTCTGGCGCTGTTAAAGCCCCACTGTCCCATGTTGAAGCCCTGTCCTGGTCCACTTCTATAAATACTAGAAGATGATCTTGGTCATCAGTGTCTCCTCCTCCTGTCCCAATACCTTTTAACTGTTTCTAGAATAAGAACATTAATTGTTTTTTCAATCCAACAGATATATAATAATAATAACAACAATAACATAATTTGTTAAAGTTGGGAAAAGGTTATCAATTGCAATATATTGCAGAATATGGCAATATGTTGAAATCGCAATATGTCACATACGTATCTTGATAATATTGTATAGTGGGGCCTCTTGTGATTTCAACCCCTTATTTAGCTACATTTTTAAAGCAATTATTTATTAAATCATTTTGTTACTGTGGGTGTTGCATGTTTACCCTCTCGTATTTACTTTATGTATACATCTATGTATGAATCTCATTTAAAGAACAAGAAATTATTGTATCACCATTTTGCAAAATCTTACACCTAGAGTGCAAACATGCAAATGGTTTAATGCAAAACAGAAATGTGCATGTCTAATTGGTTTAAATGCTCCCAGCTGTATATTGAATACATTTATGTCTTATAAAGGTTGACTCAACAGTTCTTAATAACACTTTGTTGCTGACTGTCCTGTGGCCTCATTTTGCCTTTCCTAGGTCATTTTCCCTTCATTGCCAGTGTGAATACGCTGATGTCTCTTGTTCTTCTCAAAAATGGGACAGACTTATGCAGAGGTTTCTGTAGGGAACAGAAAGTACAAAAAAAAGCTAGTAGGTTATTTTATTTTATTATAAAATCAGCTAGGAAACAATTAGGTTAGCTGACAAATTTAAAGGGGCCTGACATAAAACCTCTACAAGAATAAATATATATCTATATCTCATTACTGTTACATTGAAGTAAGAGCTCAGCAGCATTAGCATTCTCTGTCCAAAAGTCTGGGAAACACCGGTACATCACTTGAATAGGAAACCATGAGGAACATGGGGAGAACATGCCCAAACGTCCATAAAAAAGTAATTTTCAAAGCCAGGTTAGTCTTAATGTGAGGTGACCATGGCGCTAACACATCTAATTTTACTTTCTATGCATATGCTGCCTCAGGAGTCCAGCCCGCGCACATGACTAGCGTCATGCTAGTGAAGCTCATTAAATTCAACATGTGAGTCAGAGAGGAAAGGAACACCCTGGGAGAGCGCTGTTGCTTTATAAGTACAATGCTGGAAACCAAAACTGTCTTTAAGTTTCTCTGCTTGAATCAATACTGCTCCCACCTGCTTGCTACTGTGCATATTCATTTAAGGATTACTGTGTAGCTAGTGTTAGGTGTTTTCACCTTTACACACATGCTTTACTGGTCTGTGCGTTTAAGCACACATTGCATAGACATAGTCCATCAAGTCCTAAAAGGTATCGGATACAAAAGAAGTGAATCTAAATTGATGCTAAGTATGCTCCTGCAATAGAAGCTGTACATGTAAAACACTCATACTCACTAGACCTGCACGATTAATCGTTAGAACTTTGCAATCTTGATATACCCTGTTCACGACTTCATTTTTAAACAACTTTGATTTATATAGTAAATTTTTTTTGTTTTAAATTTATGACTACAATTCTCATTTAATTTTACGAGCCGACTGCATCGCAAACTCTGCTACTTTCTTCTATGAGTTTTAGACATGGACTGTGTAAAATAGGTTTTAAAGGGCTCCCAAGTGCTCTCCCTTCTCTTCATTGACGCCTCTATGTTTACAGGCTTGTGGTGATGCGCTATAGGTGCCTTACTGCCATCTGTTTGGTACTGCAATTTTGTTTTGTTTTGTCATGAGTGTGCAATAAACACAAAAGATCCTGGCAGAGAATCGTGATATCAATTCTAAGCTAAAAAATTTTAATTCATATTTTTCCCCGAATTGTGCAGGCATAATACTCACTCACTCAGTCTTTCTACCTTACAGCCTCGTTACATTTACCCTCAAACATAGAAATGATTTCTTAATTTCTTATGCATATACCTTTCTTGCATATACCTCTTTGTATCACAGTGTGTATATGTATGTATATATGTATGTGTGTATGTATGTATGTGTATATATGTATGTATGTATGTGTATATATATATATGTATATATATGTGTGTGTATGTATGTATGTATGTATGTATGTATATATATATATATATATATATATATATATATAATATGTATGTGTGTGTGTATTTATTTATTTTAAACCATGAAATACAGAGCCTTTAAATCTACTCATTCCTCTTTCCCCCACCTTTGCCCTGAATCTTATCCATTACTACCTGAACTCTACAAGAAAGCCTCTGAAAATCTAGCAGAGTTGATGTTGAAAGGTCCCAGAAACGTAAATTCAACAAGGCTGTTTTTCAGTAGAAGCTGCTTATACAGAATCACTTTAGGCACTCATTATTGACCCCTTGATAACCAATTATCCACTAAGTGCTGATGATAGTGTAGCTGGTTAATCTGTGTTGTGCCACAGACATACCTTTGTAAAATAGTGTGCATAGCCATTTTGACCTTGGCCTATGAAGTGGCATCTGTTGTTTATAGCAGTAGAGGACCTGACAGTTGTGGAGACGAGTCGAGTCACTGACTTGCTGATGGCAACAGTATTTCCGCATTTGTGCTTCTTTAAAAAAAAAATAAAAAATAAAAAAAATAAAGTTATTTATGTCTCCTGGTCTTTTGCACTTCAAGCCAAATAATGTTAAAACGGTTCAGGGCATCTTGCTGTTCTTTTGATTAGCTGCTGTGCTAACCTTTAACTCCTGCAACTGTGTTGTCTTTGGCCAGGTATTGAATGTCCACGCAGTTCCAGAAATATGCCTGGGGGGATCCAGGTGGCAGAACCATTCAGTGATGAGGCCATGCTGTTCACCAAAGAGCTGGTGCTGCAAAGGGAGGTAAGCAGTATAGAGGGACATTCTGGCCCTGTTTTCATCATTCCCTACTAGTGTTTCAATGCCCATTCCCATGTTGCTAACTCTTTGGTGCTCTGCTATTTTGGCACCCACATTGCTACATTTTATTTTCACACTCACAGTCCAAGTTTAGTCTGCTTTGAGCACACAATCATGTTGGTTCAGCGATGGGAGAAAATGTCTATTATACTTTTAATAACCGCTACTGATAAACCCAGAAGCTACGTTGGCTTGAAAACTAATTTCCGTCAGGCATTCTGGCTTTTTGTTTTTGTGCGATTGCCATGTTGATCCAGCCCATTTTATTCGAGCAACACATGTTAAAACCTCTTTAATTTGTTATTTAGAAAAATAAAAAATTATACCCACATTTGATGTTATTTTCTAGGCAATTTGTCATTAATATTATAATATAAAACAGCATTTCCATATGGTATCGACAGGATGTCTCTTGTTTAGACAATCAGAGATCCACCCTTTTCCACCAAAGGAATCTCCTCCAAACTTTTCTTGTTTTTCTTTTGGCAATTTGACATTTGGTTTGATGCCTGATATCAGAAACAGGCAGCAAAGATTGGGCCAGTGACATTAATAAGCTTATTGCACTGTACTTATACATTGACTTATGTGGAATCTCAACAAAAATCCAGCCACAAACAAGTAGACTCACCCCAAAACACAGACACACACACACATGCACTATCCTCCCCTGCTTACTGGTTTAAGAAAAGCTCACCTGATAGTGGATCAGTGCTCCTGGGGTTTAGAAAACTACAGTGTGTGCCCGTTCATTCACATGCTAATAGGTTTTTATAAGGAGCAGTGAACGGACCAAAGCCATACTGGAACTAGCTATAATCCTGCCACCACTTATCCAGGCCACACACTCCCTCTCTTTTGCTCTCTTTAACTCCCCCTCTCCATTCCTATCACCGTTTATAAAAGGCTTTTTTGCGTAGGGTGGCTGACTTCACTGTCCTCCGGTGTTTAATTGTCATGGAAATGTAGCCTTGGCCAGCACTGGAGGTGGACCAGTGTTAGTGTGTATATGGATGTGTTTCTGTGGAGAGCCAGTAGTATAGGTTGGAACCGGAACGCCTCGGCTGGGAAATAATTGAAGCAACCAGCGGGGGATTTTGATTGACAGGGATGCAAATCTCCCCCGTGAGTCAATGCGGTGCAGAGACATGTTGAAAGGAATTTATTACTTTTACAGATGCCCACATATACCTGCTGTTATGGACAAATATGTGCATAAACAATCAACAAAGGACACTTGTACACATGAACCAAAGGAGAATCCAACTGGTTGAAAACTCGCCACATTCTCCTTAGTCTTTCCAATAGACACAGTTCAGAAACCCGCACACATCTATTTAACTTTCTTTCCCATTCCTTGGTTTCCCCAAACAAATCTCTTCAGCAGTGGTTTCTTTATTTGACCATGAAGGCCTTGCACTTAACAAAATCTGGAAGGTTTTGTTGTAGAAATTCCGTGATTGCATTTAGAAGTGAAAAACCAGAGTGTGACTGAAGGGTGGCTACTTTGAAGAAATGAATATGACATGTTTTGCACTGAACATGAATATGCATCATTTGATTTCATTAGCATAAGTTTCTGCTGTTGATTCATCTTTGAATGGCATCTGATTGAACAAGGTTTTTTAAGATGTTCAGAAGATGGCCTCACGTGAATGACATTTGATTTGGGTTTTGGCGGTGTATTTATTTGCATTCATAAAATATTTTCTCGCTCACGCTGCTCGACAGCCATTTTTGAGTTTTGTAGGGCTGTTGATTTGATGACAGGTTAAATAACTCAATGGTCCCTATGCTTTCTTTTCTTCTCGCACTTCTGTATTCCACAACTCTGTAATTAGCTGTTCTCTCTGTCTTGTCTCCTTTTGAGAGAGAGTTTGGGTGCAGGCAATGACACGCTTTTCTCTTCTCTTGTCTTTGTTTTGTATTTCCCCTAATAGCCTTTTCTCACTCCACTTTCTCTTCTTCCATTCATTTCTGCCTCACTCTCACCCATTGCCGTCTTTGGTGTCCAGTTTAAGATATCTGACTGACATTTGGGCTGCGGTTAAAAAGTCAAAATGTACCTCCTAAGTCCTTTCCTACCCACTTTTCCTTAACCCTGATGGTAAACGTCATGAGGTCAATGAAAGGTGCGCCACAGTGAGAGGAGAATCCATGCCATGGTGAAAACTAGAGATGGTCCTATACCATTTCTTGCTTCCCGATACCAATTCTGATACCTGAACTTGTGTGTGTCTGTACCAGTGTGTCATGTATTTTATTTTGTAACAACTATTATCCCTGTATGGATGTTATATGGTTTAAATACTTTTAACATAGATTTTCTTTATGGCTTCATTATGTGGTATCAGAACAGTGCATAAACTTTCGTCATTATAAAGCACAGGGGTCTTGTTTAAAATCGGATGAGAAAAAACAGGGCTGACAATGGACCAAACTGGATGGGATGACTGGCGCCGCTGCAGGATGCTGTGGTAGCCATGCGGTTCAGTATGAATTTTGAATAAATCCCCAACATTGTCACCAGCAAAGCACCACCACACCTCCTCCTCTATGCTTCACGGTGGGAACCAGTCATGTAGAATCCATCGGTCACCTTTTCTCCGTGAAAGACCTTTCTCAAACTTGGACTCATCAGACCAAAGCACAGATTTTGGTCTAATGTCCATTCCTTGTGTTTCTTGGCCCATTTCTGCCTCTCCTCACTCTGCTACACCTCAAAAAATAAAATGTACGCAGGGCTGGTGACTCAGAGGAACTTATTCTCAGGGGTTAAGGCCGGCACTACCACATACCTTAATATTTTGAATATGTACCATGAAGAGGTGATGCTTCGCTTTAAATTTTGATGCTGCAAGGACTTGTGGGATGTCAATTATCTCCTTTTCTTTCATAAATGATGGTCCTGTGTATCCTATTCTAAAGAAGGTAACAAAGGAAGCATTGAAGCACCGTTTCTTATCACTTAGACAATTCGAACGGCTCTTATCATGGCAGCCACATAACCACTTCCGGGTCATTTCACTCTGCTAGGAACCTTCCTAAGCAAAATTGAATATTCGACCACAGCCCAGCTCTCCATTCTTTCCCTCCTCGCCTGAAATTTCTCCCTATTCCCCTCCATTCTCAATCTCTCTCTCTAAGCTGCCACACAGCCATATCTTAATTTCTCTTGATGCAGACACGCATAATTAATGTGGCATCCAGTGAGGGGAGAGGCCCTGGTTTCTGTCTCCTCTATTTATAAACCATCACCACCCCTCATTCCTTCTGTGGATCTCTGGTGGTTTGCTGCCGCTTTTTAAAGATGTCTTTCACTTTCACTCACATTTTTTTCAAAAATCCCTTTTGTGTTTATGTGCTCTGTCTTCCTCAATCCCTCCCTCTGTTCTTTCTTTCTCTCTTTTTCCGTCGGTCTGTCTCTCTTCTTGCTCCCTCTGTGTTGTGTTAATCTCTGACAGACACTGCTCCCGTTCGCAGCGTGAAACTGAAACAGCAGCACAGATTTTTGAGGAAAAAAAGAAAACATTAGTAAACGCCACTCCCCAGACATTTCTCTTTCCTTTATTTATGGCTTCCGTTTAATTTATCTCACCTGTCATTGATAAGAAAAAAATAATAAAACATTCATAAAGAGTCTCAGTCACTGAGGCTCTCTATTGATTTTGCTTTTGGGTGGCAACTCTCAGCCTAACCAGGAGGAAGGAGAACAAAAGAATTTTACTGCATTGACGTGTTTATCTAGGATGAGTCAGCTACTGACAGGAGTTAAGTAGTTCAGTGTTAGTTGAATGAAATACACAAATCACTGAAACAATATTTAAACTGTTCCCAATGCCTCATTTAAATATTGTATGATAGCTAGCATAATTCCGAACTGTGAGGGCTACAATGTAAAACATGTGACGATGACAGTGTGATGCTGGCATCAAAGTCAGTCAAGTTCAAAAGCTATTTAAGACCTAAACAACAGACTGTTGATTGGATCTACTGTTCATATTTTCAGTTGTAAAACTGATCACCAGGCTGGAGTAGAAATAAGAATAAGAAAACAGGGTAAAGTTGTTTGAGCAGGCACAAGATCAGGTTAAATGGACAGTAATATGCGATTTACTGATCCACCTACATATACCGTCAGTCCTGTTGACCTTATTCAGTCTGGGTGGTCTTTCATCTAATGTACTGCCCTTACTGCCTCTACCTCACACAGAGAGATGCTCGTAAAACTTACATTCGCTCTCTCACTTCTTGGCATGTAAGGACAAACATATACATAAAGAGGACCTTTGTATTGGTATGCCAGGGTGTTTTTCAATACATTTAAATCTAATGTACAGTGAGGAAAATAAGTATTTGAACTCCCTGCAATTTTGCAAGTTCTCCCACTTAGAAATCATGGAGGGGTCTGAAATTGTCATCGTAGGTGCATGTCCACTGTGAGAGACATAATCTAAAAAAACAAATCCAGAAATCACAATGTATGATTTTTTTTAAACTATCTTTTGGTATGATGGAGCTGTAAATAAGTATTTGAACACCTGTCTATCAGCTACAATTCTGACCCTCAAAGACCTGTTAGTCTGCCTTCAAAATGTCCACTTCCACTCCATTTATTATCCTAAATTAGATGCACCGGTTTGAGGTCGTTAGCTGCATAAAGACATCTGTCCACCCCATACAATCAGTAAGAATCCAACTACTAACATGGCCAAGACCAAAGAGCTGTCCATAGACACTAGAGACAAAATTGTACACCTCCACAAGGCTGGAAAGGGCTACAGGGAAATTGCCAAGCAGCGTGGTGAAAAAAGGTCCACTGTTGGAGAAATCATTAGAAAATTGAAGAAGCTAAACATGACTGTCAATCTCCCTCGGACTGGGGCTCCATGCAAGATCTCACCTCGTGGGGTCTCAATGATCCTAAGAAAGGTGAGAAATCAGCCCAGAACTACAAGGGAGAAGCTGGTCAATGACCTGAAAAGAGCTGGGACCACCGTTTCCAAGGTTACTGTTGGTAATACACTAAGACGTCATGGTTTGAAATTATGCATGGCACTGAAGGTTCCCCTGCTTAAACCAGCATATGTCAAGGCCCGTCTTAAGTTTGCCAATGACCATTTGGATGATCCAGAGGAGTCATGGGAGAAAGTCATGTGGTCAGATGAGACCAAAATAGAACTGTTTGGTCATAATTCCACTAACCGTGTTTGGAGGAAGAAGAATGATGAGTACCATCCCAAGAACACCATCCCTACTGTGAAGCATGGGTGTGGTATCATCATGCTTTGGGGGTGTTTTTCTGCGCATAGGACAGGGCGACTGCACTGTATTAAGGAGAGGATGAGGATGTATTGCGAGATTTTGGGGAACAACCTCCTTCCCTCAGTTAGAGCATTGAAGATGGGTCGAGGCTGGGTCTTCCAACATGACAATGACCCGAAGCACACAGCCAGGATAACCAAGGATTGGCTCTGTAAGAAGCATATCAAGGTTCTGGTGTGGCCTAGCCAGTCTCCAGACCTAAACCCAATCAAGAATCTTTGGAGGGAGCTAAAACTCTGTGTTTCTCAGCGACAGCCCAGAAACCTGACTGATCTAGAGAAGATCTGTGTGGAGGAGTGGGCCAAAATCCCTTCTGCAGTGTGTGCAAACCTGGTGAAAAACTACAGGAAACGTTTGATCTCTGGAATTGCAAACAAAGGCTACTGTACCAAATATTAACATTGATTTTCTCAGGTGTTCAAACTTACTTATTTGCAGCTGTATCATACAAATTAATAGTTAAAAAATCATACATTGTGATTTCTGGATTTATTTTTTAGATTATGTCTGTCACAATGGACATGCACTTAGGATGATTATTTCAGACCCCTCCATGATTTCTAAGTGGAAGAACTTGCAAAATTGCAGGGTGTTCAAATTCTTATTTTCCTCACGGTATTTCTATATTTAAACCCAGAATTCATAAAATTATTAAATTATTTCCAATCATGCATTTACAATTGAGTCATAAACAGTACTTGTTTTAAGAAACTAAACTGTATAATATAGCATTGCTATAGATTAGCCTACATTTGACTGCACCTGAGAACAAAGTGATAAATGGGGTGTACTATTGTTCAAGTCTCTGAAAACTTGTCAGCTGTCTATTTAGTATGAAACTATATTTTCAAACAGTACACGAGCAGCCATAGTTGTTACCAATGTGAAGGGTTTTTTTTAGATTATTTTTTTGGGGCTTTGTCCCTTTTATTAAATAGTGACAGGAAAGATGGGGGATGACACGCAGCATAGGGCCGCAGGTTGGATCCGCCTCCAATTTGAAAGTGTGAGACACTTTATTCCATATCACATTTCAGCTGCAGTTGACAAAAGTTAACATGGTAATAATATTTGAATGAAAAATAATATAAATATTTGCAGTAATCGGGTTAAAAAATAAATACAATTGAATTTAACATAATTGCCATTGTCCTAAAACACACAAACACACACACAGGGAAACTTACCTCACAGTGCAACATGTCAATTTTGGGTGTCATATGGCTTGCTCGTTGCTCCCCTGAGCATGTTTAACAGGTAAACAGGTCCCCCGTGCACCCCTAACCCCACCTTGTGACGTGAACACTGTGTGCGCCAGGCTGCCATTGGTAAGGGTTTGGACAGGCTGCCTTCAGACCTGCAGGGGTCGGAGCGTTGATGAGTCACTGGGCACAGATTCCCTGCTAACGCCTGCCTCTACAGATCTCAGAGCTCTCTAATAATTGTTCTTGGTGAGCATTTTAATTAAATGCTAATGCATTCAGCACCTTTTGTAATATCAAGAGGATTTTGCTTTTCCTTCTCCGTGCTGTAATTATTATAGTACCACTACCTCAAGTATAAATAGTAACAATGTGGCAGTTGGATTTTAATTGTTATCTAGTTGTCTCTCATTTTCTTCAATCTGCCTCCGTGCACATTTGCAGTCAGTGCAACTCTGATCAATTCATTTAGCATTCTTCACACACGCACAGAGGCACACAGAACGCATCCTTCATGCATTTGAGCCTCTTTTATACGTCTTATTTTGCCTTTCATGGCCGCAGGACGGCATCGGATTTCTCCACAGCTTCCATGCTCTCACATTGATTTCCGATCACGCTTGAATTGTTTTGGCATGAGGCCGATTATACAAGTACTGCTTTGGCCATGTCCCCCCAGCTCACCCCCATCATATTGGCCTGTTTTATCGACATGCATTTGTGTGTCTGTTTTTGACTTGTTTTTCTTTGTGTGTACTTTGGCACACACATGCAAAATGTGAGTGTATCTGAGAAAGAGGGGGAAGAGAATATGAGTACACATGATGAATAATGCATGGTGTGATTTCCTGGTCAGTGAGACAAACAGACGGTGGGGACGGTGATCTGCCCCTCGGGTCCTTTTTCCCCAACACATACTGTAGTCGAACAAACCACAAGTGCAAAAGGCAGCCCTGTATCCATATTACTGTTGCTTTATAGCCACAGACAGGATCTTTCCCCATCCATTCATAACTGCAGCAGTCTGGACCAGCCTGGACTACATCCATGCCAGAGATATTTCATATTTTTTTACCATCATATCGTAGCTATTTCGTCTGGTAGTGTTGCCAACAGTGACGTAAAATTCAGTTTTTTTATTTGAGTGATATGACCCAGATGGGGCTTTTAATTATTTCAGCATTACACTTAAATAAATCCTCATTGGCAGATTGTAAATTATGTTGCCCAGTTGTCAATTAAAAAACCACAAAAAAACCAGACATTCACAGATGTGCCCTAATCTGTGTGCATATCTCATTATTGATGTTGATACAAACCTGAACAGAGAAAGAAAAAAACATGTTTTTTTCAATAGTTGTTTGTGTGTGATGGTGGATGTGTCTCGTTCTGTGAAAATAAAGTAGCAGCAAGATAACTAGCAAACCATGTTAGTTGTCAATTTAAATAGCGATTCAGTTTATAATTTTAAGTCAGTACTGACCATAACACTCACAATGGCTTGTCTACATGACTGTCAACTAATTAGTGTCACGGATGAAGTTCAATTTTTGCAGCAGTTTGCTCATACTGCTCACTTTGTGTGTATCAGGATCACAGTTGGGTGCCTTTGTTTCCTTGACAAATTGTGAATTATAGCCTGAAGGTGAGCAGAGCGACCCACAAACGCATTTGCACCATCGCAGTGACGGAGGTATAGGTGGGCCTGAATAGAGATGAGAGGAAGGGAGTAACCTGCTAACTGCTTTATTGCCCCAACTTGTTTACTGTGTGTGTGTGTGTGTGTGTGTGTGTAAGTAAATTGCAACTTCACTGTCCACCCTGATAAGCATACCCTGGAAACAGTGCAGAGACACAGGCACACACTGTGCTTGGGGACCAGCTGAATCCTCTTAGCCTTTTCCTCTACATGAAGGGCACTGCAGCACTCTTCCACATCAATGAGGGCAATAGTGTAATGTTCTCTTGCACTGTACTGTCTAACAATATATCACTCACTGTATTCATCTCATCTTTAATTTTCTTTCTGCGATTTCCCCCACCTCATTGGTCTACATTTTAATGCATTTAAGGAGAGAGCGTGCATAATGGAGGTACATGGCATCAGTGTGTGTGCACACATTCCTAGACAAACACATTTTTAAAAATGATTGTTGAACCCGAGGCCAGAAGACTGAATGGTTCAGAAGTAATTGCAGCAGGAAAGGGAGAAAAGGCTTTTATTGTCTCTGCCACGTCTTTGTTTCCCTTTTTTGTTTGGCTTTCCCCCGTTATACTCTGGTCCTTCTCAAAGTACATATTGAATTTCGGTCCGTCTGAGAATACTGCAGGCGGCCAGCCAGATAGCCAGTGGCTGTATCAATAGACACGTCATTACTTGTCTCGTTACTTGGGTTCTTTTTTGGGCTTTTCATTTTTTCGCCTCCTCTACCAGTACTAGTGCTGTTCTGACAAACAGTTTCTCACTTCACTTCATCAATCAGCACACTACTGCTTTCTTGTGATGGTCAGAAATGACAGACGATGAGGATTCCGAAAAAGAAAGTTACTGAGTTACTATTGAGAGTTACTGTGGAATATCGACTACGTTAATGAATGAGCACAGTCTAGTAGGGCACACTAAATAGCTCAATAGTCGCCTGACAGTTGGACCAATTTTCATCTTGCTCTGGCTTTTTAATCACAAACAAGGATGTTCTGTAACTGCCATTGTTAGTTACTTAAAGGTCTACTTTCAATTCTAATGAATTTCTTTTTGCTTATTAAATATGAGATGGAAATGAAAGTGAGTTATTTAAGAAAAATTTCAAACATCTCAACAGACGAGTGTTGGAAAATTCCTCGGCTTTAAAATAAAGTGTTATGTTAATCCTCCTTCGGTCAGCTGATTCTCCTTCATCTCTAGTTCTGCCCCAAGAGACAGTTTCATTTTTATTGTTCATCTCTTAATTTGCTTTTATTGTCTTGCCTCACCATTCTTCTAACTTGACTGGCATTTTATGTTCTTCACTAAAGTAATGTTGGGATTTTTGCGCAAACACACACACACTTTGCCCCATTTTTTTGTTGTTGCTGTTGTCTTTCGTTACGCCAACTTGCACCCCCTTTGTGATTTTTGTATACACATGTTACTTTCACTAACCTCTTTTTAGTCTGCGTCGCTTTCAGTCTGACCCACAAGGAAAATACTCTTACACACAGTTGCATGAACACACACACCTTAAATTCCCCTGCTGCGTTGCCTTCTGAGCAGCTGGCCCATAGGTGTTTGTTATCAAAACATGAACACTGTTTGACACTGTAACAAAAATGGCATGCAATTGGCTTCAGAGGCAAAATTAACAGTCTGTTCAAATTCAATAGCAGCAAATACATTCTGTCCTAATCTGAAAACATTTTTTGTACCTATTGTATAAAAAACATGCTTTAAATAAATGTGGTTTATTGTCATTTAATGCTAGAATAATACCAGGATGTTCCCGGTTGCAGTCGGACCTAGATGGTGCACAGTAGTAGAAACATTACATAGTCTATGTCCTTCACTATGTGTTATTTGAATCTCTGATAAGCCCCCCTGAGGAAGGGGCTCCAGGCCTCTATGCTTTATTGATGCTTAGATTGATCCTATTCTGTTGATGACTGTGACACAACAGCGTAAACATATTGACAGCTTTGGCAGACACATACATATCCATCTATCATTGTCTCCACTATGCATACATCAAAACATAGTTATTTTAGATGTAAGTGGTATATTGATGTTTAGATTGCTTTGTGTTCTGTGTCAAATGTAGCTTCTTACACCCTGCGATTTATATGTAGTGCCTATGCAGAGGAATTATTTTCTCAGGCATCACTAACCTACATGCAAGAGGGTCGTCGTGCGTGCACGCACGCACGGAGCAGATACCAGCCATTCACATGTGCTAATGGTTCCCTTGACAACGCAGCAGTTGCCACATGTCGACGTTGTTTTGGCTGTAGGGTTTAAACACATGCCACAAAGACGCACACAAAATCAGGCTTGCCCATGCACACACTGATGTCAGCTGTTTCTGCGCCTTTTCTCCCCCACTCCCTAGTTTTTTATGATGGCAGAAGCTACATATGGTTCATGTAGACCAACACACACACATACACCGTGCTCTTCACACAGACCATCTTCACCTCTTCTATTCCCCACGTCTTCTATGTGTGTCCCCCTCCGTGTTTCATGTCAGTCTTCCATTGCGCGCTCGCTTATTGAGTTGTCAATGTCAGGCCCCTGTTGTGTAGAGGGCACACCTCCCTAGACCTCCCATCTCCTCTTGTCCTTTTTATATTTTCTCACCTTTTCCTCTGCGTTCACAAGACACTTTTTTTTCCATCTGTGCGCGCGTGTGCACCTTGCGTGAGCAGAAATATAGCCTCAAAGATGTGAATACATAAGCGCCAAATAAAGGCCAAAAAGAGGAGCGAGTTGAAGCGGTAATCCTTGTGCAGCTTACCCCAGCATAACGTCCTCACGCATGTACTCTTATCCCCATCTCAGCATCTCTTTCCATCTACCTCTTCGCTCATTCTATTTCTTTATATCCCTTAGCAACAAGAGAAAGGCTATCTCAGCGGCTGTGTCAGCGATCGACCCCAATGTTTTCCCAGAGGAGAGTCGGGGGCATAAAGGGAAGAACAAACCTGGCAAAAATATTTTCAAAAAACCAATGGGAATTGGGCTTTCAACTTTGAATTCAAACGGATTAAGCTAATGGCAGAAGTGGGCGACAGGCAGAGAGCTGTGTGTATCTTTGCGCAAGCATAGCTTCAATTGAGGCCAGCTATAGAAATATAGTTTCTTTAAACCCTTTTGCTGGCTGAATCTCTCTCTGAATGTGCAGGGGTGTATGCAGGGGAAGTTCCAAGAAAGCCTGGCTGGGCACTGCAGTTTCTTAAAACGCTTTCGTCACCAGCTGAATCTCTCCTCAAGTGAGTGTTCGCTGCTGTGTAAGTGTGTCTGAATGGTGCTCAATACTTCCCAGGCCTAAAAGAGCATTTCATTATCTTTGACATAACATTTTAACACCTCAATTCTAAAAGGATAAAACACTTTTTCAACTCAATTTTCAATTCAACCACTAAAAGTCCAGGTTTTGATAGCCTGTCCTCCCATTGCTGAAACTCATGGATGTGTAGTTTTCAGAAACTGTGGTGTTGTTGGCACCATGGTCTCTGGTGTTTCTATATTGCTGACATTTAGCACTAAGGTCTGACACACCCACAGACAGACAAATGCTTGTCTCCTCATACATTTCCTATTGCTGTTCCATACTGTTTTGTCTGCCACTTCATAGCAACTTGTTTTCCACTTTTGGCTGAGAAGTAAACACACACAGACACACACAGACACACACAGACACACACAGACACACACAGACAGACACAGACAGACACACACACACACACACACACACACACAGACACACACACACACACACACACTCTCTCTCGCTCACTCTCTCTCTCCTGGAACAATACTAATAGGTGCATGTACTGCTGTGAGCAAACAGTTAGTGCCTCTGCTGGCAACAGAGTGGGAGGGTGAATGCTTGCCAAGTCTCCTCTCCTCTCTTCTCCTCTCCTCTCTTCTCCTCTCCTCTCCTCTTCTCTCCTCTCCTCTCCTTTTCTCTCCTCTCTTCTCCTCTCCTCCACTAGTCATTAAACTTGAGCCACCTTTGTCTCTCCGTTTTGTGTTTTCTTCTTTTCTTTGATGATTTCCCTCTGTTTACTCTCAGTAGTCATCATATAAGCTGAATACACATCCTCCTCTTCATAGTATTAAACTCCCACTAGAGTAGTAACTCTATAGGTTTTCTTTTTCACATCACTGTTGCATGAAACCACCTAATTGTATTATTACTCTCTTACTCACTAGCTTTAATCCCTCATGTTTACACTGTTACAGTACATCCCGGACTATCGCTCCCGACTTGGTTTGAAGTAATTTTTCATGATCAACAACAAAACTAATTGATTGACAAACACAAGACTTTTTGCACATACACGTCTTTGATGTGTCTTGTCCCTCAATCCAGCTAATTAAACACAACCACCGTGTTGAGGGAAGAAGAGCAGTGTAACTAGTGCTCTAATTATTGGCTTCCCCGTTGGGCAGGTACGCCGATATCAGGCAGGCCGATGAGGTTGCGCTCAGCTTGGGGCCACACGGCGCCTCTGATTCACCTCCTGTTTAAAATGTCTTGGTTCTGAAATGTTTAACACTGCCCTGGAAACAATTTTTGTTTATAGAACATGTTTGCTTTTCTAATCAGAATGCACAATGAATCTTCACTGAAGCCCACACCACTACACATGTAGCTGTAGGCATATCGTGACAAAGGGGTTGTCCTGACCTTTCATTACTTTATTTTATGTCAGACGTTTTTTTTCCTTTCCAATTTCTTTTCTTGCAGTGGGGCCTTAAGCTCTTCCTTAATGTATACGACTGCAAGGTTTAAAAGTTCCAACATCAGCTTCATATTTAGAATTTATCCAATGCCTTAATGGGCCCTTTTTTAACGATCTAAGTGCATGGCGTGAAGCGCCTTGTCCAGGTGGTTTTAGGGCGCATGGTTTAAAAGGGTGGTACTTGGTGTCTTCATTAATCATAGGTGTGTTTTGGGCATAACATGCAATAAACCAATCAGCGTGTCATCTCCCATTCCCTTTAAAAGCCGTCTTATACCTTGGCTCATTGCTATTATGATGGCGGATTTGCTAAGCAGGAAGGAGAGATTTTCAGGAGAAGAAAATGATCTGTTCATGAAGTGAAAGCGTGCGAGCAGATCATATAATACTAATTCACATTGTAATATTTTTATTTTTAATCTTTTGCATGTGTGTGTGTTGCTGCGCTTCCCATAGTGTGCATGCACTGTGCACATCCTTGGCACATTTTACTAATGCACTGTTAAAATAACAATGAAATGCTGCATTATTGACTTTCGTCCAGGTTTTTGGCGCAATCACTTTCTGCGTGCCTTAAGATAGCAGTATGCCAAGAATGCACCTGATCACACTCCTGTAAGACCAGCACGCCCTTGGGCTCACAGATGGGCACAAATGCATTTGCTGAATGACATGGGAGCTGGACGGGAAATTGACAACTGCGTCTGTCTTAAACTAGCAAAGGAGGACCCAACATGTTAGATTTCCCCAGTGTAGCTCTGGAGGATGTCACAAAGTTAAAGTCTAAGTGTTGTCTCATTCTCTGACATTGATAACCAGCAACTGGGTTAAAATGCTCTTTGCTGTCTGTTTTCTGGGACGGCATCTGCTTTGATCAGTTTTATTAGGAGGTGGCATAGTAAGACTGGCGCAGGTTCACCTGCAGCGACTCCTACACAAGCTCTTTCACATAGACGGCATGCAGTCACACATCTGTGTTATCAAGTGATTTAACAGAGGGCTGAAGCCCATCGAAAGACATGACCAAAAAAACACTGGACATTGGACAATAATTCAACTGCTAAATGTATGCAATTCCAAAAATGCATCTCCTACACCACACAAAAATACACAAAGACCACTTAACTGCACACACTCTATTCTTTTAGTTTAAGTCCAACCACATGTATCTGAAGTCAGAATTAAAGAGAAATAAGAATAAGCTATATGTTTACAGAAAGTCTTATCGTTTTACTGCTGTCTTAGGTCTGCCAGGAAACCAGCATTCTTTTCTATTAAGTAAGGACTGTATTTTAAACAAGCACTTTTGGAGACGCCAGTCATTTAGGAGCCACTAAAACTTGTGGCTGGGATCAGCGGCTGGACCCGGCCGCCTCATGAAAACAGAAATACTCCACTTAGATTAAGTAAATAAACAGGGCGCCTGGATAGCTCCGTTGGTAGAGCGGACACCCATATATAGAGGTTTACTCCTCGACGCAGCGGGCCGGGCTCGACTGCAACCTGCGGCCCTTTGCTGCATGTCGTTCCTCCTCTCTGTCCTTTCATGTCTTCAGCTGTCCTGTCGAATAATGGCCTAAAAATTCCCCAAAAAATAATCTTAATAAAAAAGATTAAGTAAATTAACAAAGCCTGACTAATTTCCAAATGCCCCCTGCTAAAGAATAACATTTCAAGTGGGGGCAAAAAGACTTCACTACCTACAATGCAGTAATGCTTTACTTGTCCACTGCAAACAGAGGTTTGCTATTGATTTGTTTGATCTTTAAAGATTACTGCTGACCCACATGCACACACACACACACATTTAAACCCACACAGCAATTTGCTGCAGCAGTTAAATAATTCTGCCACCGCATGAAAACTGTTTCAACCCATGGATGCTCTACGCAGCTCGTCAGAGCTTTCATCTTGAGTTGCTTTCATGTGCTACTCTATGCTCTGCAGTGCACTTTTTCTCGGGAAGTCTTTGACTTTAGCACGCTGCTTGTCATCTTGAAGTCCACGTCGGTGTAAATTCATGATCCCACAGAATGAATACTGAGCTATATGTAATGTGTCTGATAGGAGCTTCTTATCTATTGCAATAACCTTTTCATTTCTTCCGTGTTGCCCGTTCTTGCGCCCTCTCTCTATTTCTTCACTCTCCTTTTCTTGCCTACTTCTGTCTCTCTCCTTTTTGTCCTTTTTCCATCTAGCACTGCTGTCGTCCAACATACTAAATTAGGGTGTTGTAGATAATGTGTTGCCCTCGCTATCCACCTCAGATAATTCTCTTACGCGTGTGTCTTTCTCACTGCCTCCTTTCTTTAATCTGTTGAGCAATGCAGGAGGCCATTTTGTCACCCCAATCCCACCCCTCTACACTCACCAAAATGTCTTCACCCAGATACACATTAAATCCCAGAGCACTCTGTAACCCACAAACTGCTTTTTCATGTAACATCAGTCTGCAGGTTTGTAAGAAAGCTTATTTTTTCTTCACTTTTGTACGCACGCACATACACAGGCACGCACACACACATACATAAAAATAACTCATGCAACATGCAAAGCAATCTGAACATCAATTTACCACTTGCATCTAAAATAACTATTTGTAAGTGCAGCATAAAGCCAAAATTTCTTTTCAGCGCACTGTTGTGCCTTTTCTAGTCTTTTCTATTTTCAGAAAACATACAGTATACAGATATCTCTGACTGTATGTCATAGTTTTTGAAGGTCATTACAGTTGCCTCTGTTAAAGCCTACTAATAAGCTGCCTCAAAAGTTTTATTAGAATAAAGCCGAATCCGGGAGCTTGTGATTTATTTAGAATTGATAAGAAATAACATGTTAATACCCTGAATTAATGGACTGTGTAGGTCTGCGTTTGTGAGTGAGTGGATATGGACTTATCCCAAGCATGGTATCCTTGGTGATGCACCTGTGATCATGATTTCTCTCTAGGCTGTAAATATCACTGAAAGCAGTAAAATTAATGATCAATGGCTTCATTTGTTATGTGCTCTGTGTGTATGTGCATGCTTTTGTGTGTGTCTTTATCTTTATTTGTGTTTGTGCACACACACAAACCTCAACACACGCCTCCTCAAATATGTCTCAGTCCCCAGTTTGCTGCTCTCAGTAGGCATGATTTACTACACACACACACACCTTAGCTTCGACCACTAGATAGGATCATAAAAGTAAGGCTTCATTGTTGCTGGCTGGATGTTTTTCACTAACCAAAAAGGGCAATAAACTGGCTCACAGGGAGTAACACACTTGAGGGGTCCTCTACATGGCAGAAATAGCTCACATAACCCACCTGCCTTTCAGTCTCAGTTTTAGCAACAACATCTTGGTAGATCTGACCACAGTACATATCCAATAAAATCTGTTGGCATGCACCTATTCAACACTACAGCTTCGACTGCACTGGGCTCATTGCCAACTGTATACTGTGATTAAAATTGTTTTTCTGCTTCCGTTGACCTCAGTTCCAACAACTGATACCACCAGCTGGTCACTGAATATGGTTATTTACACCGTTTGTCTCTCAGTAAAAGTCAGATGCACCAGCAAACATTAAGTTGCCGTCACTAGATCTTTCATTCCACCTTCCGCACCCTTTTACCTTCATGTATAGTGCACTGTATGTAAAATGTATTATCATTATAGAACAAATTGTGGATTTAATAATTTAATTAGAAAAGACCATGTGATAAAGCCAAATATTAAAGGTTAAGTGATTCATTAGTCCTCCTGACTTAATTTGTCTTTTGTCATAATGAACATGGACTTGCTCTTTCCATAGATGATGTTCCGTCTCCACTCTTTGACTCTGCATCCCGTCCCGTCCCTATATTTGACATTATGACCGAACAACTCTGGCCCTGACTCATGTTGACTCACAAGACTGCACGCTCCCAGGCCTGCTTAGAATAGCCTCCTGTCTGCTCCACTAGCACACTGGCTAGTGCTCATACAACAATCCTTGCACATGCACTTTGTTAAACACACTTACCATTAACTAGGGATACAGATTTTAGGCCGGTTCTTTAATCATATTGATTGTCAATTATCAATAAGACCTTTTAAAATACAAATGAATGAAAACACAGAGCAATTGGCATGGGCCATTTTGCCATTTAGTATATTTAGCAAAAAATTAAATAACGTTCCAATATTAAACATAATTATGCAGGCTTTTCTGAAAAGAAATTACATGAAACGTGCACGAGAATTGATATTATAATGCCTATGGGTCATTTCTAATGCAATGACACTTTATTATAGCCATCTTCTGAATAGTAATTATCTAGCGCCAAGTAATTTACAATGAGAAAAAAATCTAATTAAGAGATTGCATCAAAAATAATTGGGCTACAAATTCTTAAGTTAAGAATGAGTTCCTTCCTAGAATTAAATTTAAGTGAAAGTATGTTTGTTTTTGCTACTGGTTTAAGGGCTTTGACTTGTTAAATGTGGGTTTGTCTTGATCACACTGAAAACACAAACGCCTGGTTGCACCCTGGCAGTCATCGTCCCTACAATTCCATTTGCGCTGACCTCTTGATCCTCCTATCCTCTCTGCCGTCATATTCACTGGTCTCCTTTCCTCAAGGACCCCCAGCGGTCAAGTCCCCACCCCACCACATCCCTTGTTGTGCATTCCAGGCCATTCAACAATCATTCACGAGCCATAATGGCCAGACTATATATCCCCCATTCCATCTGTAGCTGGCACTCTTGCATCACATTTGCTCTGCTTACTCCTTTCCCAAGTGCCTTTGCTCTCTTCATATCTATTCTCGCTGTTTTGCTTTCCCCTTTTGGTAGGTCTAACTCGTCTTCTTTTTCTCTCACTTTTATTTCTTTTTCATCAAATGTTACCTTGTCTGTTTTCTGTTTTTGCTTCTTTCTTCCCCCACCCTGCTTATCTTTTCATTGTGGCCAAATTCTTGTCTATTTATTTTAGTCTCCCAGCAACACTATAGCCACCTTATCCAGCCCTGTAATATTTTTCTGTGTATATCTTGTTTTGCCCTTGCTGTCTATTCTTTGCTTCTTAGATCTGCTCCCTTTACCAACCCTATTTTCTGTTCTGGCTAAATTTCTTACTTTAAAATTTTGTATTTTTTTTTTTACAATCTGTCATGCTTTCCATCCCACTTACATTTTATTTTCTAAATAAATCTCAATTCCTATACCCTTTTATATTCTTTCTTCCATTATTTTCCTTTCCTTTTCTACCCAAGCTCTGTGTGCTGTGGGTAAATAGGTGCATCTTAACTTGCTTCCTCTTTCAAATGGCTTCATGATTGCTAATGAAGCACACAGACAGAAGAAAATGACGAGGATGGAGGGATGAAGTGTTTCCCATAGAGACGGGCCCTTCAGTGGCTGCCTAGCTGATTGGCTGGTTGATGACCCTGTAGCCATGTTGACTGATTAGTATGACAGAGCCTTTTATAGCACAGCACAGCTTAATATGTGACCACATAGCACAACATACTTCAGTATTGAACAGTATGGTGTAGCACAAGAACAGTCCTGCTATACCATACTGTGGCATACAAAGTGCAATACAGTATGTCCAAGCTTAGAATGCCGTAACACAGCTTAATACAGAGCTTACATCTGTTCGTACAACGGCTCACAATCCAACTAACCCATTTACTGTATCCGTTTAGATACAACATACTTGTTTGAACATTCCTTCCACATGCTTCACATTAGAGTCAATTGGAAAACTGCTTCCTGGGTTTAAATTCTTACGGTGTAAGAACAATTGTAAGTAAACAACAGGAATGGGAGATGAAAGCATGCTGTCTGAGATGTGAGTCAGCGTATTGACAAGTGGTTAGTAAATTCTAAAAGGGGTGTGTTTGCATGTTTGTTTTTGTTGGAACTTTGCCTTTATTGGAAAGGTGATAGTAGAGAGGCAAACAGAAAAAGGTGGGGGAGATGGGGGTATGACATGCCACTATGATCCGCAGCCGAATTCGATCGGACGTTGCATTTATGGCTGCTGGGGCACACCTAAATAGTCATGTTAAATGTTTTTCTTAATATGTTTCTCTGGCCCTCCCTGTCTTAATATGCTAAGTGTCCTTGGTCCCTAACATCACACCGCTGGTGTGTGGAAACGTACATCCTCTATATGTTTTTTAAGAAGATGCAATGCTTTCCTTGTATACAATTTCATTGTTTTTTTTCTGTGATATATATTTTTCTGCTGCACTGCACAACTTTTCCATCCGTGTTTACTCCAAAGTAGTCTCTATTCATTGGGATCATCATATCCATCCCAGCCTGATAATGTAGCAGAATGTTAGAGGACAATTAAATGATACATTTACAAAAAAAGCTGTCTTACTCTACATGTGATCCAAGCACCATATATCCTATAAAACAACTAAATGTAAAAAAAAAGATAAAATAAAAACAATATGCTCACTCACCCTCATCAGCCAGTCTCTTTAACCTCCATCCCTTACTCTATCTCACACCCTCTTTTTGTCACTTCCTTATTTCTCATAGCTGGACTGTCACCCTAAAACACACTTGTCTGACACCTTTGACTACAGATAAAGCACATCACAAGCTCTCAGCTAACCACTACACTATTTTAGTGATGCGCCATATCAACCTCTCTCTCATTTTCTATTCAAACAACCCTTTCTTAGTTCCACTATCTCAAATGTTGAAACTCTCCAGTATTAGCGAGGCAAACCCTGATATTTTTCTTGCGGCCCTTGCAAGTTCACTACCTAGGTTTCCATTTTCAACACTTCTTACTGGTTATGTAAACTGGTGTCGTCAACTAAACTACTAGGCCAAAGCTTTGTCTGCCAGCACAGGCCTGTACTGATCTGATGTCACGCATCTCTAGAGGCCAGTTATTGTGTACTTTTGATTCATATTAGTTTACTTTAGAATTGCACAGCTTTATAAGGGTTAATGAGAAGCTAGGAGGAAGTGCGTAAAACACTGTCCTCAGTTTTGTCAATGAGTTAAAGTAGAACGAATGGCAACATCACTGCTTGGTTTTAAATTTCTTACACTGTGGTTTCCAAAAACAAACTGGCTTACCTGGCTAATGCATACGTATTAACCACTGTGTCTGTTATCTTTCTTTGTTAGGCAGAGAACAGTGGGGCTATATTATGATTGAGAGGTGTGATATTGTTGAAGATGAAAAATGAGCAGTTATCAGAGACCCCAATGCATTTGTCACCATAAAAGACCCCATACTGATTGATGAAGGCACAACAGCTGGCAATGCAATGAAAAGTGAAATGAGGATCTATATTTTTGGCAAAGTGCAAGACACCCAAACAGTATTTCACCTTCATTTATCACCCTTTTCACTCATTAGGTACATGATTAATAATTCCAGTTTGTAATGTAGAAAATGGTGGGTAACACAATCTGTTTAAATTTTTGAAAAACATTATGTAATGAGCATTTAAATAAACAGATGTTTTGATACCACTGCTATGCTTGTCTGTGGACACAACATTGCTTCATCTTTTAATTCTTAAAGCATTTGTAGAACTTAAGAACTTAAATAAATGACTTTTAATCAGCCACACCTTGATGAAGCACCATGACACTCACTGGTGGTTTAAAATAGAAACTGAACAAACTCCTTTGTTACATATAAATAATATAATAATAGGAGGTGTTGAGAGATTAAAAAAAGAAGAAAACATCCACTTCTGCACCATGATTCATTCTGCCTGAGTAATTCAGCACATGTAGGGTTAAAGTATAGCTGCAGCATCTTACTGCAGTGTCTAAAGCATTAGGCTGATCGTTACAGTATACACCAGGAGAAGAAGTAAAGGGGGGGAAAAAACATCTCTCTCTAGTACTTCCTTTTTTTCTTCCAAAAATCCTTTTTATTGCATTTATAACATTTGGCACAGTACAAATTCTTGGTGCTTTTACAAGATAAACCTGTAAAGATCGACAGTGACCTTTTTTTCATTTTTTGTTAAAGAAAGTCTTCTCAGTATAAATATTTTTTTCTTATCACTGCATTCTCTGTAGCACGGTGTAAAAATCACACAGAATGCCCCCTTTTAAAACAAGACTACCCTCATTTGTCAAAGTCAAGACAGCATCTTAAACAACTCATTGTTTTAAATAGAAGTTACAAGTTAGAAAATAGTTTCAATTTCTTTTTAATATATGTTTCTCTATCACCAGCCCATGGTAGTTTCAATTTGTCCATATATATATATCAATATATATATATATATATCATATATATATATATATTTATAAGCATGTACAACAAGAAATCATCAGTCTTTAAGTTTGCACTCTGTACAAAAAAGTAGTTCCTGTCCTTTTTTTTGTTGTGCATTCTATTGCATGAATTTATGAGGAAATGACGAAGGGGGTAAGGGACAGTGGTGGGTGGGAGCTAGGAATCTAGGGAAAGGAGAGGGAGCATTTTGAGGGGGGGCTTTTTAAATCTGAGTCTCCTGCACCTTCTCCTTGGTGTGAGTTTTTATGACGAAGGGCTCAGCCATTGCTGTAATGGTGCTGGGCATGGTTCGAGGCAAAGAGTTCCCAATATTGTTTTCTGTCCATTTAGCCCCATGGCCAGTTGGTTTATAGGTATTATATTTGGGCTTTAGAGTACTGTAGTCCACTTTTTGGGGGCTGTATTCCATTTTATGTGGACTGTAATCAAGTTTAGGTCTCTGAGTGTGTGGACTAAAGTCAGACTTGAAGGCGCTGTAATCCGCTTTCTGTGGGCTGAAGTCGGTGTTAAAGGCGCTGTAATTAGTTGCAGTCTTATGGGAAGAATAAGGGTCCTTGGGTTTGTAGGTACTGTCAGTTTTAGATCTCTGGGCACTGTAGTCTGTTTTGGGTTTAGGCTGAGTGCTATAGTCAGGCTTAAATGGGGTGTAATCAGGTTTAGGTCTTGGGTGAGTTCCAAAGTCTGGCTTGAATGGACTGTATTCAGCCTTAGGTTTATGCTGTGTGTTGTAGTCAGATCTTAACGGGCTGTAGTCATGTTTAGGTTTTGGTTGGGTGCTGTAATCTCGTTTGAATGGGCTGAGGTCAGTTTTCTGCCTAGGATGAGTGCCATAATCTGGTTTGAACGGGCTGTAGTCTGTTTTAGTTTTTGGGTGAGTGCCAAAGTCTGGTTTGTATGGGCTGTATTCCGCTTTAGGTTTGTGAGTGCTGTAGTCCTGCCTAAATTGGCTGTAGTCAGGCTTTGGTCTATGAAGGCTAAAATCTGGTGGGGATTTGTGAGTGCTGTAATCTGGGATGAATTTGTGGCTACTGAAGTCCATATTTGGCTTGTATGTGGTATACTCAGCCTTCGGCTTGTGAAGGGTAAAATCAGGCTGGGGTTTGTATTCGGCCTTGGGTTTGTGAAAGCTATAGTCAGTCTTGTGGCTGATAAAGTCCAGTTTGTGTATGCTGTTATGGTCCCGGATTTCAGGCAATGAGAGAGCTGACTCTTGAGCTGCAGATGCTGGTGGAGGAAGGTCCTCCTCATCCACCTGGATAATCTCCACAGTGCGGGCAGCTGCCACTGTGCTCCTTTGCTGGTGGCGCTTCCTCAGTTTGTAGAAGGCGATGAGCATGACAGCAGCCAGCAGTGTCACCGCTACAAAGCAACCTATTATGATCTTAGTGGTCTTCATCACTTCATCCAGGCTAGGGCCAGACTTGCCTGGCTTGCTAGTGACAACTGGCACCACAGATGTCTTAGCTGCACCTGATGGGTTGTCGGTGCTTTGCAACAGCACAGTTGGTGTGGAGATGAAGACTGGCTGAAAGACGGAAGGAGAGGCAGTTGTAGTTGTTGTCCCTAGGCCTATCCCTCCTCCAGCTACCCCAGCCCCGGCTGCAGCAGCTGTAGTAGTTTTAGGTTTGGGCATCTCAGTAGTTGGCCCCAAGACCTCCACAGTCACTGTAGTGAAGTAACTCAAATTGGATGTTAAGCTCAGCTCCACTCACATTAAGGTAGGCCGAGGCATTGGAGTTCCCAGCTGCATTGGACACCATGCAGGTATAAGTGCCTGTGTCTACTGCCAGGACATTTGAGAAATTAAGGGTACCATCATTGAGGACTGATATTCTCGGGTGACCAGAAGCATGTGTCAGGATAGTCCCATTGGGTAGCAGCCAGCGCACTGAAGACATTGGGGCTGTGCGGCATCGAAGCTCAGCCACTCGCCCTGCTGAGATGTTTAAGTCCCTTGGTGCATCAGCAATGAATGGTGCAGAACACTGGACTGCAGCGCCCTCACCTCGGTCCACCTCAACCAGCTGTCGACCTCTCATGCTAGCAGGTGAGTGACAGCGTCCACAGCAAGTTGAGTTGGTAGGGATGTACTCCCTTAGCCAGCGTGCTAGCCATACAGCCTCACAGCCACAGTTCCAAGGGTTATGGTGGAGATGGAGCTCCACCAAGTACCTGAGCGGGGAAAATAGATCATGTGGCACACCGCTCAGATTATTATGGGCAAGATTAAGCTCCACCAATGAAGATAGGTCATCAAAACCATTGCGCTCTATCACTGAGATTTGTGAGTTCATCACCCATAGCTTTTTCAGTGAGCGCAGGCCTTTGAAGGAGCCTGGCTTTATCTCTGGGAAGTAATTTTCAGATATCTCCAGTTCCTCCAGGCCCTTGAGGGGGCTCAGGTTTGGCATTTCACCCCTTATGTTGCACATGCCCAGATTGAGGTACTTGAGGTTTTGTAGGCCCTCAAAAGCTCCCTCTGAGATGTACTCCAATTTCCGTAATTCTCCCAGGTCCAATCGCATGAGGGAGGGCACCCGGTTGAAGGCGTAGGAGGGGATACTTTCAATGGGGTTGTTCCTCAGCCACAGTTCACGTAGTTTAGACAGGTACTCAAAGGCCCCACTGGGCACCACCGTCAACCGGTTGTCAAACAGCTCCAGTGTGTTGAGGCTGGTAAGTCCATTAAACGCGCCCACCTCAATCTGCCGTATAGCATTTCGCCCAAGCTGGAGCACCTCAAGGTGGTGCAGGTGGCGGAAGGAGTCAGCCTGCACCGCCTCAATGGCGTTTTCCATTAGATTGAGGTGTCGCGTGTTGGTTGGAATGCCGGGGGGGCACACGGGTGAGGCCACGTCGGGTGCACACCACCTTCCCCTGCTGATTACTGCAGGAACACTGCGGTGGACAGCCCTGGGGTCCCTGAGACACTGCCGCCCCCGCCAAGGCCAGGGAGGCACTGCTCCACGCTCGCGCCATCAGGAAGACTACACAGAGCAGGGCGGCTTTCCTGGCACGATGCACAGCTACCCGCCCCAGGAGACTCATGATGTGGCACATTCATAATTCAGCATCATCTGGGGGAGGGGGGAAGGGGAGGATGGGGGTGTTTTGGGGGCTTTGGGGATCAAAGAAAGTAGCTGGTTGGCTGGTAGTAGTGTTAAGGGGACCAGAGCAAATAAGTCAAGGAAACCGAAGAGGACAACGGGGAAAATGTGGGTTTTGGGTGCTTGCTAAACGGCAAGAGGACTTGACTTATCCTTAAGCAATGATTTTATGCCCATGAGCTGTGCTCAGGGGTAGAAGGAGGGTAGAGAGGGCTGGCTTTTCCGAAACGTGTGTATGAGAAGGACATGATGATAAATTAAGCAACCAAAAACTGTATTACAAGACAGAAGGTAGGGTTACAAATTGATGCAAAGAGGGGTTGAAACTAGACACCTACCTCAAGTTATTATTACAGGTCCTTGAACTGAGATATATAGCTTCCCTCCTGTTTGCAATCAGAAAGAGCTGTAGTATTCACATCAGATGTATGTATATCCCAAGAGCAGCAAAGAAAGCCTTTTTATATTTGCTCTGTCAAAACGTGTATCAATGCCAAAGAGCTAAACCAAGATGAGCCCTTTTGTAAATCCACACATCCAAAGAGAAAGGTTCGAAGGCCCTTGTGTGAGTTTTTTCCCCTCCCTTTCCTTGTCGATTAGAAAAAAAGAAGAAAAAAGAAGATTGCAGATAGGAATCCAGTCAAGCTCCCAAAGCAGCAGTGCGCCCTTGCTCGCTTCTTGCTGTCGGCTCCTCTTCTCTTGCTTGTCCTTGGAATCCGACAGTTGATCCCCCTCCTAGACACCTTACCCAGGTCTCCATAGCACAGATGACCACACTAACATGCACAATTTGTTTGTGCACCAAAAGCCTAGGCAGAAAGGGCAAAAAGAGGGAGGTAGTTGGGGGTGGGATTGAAGAAGGTTGAATGAAAATTCCACAGTCCTCTCCAATGTTCTTTGCCTTTTGTTTGCGATGGTTAAGAAGAAAGGTTGACGAGCCGGGGGGAAAAACAGACCCCCTCCTCTCTGTATTCCTCTGTTCACTTTTTAGTGGTCAATCAGTTGGTCAGTCTGACAGCCCTTCTTGCTCTCTTTCCTTTGCTTCCCCTCTCAATGTGGCGTCGTGTCCACTTGATTTTCCTTTATTTCCGTTTTTCCCACCAGGAGTGCTCGGAAGAGGTTGAAAAGACTAGGCGACACACGCTGCCATCATTAGCTTTTTCCTCTTCTTAACTAGCCACACACTCCAGCCTCGGCAGCCGTGGTGGCGACAACAGCAATTGCAAACGCACACACCATCCCTGCGAAGCACACAGCAGCAGTAGTGAGCACACACAGCAGCAGCTGCAGCCTGCCTCCCTTGCACTTCCCAATAATCCGTCAATTTCTTCAGAGGGGGAGTGGGGTGGGGGATGGAAGGGGGTGCTGGGAGGAGTGGGGGTGTTGTAGCTGGGTTGATTGAGGTGGGTTAGAGGGAGGAGGGGTGGTGCGCAGTTTCTCCTTCCTCTCTTCGGCTTGTTTCTTTTTTTCCAGTTCTTTTTATTTTTCCTTCTCCCCTCGTGGTGATCAGCACCCCCTCGCTAATGCAGCGTCCGACTAGGGAGAGGAGCAAGACAGGGAAGGCAAGCGCTGGGTGAGCGCGCAGCTTACAAGCGTGACGCTAAGAGTAGCGTCGATGTGGAAAGGAACCTGTTGTAGCAGCAAAAGAGAGGGTGTGCGCCGGCTTGGATATCTCTTGCTCTCTCACACTCTCTTGCGCTCTCTCTCTCTCTCTCTCCCTGCCTCCCTCTCCCTGCCTCCCTCTCGCGCTCTCTCTCCCTGCCTCCCTCCTGCTCTCTCTGCAGTGTCCTGAGGTAGTTGGGTAAGCTCAAAGCACTCAGACCTTTTTAGAGATCTACCTCTTCAAAAAACAGTTTGCTAATGCTATCTTTTGCTCTCTTCTTTCATGAACATCCTCTTGTTCTGTGGCTTTCTGGGGCGTTGTGTTGCTTAGGGGAATAGACAAACAATAGGCAGAGATGGACAGTGACATCCCCACAGCAACCAGATTTTAACCGTCTGCTCCCCAGCAATAATCCAGCCTTTCCAAAGAGTCTAGCAAAGCTTTCCAGCATTGCTGTGGTGGCAAAGGCAGGCGGATGGGGACACTCTCTCTCTCTCTCTCTCTCTCTCTCTCTCGATGCCCTCTCTCTTACCCATCTCTGCTCGGTCTTTCTTATCTTTGATTTTCTTTAACTTTACCTCCCCTTGTTTTCTCACTCTTTTCGTTTTGTCCTTTAGTGGAAAATATAAGAACATGAATGGACTGCTGACGCACCCAGCTCGGAGCATTACTTTGGTTTGATGCAGTGTGTTTTGTGCCTTAACTCCCTCCACCCTCACCATACTCGCTGTCTTTCCTTCTCACTGCTCACTCTTGGTCCGCCACAATGTCACTCTATTTCATCTCTGGCTGGCTATCTATATATTGAATCTCCATGTTGTCAAGACATCACATGCAATTTAAACCATATCCCTATCAATCTATCTCTTCAGTGCAATGGTACTAAAAGTTTAAATTGTAAGAATTTGATTAGGTTACTTTATTGAACTATTTTTCAATAAAGTCTAATAAGGTCTAACCCTGATGGGAAGCAGGTGCAGTACATGATATAAAATCAAACTTTCTGTTCTGCGTCGACACCTTTTACCTTTTTATCCACTCTCGACGCCCCTTTCATCATGTGTCCCTTTGCAGGTAGTTAGAGCACTCTAAACAGGCAGTCCTTAACCCTTAATTTGAGCACAAACTGTCGCTTCAGGAAGCACACAGCCATAAAGGTCACGTTGAGGAAGGCAAACAGGAGAAAACAAGACATGCTTTACCTTCCTGCTGCAGGACAACAGGCAAAACTAACACACCCTACTGTCCATTCACCCCTCTATCTCCAATGATTTGTACAAGCCTCATGTCCATTAAGCTAGGAAGCAGTGTGGGTAATTGATGGTTGATAGGTGTGTGTGTGTGTGTGTGTGTGTGTGTGTGTGTGTGTGTGTGTGTGTGTGTGTGTGTGTGTGTGTGTGTGTGTGTGTGTGTGTGTGTGTGTGTGTGTGTGTGTGTGTGTGTGTGTGTGTGTGTGTGTGTGTGTGTGTGTGTGTGTGTGTGTGTGTGTGTGTGTGTGTGTGTGTGTGTGTGTGTGTGTGTGTGTGTGTGTGTGTGTGTGTGTGTGTGTGTGTGTGTACAGGAGTTGGCTCTATATTCCTGTGCCGGTGGGAATAACGTAATGCGCTACAGGCAGTGTGACCTTTTCTAGCTCTATCGCTCCTCCCTCACGCTTTCTCTCTTTCACACGCTTACCCTCTAACTCACGCGCACACACACACGCGCACACACACACACTCTTTCTCCTTGACTTCACTGCAGTTGAATATGAATGGGCTTCAATGAAGCACATGGAACAGTGAGGTAGCAGCCACATGAGTGTAGGGGGGATTTTCCTTTCTTAAGACAGAAAGGCTTTTTCCTTTCCACAGGGATTCCCTAGCACCACAGCCATGTGGAGGGTGATGTTAGAGGTGTGCGGCACTACTGCATTCTCCAAGCAAGTGAAAACATGAGATAATGCAGGCATATTTTTCAAACAGATGTGCAAAAAAGGTAATCTAACTATAAATCGTGTGTGTGTCGCTTGTGCAGTAGCCTACAGCAGCGAGGAGTTGCAACATCCTTAAAAGGCTCATTGATTGCGGTTCATCGGCTACCGGTGTTGTGCCAAAAAGTGTTCATCCGCTCAAAACTGATGTTTACCATACATGCAAATGATGAAATAAATCATACACAATCACGTGATAGTTGAACGCCCAGGCTGTTGGGTTCTCCAGCATGTTATTTTTTGCAGGCAGTTGCAGACAGTGTGTGGATGTGTGACACCCCGAATCTCTAGATCAGCCACAGCCGAACTGATTGAACCACGCTGCAACATGTGTTACAGGTTTTATAAAAAACAAAGTACAAAAAACACATTCACAATGCCCTTTACCTTTGCCATATGGTAAAACCGCCTGTGACCGCATACTACAAGTTCTAGAGTCATGGATATCTGTAGAGCAGGCGCCCATATACAGAGGTTTACTCCTCAAACGCAAAGGGCCAGGGTTTGACTGCGACCTGCGGCCCCTTGCTGCATGTCGTTCCCTCCCCCCCTTTTTATATCTTCAGCTGTCCTATCAAATTAAAGGCAGAAAATGCCCAAAAGATAAAGTTCTGATTTCAAATGTTTGAAGTAAAAAGAGATGGCATTATCAGAATGTACTTCAAGGATTCAACGTGTTTATTTGTCATTACAATAACAAGTTATGCAATGAAATGCTTGTATCCTACCTTCCCCAACAGTTCAACAATAATAATGTAGCTATATACGGTGTAAAGTTTATTGTTTATTGCTATCCCTTAATCTGATGGTCTTGGACTTCAAGCTGGAAGTTTTCTACAATAATACATCATATGTTAATTAAGATATGTTATGAGTAGAATCTGAATTTGCAATGTTCTGTCAGGTAAATGTAGTATTACGATGTTTTCCTCTGAAGTACATCGTAAGTCAGTAGTATACAGTTAAGTTGCATATTAGGTGCTTCTGGAGAAAGCTACAAGCAGCAAAACGGTCAGTCACCTGCATATGTGGCTGACCTACTGCAACCCTAGTCATCAGTACTCCCCCAAAGGTACAATATGTCCAGTCTCCTGACTGTTCCTCGCACCCGGCTTAGGACCAGGTGGGGACCATTGTTTTGAGTTCGGAGTCTGTTGTCTCGTCCAATACGGTCTGCTGTGTTTTTAATTGGACTTTGTTTTAATATGTTTCATATTGTAGGTTTTATGTAAAGCACTTTGTGATTATATAAGATACACATTAAATACACATAGGAAAAATATTCAAAAAGTAACACCCTTATTATAAACAGACAGGTACACAATAAATATATGTACAGTAAGAGATGACAATATTATCTGTGAAAAGTGCTCTCTAAATACATTTTCCTTACTTACAATACAGGAGGCCAAACAATCAGCCCATTCCCAGCAGCCATGTTTAAAGAGGACACTAGTAATACAAATATAGGATGTGCAGCAAATGTGCTGCTCAAAACATCAGCATTTCATTGATCTGTTGCCAGTTCAGTCAACTGCAAATGAAGGCCCTTGGTTCTTTGTTTGATTATTGATGACAACAGATCAGATGTAGTACAGTGTGCATACTGGCACTGCTATATTTGTCAGATGGTGCACTGTTCTGTAGGCGATGTGTGCCACCGTTTTGATGAGCAAGTGACCCAGGTTGAGTTCAGGTTGTGTTTCACCCACCCAGCACAGTACATCCCAGACTACTATCTAACCAAAATTATCCATTGACCCATTGCCTGACCAATGCTGCCAGGACAGCTCTCTCACATTGGCCCTCACCCTGTCTATTTCTCTCTTTCCTGTCTTTTCCATTCTTTCTCTATTTGTCTGTCAGTGGACATTCTGCTTTCTCACTACTGATGGAGCGTGGGTCATGGCCTGCCACACTCTGCAATGCTCCACTGACCAAAAGTGGTCAACCCCTTGCTTTATAGTTTGATCCTGGCCTGGAATGGCCAACATTGCTTGATGGTCAGCCAAACTCTGTGACTATGGCAAGGTTTTTTCAAAGTCGTGCGTGTGCCAGAAAAACCTTTGGAAAGCTAGTGGCCTTTTTTAAGGGTTGTACCTGGATGCTTAGTTGAATCTGAGTTGGTGTTCAGGCCAATGCTAAATTTGTAAACCTGGCTAAATGGTTTAATTAGTAGTATTTTTCAACGTTTGCCATCGTATCATACACTATCTTGACAAGAACAGTGTTGTCAGATCTTACCTCCAGGACTTGCTGACCGATGGCCTGATGAGCTGTCAGATATGTGGGACCTTCACGCTTTTACCCCAGCGCCATGTCCCTGCTGTGCGACCCCTGTCCTCCCTGCTTTACCCAAGGCTCTATGAAGCCACCCCCTGCAACAGGTCAGGAGGGCACTGGGCGTACTCCAAGACCTACTTTGGTGCGCATGTTCGAAGGATACAGTGGGTACGGAAAGTATTCAGACCCCTTTAAATTTTTCACTCTTTGTTTCATTGCAGCCTTTTTCCAAAAATCAAAAAAGTTCATTTTATTTCTCAGTAATGTACACTCAGCAACCCATCTTGACAGAAAAAAACAGAAATTTAGAAATTTTTGCATATTTATTAAAAAACAAAAACTGAAATATCACATGGTCATATGTATTCAGACCCTTTGCCGTGACCCTCATATGTAACTCAGGTGCTGTCTATTTCTTCTGATCATCCTTGAGATGGTTCTACACCTTCATTGGAGTCCAGCTGTGTTTGATTATACTGATTGGACTTGATTAGGAAAAGCCACACACCTGTCTATATAAGACCTTACAGCTCACAGTGCATGTCAGAGCAAATGACAATCATGAGGTCAAAGGAACTGCCTGAAGAGCTCAGAGACAGAATTGTGGCAAGGCACAGATCTGGTCAAGGTTACAAAAAATTTCTGCTGCACTTAAGGTTCCTAAGAGCACAGTGGCCTCCATAATCCTCAAATGGAAGACGTTTGGGGCGACCAGAACCCTTCCTAGAGCTGGCCGTCCGGCCAAACTGAGCTATCGGGGAGAAGAGCCTTGGTGAGAGGGCAAAGAAGAACCCAATGGTCACTGTGGCTAAGCTCCAGAGATGCAGTCGGGAGATGGGAGAAAGTTGTAGTAAGTCAACCATCACTGCAGCAATCCACCAGTCGGGGCTTTATGGCAGAGTGGCCCGAAGGAAGCCTCTCCTCAGTGCAAGACACATGAAAGCCCGCATGGAGTTTGCTAAAAAACACCTGAAGGACTCCAAGATGGTGATAAATAAAATCCTCTGGTCTGATGAGACCAAGATAGAACTTTTTGGCATTAATTCTAAGCGGTATGTGTGGAGAAAACCAGGCACTGCTCATCACCTGTCCAATACAGTCTCAACAGTGAAGCATGGTGGTGGCAGCATCATGCTGTGGGGGTGTTTTTCAGCTGCAGGGACAGGACGACTGGTTGCAATCGAGGGAAAGATGAATGCGGCCAAGTACAGGGATATCCTGGACGAAAACCTTTTCCAGAGTGCTCTGGACCTCAGACTGGGCCGAAGGTTTACCTTCCAACAAGACAATGACCCTAAGCACACCGCTAAAATAACGAAGGAGTGGCTTCACAACAACTCTGTGGCTGTTCTTGAATGGCCCAGCCAGAGCCCTGACTTAAACCCAATTGAGCATCTCTGGAGAGACCTGAAAATAACTGTCCACCAACGTTTACCATCCAACCTGACAGAACTGGAGAGGATCTGCAAGGAGGAATGGCAGAGGATACCCAAATCCAGATGTGAGAAACTTGTTGCATCTTTCCCAAAACGACTCATGGCTGTATTAGATCAAAAGGGTGCTTCTACTAAATACTGAACAAAGGGTCTGAATACTTATGACCATGTGATATTTCAGTTTTTGTTTTTTAATAAATATGCAAAAATTTCTAAATTTCTGTTTTTTTCTGTCAAGATGGGTTGCTGAGTGTACATTACTGAGAAATAAAATGAACTTTTTTGATTTTTGGAAAAAGGCTGCAATGAAACAAAGAGTGAAAAATTTAAAGGGGTCTGAATACTTTCCGTACCCACTGTATATGCAAACGTTAGAGAACCCATCCCCTGGGGTGAGTGCTAGCAAATCTGGGCTGCGGACAGTCACATGTAGGTCAGCAGCCTGTGTCTGTTTGCATGTATGTGCATGTCAGTAGTCCATTTTGGTGAATAGCCTGCAGTATGGTAAAGCAGCAATGACAATCGGAGTTTAGGAGTATACAGTTGAATGATAGATCTAATGATAATGGAATTGCCTCTGACATGGGCAGGATCAAGGATTTACAGTATAGGCCCTGGGAGAGTTTTGTGTTTGCATGTCTGTGAGACAGATATTTTCTTTTCAAGAAGACACCAGGGCAGACAAGTTTTGGGCTTGTCTTGTGCTTTATGAGGTGTGTGTGTGTGTGTGTGTGTCTCCACCCTGGCACAATGTTATCTTAAACCAATTTTTCCAGGTCACCATATTTAAACATCAACACACACAAACACCCCAAAGTCTATGATGCTGACCTTGAGGTAAAGGGCCCGCTATTAGACACTTGCTTTCCCATTTTCATTTTACTTTCCAGGAATTAATTCTGCAAAAGATTACCTGTAAAACACACACACGCACACACACCACACGCACGCACACACACACACACACACACACGCTCACACACACACACACACACACACACACACACACACACACACACACACACACACACACACACACACACACACACACAGCTATCAGTGTCCCACTAAAGGCTTAAACTGCTTGGTAGGGATTTTTTCCTGTTTATCATTTTTTTCTCAACACACACACTGGCACACATACACACAGAGATGCACATACCAATCATATGCCAGCGTATCAAAAGATTATAATAAGCAATAGGGTGTATTAGTGTCTGCCGTATTCCCAGGTTGGATGAGTTGTGTCGTCAAAATACCTGCTCAGTCCTGCTAGTCTTCTCTCTCTGACCTTGCTTGGCCTTCACTCATTGCATCATACAAATATTGATAACATTTTCAGCATTATCCTAAATTGAACATCCAATGACTTTTTCTTTTAATGCATTTAGATTGTGCTTGTATTTAAAAAGCAATTTAGGTTACTCAATAAAACAATAAACATGGTTGACTACTTGGCTTTTAATCTAGACTTTCTGGTAATGAATTTCTCTATCAATAATCATTTAAATTCCCATTATCTTCCATATGTTTGTGTATAGTTGTCGTTTAGCTTTTTTGTCTTCAACTTCCTATTCTCAACTTGTTTCTTGGCCCCTTTCTTTGTTCTTTCTTTCCCTGTCTTTCTCCTCGTTTGCACTTTTGTTACACTGCCTTTGTTATTGCCCTGTCTTTTTTCTCTTATATTTCTTTCCTCCCGTTGCTCCTGCTGTGTGGTATCCCTCTTTATTTCCATTCTTTTCCTTTCTCTTCCTCAGTCCTCCACTCTGTCTTCTTGCCCTCACTCTCATTCTCTAAACTGCTACTCCTTACAGTGTTTATCTGTTCTACTATTTGCAGGCCAGTTGTTTATTGTATTTGCTCATTTGGCATATGTTTTTGTGTGTGCGACAGTGTGTGCCATGGCAAATGAAGGCGCACAGTAAAAGATCTTTCTTTCATTCTTTGTTATTCAGTGTTTGAGCTTTGCTAGCAGCCATTGTCTCCAGACTAATAGGCTTCATTATGTTGAGTTGTGTTCATATTGGCTGCCAGAGCAGGGATTAGCCCTAGCACCATGTTAGCTGGAATCAGAAGAAAGATACAAGTACGTTAGCACTGTTAACCCAATCAGCATGAGCCAAGATAGATAGGAGATCCTTCATGCATATTTAGAACTGGGAGTGTTTTTGCTTAGGCCTTGTATGGAATTTTATATGAAAAATACTGGATGTCATTGTGCCAAACGTGCCATATAATGCCCTTTTATATTTGTCTCACCATATGCTAATGCTCCCCATGTCTTGCCCTGGGTTCGTCATTGGTCAGCTGGCCTCATTAGGATTCGTGGAGCATCCCTGTATGTGCGTTCATCACAATGGTGCCTTGCCAACTGCCAGGCCATAGGAAATGGATGTCTCTTTCTCTTGAGCAATGTGAAGGTAAAAACATAGTAATTCACTGCTGAGAGAGCAGCTAAATCTTTTAGAGTTTTAGCTCTTTATAGCAAAAATGCCATCTTCATTCCGTTCCACCCCCTCCCTCTCCTTTTTATGTATTATTGGCTTGATCAAAACAAAATTCCCTGCAACTTTATGTGACAATTTTCTTATGTGGGGCTTTTGCAGTAGGCTACTTATACTTGTCTCAGTCCACTTAATTGTTTTTCAAGGATAAAATAGGAGTGAAAACTGTAATTTATTGTGCATACTAATACATGCTTTGACTTGTCTTGGTTTAATACTGCTACTATTGTGTAGCCTTTAAAAATGGCAAGTGTAAATAGTATGCTATTTGTGGTAAATGAATTAAACATGTAGCACTACAAAAAGCTTAGTTTGCTTGTAAAATTCGGTTCCTACCTAGACTCTGACATAGAAGCCTTACTTGTAGGCCTTGTAAACCACCATGCCATCTCCAGGGTAGTGAATTGACCTACTACCAGATTTTTTTGTTATACTCAGTGTCCACCTGTCTTTCCTCTTCCACTATGATGCCCTGACCTTCAAATATCCTCCTCTACCTAAAATCACAGTGACAATTACCTTCTTAACGGTGTTATTTCTATAAAGCTCTTAATCCAAGAATCTCCATCAAGCTTCATGCAGGGGAGGATTAGCCATACTGAGGCCTGTTACTGCACAGACCCAGGGATGGAACAAAAGAATGAAACAGCTTTTCATCTTTTCAAATCAACCTGTCCACGCCCAGATTACCGCAGCACTGTCCATCAGATAGAGATTCTATATACACATTCCAATAATCTTTTCCACTTTCATGCTTGTGGGTTTGTAAACCTATCCGTCTGCCTTGCCGTGTATTTTCCCTTGTGTCAAATATCTCTGTACAGACACTACGCAGTATTGCAACCTGCTTGACAATGACATTTCTAATATTGTTTTTGGGGCATGTTAAGCCTTTATTTGACAGGACAGCTGAAAGAGGAGAGGGAGGGGGAATGACATGCAGCAAAGGGCCACAGGTCAGTCAAACCTGGGCCTGCTGCATCAAGGAGTAAACCTCTATATATAGGCGCCCGCTCTACCAACGGAGCTATCCGGGTGCCCTACAAATTTGTATTTCATCACTGATAGTTGCCCCCTCTACCATATCTGTGTTCAAATGAGCGATGGCTTTGATTATGTGAAAAAGGTTCGAAGTTTAAGAAGAAACATGGACACTTCACTGCTATTTTAATGTATACAGTGACATGGTTAGCATGGCTACGCCGCAGTGATTATCAGGTCGGCCTGCCACGGCCTACAGCATCCCTTCTGTTATTGTCAATTTTAAAATAAATAAATGCTGTATTGTGGAAGACTTGAAAGGCCATGAACTTTGTTAAGGCCATGGACTCAACATGAAAATGTTTTATTGAGGTAATAAATGAAGTAAGAAGTAGGGTCATTTTTCCATAGACTTCTATAGAAAGTCACTTATTTTTGCAACCAGTTGAGTCGCCACCTGCTGAAAATTAGATAGAATGCAGGTTTAAGACACTTCCGCATTGGCTTCACTTTTCAGACCCGGAAGCTTGGTCCATTATTTTTACAGTCTATGCTCCCACCCAGTTATTTTTCCTGTGTAATGTCTGCTGTTCTCTGCCTCCATCATTTTCCCATACTGGGGATTTGAGAAGCCAAGCTAAGTGTGTCTAATCTATGAGCGCAGCCAGCACAGCATCAAATGTATATTACTGATGTACCTGCAGCCTCCAACAATACAACACTTCAGCAACTGCCCACCCAAGCAGGTAGGAGACAAAGGAGAGAGAGGGCTGACACCCTAGTGGACGTTGACATCCCCCACCAACTCAAAGACCTGTAACCTTGTTTAAATGTGTTTTCTGTAGCAGTGCAATCAGGGATATCGTGGGCTGCGGCTGGGGGCCAGCAGGGTCCTGGCTATGAAAGGAAAAGGGGGGAAAAAGCAGCAGGCAGCACTTTCTTAATTGAAGTCAATAACACAGCAGTCCATTCTGTCAGAGCCAGTCCTCCCACACAGTCCGCCTACAGTCACTAAAGAGAGCTGAGGGTAGGATGTCGATTGAGTTGTCAAAAGTACCACTACGTATGGCAACATTGTGGTGTGTGGGTGAATGCACATGAGGGGAAATAGTGGCGTCAGTGAAGAGAGGCGTGGCACCAGAGCTGTACACCTCATACACTTGGTCTTGTAAAAAAGAAAAAAAAAAAGCTGACAGTAATGTTTGTCTTTGTCACATGTATGCCTGGTTAACTATACAACCAAAATTGAATATTAAGTAGTAGAAGTAATAAAAAAATAAAAAGAAATGCCAAGTCAATCGGCTGCAGTTTTGATACTCTGTTTACAGTAGTGTTCTGACAGGCTTATGTATGTTGTTCTTTTCACAGGAAAATGCAATTTTATGATAAAACCCAATTTACAGTATGTCTGTAGTTTTATAATGCAGTGAAATATTTACATTTAACAAGCTATTCTTCATCCACAAGGCTGTTTAATCTTTAACATATACAGAGAAATCCCATGACATTTCAACAACACATTAAAAGCTGTCATGCTTACATATATTAGCTACAATAAGTGCATCCCATATGTTTCATCTGCATTATCTCTCTTGTTTGGTTGTATATATTTTATTGAACCATGCTGCACACAGGCCCCTGCCTACTAATCCTCCTACTGGTGCTTCCTCTAAGTTCTTTCACTGATGGCATCAGTCTAGGTCATTTGCACTGTAGTTGAGTGGACAGTGGTAATTTCCCCAGGCAGACATTGATTTCACTTTTCATTTTCCTGCCACTCAAACTTTGACATCGTGCTGAAAATTATAATTTTGACTTGAAACCAATCACTGTATTTCAGAGCTCATTTTGCAATTTTTCTTTTCATGTGATTTGACAGTAAAAAAACATGATGAAGCCTATTGTGGGATAGGGTGAAGAGGTGATTTTTTGCAGAAAGTGTGCAAGTGTGTGCTTCTGTAAAACCTCTTCATAATGCTTAGGATGTATTGGAGCCTCCTAATATCTGATTGTTATAATGAAAGTGTGACTTTGATGTGCTGAAAGTTAATTCAGATTGTTGTTTTTTTCTAACGTTGCAGCAAGCAAGGCGTTGAGTGCCTGCGTGTGCATTTTAATATGCACGTTTTGTCTGAAGATGGCTTTGCTGACTTAACCTTCTAGACACTCTTGTTCAAGGACTGTCATTTGTTTTTTTCATTATGGTTCTGTCATCCATTTGTTAGTAGCTCAGCTGTGCACAGCATTACATGACTGAAAATTGATGAAACCACTGAGACACATTAGTTTGAATTTCCTTTTGCGGAAACAATTGAGGTCTCTACTTATTCATTCAGCAGAAATACCATGAGACAACAGCCTTTGGGCATAGGGTTTTACTTCCTAAAAGGTGCTTCATTGAGTATTCAAGCAGTAAGTTTAGGCAGCATTTGTTGAAGCAACAGTGTTGAGCTGGACACAAGACGGATGTGGCTTGTGACTTCACAATAGTAGTGGGGTGTCTGCCTTTGCCTTTGGCCAAATTGTTGAAATTGAATTTGAAGAGAGTGCTTTGCTGCCTGTTTCGAGGTGAGCCTTTATCCATTCTATTTGGAAGCACAATTGTCATATCGCACACCTGGTGGTGTTACAAGCACTCCTGTAGGAAATGATGCCTTCTAAGCCAAATGTATCAACTAAGCAATGAAATGCTGTTTATATTCCGCTGTGACTGCCTGTTAAATAGATTTCATCTCATACAGTACGACTACGTTTTTATACACACGTGCTGGCTTTGTCTTTGTAATATCTACTGTATACATTATCTTTTTGGGTCATACTTAAATGACATTATTATGACCCATACATCGGTCTTAAACATTTGCAAAGTAGCACTACTTTGGACTGTCTTTGATTTTTAATAAACAAACGACAATTCCTGAATTTAAGGATTTTTCAGAATCCCACTCAACAAAAAGCCATTTGCCAACACTAAATATCAAACAAAAGCCAGACACTATAGTATTAAGTTCCTGTGAAGTGTAGCCTACATTTACCACTTCTAGCTAGAAGCGGAATATAAAGTAATCTCAGAAATAATTCCTTCACAGCTTTGGTCAATGTGAGAAAATCTCAGTGCTGAACCAGGCAGACACAGCACTTTACATCACACTCACCCCGGGTTAATTAAGATTACTGCTAACTATTAGCATTATCGTCGCCAAAATACCCCCGCGAATCAAATCCTCTACTAGCCACTAAACTTGTATAGAAATTAACACTTCTGCTGAAATTTTAAATTTGTTAACAATCAAACGACACAAGGCAACATCTCTCTCTCTCTCTCTCTCTCTCTCTCTCTCTCTCTCTCTCTCTCTCTCTCTCTCTCTCTCTCTCTCTCTCTCTCTCTCTCTCTCTCTCTCTCACACGCACACACACATGCACACAGTCCGGTTCTGATGGTTGATTAATGCATATAGGTGCATTATAGGTGCTGATTAGCTCTTACAACGGGCCGGGTGGGTAGCACACTGCCATGATGCTAATGGCTGATTCCTTCACATTGCCATTGTAATATTTTGTGATTACATTCTGAATCTTCAACTCTGTCAGGTAAATCAGTAAGTTAGTAGTAGGGTATACAGAGGAGTTGCATATGAATTGCATATGTGGTTTGGGGGCCTTCTGTAAGACGTTTTGGGGTACAATTTGGTTTTGATGAATTCTACAAACCGCAATACCACAGGCCAAGCAATCGGCCCGGTTCCAAACAGGCACATTGTCAATTAAATCTTGCCAATTAAGCACTTAAGTACAATACTACATATTGCTAATGTGTTGAATTTAAATTATAGCTTGGTGTGAATTTTAAGTAAAACAGCTCAGTGTGATGAATAAATAGCTATATTAAACTTCACTTTTTTGCTTCTTTATTGCTTGTCCTGCATCTTCCATCTCCATCCGTGCCGATTCTGTAGTCAGAGCATGTTCTCTCTGACTTAGTGCTGATTAACAGCATCTGCGTTTCGGGAGTCTTGTGGGGCAGAATAAGGAGGAGGCATTTTTTTGTCTTCAACACTCTTTCATCACTTGTGGCCTCTTCTAAGTTTTCTGTCTTCCTCCGCCTATTCCTTACTTTTCTACTTTCCCTCTCTCTCTCTCTCTCTCTCTCTCTCTCTCTCTCTCTCTCTCTCTCTCTCTCCATTCCACACATTTTAGCCCCATTTCTCTCCCTTGTCTCCTCATTATAGAGGTGTTTAGAGGCCCAGTCTTGTTTTTAACACAGACTTTTTGGAAGTAGAAAAACCGAGGAAAGGGAGTGATTGGATCAACGTGAGAAAAGTGATAACAAACTGAAGGTGTCACATTTGAAACTGTTGTGAGCTGGGGGCTCACTTCAAATATTAACAACAAAGGATAGAAGAAAATCATGGGCATAGTTATATTAAGTCAAACACAACACAGGGAATCTCATTATACTTGTGTAGTATGTACAGGAGTTCAGTAATGTAGCATCTTTTCCTAAATATGGGCATGATAACCAAGCACAGGTTGTAAGGTGGTTGTAATCCCTTTTATTTGATGCCATATTATTTAGCCACGTTTAGAACTTCCTTGGGTAGGTACTCGTGTTGTCACAACTGGTCAAAATGCATTGCAGTTGAAGAAAGAAAATTGATGGCAAATCATATTTGGCAGGGAATCACTTTTTGCAGTCCAGCAACAGACTGTTTGCTAAGCAGGCATGACTTGATTCAATCAGTCCTCCCCTTCATATATCTTTTACACACACACAAAACCACACAGCACCCATCTCAGTCCACTATCTCATATGTTTATTGTCAGTTGCTATTTATGGTCTTCAACTTGCAGAGAGGTTTATTTGGATTGGCAAAATTGGAGGATGATTATAGGATGATTCGTCTCAAGGTTCTTATCTTGTATGCCGCTGACTGGGGTCAGACTGCCATTTCCTATTATATGATGACTACCTGTTGGCATGAACGATTTTTTATTTTTTTTTGCACGGTATTATATGGTGTCTAAGTGTACCTCATTGTTGTCACACAAGTGACAACATAATTTTCCTCTTAAAACCAGGATGTACGTTTTGCTAGAGTCCTGGATCTATTCTTTTATACCATCTCTTTAAGAATTACCTGTTGAATAAATGCAGAAGGATGAAGTCAGAATGTCGTTCTGCATATACGACTCCTGGCATCGTCCAGCTTGCAATGTCGACTCTTACTACTACTTACTATACTACTAGTTTATAGCAACATGGAGTAACTCTTCAGTAGCTCGTCTCCACCACTTTTCTCGCACTCAAACTTCAACTCTCCAGCTAGCCTAGCAACCGGGCACTGCTTCTCATTGTGACTATCACACAGAAATTGACAAAAAGCCATGTTGAAAAATGCCTCTGTCGGCTCTTTTCCACCCCTTTGTTCACTCCCTCATTCTCTCAATCTGTCAGCATAGGCAGAGTCTGGGAGGACAGAAATGGCTTTTTGAGTGACACAGGCTGGCTATGCCATTTGCCGTGTCAACTGGTGGAAGAGGATAAAAAAGGAGGTGGAGACAAATGATGATGGCCTGGCCATGATTCTCTCTCTTTTTCTCTCTCTCTCCCATCTCGAGGTCATTGAAGTACAAATAACATGGTCACAATGCCAGAAGGTGTGCAAAAATGTTTTTCCCAGTGCTTTGGAAGTTTCTATTGCCTCATCTGCAATACAGCTTAGTCTCGTTTTATTTTATTTTGTTGTTTTTTACAAACTTGTTTTTAGGTATTAATTCTTCCCTTGGCAACATTATGCTTTTAAATAGAAGAAAATTTAAAATTGTTTTTGAGTAGCCCAGTTTCTGATGTCAGTCCTCCACTCTTCATTCTCCTGTCTTTAACTCCAGCTGGCCTTCATCCAACTATTCTCTACGGGTTCTTTAATGCCCTCATCAGCTACAACTTTTAGTTCACTGAAATGTTCAGTAAAGAATTGTGGAACCCCATTGTTTTTCCTACAATGGGCTATCTATGGCGCCCCACTGTAGTTTGGTCATTGCAGCTCAGAATTATAAATATTTAAAATTCCATTATGGAATCTTAAATTGATTAATAAAGCTGTGGCAAGTGGAGCATGTGTGAAAAAAAGCTGCTCAAGTTATATTACTGGAATATAGCTATACATAAAGCAGAAAGGTAGGACTCCTTTTTTTTAGAAGTATCATTTTGTATAAGTTTGGATGCACATTGTGTTTCACTCTTGAATTATCCCTCCATTATCACAAATAGGCATTCTGGAAGATTATTTAAAAAGCTTCAGCATAGCAAATTACAGCAGACAACACATCAGAATGTGTATACTGTACTGAAAATACAGTAGCCTATAGTTGTTAGCTAGATGGCTGAATGATCTTTGCTGTTAAGGCTTCCAATTATGACTATATCTGTATGTGTGTTTAATTTAATTTAATAAATATAATACAGTATATTTATACATTTGATAAGATGGTGGCCCTGTTCTTACAATTAACTTACATTCTCCTTGTTACAGGAGAATATCTGTTCCTAAACTGAGGCAGTGCTTAAAATTGGTAGTAAAACATGTTATTTCCTCTTTGTTGCTGCTGTACTGCTCAGTGATTGCAAAATAATGGTTATGTACTCTAAGGTATATGTGTAAATAGATTGGTGAGAAAGCTATGCTGTCTTTTTGAGAGGTAATGCCCACTCCAATCATTTTGACCACCCCTAAATGTGCTCAATGTAGCTTGACTGCTCCCACTAAGCATTCACTGCACCCAGCAGAGATTTCAAGATTTGGACACTTACAGTGAGGGAAATAAGTATTTGAACACCCTGCTATTTTGCAAGTTCTCCCACTTGGAAATCATGGAGGGGTCAGAAATTGTCATCGTAGGTGCGTGTCCACTGTGAGAGACATAATCTAAAAAATAAAAAAATCCAGAAATCACTATATATGATTTTTTAACTATTTTTGTATGATACAGCTGCAAATAAGTATTTGAACACCTGTCTATCAGCTACAATTGTGAGCCTCAAAGACCTGTTAGTCTGCCTTCAAAATGTCCACCTCCACTCCATTTAGTATCCTAAATTAGATGCACCTGTTTGAGGTCGTTAGCTGCATAAAGACACCTGTCCACCCCATACAATCAGTAAGAATCCAATTGCTAACATGGCCAAGACCAAAGAGCTGTCCATAGACACTAGAGACAAAATTGTACACCTCCACAAGGCTGAAAGAGGCTACGGGGAAATTGCCAAGCAGCTTGGTGAAAAAAGGTCCACTGTTGGAGCAATCATTAGAAAATGGAAGAAGCTAAACATGACTGTCAATCTCCCTCGGACTGGGGCTCCATGCAAGATCTCACCTTGTGGGGTCTCAATGATCCTAAGAAAGGTGAGAAATCAGCCCAGAACTACACGGGAGGAGCTGGTGAATGACCTGAAAAGAGCTGGGACCACCGTTTCCAAGGTTACTGTTGGTAATACACTAAGACGTCATGGTTTGAAATCATGCATGGCACGGAAGGTTCCCCTGCTTAAACCAGCACATGTCAAGGCCCGTCTTAAGTTTGCCAATGACCATTTGGATGATCCAGAGGAGTCATGGGAGAAAGTCATGTGGTCAGATGAGACCAAAATAGAACTTTTTGGTCATAATTCCACTAACCGTGTTTGGAGGAAGAAGAATGAGTACCATCCCTACTGTGAAGCATGGGGGGGTAGCATCATGCTTTGGGGGTGTTTTCTGCACATGGGACAGGGCAACTGCACTGTATTAAGGAGAGGATGACTGGGGCCATGTAATGCGAGATTTTGGGGAACAACCTCCTTCCCCCAGTTAAAGCATTGAAGATGGGTCGAGGCTGGGTCTTCCAACATGACAATGACCTGAAGCACACAGCCAGGATAACCAAGGAGTGGCTCTGTAAGAAGCATATCAAGGTTCTGGCGTGGCCTAGCCAGTCTCCAGACCTAAACCCAATAGAGAATCTTTGGAGGGAGCTCAAACTCCGTGTTTCTCAGTGACAGCCCAGAAACCTGACTGATCTAGAGAAGATCTGTGTGGAGGAGTGGGCCAAAATCCCTTCTGCAGTGTGTGCAAACCTGGTGAAAAACTACAGGAAACGTTTGATCTCTGGAATTGCAAACAAAGGCTACTGTACCAAATATTAACATTGATTTTCTCAGGTGTTCAAATACTTATTTGCAGCTGTATCATACAAATAAATAGTTAAAAAATCATACAATTTGATTTCTGGATTTTTTTTTTTTTAGATTATGTCTCTCACAGTGGACCTACGATGACAATTTCAGACCCCTCCATGATTTCCAAGTGGGAGAACTTGCAAAATAGCAGGGTGTTCAAATACTTATTTTCCTCACTGTACATCATATGCTTTCCAATACCCTAGGGCCTTGAGAAGCTGGGTTTCTCAACCCAGAACACAATTAACCTCTGGGAAATAAGTGGGGAAATAATGCTTAAAAATAAAATTACATTGTCTATTCCAACATTTCCAGACCTGCAACTAATTTTGAGTCCCCCCAGACCCATGTGCTGACGTCCACTAACGTGCAAGCGGCACGGTAACCGGCCAATGAAACATGATCATTATACACAGCTAACGGACGGGGCACAGCGCTCCACAAAATAAACAAAATATTGCATACTTTAAATATATTGCGATATATTGTGATAACGATATTGAGTAGATATATCTTGCACCCCTCAATATAATATTGCTCAATGTGATATTGCAATACTGATATTGAGTTGATATATCTTGCTGCCCTAAGCTTGGTTGTGTGGACAAAAAAATGAAAACAGTTCCAAAGTAATTACTTTCATAGAGCAATGTGACATTTGTTTTTAATAGCCGTTCAATACCTTACAGCCCAGTTCAATTTCTGTTTTCCCACCTGCACCCTCACACTGCCCAGTTAAGGGGAATTATATGATATTAGTAATATTACAAATGTAGCTCAATATTAATCGATCGGCATGCCATGTCGCCCTTCTCTTAAAAAATGAGATGGATTGTAGTTATTGCTGTTATTGATTTTAATAACCAGGCTGTTAAGGCCCAATGCAGTCTTGCTCTTGCTCAGCCACCTCTTGTGCTGTGTGAGGGCTGTGCTGTTCTTTCATCTGCGTAACAAAGGATCTATACTCTAATTTAACTACAGGTTTAGCATGATTAGGTTTGCTCACTCTTTCTTGACATCAAACCTTCCCAGATACAGTAGTTGTTATGAATTGTACTTATACACATTCTCCCCATCAAACCTCATTATCCATGGATGCACATATAAATAGTGTTCATTTAATGGGAGATCGTAGGACTAGGGAGATCCAGGTACAATGATTTAACACACTGTGCCTTAGAAAGGCACAGTGTGTTAGTTAAAGGATCTAGCTTCCTCACAACACTATTGATCTATTAGTGCACATAGAGATTGATGTTTAATGTAGTTGGTCATTACATTGCTAAAGGTCTTGCATTATTCAATGCCCCAGACCCTTGCATTATGGTTTGTGCTTGTAAAACTCCTATGGTGTCTAATTGTTGTACATGTTGTGGCTTTTGGGGGTAAAATCATGAAGGTCAATGAGCATCAGAAAAGCCTGCAGGTTCCGACCAGAGTCAATTTCCTTTTTATACGATTCAGCATGACCTTGTTCATGTGTACTTTTTAATGGGCCACAACTGTGTCAGATCAATGCTGAAAACACATTCCAGTCATTAGGGTTGGTCCAATAGATGATGTCATTGTCCATCGATGGACAAAAGGGATTGTGATGTCACAACAGACATTTTGATGCCTCCCCCGTCCACACCAACACCAGGGCGCAGGTTTGCGGTGGTGCTAATGGCATTTGTTAGCCTAGAAATGTAGACGCACCCTAGCTGCAGCAAATTTAATTTGCAGCCGAGGTCAATCTAGCAACTCTCCATTGGATTGTAAGCTGGAAAAAACAAATTCTGGTCAGGCCAATCACATTGTCTATAGAGTCCGTGGGTGGGCTTAACATAAGGACGGTTGCAACGGTTCCTCGTAGCCTGGAGGGAATGAGACTGGAGGCATGAGATGAGAGGTGTCCAGGCTGTAGACCCAACATCTTGATGTGGATCTGGCTTGTCAGGCTCGGCATTCATGGCATGCTTAAAAATAATAATAATTGAGATTTATTTATCAATGGTGCGCAGATTGACAATGATATCATCGTCCAATGTGATGTTACACTGTGGACATCGTCGTATGCAATTTACATTGACATTGCCCAAACCTACCAAGCATTAATATTATTGTACAATGGTTAAATTCACTACTTAATTGACATAAACAACATTCATTGGCTTCGCAACTTGCGCTGGGGTTCTTGGACTCTATTCATAACTGCTTGCAGTTCTAGTTATTATTATGTTGGTTGCTAACACAAATTCTTGCTAATGCTTAGGCTCCCGACAGCTAGAAAAGATCTTTGCAAAAAAGGTGTTGTAAAAACACTGCTGCTTTTGTCCATAGGGGCTGCTACAGTCAACACAAAACACTTAAAGATCCTCGTAGCTGCTTTAAATGGAAAAGTTAAATCAATAACGGAATCACTATGGCAAACATCAGTGCATTTGACGGCGACAGTAACAGTTTGTCTTTTGTGTCAGTTTGAGATGGCCTGATGTACCATGTTTCACCACATCTCAACTCTTACTCAGGAGGACCACAGGGAAGAACAACTAATTTCTTATCAGTTAAGATCAGTAAATCTGCCGTTGTCGTATTTTCTCAACAATTCCCGTGTGGAAGGAACTAGGCCTGCACGATTGTTATAAAAGTGCAATCTCAATTCACCCTATTTGCGATTTTAATTTTTAAATAATTCATTTTTTTTTAATTAAATAACTTTGATTCTCATTTAATTTTCATTCATCATCTTAAAGGCTAATACTTTCTTCTGTGAGTCTGAAACTTAGACTGTATAAAATCCCAAGCGCTGAAGCCTCTGCGTTTACAGGCTTGTGCTGATGCGCAATGTGCTATAGGTGCCAACAAAAAAAATCTATGTATGGTACTGCCAATTTTTTTATTTATTTTTTGTCATGGTTCATGTGTGCAATAAACTCTGTGAGAAAAGAATCGTGGCAGAGAATCGTGATATCAATTCTAAGCTAAAAAAATTGTGATTCACATTTTTCCCTGAATCGTGCAGGCCTAGAATGAACATAGTTTGATCTCCGCTTGAAAAGCAAGTGGTGCCAAAATATAATAACAGTATATAATGACAGATTCAAAAAGACAAGTGGGTAACACGGCCAGATCGTGTTGTCTACTACCTGCATTAACTGGAAACATCTCTGACTTATTCAGCCCGCTTCTCCACCTCTCTCCCTCTTTACCTCCTCCACCAACATCCCTTTATTCACCTGTTTTGTCAGAACGGTATGCAGGGCAAACATCAATTGTCTATTGATAAAAGAAAAACTCATTATTGGTCATCAGGCGGGTTTAATGGTGGGGATCATGCTTGTTTCCCTGACCGTTAATGGCCTCGGCCATTAGAAAAGCTGCTTGGCTTTCCCCCACCCTGCCACCATCTGACTGCAGCCTGCCACTGACAATGATGTATGGGACCCTCTGTGTCACATTGATCACCATGGGAGAGTTCATACACACATAAGCACCCTCACAAACCCATTCCAGTCCACCAGCCTTGGGCAACAACTCTTAAACTCCTGTTTTAATCCTACAGGATATTGTTGTTTTTCCCCAAAAAAGCTCAGCTATTGCCTGTGCCAAGTTAGCTTGTGCTCAAATAAAAAAAAAGAAAGACAAAATGATGATTGACTCTTTGCTTCAGAAACAGGTGGCCAGGCACTCAAATTATGTAAGGGTGCTGTAGTTAGTTTGCTGTGTTGCCAGTGAAAAATGTGTTTTCCCCAATCCAATGCTGCTTGGTGTTTACTTGGGTATGTGAGAAAGTGTCCTTGTGTCACCAAGTTGTTTAGTCAGCCAGATTGAGACACACTTGCGCTCTGCAGGAAAAACTGTGGCCAAACCTTACCTTACACTACGCTGTAAATGGAGAGCCTTTTTTTCTTCTTAACATGAGCTCTGCCTTTCATTTCCACCTGTTTGTTGCTCCCTACAATGTAAAGTTGTTTGGCAAAACTGCAAGTCCCCTGTATTTAACACGTATGCAGTATATTAATTTAATATTAACAATGCATATATTATGATGTAGTTGTAAACAGATATGTAGTTGTAAACAGATATGCTTTAAAGTGTGTTTATGGCTTACAACTAATTGTAGTATGCTAATTATTTATGACGTTTTGTATGCAGCTTTTAATGCTAAATAAAGAAACTCAAAGTAAAGTGTAGCCAGTTAGCTCTGGTTCAGACTAACCCTTTAATTTGTTATCATTTTATTGTTACTGTTTATTGTCCCTCATTTTCCGGATGTTGAGAAACACTTGGAAATAATGTTGCAAGGTTTTCCAGTATATTATAAACTCCCCTTCCCAGGCTTAACTCGATCAACATCTGACATACAGCTGCCAGTCCTGAGTCCGTGGTCCGATAGTTAATGAAGCAACCTAGTTTGGAATTGGTGCCAGAGGTTTGGCCCTTGGCCTAGACCTTGCTGTACTGCTAGCTTGCCAAAGCAGGGGACAGGCATTCTACTTGCTTAGGGGATAGCCAACGGGGAAGCTTCAACTCATCCAACCTCTCATTCTAAATGACCCACTGGCTTGGTGTTGCTGATATTGTATTCTATCCCATCTTCTCCAGGATTTAAAAATGTTTTCTGTGGACATTGTGATAAAAGGAAACTCCATTGCTATCCAGAAATTAAAATGCCAGTTTTATCTGCTTAAGAGAATGTGTATTGCCTCTGATTTGACTCTTTGTCACCCACTACTCTCTTTTGAGATCACCCAGTGTCTTTCAATAGTATGTGCTGCACTAAAAATATCTCACTTAATATTTTCTCATATGTTAATGTGAATGAAAATAGGTCAATCATTTTAGCTGATGTCAATATAAACAGGACCAGTCTCACTGCCTACATGTTACCACTGTTTGATGGTCGATCACCTTTTTACCCTCTCTGGCACTTATTCCTATTTTTGTAGTGGGGAATACACGAGTCATCAGTTTCCTGTCTAGCCTTTTTTTGCCACTGGCTGCTGCTGCTGCTATTTCCTATGTGAAGATTATTTTTAAATTACAGGGCCCATTAACACGTCATCTACATCCCTGCCTGATCTATGCCATTAAGGGATCAATAGCAGTTTTTTTAATACATTCATTTATTCTTCTGTGTCTCTCTCCCCCTCTCTATTTAAAAAAAAAAAAAGGAAAAAGGAATCTATATTCATAGATTTCTCCCGGAACAGGCCCTTTTTTCCTCTCATGATTTGACCACAATGACATGCTAACACATTTAGCCATTTTATACCCAGGCACCCCTGGTGTGAGGGAGTGAGATATGTACTAAACAAGTGTAGCACTTAAGAAAAACGTGTCTTGTTAGAGTTAAGTCTCTTTATTAGAAGAACCTCAAAAAGAAAAAGAACCTATTACTCTAATCAAATAGCTTGTGTTTATTTTGAGGGATTTAGCATATTTCCCTGTTTCCTGACAATGCCGTGCTACTATGTTCCATTAACAGCAGTTTATGGACCTTAGTAATGGACATGCACTATTGATAATGGGCTATGGGAAGATTTTTTTGAGGGTGACATGCAACCAAATTACAGCACTTTTATGTAAACAGCTTCAGGGTGTTAGGGCATTTACTTCATTTTTCTTATCTTTCCATTTTGTGAGAACATATTAACCAACATACACATTAGGATGTTGCCTCTGTTTCTTTCTGGTTAGTGTTGTCTACACTGTCATTGCCCTCACAAAACAGTAGCTAAGTTTCCATCCACTTGTCGATCGAATTATCTGAAGTTCGATAAAAAAAACTCATGTGAATAAAGCTGGTGAAAGTATGTCAACACATTACTATGATGATGCAGATGCAACTTGCCTTTTATTTTTCCTCTGGCACCGCTGATAACTCTTTTGAGACATGTATCACTGTTTGAGAGCCTTCCATTTACTCCGGATGACGTCCCACAGCTTCTCATAACCTTTGTTGGCCATTTTCCTCACGAGTTCCTGATGAATTAAATTCAAAAAGTCTCTCGTCTCCTCGTTTTTCCACTTCCACTTTTCGCATAAGTCATATATTGATCAAGATAAAAATCCGATGAGACCAAATGTATTTCCTTTGAGTCAATATTCATAAAATTCCATCGAATTTGACTGTTTCCACAAGGCATTTTTCATTCAATATCACTAAGTTTGGATAAAAACGTGTGGATGGAAACAGCTAGTGACGGCGCAACTGAGATGTCATTCCTCGCCTCTGGCGAGAATACAATTACACACGCAGAAAATGATCTCACGCATACACGCATATTACAGGATCACTGTGGAGCCAAGCAGGTTTCCTTTTCACATACCTGTCATTGCTTGAAGCAACTCTGTCACAATAATAGTGTATTTATTACCTAGTAGTAGCTGTTTGTTTATGTATTGTGCCCCTTGCTCATCTGTCGCTTTTTAAATTTAGCTTTGATTAATGATCTCCGCCCAACAGGAACACCTTCACAACATATTGATTTTTGGTTGAAATCTGATCAAATGCAATTTGTGGGCGCGCGTCTTTTTTACAAATGTATCATTTAAAGGAACTCTGTGTGTCCACGCAGAAAAAATAATCCATATAAAGCCTGCGTGAAGGGCAATATTGAGTGATGATGGACTTTTGTTGGATGGTGCCGTTTATACCTCCAAATGGAGTTTTCACGCCAGACTGGTCTTGGAGCAGTGAGGCTGACCTGTCAGTGCTCGCTTTTTCTACCTAAATCTATGCGCACCTAAATACAACATTCATGACTCTAAATTAAGTGTCCAGAGGCATTGATTTTTTTTTTTTTTTTTTATGGATGGGAAAGGCTAGAAATATGAATTAAGGTATAGAGATTATCTGATTGTTCTACTCTCCTCTTTTCCCCCTTTCTCCCCACTTTGCACCTTAATCTAGGGTTTACGATCACTCACTGCTTACAGGTTTGATCTCTTTGCCCCAGCACACAAAGGAGTGCACATATACACATACACTACACACATCCACATCACTTCTTCAATCTTCTTCAAAGTTCAGATTGATGAACGGCTTATTCTGCTGTCTGAGCAAAGCGCTGTAGGTGGGAGTGACTTAAGTCTTTCTCTCTATTTCTTTCTTTTTTCTGTCAGATGTTCTTTCTGTCTGTCTATCTGCCTGTCTGGTTTGTTTCCTCTGAGTCATGGTGGTGAGGGCAATGAGTAGATAGTATGTGGAGATGGATTTAAAAAACTTTTGCTCGTACTCTTGGTTACAGATGTTGCTTTGGCCTCCCGTTACCTTGTCATATCAGCAGAGTGTGCTGACATGTGATGCATTTATTATTTATTTACATCTACACACACACACAGATCCATTATGTGATGAACACTAAATCCCTTAACACTCAAGCAGGCGCAAACACACCCTCCATAAATATTATCCCCTGCAAAATTGTTCTTGCCACTTAAAGACTATTGATATTTTCAGTTTGATTGTATTTTATACACATGGACACGCAAAGATTTGACAGAGCCAGTCTAAGTGGCAGAGTACAGTAGCCATAAAAACAGCTGCTTCCTTGTTGCTTATTGAGAATAAATACAGACACCAAAATGTCTCCACCTGCCAGTCTGGTCTTCACAGCTTGCATCTGCACATTGCAGAGCCCTTTTTGATGATCAAGTACAGACGCACACTTTCCTACACTTTTCTCTCACTCACACACCAACAGTCTGGAGTACACTCTGTACAAATGCTATGTTTGCTCCTGTCTCTGCCTTTAAACTTTTACGACCAGGACTGGTAATTTGACTTATGCAAACTTAAATCTCTGCAATGAAAACTGTGATCTCAGTCCTTTGAATATGCAGTAAAACTCAGATTTAGATATTGGCAGGGTTCCCATCACTGCTGATTGAAAGTGCAGACTGACACATTAATCTCAATTCATCCACATCCTTCTGAGTGAACTCCAAGCTTGTTTTCAAAACTTGTATCTCCTTCACTTACTCATCCAGTCACTGAGTGGTGGTGGTCATTATCATTTGTTAAAAAAAAAAAAAAAATGTTTGCGTTATGTATATAGCCTGCTTATTTCCTGATGAGAGAATGCATAGCAAATAATGTTTGCATAAACCAGTACTTCAATCAAGCTTTTAACCTGTGTGCCATGTTAGATCTCATGGGGTCTTAAATGGCTTGGACACCAATCAGACACACCCTGCTCTTATTTATCCATTGGCTTTTATCCCTGCAGGTATTCAAAATTAGTTTTTTTTGGATGTGGTGATAAAAGAAAATCCTATAGCTTGCCAATTTTGTAATAAGGTCCACCGTGTTCTTTAATTTACTTTTAGTGCAGGGTTTGGCTCTGACATGACGTGTCACTACTGCAGTCTTTTTTTGAATCTTTTTTTTTTTTTTGGTTACTTTAAACCAGCTAAGTGAATTAAATCTGCTGCAGTTATAAAACATGCCCTCGGGCCAGGTTTCACTTCAATGGTACCAAATGGCTTTGTCTTCTGTACTTGTGAATGACTGCAAATGTGTATGTGCTTGCACGCACACATGCATGACTGTGTGTATGCGTATTTTGCCTTTTACTCTTTTCCGACCACTGTGTCGACACAATCCCAACATTTATGAGATTACCAGAGCCCATTTGTGTTCCGGCGGGAGCCATATTGGCTCGGAGGAAGCCTCCGCTGGGAACCATCTGGGCTCTACTCAAAGCAGTTTCCACTCCGCGTCCCCTGTCGTCCCCACATTGTGACTAAAGCTATTTACTTTAAAGAGAGGAGGAACTCAAATTGCGTGTGTGTGTGTGTGTGTGTGTGTGTGTGTGTGTGTGTGTGCGTGCGTATGCGTATTTGTTAAACTCTGAAATTCAGTCTTCAGATCTTATTCCTGAGCTCTTTCTTTACACAGTAGAGGTAGTAGGGAAGCAAAGAGGGAATTGATGATGGAGCAATATCCTAAAAACTAAATGATTTAAATAAAAGCTCAATTTGTGATTATTTTCTTGATTAAATTTAATGTAAAATATGACAAATGCTAATGTCAAAAATATTGATTTTTGTTTTGAATGCATATCAAGTATTTGTTCAATCGCTCACTCACAAGGCTGACAAAAAAAACAGTAGGAGTGCTCTTTGAAAATACTTAACATTTAGGGCAAATGAGCAAGAAAAGGCAGGATGCAAAAAAAACATTTATTATGCCCTAAATGTTGTGAAAAATATGTTTTTCAAGGTATTATATCAAATTAAAAAAAAAAAAAAACACTAGCTGGCAACAACTTGACAGATCTTGGCAGTGCCCTAAAATCAAGTTTTGTTTTTTCTTAAAGTCAAAGTGGTTAAAGATAAAAGAAATGTATATGTTATAAACTGTAAAAAAAAAAAAGTATCAAATAGTATCAAAACTTTTTATGAATGCGTATTAAGTGCGGCAAATTGTGCCAACACTAGTATTAGTACTCTGTAATCCTGCCATGGATTTAAAACATCTCCAAGTTGACCTTTTTTTGCCAGTGGAGAATTGGGTCTCCACTCTGTTTTTATGAATTAATTTGTCCTCCTTAATTTCACATCTGTCCCTCTATTAGCCCCTTTCATTTATTCACCATTGCCTAGTGGAATGCCAGTTTCATTTTTATTTAATACATTTTTGGGTCACCCGAGGTTTATAATTTACATATACATATTTTTTGACCCATGAAGATAAATATGACAACAGCAGTGATTCTTTTACATTGAATGAGTAATTGCTTCAGTTGAATTGTCCACTTTGACTTTTTTTAATATTTGTGATATGTTACTGTAACATACACCACACAAACTGTCCTTTCACCGTGTGCTTCACAGATTGGTATGTGGTTTTTGACTGATGTTTTGTAGCCCGTTGACTTTGATACTCTTTGTCAATCATGTCATGCAGTTTTGAATGTACTCTAGTACATTACTAGCATTACTTAGTAGGCCTATTTGTTATTGTAATTGCTGTGTGTAGTCGCTCCACCCCTCTAGTCATGTTGCGCCGTTGTTTGTAGCAGGCAAATTTTCTTTCCTTAAGGCTGGCAGTATGTGGTAAATTAAGTTTCCCCATTAAGTGGTCTGGGGGAAATTAAGTTGCCAAATTAAGTGTTGCCAATTTAAATTTTAACAATTCCCTCCCTCTCTCGCTTGTCATCTCTGTATATCACATTTACATCGGATACCATCAAAGCATGATTGATCAGACTTGTCCTGCTGTGTGGTTTCTCCACATGGTTGTGGCATTCATCACATGTATCTAGTTGCTACAGGAGAGTTATATTTTCCCTTTAGCCAATGTATGGGCCTACAGGAATGGGGGTAGAGAAAGAGAATCTCACCTTGACCTCAAGCTAGCTTTCTTCATCCACACTGAAATCTCTGCGGAATGATTTGAAGAGCTCTTGAGCTTTTAGAGAAGGATTGTGAATTATCAGCAATATGGAAACAAACCGGCAAATTGGACATTTTTAGTACTATGATTAAAGTGCTTATTGCCATGACTTTTTTTCCATCTATTTGACTGACCTGAGCAAAAGGCTGTTCATACCAAAAATGGGTAATCAGAAATCTTCACCTCGTTCTACAAAATCAGCTAGAATTGTCTTTTTATTTTTCAATTCAATTTTATTTATAGTATCAATTCATAACAAGAGTTCACTTTACAGATAGAGTAGGTCTGGACCACACTATAATTTAAAAGGACCCAACAGTTCTAGTAGTTACCTCCAGAGCAAGCAACCGTGAGATAGTGGCAAGGAAAAACTCCCTTTTAGGAAGAAACCTCGGACAGACCCAGGTTCTTGGTAGGTGGTGTCTGACAGGCCGATTGGGGTTGAAATGAAGAGTGGCAATAACTAAAAATAGTTAATGGCATAGCAGAGCACTGCACGGCATTACAAGGCACAGCAGATCATAGCAGGATGTAACAGGCATCACAGGACTTGTAGCAGGACCACGGCGACAGCTGCAACCAGGATTTTGGAGCCTCCCTGATCTAAGGAAACATGCTGGGGGAAAAAGAACATAAGGACTCCGGGGAATGACTCCCCAGAGCTAGGTTATTAACAAGCATTTTTGGGACATGGATGCACACAAATGGAAAGATAAAGGAGAGAGGAGCTCAAAGGAAGTCCCCCGACAGTCTAAAACTATTACAGCATAAGTAAGAGAGACAGGGTAAAGAGAGGATGCCTGATCAGGCTGTACTCTAGATTTATTATATTATTGATTATATGGTAAATTAACCTGACGACTATAAAGAGAAGCAGAAAAGAGAAGGGTGCCATGTCTGCAGCTAAACCCCCTCCCCGGTATAGACGAACACTGCGAATGATCAAACTCTAACTATAAGCTTTATCAAAGAGGAGATTTCTAAGTTTACTCTTAAAATTGGTGACGGTGTCTGCCTCCCAAACCCAGACCGGAAGCTGATTCCACAGTAGAGGAGTCTGAAAGCTGAAGGCTCTGGTTCCCATTCTACTTTTTAGAGAATTTTTGAGGAACCACAAGTTACTCTGAATTCTGGGAGCGCAGTGCTCTAGTGGGACAATAAGGCACTAAGAGCTCTTCAAGGTAAGATGGTGCTTGACCATTTGTACTCAGGAGAAGGATTTTAAATTCAATCCTGGATTTTACAGGAAGCCAATGCAGAGAAGCTAATATAGAAGAAATATGATCTCTTTTCTTAGTTCTTGTTAAAACATGTGCTGCAGCATTCTGGATCAGCTGGAGATTATTAAGGGACGTATTTGAGCATCCTGATGATAATAAAGAATTACAGTAGTCCAGCCTGGAAGTAACAAATGCATGGACTAGTTTTTCAGCATTGTTATGACAGGATGTTCCTAATTTTGGCAATGTTACGAAGATGAAAAAAGGCTGTTCTTGAGGTTTGTTTTAGATGGGTGTTAAAGGATATATTATGATCAAAAATAACTTAGATTTCTGACAGTAGTAATAGCAGTAATACCATCCAGAGTAGCTATATCCCTAGATAATGGGCCCAGCACAATAATTTCAGTTTTGTCTGAGTTGAACATCAGAAAATTGTAGGTCATCCATGATTTTATATCATTTATGCATGCTTGAAGTTTAGCTACCTGACTGGTTTCGTCTGGCTTGATTGATAGATATAATTGGGTGTCATCAGCATAACAATGAAAGTAAATTGAGTGTTTCCTAATAATATTGCCTAGAGGACGCATGTATAAGGAGGAGGAATTGATCCAACCACAGAGCCTTGTGGAACGCCATGGCTAACTTTAGCGTACTTGGAGGATTTATTGTTAACATTATTTTTTTTGCCCCTTTTGTTTTTCGTGGTGATAATAGTTTTTGGTTACGGAGCTTTCACTGTGCAGACTTTATTATTCTAATTTTTGCATACACTGGAGCAGATTTAGTCTGCAAGTGGAGCTTTGTTTTTTTTCTTCCAATTTTCCAAGTGTGTGAGTGTTGTGTTGAGGTGACGTTTTTTTTGTTTAGTTTTTCTTTTGCATTTGCTGCTGTTAGCGGTTGTTGGTTGATTGATTAGTTGGTTGTACTAGCCATTCTAGCCCTTTTCCCCAGCACTCGCCCACTTTGACATTTGGGTGCTCGGAGGACCAGTGTTGCTTTAATAGCCTTGTTTTGTAACCGCTTTTGCACTTAGAGACAAGAGATAAAATAGGGTGAGTATCTAAGATAGCAGAAAGGGGAGTAAGAGAAGGCAGGTAATACAGAGGCAGATGTGGTATGATTGGACTTAGATCGTATCACGGTCAGGCCCTGGGAGGCTAGACAAATGTCCTTGCTGCGCTTTTGTCTTGGAGCCTTTACGGTACCTTTACATGTTAGAGAACCATACAATCCTTATTAAGGTAATTTTTTTAAATTGAAACAGCTAATTTTATACATGACATGAATTGTGAGACACAAATCAGACATTTGTTTTTCCTTGAGCCATTGCTGCATTGTTGATGTGCCACTGTAAGTGCTTTTACAACAGAACCTTAAACACCTTTTAGTTATTTTCCACACTGCTGATGGCTTGATCCAAATGGCAATTAGATCCAGAAAGTGGGAATATATGTATGCTGCTGGTATATGCCGAGGTTGTCAGTTTTGAGTTTAATAATAGAACAGATTATGCATTCATTAATAAAAGCTTTTACTTTAGTTGAGAACAAGGCAGAGCAGTTTACAAACTTAATTCCCCTCAGATTTCCCTTGTGGCCACAGGCTAAGCAGCCCGAGTCTTAATCGCTTGACTTCTTCCTATCTCTTCAGCACACCTGCCCTCTCACTTTCTCGCTGACTGAGGTTTTAGAGTTGGAAAAAAATTCGATTGATTTTTTTTTTCCTATTCTTTACCCGGTCGTCCATCACTTATGAAACAAAATGTAATGAATAGATAATTAGCCTGAATAGGCAGAATTTGGTTATAGTCCATTGTGGGAAATGTTAGATCTTTCTTCCTTTGTCAGCAGGGTTAGCTATTTCAGTGCCCTCATTTGTTAACTTAAGGGAATTGCAACGTTGCTGTCGCTAATTGCAAATCATATACATTACAAAAAAGTAGGATGGCAATATTGAATGTCTTAATTAACATTGAAATGCACTTGCAACACTAATTTAAAGCCACTCATACTGTTTGTGCAGGACCTGCGATTTCTACACTTAAGAGTGTTAGTGTTTGCAAATTGATTTGCTTATTTTGAAAACTGACAATAGTGCTTAATTGAGAATGTCAAGGACAAGTTGGCCTCAATGCGGACTCTACTGGGTGTTTGTGTTAAAAAATGTGTACCACGCTGGCCAAGACCAGATATCACTGATTGCAAAATCCACAACAGAGTGATGAAACAGCATCTGGTGTGTTCTATCAAATCAATACAGTGCTCATGGGCCTCCATTGATGTGTCTATTTAAAAGCAGTGGTGTCTCCTCACGGGACACCCCACCCCCCACCTTCACTTCATTGCTGTAATTGAATCCCAAACCTAATCTCAGACACAGAACATTAACTTGGCCTCTTGTCTTCCTCTCCTATCTCCTCTCCCTTCTATTCTTCTGTTCCAGGTGGAAGTTGAAGTGGAGAGCATGGACAAAGCAGGAAACTTCATTGGATGGCTGCACATTGAGGGTGTGAATCTGTCAGTCGCCCTTGTAGAAAATGCTCTATCCAAGGTCCACTTTACAGCAGAGCGCAGCGCTTACTACAAAACCTTGGTCTCAGCGGAGGAGCCATGCAGACAGAGGAAAGAGAAGGTAGGTCCTATTTAGATGCTACAAGAGTTGCAACCCCTATACATCCTATTTAACACTAGCACTGCCAGACACTATAAGGGGTACCATAACCACCAGACCTGACGCCTACGAGCGTCTGTATCCTTTTGTGTGGCTGATTGGCCATTAGCACGTCATCCCAGTTCATCACTATAGCGCTGCGTTCATTGCAAAGACACACTGCTCCCACACACTATTGGCAGCTTAAACCCACACAAAACTGGTGTACTCCTATCAGTGTATAATGTGCTATTTTTCTACCTGTTTTAAAGAAATACAGTATATTTTCAGGCTGCCACCTAATGCAAACAGTCTGGTCATTTGTGGTGTGTGTCGTTCAGTTCAGTACACACAGTCTTTTTATTGTATTTATTTATTTTATTTCAGGTTTATTAAACTGGGACAATAAACACTAATAATACATATGAAATGTAAAATGTGCCAAAATTAGCCAAAAGGATTTTTTCCGCTGTCCCTGGACAGGTCGTACAATGTCACACCTAAAAAGATAAAATGATTAATAATGGTACATACTAGGTTTGACCCAATACAAGTAAAATAAACTATAAACGTAAAAAAAGGAAATACCACATTGCTAGGACAATAACAAACAACAAGTTTAATCTTTCTAAACTAAAAAATGTGCCTGGCGACCACATAGCACAAGTGGCACAAACAGGCAGGACAGGAAAGACAAGGTAGCAGCAAGATTTAGTTTCTACATGTAATTTCGACAGTCCTGATTACCTGTTAGCCACTTCTTTAAGTTAACTTTAAAAGAAGCGTAAGTTTTAAAATTCCTAATGTGAATTGGAATGAGGTTCCAGTCACGAGCAGCTCTGACTAGAAAAGTCCATGTAAAATGTTCATAAGACAGAGATCTGTATATTTAATAAAATTTTTGAAACTTGAAAGGTTATATATTTTTTTTTAAACACAACAATGATGACCGTGTATGGATTTCCTATTCCTAAGTATTTTAACAGTTTTTTTGTATAGAGTGTGTATATGTGAGCAACACCCGCAAATAAATCGTTTTCTATGAAAAAACATCTATTTGGTTCTATCTGATGCTGTTTTTAAAGTATAAGCAGTGTATAACTGGCAGCGTAAAACATAAAAGGTATGAAACAAATGCTCAAACATTGTAATCAATTTCATCATTTTTATTTTGGCAAGTTAACTAAATAAATAAATAAATATATATGTAAATATAATTACAGTGCACATGATTACATAATCACATTTTGTCAAATGAAAGAACGACAATAAGTCTCCCTCAGCAGTTGTCTCTGATATTTTATATATATGAAAGAATGAATACTGGGGGCCTACATACCTCTTAGTGTGATTATAAGTGCATGTTAAGTTAATAATATTGGCGGAAAATTAGTTTCTGTGTTCAATTCATTGTACACACACTGTACAGCCACCGTGCAAATGTGTCAATTGGGCTGCGGAGGAAAATACCAACAATAACCGACACTGCTGTTAACGACAGAGTAGTGATGAGTGATGACTACACGCCAAGTCATATAGTCTTACTTTTCTATTGTCACTCGTAAACTTCCACACACTGCCCTTGTCAAAGGCAAAGCCCATCCCCCTAACCAGCCTGACAGCCAATTAGGACAGGTGGTGCCCTTACCTTTGACTTCCATTAATACAACACAGAGTTTTTTTTATCACACCAGAAAGTGTATATCCAGATGAAGGTAATTTATCTAGCATGACACCCTGTTCGATCACGAGAAATAACCGCAGGCTATGCATATATAGCATGCATGCAATACCTTTAGTTAAAGATACAACAATGTGGAAATGATCCATCTGGTGTTGAGAATAGCCACATATTTTCCCGTTATCATTGAAGCTTCCTTTCCTCAATGGGAGTCCTTTGATGGATGGAGGCCTCTCTCACACTGATCCTGATCTCGCCCTGCATTTTCATTATGGCTCCATGAGTCACCCCTGCCAGATGCATGAGGTGCCCAGCCAGCTGTCATCCTTGTCCTCTTTCTCTCTATCTCTGTAACATATTTCTTTTACCCTCTCTCCCTCTCTTCCATTCTTTCTCACCCCAATCACTTCTACCTATTTGGGTCCTTAAGGAGACACAAATGCCTCTTCTTCCCATATAAACCTGATGGATTGCAGCAGCCAGGAAGGGGCTGTGTTTTTTTCTTTCTCTGAATCTATCATGTTCATCAGCAGTGTGTTCCTACTCGTCTTTCTTGCTCTTGGCCTCCCTCTTTTTCCTCACAGATACTCTTTTTCATACAAATTTTCATGCCGTGAGACCTTTAATGTTTGTGTGTAGCGAAACCAAATGATGTTGGCCTTTCTTAAAATGGTGAAAGAGAGAGCTAAAGAGCTTGAGAGTGGTGCAGAGGGGAATATTTAGTCTGGATTTATAAACAAAAAAAGAATAACCTTGCCAGCGATGTGAGCACACAAACCCTGCCACGTTAAATCTACCTGCAGCAAGACGACACATTCCTGACACCTGATGACAATTTCGCTACTGGTCTCCGACCCCCTTTGTGGCATTGAGACAGAGTGACTTTCACCACAAGGTTTTGACTTGAGCTAACCTGAGTGCGGACAGGACCGAGAGGGAAGACGACAGAGTGTGGCCTGAGTAGACCAGACAGACGGTGATTATGTTTGATGTTAGTTTGCCACAGGCACCAGTGCACAGATCAACCACTGCCTGATTTGTTTGTGTGTTTGTAGTGGAGAGTATTATTCTTGTGTTAATGGAGCACAGGGATGTTTGTTGGTTATATGTATGTATGTATGTATGTATGTGTGAATGCATTGCATGCAACTTGAGGGCAGATGAGGTGGGACTTGGTGTTCTAATTAACCCCTAGAGACCATCTCGACAAAAGCTGAGAGCTTGGCACATTTTTTCCTGTCTTTCTCTTTTGAAGTTGTGGATCGTCTTTGCCTGTGTGTAGGCTGAGGCTAGGTAGGGCAGATTGCATCTCCTCCCACCTCCCTCCCTCTCACTTCCTCTTTTCTCATTGCCCTTTATTGGCCCTACGGCTGTGGAAATGGAATACATCAGTGGTACTGCTGTGTCAGGCGTCCCTAAAAGAAAACAAGGTTGTCATAATGAAACTGACTCAGAGGGAGTGTACACACACACACACACACACACACACACACACACACACACACACACACACACACACACTCATTAAAGAAAACTGCGTTGGTGGTCCAACTGGGACCCAAGACAACAAGGGGGATTGAGGCTTTCTGCAGTAGCATCCTGAACCAAAACTGCTTAGTTTGTGTGACTTAAGTGAATGAGTTTTTGCTACAATGAGACCAATGGGACAAAATGATTCCAAAGGGTTTGAAGAAGAGCCTTTCCTATAGCTCAGCAGATTTTGATCTTGCGCATCAGCATCTCTTGGAACAATATTTGGAACAGTCCTCACAGCAAACCAATGCAAAAGGCTCAAGTTATGGGCATGGGCACATGCCTAATTTTCTTCCCCAGTACATTTAATTATGGGTCAACTATTGTTTCCATGAATCTCTCTAAAGCGTGTCGTCCTGTCAAAAGCTATTGTGATGCTTTTAGTGCTAATGTTTACACAATTCAGCTACAAGACAGACCCAGGACACTTTGCTGATTTATTTCTCGTTGTTTTAACAATGAGTAGATTGTTGCCAAGCAATGCTCATGGCCTCTTCTTAAATATTTTGCCCGGTTTTGCAAGGCATGCTTGTGGATATATGGATTCTCCTAGGGTTAGCAAAACAAATTCTTGCTTACCAGGCATCTCTGTAAATAACACTTGCAAAATCACTGCATTTTGTCTTTGTAATATGAGACGGCTCATTGCAGCGATTCATATGATGTTCCAGTGTTCCCATGCTGCAACTAAGTGAAATAATTCTGACAAAATAGCAGCTGTTTGGCACAAAGTGGATATGGAGCAAGACTTTGACTGCAGAGACATTGGCTGCAGCTGTTATTGAAGTCCCCCTAAGACTAAAGAGGTGTGGTTTGTCAATATTTGATTGTGCTTCAGGGGTCTTAATTTTTTTTTCTTTGTGAAATTTATTAAAGAAGAAATAGAATGAGGAGGTAGAATAATGAGAAGAACATCAATTGACACTGTCACTGCACATACACACCGCCACCGACTTGAGCTGCAAAAAAGCTCTGGCCGCCCTGCTAAGGACGCTTGTAAAAAATAAAAATAAATAATAATAATTCCGGGAAACTTTTTGACGCTTTGGCCTCTCTGACACTAGAATGAATGTTTTGGTAGGAACGAAAGTTTACGTGATATGTTTCTCCGGGATCAGCCACCACGAAGGGCGTCTATATCCCTATTGGCAGCTGGCGTTAGCCGCTGCTTGCCGCTGAGCATCATAGCTCATTACCATAAAGTTGAAACTTTCTGATTGACGCTCAACATGCTCAAAACGCGACGCCGACAGATTTGACGCTCCTTGCAGCTGAGAGAAGCCAGCTTCCATTGAAAATGAAGGACAGGTAACTTTAGACGCTCAAGTCGGAGGTGGTGTGAACGCACGGTTAGAAGCTTTTGGTTCTTGTCTACTCATAAGAGCTTAACTATCCTCCAAAGTTGAATGGTTGCATGTATTTGTGTCTACTTGAAAGAAAAGCAACCCAAAAGCTGCAAACTTGCAGAGCAAAGACACATGTGAGTCCAATTATAAAGAGGTGATTCATCAATTGGCCCTCAATGAAAACCAGAGTGTGCTTTCTGTTGAGTAAGTTTTTTTTGTTTGTTTTTTGCTGTAATTACCCAACCTTGAAGGAGTTTAACACACTACGTTGGGTCTCAGAGTGGGAGAGAGGACGGAGAAGAGAGTGAATGGAGAAGAAAGGGGATATAACAAACCCTGTTAAAGATATTTCATGTCACAGGACTCTCCTCCTTTCAGCACTGCCCGCCCCTTTCCTTCAGTCCTTCTCAGCCCAGACCACTGTCTTTTAACCTCGTCAGTGCATCCTTATGCTCACCCTCTTCACTTGTTCCCCCTCTCTTTTTTCTCTCGCATCCTTCAATTAATCATCCTTGAATGCCTTCTTATTAACTGGATTAATGCCTTCTCAGATGCCGTGTCATGCCCTTGTTCCCCTCAGCTGCTTAACATGTTTGTATTGTGGGGGAGGGGGGGGTGCAAAATTCCTTCTTTGGCCTGGACTGTGGTCAGAGTGAGTCAGGCAGTTGCGTCACGTGTACCCTTTTTGAGAGAAATCCCTCGGAAGCCTTAACCCAGGACCCTGTGCTGCTGTTCCTTATACTTCACCCGTCCATCAACGACACTCTTCAAAGCGCTTGAAGCAGAATCGTTTTGACATTGTGCCTTGTGACGTGTCCTTGGAGGAGCCTGATTGAAATACATAATCTTGTTTCAGCTTTTTTTTTGGGGTACAATCCAAAGTTACAAGTCCAGTCGACTTGTCTGTCACTTTCCCCTAGAGCCTGTTCTCAATTTCTTTTTTTTTTTTTTTTTACTGAAAAGCAAATCACAGCACTTGGATTTGCTGTGATTGGCTGACTAGCATTGTAAGCATGTCTAATTATATTTGTACATGGCAATTTTTCTCCCTTTATTTCACTTCAGTTGCCTCAGTCTCACTCTCTCAAGGGTCAAGCGAGGCAAGATCTTGCCTTGTAAGCCCAACATCTTGCCACCTAACCAGAAATCCCCACCCCCGAACCACCTGCTTTTTATGTATCATTTCTTACTGTTTTCAAAAGTGTGCAAAAAGCAACATCTCCCTGTCCTCCCATCTAAGATGTGTCATCTCAGCAGTCAGCACATTACACACCTGGCTAAACAGGAACACGCTGTGGATGATTCAAGATAATTGGGCTTTTAGCAAAGCTAATAGGCTTGTGTCTCTGAGTTCAGGTAGGAGGGAGTTTACCTCTAGTGGACTGGTATAACTCTCAAGGATTGGTTATGGCATTCTGTTATGTTCCAATAATAGCATTTCTTTCTATTAAATCTACTTGGTATTGTAGGTTTTACCTAGAGCAATTTTGCTTTCAGTAAATTTTCAAAGCGCATGATTTGTACAATGAAAGACCATTATCTGCTACGTATGTGGTATGCCAATACTTAGTCTTCTGTAAATAGTCTACGTAGAATTACATACAAGAAGCAGTGTTTGATTTCCATAGATGGCGGTCCCTTTTCGATTATTACCATGCTTAGTGATTTCCTAAGCCCTGAAGCCATTGAAACGCTTTCAGGGTTGCAATCTTTTTCTCTTCCCCTCCCTATTTTTCTTGCCTTCTTACAGTAAAATAACCCATGGCAGTCACCAGGCAATATCATGGTAAATGGCTGGGGATTATTATTAAAGTAACTCATCTCTGGAGGCTTCAAGTGAAACAAAGTAAATTTGAATCTGTTCCCGATCCTACCTACAATTTCTCCAACGTGGATCTCTTTTAGCCAAATCCCCTTTCTGCTCCTGCAAATGATCTTTTCTCATCTTCAACCATTTTGGTGTTAGTCCCTGGCTGTCCTCACTCCTCACAGATATTTTTTGCAAAAATGAAATCATTACTGATATTACTTTTCTCACATTAATTTTATTAGGCCTTGTGAAGAATGTAGCCTTAATGGCTCTCACATTAGATATATAACATGGACTTCTGCTGGTTTTGAGGATTGCATTTTTGTTTTTTCTCCATGTTTTTCATCCAGAGTTGGGGTCTCAAATGTTAGTTGAAGACTTTCAACAAACACATTGGGTGCATGTTGCAGACCATACATAATACAGGTGTTGTATTCAAAACTGCTGATTCAAGGTAACTAGTGTCACAGCACCCATGTTATGTAAATGACAGGGCTGAATTATACAGGGTCTACATATGTTAAAATGCCTGTAGATCAAATGTTACTATTATGTCTTTTATAACTTATAATTATGTATCTTTTAGAGTATTGATTATTTAGTAACATGGTTTCTTTACTTGTTTTAAGAGGATATTAAAGTGTCAGCTATGTGCAAAGGCTCTCTCAAATACCAGAAAACTAATGGGAGAATAAAATGGTGTCAGTGGCAGCATTTTGCTCAGTCATCTCAAAGATAGACAGCCAGGAGAATCATTATGTCACGGTTGATTTGCATTTTTTTTTTTTTTGCCCTTTAGGAGATGAAACTGTGCCAAAAGTCACAGTACATCACCTCACCTATTGGCAATCTATTTATACAGTTCTCGCTTCTGTTTCGAATATGTCGTCCACAGTATTACGTAGTGTTGCAAAACGGCAATCTGTAGTCAAATAACCACTAAACTCGGTCTTGGCTTCTCCTTGGGCCAATGTTATCTATTTGGCTCATTACAACAGTGTTGTAGCTGTAAGTAGCACTGGACAGGTTAGTGCAGTTTGATGACTCATGGTGCAGCATTCCTTAGCCTACTGTTGTCAAATAATCGTTTGTGTTTTTTTAAGCAGGATACTACTACCATTACTACTGATGGTGATTATGCTAATCCTCAAACTGCATTAGAAACTAGAGCAGAATATAGCATGATGCCTCTGCAGCAAAAGCCTACTAATACAAATTATTTGCTAATAATAATAATAATAATAATAATAATAATAATAATAATAATAATAATAATAATTATAATACTAATTATAATAATAATTAAAATAATTAAAAAGTCAAAATCCAGAGAATTTAAAAGCGGATCAAATAGAGATTACCCATTCCATACAACTCCATATAAGACCACAGAACAAAGGTGTCAATGGCTGAGGGGACCCTATCACATGCGGGAAATCAACACATTCAGTGAGAGAGTGTTTGGCCCCATTGCCAGCATGTCAATACACAAGCATGATGAAGGTTGCAGGGTTTGTTGGCAAGTGTGAAAGGACAGCGGGATCTCAGTAAGGGGACATTATTGCCTGTAGGTTGGCCACAATGGGAGAGGTGACCCGTGTGAGACCTCACATCTCTGGAAAAGATGGAGAGGACTGTACACCCCATTATATACCACACATTCCCACCGTGCATGCATGTTTGTGTGCACTCCTGCCTTTACCTTCTCAGCATTGCATGCACAAAATGAACCACCTACCACACAAAAGAAAATAGCTGATGGAGGCTCTTTCATATGGCAAAAAGATTACATAATATGATTCCCAGTACGCTGTGTACACATCCACACACACACAAACTTTGTTGCAGATGGAGGGAGGCGCCACATGTCCACACGCCATACTCTCACTGTCTCTCTCCTGCTTACTCAAACACACTTTAAGCATGTGCAGACCAACATTGCAGACAGACCTACACATGCACACACTCTGGTGACCCCCTCCTCACTGTAGATGGCAAGCCGGACCCTTGGTGCCCTGAGGCAGAGAGACAGACAGAAAAAGAGATCAGTGGACCAGTGATGTTATTTACACCCCAACCCCCACTTCTCTCTCTCTCTCTCTCTCTCTCTCTCTGTCTCTGTCTCTCTCTCTCTCTCTCTCTCTCTCTCTCTCTCTCTCTCTCTCTGTGTGTTCATCCTTTTTTTCCCCCCCAGTTCCAAGCTGCAAATTCAGCAGGCTGTCAGCTCCACTCGCAGTCTTTTGAATACACATGCAAACATTCTATCTATACTGTATATGCTTAGTTCTCAATCCGAAACACAGGCCGTGCATTTGTGTGCATGGCAGTCACCTGCAAACTGACGCATACAAACTTGTCTTGATGAGCCAGAAAGTAAAAACTATGAGACACACTTAATGAAGCGAGACCATCTCAGCAGTCTCACCTCACCTGCGTGCTAAATTATACATTTACATGAGATGCAGGATTACACGCTGACTTTGAAAATGTCATCTGAAAAATACATTCAGCCTAAAGGACATCAGGGTAATCCTGAGCAATACACACCCTCAGATGAAATATTGTACTTGATGAAGCATATAAACAGGATGTAGGCCTTTTTGTTTAGCGACATTTTGTCTGTGTGTACGTAGTGCACTTGTGCGGCTTCATCTTTGCAGCACTGTGCGCATGGTCCTTAATGTCCATGTTTCATTATTGTGTTTGTGCATATCCTTTAACTTGCATTTGTGTGTGTGTCCATTATGCATATGATCTTGTGCATTTGTTTATATGCATTTGTCTGTGTGTCCTTGGCCTTGTGCTTTCCTTTCTCCAGTCATGCACAGGATTCTTGTGGGCTCTTAGCAGAAGTCCTCAGGGGCAGGTTTGCGGCTGCCTTTGGTTCATCAGTGCAGAAAAACTCGGGCAGGGCCCCTCTCCCCCTCACCCCATCCCCACCCATTCACTCTGCTCTCGGGATGAAGGGCTGAGGCCGCGGGTGAAAAGAGAGGGCTTAAAAAAGTGAAAGGAGGTGAAACGCTGGCAGAGACCATAATGTAATATGACATAGTGAGTTGCATTATAGCTGATTAATACATGCTTAGCTCCCCCACCAGCAATAGAAAACACAAACCCCCCCCAGGTCTGCCTGCATGCCTTTTTCTGTGCCCCCTGCCTCTTATATCTTGGGGCTTCCCCCCCTTTTTTCCCTTCTCTCCCCCAATGTCTCTCTGCTGTACATGTGAATGTGAAGGACATGTACCGACTGGAGCTGCGCTAGCGGATTATTGTTTGTCCCTCTTGGGACACTGTAAAGAAACACTTTTACACTTGGTTTGCGGAGGACTGATTGTGGCTGACTGCTTTCTTCCTCCACTAGAATGAGTTATGGAATACAGGCAGCAAGCCTTGAATTTTAACATCAGCATCACTTTTTTTTTTTTACCTCAGACTGCAGCACTTTGATTAGTCAGGTACTGCAAAGGTTATTACTTAGGGCAACAGCCGTTATTTGATTCAGTATTATGGGTGGTTAGTTAAGTAGATGTTTATCGAAATCAACACAAAATATTCCCTTTGGAATACTATATGTATTTAGTTAACATTGTCTTTAAATACTTTTAAAGGATTCAGTTGGACAATAACTGAAGCTTATATTGGAGACATTCCTGTAACCATGCAGCAGTTTGTTCAGACAACCCTGCTTTGATGTATTGACCTTCTTGTGAACATCCATTATGGGTAGAATTAGTGATGACATTTCCCCCCACAGATAACTGACATTTATTTATTTTTGAAGTCATCAGGCAGATGCTGTGAAAACATTAAGTCTGCATGTTTTCGCCCTGCTTCAGGTGTCTTCTCTAATTGTCCTTGTTTAATCAGGGGAAGAAAGAAACAGTGTGGGCTTTCCGCGTTTGCACTAAAGACACATGCAATTTATAGTCAGTTACACACATTTGACATTATTTTAGGGCCTCTGCTCGAAGCCACACTTAACTCCATTTAATATGGGTCGGCGGTAAAATACCCTTCCCTGCTTCCCTCGCTTTTCTCTGCTGTCTAATGAAATGCTAAATATTTGTTTCTTGAGGGCACCATTTAAATGCTCTCTCTCTCTCTCTCTGCCGGTTGGGATCTACAAACCTTGCCCTATTTAATGAGTTCCGGTTTTATTAGTTCCGAGGCATTAAGATCAGACCTTTCTGACATTGCCCCACTGGCCTGTTGTCACCTAAAAGGGCTATGACGTGCTAGTTGCCGCTGAGACCTGTGACCTTGTTAAGTATGCATTGTTATTTATGTTGTTTTTACTCCAATACACACAATATTCTAGCCCCATCTAGGTTAAGGTAGATTATGCCACTCTACTCACAACCAGAATAAGGGGGGGAAGCTTCTAGCCAGTGTGGATGCTAACACAACATCATTTCTCTTTATTTCCTGCTAACCAACACTGAGTCCTCCACCCATTGGCAGACTGGTCGTGGTTACCAATTCGACTTATTTTTTTCCTCCCTTTGCCTCATGACGGCTCCTCCACTGCATGTCACTCTTCCAATTTTCTGTTATGTTTTTCCCTTTTCAACTCCTCCGCTGTTTCTTCCTCTCTTTCATTTGCTCTTGCTTCAGTACCTACATATATTATCCCCATCTTCCTCCTTTCCCATCATCTCGTCTTTAATTCAACCTCTTTCTGGCTCCCTTATTCCCTTACTCCTTTTTATACTTTCCCAATCTAAGCCCTGAATTAGGAATCCTATTTATTATTCCCCCCTTACCTCACAAGCTCTCTAATGCTTTCTCTCTGCAAGGAGAATGCTAAGTGCATTGATTCATTGATGCAATGTTTTTTTTTCTTCTTCTACTGTCCTTTAGTCTTTTTAAAGGCACCTCCTTGAAGTGCCATTTCCAACCAGAGCACCCAAATGAAAAATCCCTTGCTCATTTGTCTTAAAGAGGATGTTTGATAGAGCAGGCACTGGAACTACTCACTGAGTAACAGTGGCTAGCGCTTGTATATTACCCTATAATCTTGTGTTTGTGCTTTCCTGTATTGTTTGTGCGTCACACTCGACCAGCACAGGGATGATTTGAGCCGCATTTCTGCCAACTCCAGAGGGCCAAACCTGTCAACTCAAGTTTTATCGGCAAGACTCATATTTTAGTGTTTTAGTGGCCTCTTAGGAATGGTCACACTGTCCAACAAAATAATGTATGTTCTTGTGACCCTAGTTGAGTCATAAAATGCCAGTGCACTGCAGTTTGCCATCGCTAGTTTGTGGCAAGGCATTTAACATGTTTGTTAAACCTTAAAAAAAATGCTTGCCCTTAATAAAAAAATGGATGTGTCCTTTTTCATGGGCTGTCAACCTTGGAGCACGGTGACATGCGGAAAGAGGAATAGATGGATGAATAAAAGGAAGCAGGGGGTGATGTAGGATTGGGAGGATTGTATTATTGCTCAGAGGTTTAGCGGAGCTAATATCAAGTTTATATCAAGTTTTCAAGTGTATCTCCTGCACCTATTATTTAATTTCAAACCCTTATGTTTTAATTTTAACTGATTTAGCCTATCAGTATTACCACTAAATATTATAACAAATGCTAGAGCATGGTTATTCTCCATGTTATGTCTTTGATTGACCATTAGAGGTGTGGCTGACCTAATCCATCTCATTAGTTAAACTAAGAGGGTGGAAGGGTTTATTAACAGGCGGACAAGGTACCTGAAATAACTCTCTGCCTGCACTCCTCTGTTGCCTCTTTGTCACCAAAATGACACGTTATTTTTGTAAAGATCCAGTTTTGAGTGAATTCTTGATTGATCCGTAAGCGCTCCTCTAGTAATTTAGGTCAGTCAACTTTTATTGTGTTCAGTCTCCTGGTTGTCCAGCCGGCAGAAAACACTCTAAATCTAGAGAATGGGACCACTCTACTAGTTTTGCAAGTGTGTTTTTGTGCATACGGTGTCTCCCTTTCCCTCTCTCTCATGCCTCAGGGAGAGACCGTTACATAAACACGCTCTCGTCATCACTGCACTTCCGATTCCTGCTGTTGTACCAGTCTCTCTCAGCCTCTGTCCCCCTTTCTCTTTATTTTTTCCCACATTCCCCTACATTACTTTCCTTTCCTGCTTATTTCTGCTACTTCCTCTGTGTGTCAGTATGGGTCTCGCCAAAGCATTTCTGCATTATTTCCTAAATGTTACTTGGGGCACAACATTTTGGCCATGCAGCAGTTTGTAATTGACACTTAAGACAGTTGAGCCACTCTCACATAACAATATACAGTAGAAAGATTCCTCCATCCCAACAGGAAATGGGAAATATATAATAATCAAATTATTTGCAAATACGTTTTAAATGACCAGATATAACAGATGTAACATGCTTAGCAATGCCTTTGTATCCATGTACTATTTTACTACTGGTGAACTGCAAGCCATGTGGTCATGGATGTGAAGAAAAGGAAGCCAAGAGGTCTGGCCACATCTTCACTTCATTATTTTCTCATCCATCAGTGCAATCAAGGAATTAAACACTGAATCCGTCTCACCCATCTCCTTGGTCCTAAATGGGGTTAAATTGGAAGATTTATAAAAACTCAACATGCCTTTAGTGCACGGGTGTTCTAAATTTGTTGATTTTGGCCTTTGTTACCATATTAGTTTGCATTTGTTCTTTGGCACACATGGATCACAGTGGCAACCTTTGTCCCACCTACAAGGGTGCTGATTAGCTCAGTTGTTTCTCAAACTGGGAGAGCAGCTATTCACAAGAGCAACACCAGACCTGTGAATCACTTTGCAAATTATGAGATGTGCAAATGATTAAGAGACATCACGTAGCTTTACCTCTGATGTGATAATATTGCCATATTTTTCTCCCCTTACTGTTCTCCCCCTCCCCCCTCTTGTATTTGCTTCCCATTACTGCTCTTCACATTTGCCAGATTCATATTAACCTCTCTGTCACTCTCGGCTATCCTGCATCTTTTCCCATTCCCTTAATCCCCATCAGCACTGATTCCTTCCCTCCCTCCGTCGCTTCCTCCTTTTCACACCTCTAATTTTTAGCTGCTTCTTGAATGGAGAGCACATAGGGGTAGAAGAACAATGGAGTGGAAGGTGTGATCAGAGACAAATGATCAGGAGTCCTCCAAAGAGAAAGGAAAAGAAGAGATAACGCTACCCTGGTAAACCAGTTGTCATGGCAACACTGGCAACTCGGGGCATTCGAGTTTGTTAATTAAAAAGTTGATCAATTGCCTTTTAATTGCATACTTATACATTATTACATTGAGGTAGTCCTATTTCTTAATCACACTACTTTATACCCATTTTTTTCTTTCCTCTTTCTCCTCTATCCTTGTTCCTTTGAGCTTGTCTATAATTTCCAGTGATCACACAGAGAGCGTACACTCCCGGACAATTATCCGCTTGACTTGATAAACATATCTTACAGAGGAAGGATGAAAGGAACAACAGCAAGCGGAAGCGACACAGAGCTGCCTAAAATACTGTGTATTCAATGTTCATTTCAGCCCCGTTTTATTCAGCATGCTGTTTATCCAGGTGGGCGTATTCATAGAAAGAGACAGAACCCATTTGGCTTCAAGGTCATAAGAATGTCTGTTGTAGGGGAAATCAACGCAGAATAAATGTAAAGGACAAAGACCGAGAGAGTGGCGAAGTCATCTGGCATATCACACATACAAATGCAGAATCAGTGCAGGGAAAGCAAACATCGTAATCAAACAAAAATCAAGCAAAGCTCATGTCCTTCAAACCCACCATCTCTCATAGCAAGGTTATCATGATACACAATCAGACAAAGTGTTTGTCTTGCCTACAGCTTAATTATTTTGTCGTCCTGTCTCCACCCCCCCACCCCCTTCTGTGTCTTTCTTTCTCCCTCTCTGTCAACGCCATTTGAAGATTGAGTGTCTATATCATGTGCTCTTGCACTTGCAGCTGGTCGACTTTAATTGCATGCTTATTCCCCAGCGCTGCTTTTGTTTTACTCACACGACATCTTGCTTGGCTTGATCATCTTTTAATGACCGCTGACAGACACACTCACTGCTCTGGAGAAAAAAAAACAAACAAAAAAACGGCCCACTTGACATAAGGCTCAGTATGCTGGAATGACTGCCTCCAGGGACTGTGTGTGTGTGTGTGTGTGTGTGTGTGTGTGTGTGTGTGTGTGTGTGTGTGTGTGTGTGTGTGTGTGTGTGTGTGTGAGAACAATGCTTGGTTCGTACTCTCAGCCGTCTGGTTTTCCATACCAGCTGAGTTGGGTGGCGCCCATTAGGACGGTGGCACAGGTGTCGGTTTATGTTTGTATGTATCTCCCTGATTACATATGCACCCACATGTCCTGTTTCCATGGTAACACCATGCCCCCCTTCAGTTTTAGCGTTCATATCACCATTGCTGTCAGGTGCAAGTTAGTACATTATTTTCAGCACATTTTTGTCATTTATATCTGTCTTTTATTTCTTTTTTCTGGTTTGTTGTGAAGAACGTTGATACATCTGCTCTTGAAAGATACCAGATAAATAACATATGCACTTACATTCTAATAGTACATTGCCATCGAGCTGGCAGACCTGCTCCCACCCCCCAACCCAACACACAAGTCTAAGTGGATCAATTTAAGTGTAACAAGTTATCACCATGATAGCCTTAGGTCATTTCCAAGCCCTTGACTGTTGCATGTGTGTCTGTGTCCTGAGTATGTGTATGTGAATGTGTGGCAGCACAAGGGGGGGTCATATTAGCTGTGTAAGCCGGGGTTGAGTAGCCCTGCCGCCTGCCTGCCGCCTCTGTGATGGGAGAACATCTGTTGGCTGTGATATGAAGCTTTGGAGTATCTCTTTCTCTCTCCTTCTTCCTCTCTCCTTCGTTAGCTCTCCCGTTTCTGTTATGAATTCCCCAGCTGCTCGGCTCCCTCCATTCACCGAAAAACCCTGTCCCGCGCCACCTGTGCAGTTTTAATGCATAATTTATCAGCTAAGTAACCACATCCGAGAGACTCATCCCTCCATCCATCTCCTGCTTTCCTCTCAGTGTTGGGCTTGGGATGTTTGGTGGACACCTATATTCTAATATTCTTATTTAAGCAGATTAGGGTTGATTAGGTTCCTGTTGATGGACAGAGTTGAAATCTAGTCAGTGTAGCCTCAGCTTGAACTTGGATCTTAGCACTGTATCACTTTGAGGTGTGTTATTTTTTTTTAATATATATATTTTATATATACATACACACACATACAGTACAGACAATGTGTGTGTATATACTGTGTGTGTATATATGTATATGTACAGTATATATATATATATATATACACACACTCTATATTTGGCTCAAATACTGTTGAGTTCCCTGTAAACTGAAATGTCTGCAGTTACAACATAAACTTGAAAATCAATTGATTTTTGTTTTCAAGTATTAAAGAATTACAGGATCATATTAATATACTATCACTTTCACCTTCAGATTTTTCAGAATGTCTCTGGAATCTTAACTGGCAGCAAACCAAGAAACCATAAAACCCATGTTTTTGACCTGTCCATTGGCAAGCAGTCAGATATTGGATTGATTTACAGATTTGATTAATAACTGTTGAAACTTGGCTTGAGGTGCTGCCTGAAATCCTCGCACATGACACTCTTGCCTGTGCTGATGTTTTTTTTTTTATGTGTGATTTCAGATTTTACAGCTTGTCAAATAGCCCTGTGTGCAGCCGACATTTTATTTGACTGTGTCCACGTGTGTGGCCTTGCAGGCCCATAAGCAGTCGCACTGTATTAGCCCACTGTGGCAGGAACGATGTTGCCACCACATCATAGCTCAACCTGGATTATTCCCAAGGCCACAACTATGCCTCTGTGCACATTCGTGTGTTTGTGTGTACTAACAGTCTTTGTTTTATGATGCAAGGCTGCCATGCATTATGTCTGAATATGAGGAGAGCAGGGAAGGAACGATAAAGAAGCTTGCATACTGACAAAGTCCCCTCCTGCCTGTGCCGTGGCTGCCCCTCTTACTTATACCACCACGACAAGCTTAGCGATCAGGGTTAATGTACCAACAACCCCTCTTAACCTTGGAGGCGGGCCTCTTCGAGCCAGGCAATTGGCTTGGGTTAATGTATTTTCTCTTTACAAGAGTGATTGGGCCATCCTGACATCTGTCACTCAACCCACTGTCCAATCAAACTCAATAAAGTCAAAAGGTCTCTTGTGTCACATACATTGTGAACACTGTACCTCAAGTACACTCTAAAACGTCCATAAATCAAAGTGGGGGGACCCTGGTTTGCCGTCACTTAGTAAAGCAGTGTACTTTTATCGGCTCTGAGAACTTAGCCAACACCAACCTCTCATCACAGTTATTGGCAGTGAGTCATAGTGGTTTGAAAAGGAACATTTGCACTTATCAGCGACGAGGATGAAAGGTCTTCTTTTCACCATTTTGATTTTGTTTATTGAAATGGCCACATGGACAATATTCCTGTTTTTTTTTAATTACGTAAAGGGGGATTTTCTCGCAGACTGCACCCCATAAAATCATATTTTGTAAGCAAAAATAGCACTACCTTTATTTAGTAATACAACCATTTATCAGCCATTAATCAAGAGCAGCATAAATAATAATCATTAATGATAAAAGGCTCAAATAAACAAGCTGCTTAATGCACCCATGCACCCTTAGTATGGCGATTTTTAAAAGTTAGATATTATTTTAAAGCCATATGTTGAAACGTGCCTAATGTGTATGCTCATACAGTATACACAGTAGATACACTTGAAAAAGCCTAATTTATGTTTATGACTTTAAGAGGAGGCAGCGTAATCCTAGCAGCTGTGATATGGCAGATTGCCCCTCAGTGATGCAATTGTCCATCTTGTTGATCATTCTCTGCCTTTAATGGCTTAGTCAATACTGACAACATCATCAAACAGGAAATCCAGGGTCGTCCACCTTCCTGCCACACCAACTCAGTCCCACCATCATCGTGGCTCCAATGCAGATTTCTAATGAGCGCTTTCTCACTTTGTATGCCAATCAAATTCTTTCTTAAAGCTAATGACAGGGACAATGTTAAATTAGATTTAAACAATGAAAGTGTTTTTACTAGATTTAGTAACAGTGGGATCGGATTTACAGCAAAATAAAGTTCAGGCAGTGTTTAACTTTTCATATAAATGCAGCCTTTACAGACTTCCCTTTGATATCATCTCTGGTATTGTTGTATGAGTAAACCCAGCTAGCATGTAAATAGAAAACAATTAATCATAGTAAGTATTGTCCTTTCTTTTCTTATGTGTAGTATTACGCCTTTTTGAAGTAAGCTTCTAAAGACAAAGGCTACAAGTGAACACGGAGAGACGGAAAGAGAAAATCATGCCCTCGATGGAATTAATTAACCATTCTCTCTAAAGGGATTCATCAGGGATATAATAGGCTCTAAATTGATTTACAAAGTGCACTCTTATGACTAACATGCGCTTATTGATTTCAGTGTTTCTCCAAGTGTGATTGGGTAATGAATTAACAATGAAACTATGTAAGAAGGGAGAACACCACCCTGTATTAACTCGCTCATATTACTCTATACCTCTGCTACTTTGCGACAGCTGCGTTGTTTCAGAACTACCCAAGTTTGTCACGGGTTACGAGGACTGACCAACCTTATCCACTGACGTGTGGTTGAATATGTGGGCAGCGACACGTACATACTGCAGCTGTCAAGTTCTATATATATGCGAGTGCAGTGGTGAAGGGAAGACAGGTTAATGAGGAGTTTGGGCTGTATTTAGTGTAGCTCATAACGTTCTTTTTGAGGAGCGCTCTCTTCTGTGTGTGTCGGATTAATCACAAAAGGGGTGTAACATGTTCCTAATTTCATGGGAGAGTGATTATATTTTTCTCATATTGTAGAAAACCTTTTTAGAGATTCAGTTCAAAACAACTGGACGGTCATTTAGTCAGTTTTTAAATATTCTACAAATGTACAAAACCATTTGTGTCTTTTTATCATATAAATGTGGACACTTGCTTTATAAGAAAGTGCATAGTGTGTACTTTTGAGAGCGGTGGCAATTTTTGTATCCATAGACCATACACACACACTACTGGAATTGACACACTGCCACCATAAATCAGTGTTCAAACCAGCCCTCACCCCCTTGTTCTGGCACTGTGTGTGTTCAGTCATCCATCTGTTTGTGTATTCACCCACCTGTGCTCGTATATGTGAATCCACTGTACAAATGTAGCACAGTTGCTTAGTCTTTCTAGGCTGCTACGCTCTTCATCAAATTAGAAATATTCAGACAAAACAACACTAAGCTAATCAGCAGCTGACTTAACTCCAAAATACGGCTGCATTTGTCAAAGAGCTACTCTTTCTTTTCAATTGGTAAAGTTCTGGTGATCCAGGCTGGGAAAGTAAGACTCACCAACAGGGAATTGCTATAACGATTTGGCTATAACCAGGTATTTGTCCTTCATGGCGCTAGGAATTGCGCATCCAGGTTTCACTTGTATAGGAGACCAATTTGGCTATTGAAAGTCACAGTGGCTGGTGTCTCAGAAAGTCTTAAATTCTATAAACAGAAAATATTTTTCAATTTTGAACTAATCATTTTTTACTGTATTGTTGTTGAAAAAGAAGACCCAGATAAAAAAACAGTAGGATTACCGAGGTGTAACAAGAAAAAGGAAGCCAGGAAATAGCAGTGGAAGAAAATGAAAAGTGAGAAGAAAGCAGATTTGTAAAATGGAAATGGGAACAGCCTTAATCCTTACCACACATGCTTGAACACTTCTTTCATGTGACTTTCATTATCACCATGTGCAACAATAGAGCAACATAGCTCCATCATCACATTACCCCACTTGGGTGTACGTGTGTTTTGTCATTCAGGGCTTGTGAAGGTCAGCCTAACCTGCCATTTCTCTCAGCTTGGCCTCCATTATTAGGACTTTCCTTTCACCCTGAACTTAATGGCCTGCTGCTTTTTCCTTTTTTCCATCTTTCCATCTTTCCATCTTTCTATCTTTCTATTGCTCTCTCTCACTCTCCCTCTCATTGTCTCTGGCAGCTTGGTGGCTATAGCGTCTGGCTGCAGTTGCAGAGCAGCAGCAGAAGCAGCAGTCACATACCTGCATTCAAGTGGAACAAACGGGACGGTTGGCTGCTCGCGGAAGGTCACCAGCCCTGGGCACAGCGTGTGTGTGTGTGTGTGTGTGTGTGTGTGTGTGTGTGTGCTTGCTTGCGCTCGCTCGTGTGTCGGTGCATTTATATGTGCATTAAAAAGAGATGAAGGCTATGTCGATGTTGAAGAAGATAGTTTAACTTTTTTTAACGTGCAGTTTTTGTGAAATGTTTTTTGTGAGTGATAGCTTCTGCTCAGCAATTGCCATTTGATATTGTAAATACTCACCAGAGCTACAACTACTTAAAATATTTTTTTCCTAGAAACATTTTCAGCTCGATTTGTGACTCTTTTGGCGTGCCTATACAGAAGCCGTTTCATTCTTTTACAATCATTTTTTTATGCTTCTATTTTGATCAATCCTGGCACCATAATGGCTCACGTTTCACTTGCGCTAAACACTACCCAGAGCAGACGGACTAAAGCTGCTGCTCTGCTAACGTGCCACTCACGTTATGCCTCCTCTATAGACAAAGCGTTAGCCCCAATTCAAACATACAGCTATAAAGAGAGTAGAAGACGCAGCAGGATGTCATTTTCCGTGGAAACGATACAAGGACGCAATGTCAGAAGTGACAGCAGTTGGTTTTTCTTCTTCACTTTGTATGTAGTTGTGCAACCTCTAAATTCCAATTAAGCAGTCTAGTTGTCTCTTCGGCACATGTCGTGTTTTATAGAATACTTTCAACGGGGAGCAAATGGGTTTTTCTATTTGTTACTGTGACAGCCACACTCAACACAAAGCCAGAGGTCAACAGGAAGCCTTGTGGCTGCGCTTGGTGTCCAATCCATAAGCCCACCCACCTGCTACCACGGTAAAGGTGTCACAGTGACGGCCACCAGTCTAATGAAAGGTGACACTCTAATCTTTGTCTTCCCTAATTGGTGCTACAGGTTTGATTAAAAGCCAAGCCATGTCAGCTCAATTGCAATGTGGGAAGCATGTTTATATTCCAGCATTTGTGACTGTGCATACAGTGTGTGCATATGGCGGCATATTAGTGTTCTCATAATGCACATGCCTGTCTAAGGCCGTACAATCTTGGGGTTTACGGAGCGTGGCTGTGTTTTCGGTCTTCATTCACCTTGCTCGCTCTCAATCCCAAGAATTTCTACCTGTTTTTTTTCCTCCTCCCTTCACTTTTTTCCCCCTTCACTTCTTCCGCTCTTTTCTTCTTTTTTTCTTTTCAGCTTTTGTGGGAAGAAGAACTGAATATAATTAGGTAATATGACCCTGTATTTTGTTAGGAGGTAAACAGGGCACCAGGACAGCAGCACTCGCTTCTTCTGTCACTTATTTTTATGTGCAACAACATTTCTTCAATGGTAATGCCTATTATTTATTATTTATTATTATTTTTTTCCTCCAAATCTCAGTCACCAATTTCTCTTTCGCTTGCACAAAGAAACACACGCACGCACGCACACACACACACACACACACACACACACACACACACACACACACAGTGTTCACTCCTGTAAGACTCTTGCCACTCTACATCAATAAGGTAAAAAGATAATCTCAGCATGCTGAAGAGCCAGCATATAAAAAAAGCCTTGGGTGTGAATAACAAAGTTTTAAGACTAGCATCTCTCTGCAGATGAGCTAAGGCAGAGTACAAAAAACTTGACAACATTAAAACTAGCTAATCTAATTAGCTTGATTGTACCATGCAGTTAAATAATTAGCCAGAACCTAATTGGCTAATATCACTGCGCTGTCTGCCTCCTTTCCCTCTCTTTCTATAACCTTTAAAAGTAAACACTTCCCCAATGGCCTGCAGACATGAGCGGTAACAAGCTGTGCTGCTGCTGCTGCTTCTGCAGAAGAAGTTGGAGCAGTGTGAAGCTTGATTGCACTTTTTGACTTTTGAGTTCCTTGCCCATCTTTACTCCCTGTCGGCTCCTGTACATCTCCTTTACTCCCCTTCTCCAGCGTTTGATCTGCAGGGAGTTGATTAGCTCGCTTTCATCCTGACCATCTTGTGTTGGTGCACGTGCTTTATACAATTACTGTACTAAAGCTGTATACAAACTCACAGTATTTAGTCTTGAAAACTGACTCTTTCTGCTGCATCCCTTGCTCTTTGTAACACACAAACACACGCACACACGTCTTCTGACATCCATGCAGTTTCATATGTGGCCCAAAGCAAAGCATTTCACCCTAATGAGCCTCCTGCTCTGTTTCTTTTGGGGAGCCGAAAGAGAAGTAATCTTGGTGCAGCATGCAGTAGAAAGGATGTTACTTGCGTACAAGCACACATATGCACACAAAAATTCCTATGCTTATGAGGAACCTGATTGACTATATTATATCCCAACCCTTGTGGTGTTATCACAGACACACCGCTAACCTAAACTCTTAACCCTCTAAGGTCGACGCTGTCGCCCACAACAGGACTATACATACTTTGTCTTATTTAATATCTCCAGATCAATACAGTATAAAGACTTAGTTGTTTTTGTTTCAACGAGGTGCTCTGACAATTGTAGGCCATCCAGAAGCTTTTTGAATCCATCGTGGAATTAGTTTCTTTGTAACATAAATAAATAATTATGAATACAAAAATCAACATGAGTATGTCTCCTTTGCTTTGCAAACTTTGTCAGGGCTGTAGCTTGTTAGCCGACAGCTAGAGATTTCTAAAATGACACAACCTTGGATAAAATTGTATGTTGAAAAAAACCTCCCCCCTTATTGCCAAGACTTGGGAGAACAAGGTTTAATGTCTGTTTAGTCTTTTCTTTGTCTCTATGGTGATAAGAATTTATACAAGCATGCATATCCTCATAGCCCAGGCACTTATAAAAGAAATGTCTGTACGTTGGTTGTGTATAACGGTTGAGGTTATAGAAGCATTGTTACACCAGGCAAACCAAATGGTGTTTGGTGTTTTAATCCCCCTAACGTGCTACACTAGTATTAGGCAATAGTTAGTTTTAGTGTTACAATTAGGTGCCTTGAAGTCAACGATAGTTGACTTTGGGGGCTTAAAACACCATTGAGCAAACAAAATATGGGAAAAAATGGAATAAAACCTAATTCTAACTTTAACCCTTAACCCAAGACTGAACCCTAAAATAGCCCTTTGAAGTGAGGACTATCCAAAATGTTCTGTGTTGTTGTTACAAAACTGCCATCACACTTAATGTCTAAACCTCAATTTAGTTCTTAAGAATAGATGGATTATATGTCCCGGTGTTTTGTTTGTAAATGTTTGTGAATTTTATGTTTACATTTTTTTCTGAATATAAAAATAAAAATTTGATTTAAAAAAAAAAATAGATGGATTATAGATTCCCACTAGATTGCCCTACATTCTCTGCCTTCCAAAAGGCATCATATCCTTTCATATTTGAAAAGGTTGAACCAGCAAATGTTGAAATATAACTGAAACGATTATTTGTTTACCATAATAGTCATAGCCAGTTACATTTGTCAATCACCTAATCTTTTAATCAATTGGTTTAGCTCTACTTGCAACAATCCTTCTACAGCTACAGTTTCTGCTGTATTTTAACATCCTATTGTCTTGAATGTAATCTGATATCATTTGGCTTCCTTTTACCATGAGAATTATTCAAGTTCTAATCATTTGCATAGTCGTTTGCAACAGCCAATCTGTCCACACCATCAGCACGTAATGTAAAATCATTGGACTGGTATATTACCTTTTCTATTATTACTCATAATCTGTAGATAAGACTGTCGCGTAAAAACTTTTACGTTTCCTCTGAATTGAAATATCATTGTAACGTCATGTTCAGAAAGCTATGGCAGAAACAAGATTGTACCATATGCTGTCAGCATCATGGGTTATGGAAATTTGGCCAATAAAATGAGTAACAAAAATGTTATCATGCATGGTATGTCAGCATGATATTATGGCCTCTTTTATTGTTGTGGTGCTCTCACCAGAATATAAAAAGAGACCATGATATCAGCCACCAAATCAGTCATTACTGACTAGTGTGTGAATCACTTATGTCTAAGTGGGTGGGAAAAGATTTAGTCCCTGGACATATCAAGGACATTTCTCATCTTCCCAACATTGGTCTGTCATGTTCTGTTACACAATCTATTGTCTTTTTGTGTATGCTTTTTTTCTCTGAAATTATAGAATAGAATAATCTAAAGTACTTAAGCATCATGTTTGTATTGCAGACGTCTGGTATTTGTTGCAGTCAATGACCTGTATGTGTCCCCTGTCCCCCCCATGTAGATCTGGGCCAATTATGAGGAGAAACCAGTCGAGGAGGTTGTGCATGTAACGGAAGAGAAGGAACGAGTGGCCAACTACAGAGCAGTATACGTCACCGAAATCTGCGACACCCTGCACTTCTACACCCAGGACGTAGAGACAGGTACATTTGGATTTGTGGGGGGGGGGTGCGCATGAAAGCGTGAATGACTGACTCAGATGGACAAAATTCGACACAGATCACATGGGTAAATCAAATGTTGAAATTGTTTCATAAACATGTTGTATTACTCCATTCTACAATGACTAATTTGTCATCCTATGGAATCCTACACAAAATACTACCATCAACATCTCTCCACACAGAGTTGCGAGCAAGGGCTCTCTCACTTTATATTTCCTTTTAACACCACACTGACTTTATGAATGACAATTATCTCTACCACTCTGACATTCCCCTCATCCATTGCTGCAGTATCCTCCCACCAGGAGAGACAAAACAAAGGACGTCCTACTTGTTATTACTACTGAATGACAGGAATAAATCACGCCATCCCCTCTTGTCACCAGTGACATGGGGAGGTAAGGAGAGAAAAGTAAGGAGATGGGAAAACTAACAATCCCTAGTATTCCCGCATGGCTACTCCCTCTGACAATATCTCTCTCTCTCTCTCTCTCTCTCTCTCTCTCTCTCTCTCTCTCTCTCTCTCTCTCTCTCTCTCTCTCTCTCTCTCTCTCTCTCTCTCTCTCTCTCTCTCTCTCTCTCTCTCTCTCTCTCTCTCTCTCTCTTTCTGAGTGTGGTACATAATACCTCCCTCCATTCTGTTTTGTTCTGGGTAACGGGCCGTCTTTTAGCTAGAATACTTAACGAGCCATCCAGTGCAATCAAAATGAAGGTGTGTGTGTATGCGTATGCTGTACATATGCATCTGTGTTTAATTAAAAGTGCATACACACAGCAGTTTATCAGTAAGTTTTCCAAGGTAGCAACAGTAACTAAGGGCAGACGGAGCTCACTCTTTGGCTGCAATTCACTAAGCAACGCTTTTGCTATTATTGCCACCACAGTCAGTATTTTAAAGCCCCCATATTATGCTCATTTTCAGGTTCATAATTGTATTTTGAGATGGACCAGAATAGGTTTACATGGTTTAATTTTCAAAAAAACGCCATCATTCTCTGGTAATGCACATTGCTGTAGATCCTGTTTTCACCCTGTGTGTTTAGGTCTCTGTTTTAGCCACAGAGTGAGACATCTCACTACTTTACTATCTTTGTTGGGAGTCGCACATGGCAGTAGCTAGGTAAGGATCACATCAGCTAGATAACTCTTTCTCCAACTTTGTTCAATACAAGGCAGGATTAGCTGGGAGACTTCTTCTAAACAAGGGCACATGTGTGGAATACCTGCAGAACAGGGACATGTAAGTAGTTATTTTGTAGGTTATGGTTAACTAGTGTGTGTTGTAGCAGTGTTTTGTCATTGAGAATGCTAGCGCTAGCATGCTACGGTTAGCCACTTCGTGTCGGCTAGTTACGTGCAGATTTTGAACAGCTCACCCGGAGACTGAAAGCAGAGGACATTCAGAAACCTGTATCTGACTGAATCATCATTATGATCTTTGAAAGTGTATTAGGATTTAAAGGCTGTCCTTGACACCTTTTGGTTTTGTGACTTAATCATTGTCACAATTACATCAAAACCTGATTCACAAACTAGCTGGAACAGATCTAAAGCCTTCATGCCAATGTCCTATCCCTTCATCGTCTGCCAGTTTGTGTGTAGGAGCAGTACAAGATGTGGAGGTCTTCCTCTCAAAGCTGCCCCCTACATCAGACTTCACTGGTAGTCGACTATCAGAAGCCATGGCATTGACTTCGTAGTTTGCCTAACTGTCATAATTAATTAATTTGCCTCCATTTACTGCCAATCTCAGCCTAATCATCACTCACACCATTTGGCTTTTGAATGCCCCGCCTACCTTTTCTTTATCCAGTTAAGTGTGCACAAGCATGTTTTTAATCTAACGTGGCATGAGTTGCAGATTTAAATTTAAAGCCTTTATACCTCCTCTGGCTACCTCAGCTGCTCTCCCCTGCAAGTCAGGAGAGATGTTGAGATTATATGCAAGGTTTTATCACTAAATAAAATCACGTGCCACCAGGACGAGACTGAAATGTACAGAACATGGCAACCTAAAGCCTTAAGCATCACTTGTTGGAAGTAAAAAAAAAAGAAGTGTTTTTTTCCTAATATCTAAGGGATTTGGAGATTTGGAGGGCTATTAGGAGACATGCAGTGACTAAAGTACACCTGAAAGAGCTTTTTATTGATTCTTAAGCATATTTCTCATATATTCTTTATATCTATGAGGAACCTAGGGAAACCACAAGATGCAAATTATTTACAACTTTTTCTCAGATGTTACATAAATGTTGCATTTAAAGAAATTCTACACAAACCATTTTTTATTTTGCTGTTCTCAGTGAATTTTGACAGGATAGCTGTGATATATTTAATATTTTCTCATATAAAGGCATGATTTTAGATGATCCAGCAATGCTGGGGCCTTTTTATTTATTTTTCCCTTTAATTAGCCCGTGTTCTTCCACCAAGAGGCTTTAGTTAAAAAAAAAATCAAAAGTGTTATTCTCAGCAGGAGGCCCAACCTGACCAGTCCTCACCCCAGTTTCCTTCTCCTCATCTCCCTCTATATCACGTTGTTTGCCCCTCCCCGCCTTCCTCATCTCTTTTTCTCCCTTGCTCTTTCATTTTTGCTGACGCTTCCTCAAAGCTACATTAAGTCATACCAACCCCTTGAAGAGCACATCAAAGTGTTGGGGCTTGTAAAATCATACAAGCTGAGTGCTTAGAAATATCATTACATGTTCCACCACCCCCCTCTCGCTTTCCTTTTCCTCAATTTCTGAAGTGAAGGAATTTATATACTGTGATGAGCTTAGAAGCAAAGTCGGAATTTCAAAAAATATGCTTTTGATTGCCACTGATGGCAACATACCGCTTCACATGAATTATAGAGCGGTTATAGTGTGTGCCATATTTCATGTTCCCAACCATGTGGAATTATTTTTTTTATTATATGATTGTTCTCATCCCATGTGTGCTGCACTTTGGCCAGACCAGTTAACCTCTTACAAATCATGTCTCTAAAGTAATTGATTCAGAACAAAAACAAATGCTCACACTTTACTAATGTTGCACACAGCATGAGATGGATGCAATGCTGTAAACAGCATTGTTGTTTAACATAATACAATGGGCAATGTATGACCTCTGCCATATATTTAAACTGTGTAGTATTTATGTAGCTAGAGGGGTATGAACACTTGCCCTCCTTCTGTATATACTAGCATTCAAATATAACCAACAAGTTACCACAGAATTAAATCAACACCTTCATGAAAAATTGGCCTTCGTAGACCCAAATTATGGTACGAGTTGGACTGTTTGCTACCACAATACCTAGGCATTATCTCCTGTCCTGTTACGAATTCACCGCCTATTCAGTCAGTGTTTTTGGCAACCACTATCAGCACTTTATTTACCAGTTGGAGCAAACACTTTAATTGAGTACTCCTTGACTATCCTTAAGGTGTAGCACACTTCTGACATGGAGTGCAAGCCTAACTGGCTGTCCCCCTAATGTTTACTTTGGAAGCCAGGACCAAGCCTCATTGAAAGTACCTTGAACAAGAGACTAAAACCATGTCACCATTGATGACAGTTGCGAGCCCAATAACCTCAGCTTTTATTGTGGGTGTAAAGCTATTCATGAGAAATAGCTGCATTTATAAAAACAAAAATGATTCAAAATACTGCTGCAACTGGCAGAGAAAGTATATTTTTCTGTCTGCAGTTAAGGTCCCATTTGCTTCAACTGTTCAATGAGATAAAAATGTATTGATTCGACATATGAAAATGAAAGAGTCACAGAAGAGAACAAAAAGCAGTGAGATATTCCAAGTAGCAGAATAATACTAACAATTAGGAGCAAGTTAAAACTTTTATAATATGAAAAGATAAATAAGTATGATACCCCAGTAAGAACAGGGTATGGTAGATTGGGTCAGCAGATAATAGCAGTCCAGTAGGACAAGATACCACATGTTGCAAAAGCATACAGTAAGTGGACAGTACATCTGCTACAGAGCAATAAAGAAGACAAAGGCAAAACAAATAACATTATAAAAACACTATGGTTACAGCCATTAATATGTAAATGCTGTATCCAAACTATAAAGCTTGTGGGAGTGTGGCTATCTTCTAAGCCAGGATGTGTTTATTTATTTATTTATTGTGGTCTGTTAAGGGCAGTGGTGATTGAAGTCTCCACAGCTGCTGCACTTAAATGAACATACATTGGCCTGTGAAATAATCTTTATCCTGTTAAAGTGATTCTCATATTTTGTGGAGAAAGTGCAGTTTATAATATCTTTTATTCTCCGGGGGTCCTAAGCGCTCCGTACTTTACCCCTTTTCCCATTTTAATTATTCACGTTTAATTACTCTTAAGTGCTGTTTTTGTATATATGGGTATCTTTACACAAGCTCAATAAGTAATTCATTACACGTTAGGAATGTTTTTTTCTCCAAGTCACTGAGAAGCTTGATGGATTGCGCTTTTTAATCCTTGATTTAGTTTAAGGGTCTTTATCTGTTGCAGTATGCGTTTATCTCTCATTGTCTCACTTTCCTCCCCACAAACATCGCATCTTCCTCGTACTGTTTGCTCTCTTTTCTTTCCCCCTTTTCTGTGTGTGTGTGTGTGTGTGTGTGTGTGTGTGTGCGCGTGCGTGTGCGTGCTCTCCGGAGGCTATATGTAATTACTGTCAGAGGGGGACCTGCATAGGTCTGTGTGACCTTGCACACTAAAAGACAGAGGCCACTCCAGGCGCAGTGGGGAGTAAGTAACTCTATGCTGTTCATGGTTGTTGCATTTCCACAATGCTGTGAAGTCCACATAATTACAAAAAATATATTAAAAAAAACTTGCTACATAAAACCCTGAAGTCATATGGGTGCCGTAATGACTGCAATCTGAGCATGGGATGCTCTGCAACTTAAATCAAAGACATAAAGTACAGGAGTATTAGTGCCCAATTTCATGCTGCGTACAAATAAGGAAGGAAGGTTTTGAATAGATCTAGAGGGATACATTGGATGCTTAGTGCAGATATGTAATCCCCAGCATGATGTTTGTTCCATTTTTATAACCCTGCTTGTTATCACCTGTACTTTTTGTTTTGTTATTTTAAACACTATTCTGTTATTGTTCTTTTATGTAATGTGGCTGAACATGTAGTACATGACATGGATTTCTTTTCACTAAAACATTCTCTGTTGGTGTTTGAACATTTATAAAAATACCTTTTTTCATACTTCCGTCAAACGGTATGTAACACTTTTTAGTATTACTTTAAATCCACATAGTATTCTTTATAGTTTTGTACTGTTACACACCAGATTCCTGTATATGAGTTAGATATAACACACAGACATGTTAGATCCAGCCTGCATGCTGTATCACTGGACAACATTCCTACAGGGTTTTCTTTGCCCAGCTAGTAGCCTCCTACCAATTTAGACTTCACTTACTGTAGTGTAAGTGTAGGGGCTGGATTGCGTGGCCCAGGCCCCAACCGACAAATACATTTTCTGCCCATCTCAAGCCACAGCTGCAGCGCACTTGGCGGTACATCCTGTCTGGTGCTTGTTTCCTGGCACCCGTACAGACTCATAACGAGTAGAGTCATTCCCCCCCAACCAGGTGCCACTCCGTCCACATTATTCACACTTCTACCTTTTACACACAGCAGCTGTTCATCACCTAATGATGCTGGACCAGCTACTGATGGAGCAAGGCAGGCAGGCTGTTCTCTCTCTGGCTACACTTCAAACTAGGGCCTTTTCTGTCTTTTTAAATTGAATTCCATTTCTTTGAAATGTAATATTTCAATCTTCATTTTCTTTACTGCCAATTGAGAATTGTTATTGGCTCAGGCTTGTTAACTTGTTCTCTTTGTGTTGGTCCCCTCTTTAATATACTGTATGCTTTCCCATATGACATCTTTGGCCAACATGGACTCCCTACAATGATTCACGCTGTACCTCAGCATCAGCAACTTTCTTGTCAAGTCCAACTCTATATTATGTAGAGGAAAGTTGCCACAGTAACACTGGTACTCACAGTGTTGATTTCAATAAGAGGACATGAGAATTACTGTAGCATTATATTTCATATTGATCAGGCTGAGTGGCTCGCTAATGGGATGTCATGTCAGGGCAGCCAAGTGATGATTACTTTATACAACAGAGCTTAATAAAAAAAACAAGGGTGCACATTTAGAAATGGTAATCTCATCACTGCCTGCAGTGTTTGCTTAATTTTTCTCATTCTGGATGAAATATCTTCCTGTGGCAAGTCAGTCATGGGTTGAGATAATTAACTCCTACACCAGAGCGTTATGAAACAACTTTTTTTTCAAAAGCATTTGAGGCAGTATTTTTCTTTATCATGCGGGTTCTTTGTTGAACAGTCTAATTAAAACATAGTAAAGGAACTAATTGTGAAATGAAAAAATTAACTTAGATTTCAGGCTACAGACAAAAGAAATGCAACAAAGTGCTAAATGTGACAATTGTATTACCAATTATGTTACATAGTTTAATGGTCCTATCAAATTAGGGGAGAATGGCTGTATTTGCTATAATGGCCCTCAATGTACATGTAGTCATCATAAAACTAAAGCGGCTTGTCTGTAACACCATATAATTTTTTTAATTTTAAAGAGCCTGAACAAAATATGTTTGCTGTCTAAATGATTAGAGCACACTGTGCACTCAAAAGTACTTTTACACAGTTTGTGGCCCATGTATGTGTCCATCTGTCTTTTATGTTTTGTGATTCATTTTATTGAAGGGTATACATACAAGCCCTTGTTGTGGTGCCATTCATATACCTACAGGGAATAAAGTAACACAGCAGGGGAATGGAAGTTGCAGTAGATGCAGCAGCCAATGCTGCTGTTTTTCACTTTCCCTGCCATTGCAGCAAATGCAATATTTAGAGTTCAGACCCTGCCCAAATTATCCTCCACCTCCCAAGGCATTCATTGTTAAATCAAATATAAAATCTCAGCTAACCTGTCTGTTTGAGGCGGGGCACTTTTGATTTTCTTCGTCTTCACTATCCAAGCGAGCATGATTTGCACTAATGTCAACTTCTAGGTCTATTACCTAAAGCTAAATGACACTTTTGGAGTGGTGAGCCACTTACAGGTCCAAATGAAGTTCTCTTCAAAATTGGCTAGGCTCGCACTCCCTGGTCCTCTTTCCCAAATGTTGCACAGAGCCATCCTATGAATATATTTGGACTCCTCACAATCAAAACAGGGCTGCCGTAACGGGGCTCGACAGGTGGCAGAGAGAGACTGATGCAAAATGAGAGCCACAGATGCCGTCTCTGTTTAGATTTTCAGTGATGGTTTTTCCAATCACAGAAACAGTAATTTGCTGTAAAAGGCTCCAGACTGCCGGTAAGGGTAGAAAGGAATAGGGTAATTGGTGGTGGTAGGGGGGGATGGGGATATCGCATGAGATATAATCCATATCACTCTCCAGTGGGAGTGGAGCAGCATTAGTCAAGCAGGGGGATCATTTGTTTTGTTTTTTTCTATAGTGGCCTCCCTCAACGCTCAGCAGATGCTGACACCACTTTAAACATCACTCACTACAAATATCCTCGGGTGAGCGCCGGCTCGTTGTTGACCATCCACAGAGGGCATTGAACTCATAACAGCTGTGTGTTTGCTTGCACATGCAAATGCAGGCCTCCTGAGTCAGTACATACTGTACAGAACCTGTGTTTTGTCAGTGCGGCCTTTTACCTTTTTGAAGTGTTTCTTGCATGTACTGAAACACCGCCATTCTCCTACCCCAGAGGATAAAGCCCATCCAAACCTCATGCATATTTAACACTTCAACAAACTAGCAGGTGAGCTAAAGCACAAAGCTATAATCAGCAGCTGTGATGGTAGATGATGCACCATCCATGTGCCCACACAGACTTTGACGAGTCAGCCAGTGCACAACAAAAGCTTTGCAGTCTTTCTAAGATGACCAGTATAGTTAATACAAAAACATAATTCTGTATGAGCTTTAGTTTGACTGTGTCTCATTCCTCTAAATGTATCCCGTTTCCCAAATTATAGCCTATTATAGCCAGGGTTTATGCTTTGGCTCCTACCCAGTCATTTTTTTCTCCAGCAGGTGTCCTTTTCATAGATGCACTCCACTTTGACTCTTAATTCCTTCAGCCAGGAAATGAGAATGCTTTCATAAGCAACCATTGCTCTCTTGGCCTCTGCCTCTGTCATATTGTGATTATTTACCCTTTTGTGGTTTAATGGCTTTGATAAACAGCTTAATAGAATTCAGTCTTGCCTTGGGATGTGTATCGAAAGGGCACATGATTTTCTGTTTACACCGTGTGCCACAATATGATCAAATGTGATCATAACCCACCTGTAAAACTGTTGTCTCTCTCACCCTCTCGCTCTTTCTCTCTCTCTCCCTCCTTTCTACATTGTTTTCTTGTATAATACATTTTTTTTAAGCCTAATCACTCTCTCACTCTGCACTGGGCATTCACAATGTAATTATATATGATTTACAAACAGCTGCAGCCATAATGGTGTATAAACAAATTACAGATCGAGGGAGAAAAAAAACAACAGAGGAATACAGTGATGAAGACAGAGAGAAGTTGGCCAGCATCAGGCACAGTCAGTTGTTTGGCTGTTTTGTGGATCATCGCTTTGGCTCTCCCTTCAACACAAAATGAGCACTCACGCTCGACATGGTTTCCCCTTCTGCACGCAGATTTTTACTTGTCTTTATGCCAACATTAAATAGGAATCTGGCTCTGTAATGCAGTCTTCTCCTAGCTTCACTTTCTTCCTAATGCAAGTGCTCACATTCATTCAGAATTTTCACTGGGATGCCTCACTTGCTCAATTGACCCCCAAGGGCCTAGATTTTCTCTCTGTGCTCGCCTGCAGCATGTAAAGCTCATTTCAGTCTCCTTCCATGATTACAGTCGGAGTAGTGTCTTTTATTATGCTCATCTATGTGTGATTCCACATGCCTGTGCTTTCTGTATTTCTTTGTGTTGTGATACATTTACACAAATTATTTTCAGACTAACACTTACCTGGACTTAAACCTGAACACACAAATGATGTGTTTCTGAGACATTCATAACCCCAACGCCAGTACACTTTTGTCCAAGAAGCCTGTACAGCAATTTGGATCTCCAAATTCAAACCAAGAATAATGATAAACTTGCAAATGTGAAAAAAAGGTTTGTGAATTAATAGCTGTCAGTTTACTCTGAAGATATTGCCTGAGACGAGGAATGGCTAAAGATGTCACTGTGTTGCAAGAAAGGTATCCAGTAAATAAAGATGTATTCTATTTAACTCCTCATATTAGTGATCCTCGAGAGTCCCACTCATTGATTTGTCAACAGTATGAGCATCAGGAGTTGAAAAGTTGAATTGTCACTTTGAATTGCACAGAAGGACAGGAGACATGTTGAGACAAGTTTGTTTTGTTTTTTTCATAGATTTATTGTATTTATTGCAAGGGAGGGGGATAAAGGAAACCCTCTGAATTAGACCAAACAAAACAAGCTCGGAACATTTGTAACACATGCTCCACTAAATATCGTTGCACCACTGAAAATGAAGGCATCAGACTTTATAACTCCATCAGTGTCTAATACCAAATTCTGGACTCACAGACTTTGGTGCGCGTTCTCGCCAAATTCATAAAGGCTTAGGGTTGTCCCATTGTTGAATTTCAAAGGGTGTGAGGGTTTGAGTACTTACCGAGCCCTTTCCGTAAGTCGGCATCAATTCAGAATTCACCAAAGGGAATTACCCACAGTTCATAGCGTTGACGTTTACCGTGTAGACAATAGGGAAAGCCAGCCATCGCCTGTGCCTTGGCTGTGTGGAAAGCAACAACCTTAAAATGAAAATACCCAAACCAGCAAGCGTCAGCAACATCTTTGTTATTAAACGTCACCAAAGTAACATGCTCTTGTGAAGTGCTGTCCCAATCCCATTTTTACCTAATTGAGCCCAAGTGGCCTCACACACTCATTCACTTGAGATCAATTAAGTCTGTGAGTCTTTAGTCCTTAGTCCTCAGGGCTCACTTTGGGATTGGGCCATACAGTAGATATGTACTTGGGTTAAATGTGTGCTAACTAGTGTGGATGTCTGTATATGTCAGGATCTTCTTGCAAGAAGATATGCAACACATTTTGGGTGCTTGTACAGTACTTGTTAGTAAAATCAAGAAGCCTTATTTATAGACTAAAGGTAGAATCACTTCCTTCAGAGATTCTTCAACTGGTTCAGAGCATGACATCTGAGCATCAGAAAATAGCAACTGCTGCAGCACTTTGCCATGGTGCAAATAGGGTACAGAAGCCTGATTAGGAGCAGCAACATGACTGCATTGTAAGTTGTATTCAAAGCTTCTAGCATGTTGGGGTAGTAAAGTATTTCAGCAGCCTATCTCATTTGACAGCAAGGAATTGGCTATCATACTTTGGCCGTCATATCAAATCATCATCAATAATTTTTCCCCATTTAATGCATCAAATATTATAGCTAAACCTATATACAGTAGCTAACGTCTGCTGTACCCTTTATAGGAATAAAGCATTTTTAATTAGGTTGGACTAAAAGGATCTATCCATTAAGGCTTAGTGTGTGAATATATATATAGCAGGTAGAACCCTCTTAAAGTGCATGTGTTATTCATACAGTTCTCTCCGGACCGGGAGTGGAACGTGTCCCAGCAACGGCAATAAACATATAAGTTGTGTGTAAATATACACACATTAATGCACACTAGATGAGAAGGAAGGAAGGCACACACTAACTTTTTTTAATTAGATTAATAAATCAAGGAGGTGGCTGGCTGTGACGGCTGGAGCCCAGTGCTATTCCAGTAAGTCTGCAACAAGCCGCTGTGGCAAAGCTAGAGCATAATGATGTAGCCTCACCATCTCTGTGTGCGTATGAGGCAAGGGGTTCGCGAAGCAATTCCTCTGACATGTTTTCTAAAAACTGCTTTCTATACAAAACGCTGTGTGTGTGTGTGTATTTTCGTATGTATCTGCGTATTTATGCTCCTATTCCCCTTACTGCATTCATCAGCATTTGGTGTAGCAGTGGGTGGCCAATGAGGTGTTTGGACACCCCCCACACCCTCCTGCCCTGACCCCCTCCACAATCAAACTGAGCTCCCAGCTTTTCCTTCACACTCTAAATCCCTCGCTGGTGTTCTTCCATTAAGTTTGACATGCTAATAAAGGTTTCATGTCCACTGTTGGTTGGCAGCTGCTTTGCTGTCTCAATTGACATAAACAGCATTATTTATAGCAGGAAAAATATTAGGTGTTAATGACAAGCAGTGGTAAATGAACACAGAATGTGTATTTAGAGGTGTAGTGCAGCACTGCCTGCCTCCAAGCTGTTTGTTTGATAGTACAGTACTATGCATAGGAAGCAGAACATATTCATTTTACAATTTTAAAATTTAACTTTAATTTAATGTAGACACACAGACATGCATTTATGTGCACAAGAAATCAGGTTAGTTGGAGCAATCATGTTGAGATAGTAAATCTTAAAATGTGTTTACCTGAGCTGCAATAACTTGGTTACTGTAAAACCCAAGTTTACATACAGATGGTCGGTAATTACGTTTCTCATCTGACTTCTTTTTATCCAAGGCTGGCATATTCCAATTGTATTAGTGAAACATGAAGCAGCAGCTTGAAGAGATTTTTTTTTTCTCCTACTCAGAGCATTTGGACTGATGGCACAGTGATAGGACAGACTCGGCAGTGTGAAAGCACACAGTGTTTCCCTACTATTTGCTTGATTTTGCAAATATTCTATTCTTCATTTGTGGAAACTAGTTTTTAGGCTTTTTAGACTCATCTTAGTAGTTTATTTATGTGTAGGATGTTTGTGTAGCTGATATTTTACAAAAAAAACAGTATGGTAATACATTATTAATCTACCGTCTTAATGTCTATATTTTAGATATATTTATTCACATCCAGATATAAATAAATTATTAAATATATATTGTTGTGTCCCATTTCCGGGCCCATTCCTCTGGGAAAATGTCTTCTTTGTCTTTTTACATCACAAATATATCCCATTCTATATCCGTCCTTTGTTAACGTCTGGTAGGTTCCATTTATACCATTTTTCAGTTATTGCCTTTTTGAAGACAAACTTCGATTCAATTCTTTTGAATATAAGGACTCACTGCTAAGACTAAACAGCTTTTGTTCACTCCTCATTGCAGCAACAGTAATTATTTTTCCCAATATCTAGTCTTTGTCATCCAGAAGATGCAGAACATATTTGCAACATGTGGAAATCCTGTAAGAAACCATGTTGTATATACAGTATATTGCCAAGAAATGGTTTCTCCAGAAGAAATCTAGCTGTGTTAACTGGGATTCTCAAAATCCCTTTGCCTGATTTAGAAAAACCTGAAGTCTTGTGTACCTTAAAGTTTAGGTTTTTGTTACTGCAGAAAAGATGGCATATCAGTGAAAATGGCCTCTAAAAATACATCAGATTTCATGTGGGCCACTGTCCTAAACTAGCTGCTGTAATTGCTTCTACATGCTTCATGACCCCCCACACACACACACACACACACACACACACACACACACACACACACATATACTCTAATAGACATGTGTGCGTAAACATACTGTGCCATACACAAACAAATATACTAAACATATTACACAAACACCAGGAAGTGAATCTCTTGGAGATGCTAGTTCTTAATGGCGCCATAATCAACTGATGGCTGCAAATCAGGCTGCCACTTACCGCAGTCAGTGAATCCATAGAGCACTGACTCACTATCTGATTCATCCAACTCCCACCATATCAACAGCCATATTCTTGCCTTGGATCCTCTATATATAATAGGTATGCCATGCATGATATAATGCCTTGATAGGCCATAAAGGCCCAATTTAAAAAGCTGGCCCACTTTACTCAACGCTATATGTCTCCAGTGTCAGGGTCTCCAGTGCAGCTAACACTGGTTTGCAGTGTTAGCTGCACTGTGCTAATGGCTAACAGCTGTTTTTCCTCAGTCTATGAAGGGCAATTGGGATTATCTTTGGTTTTGAGCTGATAGGTTGTAGCAAACCATTAGGGATAAAGTATTTAAGAGAAACCATCCTTAAATAACATTGTCTTTTTTGCTTATCCCAAGATAACATTTTTTATATATTTTCTTTTTGAGTATGTATGAGGCACTGTGTGCTCTACCAAGATGAATTTGTATTATTTGTTTGTATATATTAATCAAGGTTTGATATACCTTCCCTAAGGCAGTGATGCAGTTTAACAGGAACCCAGGTGTTTTATAACAAACCATGCTGCAGCATGCAATTAGGTAATTGCCTTTTGTTACTTTTTCGTAACAAAAGGCAGAAACATGATTATAAGAAGTGCTCTCATTCAGTTACAAACAGCATGAACAACCCACAGAAAAAATCCTCGCTGAGTTTGTACATATACAGTAAGAACACAGTCATACTTTGCAAGGTTACATCAGAATTTATTTAATTTAGACTGATGTATATATTTAGGAGCTCTGCAGGGGTATGCTTATTTCCTGCTGTTACCTCAGGTCCGCTCTCTTTCAATCCCCCCCAATCAAGCTGACCCCCAAACCAAAGCAACATGCTTGCACCTCTGTAGCTGAAAGAATCAAATGTAATTTTACACCCATTTTACACAATCACCTAAAATATTCAACTTATTATATATGGGAAGTGGAAACTCATATTTGAAATGTGGTAAAATGGTAATAGAGACAAAACAGTAAATACATCAATGTCAAAGTAAAACAAAAACAGCCCAAAGTGATGAAATGAAATGCAACATAAAGAAATAAACAAAAACTCATCGCACTGTAACTGTAAATTGAAGTTTTTTTCTCCATCTCCCTCATGTCTTTGTCAGGGGCCCAGTTGGAGAGTCTGATGGAGACCATGAGAGCAGAGATCGCCGCCCAGCCGCCAGTGGAAGGATCCTACGCTCCACGCCGAGGGGACATCTGCATTGCCAAGTTTGCTGATGGCGAATGGTAACCAAACATTTGATACGTGTGATCATATTTAAGTGTCTTACACTGATCAGAACCCATCAGCAAAATGCTCAGGCTCTACTGAATCCTGAACCCCTTTGCCTGGTATTGGTTACTGTAGGTAGCTTCTCTTGTGACAACTAGCAGAAGTTACTTTGCAAGCAGGCAATTTAAGATTACCTGAAACAAAATCTAGGATGATTTACAGTTGTAATAAGCTACATTTACATTAAACATACATTATGTGTTTTTTTTCCTCTTAAAGAATACCAGACGCTTCATTTTTACCTTCTTACCTTCTTTTACCGTCTTTTTTCAAGCCTGTGATGCGTTTACTGCAGACACCCACAGGGTGTAATTAGCTCACTGCCTCTGCTTTGGCCTTTCAGAATCAGCAGTTGCTTGACAGTAACACACACACACACACACACACCTACACACCTCTTTATCTAGTCTCCTCACCGGATGTTGGAAGTTTACAGATGGTCATGGGGACAGATAAAAGTCACAGTGATCAGGGGAGGGAGAGAGTGTCTATGTCAAGAAGGTGACGACGAGAAGAAGAAAAAAACCACAAAACTGATTAAAAAACCAAATGTTCCCTCGACACAGGTGCTCTTCCTTCCTTTCTCCATCCTTCCCTCCATCTTCCTCTTCTGGTATTTAAGGAGAAAAGCAAGTTATTCCTCTCCCCCCACCACCAATGCAGATCAATGAGCATTTCTAACAGACCATCTGTTGTAAGCCTTCACTTTCTTCAGCCTTTTTTGTATAAAAAAGTCTTCTTGTTACTTTTAACAACAAAACAGTAATCTGCTCCAAGTGGCAAACTTGTAAGATGTCTGTCTTCTTTTTCTTTTTTTTTACCATGTCATATGTTATTCTGCAAGATAATTATGTTTGTGTTCGCATTGTTCTGTGTCCATATCTTTTCCTGTGATGCATGTGGAATGTCTGCTTGTTTCATTAGGGGGCTAATTAGAAACTCATCGCCTTTCAAGTTCTCTCAGAACACCACAGAGTCATCTTTAACGCACGCTTTGCCTCTCACGCTTCCTCTTTTGCTATCTGTGCTTATTGTTCGTTTTAACTTTGTTCTATTATCTCTTTCTTTGGCCACGTGGCCGAAATCATTTGGCTTTACCCTGCTGCGGTCCTTGGTGCTCAGCCATTTTGTGTGCCCCACTCTTGTCCAATGACCAGATGAAGAGACACTTCCTGTACTGAGTCTAAGGAAAAAACATGCTCCTCTGTAGCTTTTATATGCATTCAGGATTTGGCTCTCACTCAGAGACCTTTTCCCTTTTTAATTTGTCACTAATCTGTATGTCCTTGTAACATCAAGTTTATTTTCATTCAATTCAGCTTGCCAAATGCGTTTGAAAAATCAAACCTCACAAAGTTTTTTGTGATTAGCACTAATGCACTAAAGTTATTTGCTACAAGTCAAAAATAGGTCTACATTTCTGTCCTTTATTGCAAAGAGGCCTCTTTGCAATTTTCACAGCCCTTCTATGTCCTGATAGATCCCCTCTGTCCCCTCTCACTCCCCCGGTCTGCTCATCCTCTCCTGCTCCTCTCCCCCGATCACAACAGACAGATCCTCCAACACTTTTTCCCCAGGGAAATAAGCACAGCATCATTTACTCATCTCCTTTTCCTCTTGTGCCCTCTGTCTTCATCTTTCTTCTGTTATCTCTCTCTGTGTGTGTGTGTGTGTGTGTGTGTCGCTCTCTCTCTCTCTCATCTCTTTCTCTCTCTCTCTCTCTCCTTCACTCTGTCTCTCTCTCTCTCAATTATTCTTTTGCTGCTTCAGGTACAGAGCCAAAGTGGAGAAAGTTGAATCACCGGCAAAAGTTCACGTCTTCTACATCGACTATGGCAATGTAAGTAACTGTGACCATGAATTTGACTGTGTTATAAAAGTTTTGAATGTTGCATAGTCATCATTTAAACATAGTCCTTATTTGGAGCTCCTTACTTGTAATGGCCAAACCCACAGCCAGAGGGAATCTAGCGTCTGAAGATTTCTTTCTATTTAGATACCAGTTGTCTTGCTTTTTTAAAGCAACCAAACAGCCTTTATTTATCCTTTCAGCTGGAGTTTGTAGGACAAATATGATGCAGCCTTGTTTTTTTCCCTTTGTTGTTCTGAAGAAACGAGCACTACTGAGTGTAGGATTTATATTCCTTGTAATAACATGACAAAAGCAGAACTCCCCAACTCTCTGGATCTTTTTTTTTTATTCTGTGATGACGAAGGCACTACATCCTTGTGAGTGCGTAATTGTATGCGTTTCTACCCAAGTGCGTACACATGCTTGCATCATCAAGTGGCTCATGCAGCCAAATCCAGGCCTGCGGGAGATTTCCCATGATGCAGTAGAGCGGCACAGTGTGTGACTGACCTCAGAGTGGGGGACAGCTCGAGGTTTGGCTGGCAGACGCGATGCTTCCTGGCATGTTGCTGAAAGTGTGATTCTCCGAGGCCGACCTGGCGCACAAAAAAAATGGAGCTGATATCTACCTTATTCTCTGCAGTTTTGTGTCATTGACGGTTGAGTCACTCTGGCCTTAATTTCATGTCTCTGTGTCATGAGCTATTAGTTGGTAATATTGCTACTCGTCTCATGTATAGGTCAGTCCCCGAATTATGTGATCATTAACAAACACAGCAGAGCCCTTTTGTCTTTCATTTTTAAGGTCCACGTTTACACTCCTGTCAAATTCTAACATGGGATTGATACATTTAACATCCTAATCCATAATAAACGTTCAAGGTATTCTCTGTCTAGACTGTGCAGTCCAGTGAACACATTAACCTAAGATATGGGCGTCATTAAATTAACTCCCCACTTCTAACTGCTGTATTTGTCTGACTTTTCACCAGCATGTTCTCCCTTTAGGTAGCCTGTGGTCATCAGTGATTGGTCATTGTTTACATTGGCTTATATCTGTCATGATGCACCAACGTTAACGCTTCTCCATGCTTCATTTCAAATAAATGTAGTACTTTTTATATATACAATAGCAATATGCAAACTCGAGTACTGATCTTGCAACCACCAAAATACTTTTTCAGCTTGTACAGTACATGCAGGTTCGGATCATTAATTCGTCAAATGTGATGCATATACAGCAGTCATTGCTAAGTTAAACCTGATTTAATGTCTCTCTTAAGCACTTTTTAGAAAATCTTACGGTTTTGTTTGTTTTCCTAAAATGGATATAAAGCATCATTGTAGCCAAATGCACACTGACAAGTATTATTGTCTTTTTTATGTCGTTACTGGCTATGTGTTTTCTGATCTGACAAGTCTGACTACCGACTTGACGTTTGTTGTTGTCTTTACTCTTAGCTTGTGGCTAAGCTATAGAGCAGATGGAGCTTATTGAAAGGGGCCCCAGTAACTGCTGTAGAAACAGCTGTGAAAGGATTGGTAAGGTGACATATAAAAGCAAGCAGCCCTTAAGCTACAGAATGGCATCTGGCCTATCACAGCTGTAAACTATCATTGTTAAAGTGACATACCGATTTCTGTTTTGATTCACAATCAAGGAAAAATAGCAATACATTACAAAGCAATGGATCAATTTACAGCCTAAGTACATGCAGCGTTTTGTTTGAGAACGTCCTTCACTTGCAGAGGAATTTGATTTGAGGGATGCACTGTGATGTTAACAAAAAACAAATTCAGTAAGTGGACTTCTATAACAAGGTTTTTGTTTCATGTATCTGTATTATAACTGAACAAGCCAGACATGTCTCCCTAAATCTCTGTTGGCTTCCTTTACTGTAGTTGTAGCAGGAGATGGATGTCTCTGTCATGTTTACTTAGACATCATCACAAAAAAAAAAACACTCCAATTGTTGTCAAGCTTTGCTTTACAGTCTCAAAACCTCAACCAAATAATTTTCCAAGAGTAAATATAATTGACCCTAAATTCCAGACTAACTCTACAGCATTTTGACTTGATAATTCAGAAAACTAATGCCTTTGTGTGTCTACATATGATTGCATAGATTAACACCATGAAAGAAATGTTCTATGTTAAGTCTGATTTCTGTCCTCCTTTCATCCTCCCTCAGAGAGAAGTTGTGTCCTCCACCCGTCTGGCTGCCATGCCCCCTGCCTTTGGCACCAGGATCCTGCCAGCACAGGCCACCGAGCATGCCTTCGCCTTCATCCAGGTCCCACAGGACGTAAGTGCACAGATGAGCATGCATGCAGAGTTGAGATATGGGTTGCAGCTGAGAGCTTCAAAATTAACTTTGCGATATCAACTTCCTCAGTCTCATTTTCTGCCAGCTTTTGAAGGTTGACTTTTCTGGCGAGACATAGTATCTGTTTGAGTTTAACTTATCACACAAGGTGATAAGTCTGTAACTGACAGACAGGCTTGAGTTTTCATTCCAAGAAAGTTTTTTTGAAAATTATGCTCATATATAATTCATGTAGTACAAGCAGATAGAACAATGACAAAACACCAAGCCATTGACTTACTTTGTTGCAAAGAAATTATAGAATTGACATAATAGCAGACAGACATTCATTTTTTATGAATAATTTAATAACGCATACTATATTTCTTCAACAACCCAGACTTCCACGCATTCAATAGATAAATGCAAACCATCCAGGTACTTAATGCGTATATGTCGGTGTGTATACATGCCCATCTGATAGCCTAGCAGCAGTGACTCAGTTGTTTTCTGCAGTCCTAATCTTCTTGTTTACAACCAAGTGTGTTTACTTAACTTCCAGTGACAACGCGTGTGCGTGTCAGGGGGGTCAACTCATTGGTAGCCTCCTGAGCCGACAGCATCCTGAATATTTTGTGCAGTTACAAACATGTTTTCTTTTGGTATGTGCTTATCTGATTGGCACAGTACTTACCCCTGTCTTTAAGTGTGTGCGTGTGACTTTAAAGGACATTTGTTCCACTTAGCCTAGATAAGGTGCAGAACATTGGCCTTTTTATGTCATATGTTCCTATAAATAACAGGTACTTTTCACAATCAACATGTTTGCTATTTTAATTATTTATTTTTAAGTATCTAAAGTTAATACAATCTAATATAACAGTCCTGTGACAAGTTATGTTTAAACAGTTCAGTTTATTGTTAGTTTAGAGGCAGTAGCTTATTAATTCATTAATTTTTACTGCAGTGTGGGAGGTTAAGGACATCTTATTTTACATTTTACTATTCCTCCTATTTTTAAAGATGTTTTTAATCAAAATATGGATCTATGGGCCGCTTGTTGGAAGTGTGTATCAAAGGTTCACGCAGTCACACACTGCCTGCCTGCATGCATGCTGTCACCTGTCTCATGAGTCATAAGTCTCCTGAAGTCATGAGTCTGCTGAAGGATGAAGTGGCACATCTGTTGGGCCAGCCAAGGGGACAAAGGCAACACATGCACACGCACACACACACGCAGCTTCACCACATGTTTGTAACTGACATGCACTTTAGACCTTTCTCACTCTTTCTCTGTCACTCTGCATCCGTCTAACCTTCCCTTCTTTGTATCTTCTCTTGGTTTCCCTTTCATGTGTTTGCCGTCTGCTTTATGTGAAGCTTTTTACTGTGCCACTCACGCTGACAGCACGGTGCCCCACTTGTTCTGCACCTCTGCTGCTGCACACAGGAAAGGTTGTTGCCTTTGTCTCACAACCTGCTACCTGATGCTCTGCACAAAATGTCTTCACACGTTATCTAGCTCCATAGTCTTTCTTTTCACCAACATTCTGCCACTGGGACAAGATGATGATGCTGCTGCTTCCCGGTGCAGTTTACACACAGTGCAGTCAATGCTGTTTTTTCCGGAACAATCTCTTACCTGAAATGTGTGCTTGTAGCTATCTCCATGACATCTGACTGCAGCAGTAACCTCTATCACAGCAAAAACTTCTACCACATTTTTACACTTTTTAATCCAGTTTTTATTACGGATATTACTGCTTGCATTTAGGACACATTGCCACCTCTTTATTATGCCCGGTCAGCTAATTAAAGAAAGTAGTTAATGCCAGGAGTGCCCTTGTAAAAAAAGATGAACAACAAAATATATATATTTTTTAAGTCCTACAACACATATTCTAATGGCAGTGGTTTGTATTCAACTGGAAATGAAATCTTATTTAAGTGTATGTATCTTTTCAGACAGTTTCTTTTTACTCATTTGCATGACTTATAATGCACCATCGGCCACCTTTTCTCATTAAACGTCATGCAAAAAATATACTTGCAACAAGAGGCTACTTGTTTTTTGGCTAATGGGCAAAGTAGATGTTACTAGAAAAGTCTGAGAAATACATTTTGACACAAATCTAATTTACTATTGACATATTATTTGCCCTGTTTCATGTATTTTGTCTTAAACCTGGCTTCATGAATGTGTCTATAGCACAGATTGTCCTACATCTTTGGCTTTATTGATTGATTATAGATTTTTTTATGTAGAAAAACATTTTTATATTACCCAAAGAAGGTATGAAAATAGTATTGCTTTGTATCAACACTGAAACTGAGCTATTAACTCAATAAAAAATACTGATTATATTGATTTACAGTAAATAAAATGCAAATATTTTACTCTGTTTAAAACATATTGAAGTGCTTTAACCAGGTCTGTTCTGCACATGTGGTGGACAAGAGAGAGTTACTAGAAGGCTCTCATTAATTTTGTATTGCCCCTTCAAAGCATCAAAGTATACTTGTTTTGTTACACTCTCCTTGCTTTCCTGATCTCCGCCTGTGTCTGCGCTCTCTCGCTCTCTCTCTGTCAGTCCCTAACTCTCGCTCTACAACTCTCTCTCTCTCGCCCTGAGCTCCCTTGCAGCGCCTGTGACAAGTTGACCAGGGGGAGTGCGGGGACAAAGAAGGCCCTTAGTTTGTGCCTTTAACAAGCTTCCCTGCGCACACCCGCTTGCACACACAAACGCGCACATACCCAAAGGCGGGTAGCTCTAAGGGGGTTGCCATGGAGACGAGACCAGGGCAAGAGAGAAGTGAAGAGATGGATGGTGTAGGGGAGGAATGGATGATGGCCAGGGACTGATTTGTGTTTGTCTCCCTGCCTCTGAAGATGCAACTTCCGTGCTTTGTCTCACTTTTTACTGAGACAGCCTGAGGATGTGAGGTCAGCATTGCAGCTTCTTCTCCACCATGTGTTCAAGCAAATACTGGCCTTTAACATTTGAGAAGGTTAGGAATATGAGAGAGCAGTAACTAACTGAAGAATGAGAGGAAAAGAAAAGGACAGGCTGAGGAGGCGTGGGGTTGGTGCAAGTTGGACCATTATGTAGTTCAACCAAACTAAAATCTCTTGAACTGGTTGAGTAAATAATTGTTGTGCTTCACGACTGACTGTGTGAGTGATGTAATTGTAATCGATTGGAGACTGATGTGTTTGAATTTGTTCAAATCACCAAGTGTGTGTGTGTGAACAGGTTTTTTGTTATCCTCCATCAGAAATCATATATCAAAGTTAGGTTCATGCATATGTAGGGTGTTTTTAATCAGCCTCAGCATTGTGTGTGCATGTGTGTGTGTGTGTCTGTGTGTCTGTCTGTTTAGGAGCCCGTCAGTGATTAATTATCTAATTAACTAATTATCCCTTTCACCTTTTTCCCCACTTTCTCTTTCTCTTCCATTATTGCCTACTTCTTATTCTTCCTACTCCGATCACACCATCCATTACTGACCCATTTCCTGTCCTCCTCTTTCTTCCTGACCCATCCCTAATCAACCCCCTACTTCTTCAGGAGGATGCCCGTGCGACGTGGTGGACTGTATTGTGCGGGACATCCAGAACAGCCAGTGCCTGATGAATGTGGAGTACTCAGGTGTCACCTGCCCACATGTCACAATACAGTTTGGAGACACCAAGGACGATGTGGGTCTCGGCTTGGTCAAGGAAGGCTTGGTCATGGTGGATGTCCGCAAGGAGAAGCACCTGCAGAAGATAGTAAGTAAACAGATGGGATATGCAGTTGGTAATGGGAGGGCAGTGTTTGACAATAAAAATGAATCTCTTCAATTCAGTTTTGTAAGGCCTAAAACTAAATTGGAGACTGATGTGGGCCTCATGTTTTAACCCAAACCCATTCACTTGCGCTTTCCAAGTTAATGGCACTTTTTGGTCTACCTGGAGCTGTAAACTGGGCAGTCATGGTTAATTATATCACCAACAACCGTGGTGCCACCACTGCAGATTTGGCTTTCCCTTTGCTGTGGAACCACAAAAAAATGCTGCCTGTCAGTGATTTGTTTGTATTTAAGGTAAGAAGTGAGTTGTTGTACTTTCAGGTGCATTTAAGGTAGAGGACTGCATGTGTGAAAGAATCCATTCATTAAACAGGTAGGTTAGAGAGTTAGAGATTCATCATGTCAGTTTCTGTAAGTTTTCTATCAATTTCCCAGCCCTACTCGGTTTTGTGTTAAATATGACTTATTTTTCTCTACATAAATATTGTTAATTAATGGCTCAAAGTTATCAAAATGCGCAGCATGGATTCATATTTGTGTTAGTGCTGTTCTAAATGGACAATTCCGTTAGTTGATCAAATGATAGCAGGTGCTACTTAGTTTTAAGCGCAAGGTAAATGTTTAGCCTTTTCATTGGCAAATGGGCCCCTTGTGTAATCATTAATGCCAAATGGTTCATATTCCCCCTATGGCTTTCTAACGGTCCAATAATTACCACATTTCCATACAAGCATGCATCTACATAGTTGTTTCCATCTCCGTTTGTCATGTATAGATTTATTTTTTATAAATGAAAGCTAGTATCTCATTAAAAGCCTGTACTGAGGGGTTTGTAGTGTGTACATTGTGACACAAGAGCCATAATACAATACAACAGAAAGGAGAAATATGTCCACAAGAGTGTAATTGTTCACAAACATAATCAAAATGTATATTTATATCATCTAGAAGCTGGCGGGAAGAATACATTTGTAAAGACTATTTCACTCACACATGGAAACGTTTGTTAGTAACTCATTCCTGTACATCCTAAACAGCACAGATAAAAGCACCTTCTTCTTCTTAGTCCGTAAATAAAACACTGTGCATCATTATTTATGAGTATTTTGACCTCTGACCTCCAAAGAGAAGCCAGGAACCATTATGCAGTGTCTGGCTAATGGACCCTATAGACGGAGGACAGTGATAAAAACCTTTCAGCCATACAACTAATAGGCTTCTAGGCTGCATAGATTTAGGTTTTGTTGGATCAAATGGTTTCTCTTTAGCATTCAACAGCTGCATCTCCAGCGTTTGCCTCTTCCTTGCCAGCTACAGATGAATGTTTTGATCTGAAGAAAACTTAACAAGCAATAGTGTTGCCAATGTGCTTACAAAGTAAGTGAGTGTTAAAGTAAGCTCTACAACATTTCTAGTTGATAATTCCATCCATCAAGTCTGCTTCCAAACTCAAAAAGGCACAAGCCAGAGTGTGACTGGCCACTTTTTAAACTTATACTGCAGTTCTGTTGTAGACAGTAGGTGCATTTACAAGCTAGAAGTTCTTAAACAAATCTGGGGAATTAACTGTTCGTATCAGCCTCAATATCTTGTGATGACCAGTGATTGTTTGAATTGATCCTGTTCTGGTCTTCTGGGCTGAAACTATTTATTGATTGATGACTCGATATGGATTAGTTGAACGACTAAAATTAATCTGCCACTATTTTGCAATAAATTCATTGTGTTTTGTGTTTTTCTAGCTAAAATATCTCATTACAGCTTTTCAAATTTGCTTTCAAATGCTGTTCATTGTCTTGTCCAATATTTTTGGGTTTTGGACTGTTAGCACAAAGCCCGACGCAAGTGACTTTGCTAGTTTAAGACCGATGCAGTTGTCAAACGTCCTGTTATTTAAATAGCAAATGCACCTGCACCCATGGGTGTGCTGGTCTTACAGGGAGTTGTGTTCAGGTGAATTCTTGGCGTATTGCTATCTTATTCGATATTTTAACAGTGAATTAGTAAAATGTGCCTAGGCTTAAGCACAGCACACGCACACTATACTTGTATTGTAAGCGCAGCAGCACACAAACTGAAAATACGGTGCAAATCCACCATCCTAATAGCAATGTGCCAAGGTACAAATGCGCCTGGCTTTTAAAGCGAATGGGATAGACACTCTGATTGGTTTATTGCATGTAATGCCCAAAACACACCTATGAATTATTGAAGTACAACCCGAGCCATGTGCATGGACTCTATTTTTTCTGCCGTCAAACTACCAAAAGTGGATTTTGACACGCCCTAAACACACCTGCGCCATAGGGCCCTAAGTCAGCCAAAACAAGACATCTAAAAATGTCACCTTGGACTTTGGGAACTTATAATGGGCATGTTATCTATTTTGACCTTTAATAGACACATTAGTAAATTGAGAAAATAATGGGGACATTAATTGAATCAAATTCTAGCCCTGAAATGGAAAGTTTTTATCTTACAAATTAAAACTGATTGTTTCTTTCTTTTAGTTTCACCCATCCCTATTTTAAACGCATGTTTGGACTTGTATGCAGCTTTGGATGAAGCAGAATTTGATCTGTAAATTGGCTGTATACTATTCATTTTTTGTAATCTACCAGAGTTGAGCTGGAGTCATTTGTTTGCAATGTGCATTTCTGGCTCAAAGATTCATGTGCAGCTCTACAGCTGCTGCGACAACTGAAAGTGTTATCTTGCAGGGGCAGCTGAGCCAAAAAATGTTTCAAGATCCAACCTTTTGTTGACCTATGGATCTGTGCCCCCTTTCTTTTCCTCTTTTATAGAAAGTTCCCCTCGAGCTTTTGATAGTGTTGTATCCAAGCCGGCTCACCCTGAGCTCTTTCTCTGCTCCCCTCTCTCTTCTCACTCATCCAGACTATCAGCCACCTTGTAAAAGTGAATTTTGTCCTTCCTATCTGTTCCATTTTGGCTCTATTCTTTATTCATTATCCATTCCAGGGGATTGGAACATGGTCATTGTAATCTGTACTCTAGTGTTAAGCATTGCGTAACAGATGGGTTGTAATGTTCACTGGCACTTCAGAGACTATCAAAAGTCAGTCATAAGTGCACTGAAGGTTAACAGCAGTCTTTGAGGGTGGCATTGTCCCAATAGAGGGAGAGCAGAGAGGGATATTCATCCATTTAGGGTTTTATGTCTTTCTTTCTTTCTTTCTTTCTTTCTTTCTTTCTAGTGCATTCCTGCCTTAAGCCTTAGAATCACTGATGCCCACTATGCACACCATATGGATGGTTACTGTTGCATCTATACAATACTATCATGGCAAAGGATAAAAAGTCATTGAAAAAGTGTAGGCAAAACGATTATATGCATGCCAGCTGCTGGTATCTGATTGGAGGGGAGTGGGCTATTAAAAGAAGGACAGGAACACAGGAAGTAGGAGGTGGGTGAAACATCAGTAAACCAACTGATTGATAATCTGTTTTTGTGAAGGGAAACGAACAGAGTGACCCAGAGGTGTAAATTGAAGATAAAGCAAAGGATTAAAGTCCTACACAGTGGACTGACCCAAAAATACAGACTTAACATCAGAGTCCAAATCAGAGCACGACACACATATTCCATACTGTTTATATCTATAACACACATTTAGTTTGTGTGTGCACACATACTGTATCTACACTGACAATCAAGCAGATTTAATGTCATATTATACATTTGAATCTGTCATACATCTGGCATTCCATGTGTAGTCCTAGTTATTTATGAGGCTTTAATATTTAGATTATTGTCATTGAGCGATATCATTCCTTTATCACCAGCACAGCATTAGAAGCAGAAAGGACATTAATGTAATAGTTTTTATGTACAGTAGATACAGTATTTCAGGAGCCAGCAACTATGTCATACTGGTTTTAAATCCTGCATTTTCTTCTCTTGCTCTCGGCCATATTTTCTATCAAAGAATAATATATATCATCATGTTCTTACAAATGTCTGTAACAGTAATGGTTGCTCTTGGCAGCCATAGTGGCAGTAATAGCAGTATCAACCATGTCATTTGGCCGGATTGGTCAGAAATCTGTAATTCTTCCGTTCAGTATAAAATCTAGCAAATGATAAGAGTGTTGAGTGATTAATCAACTATCAACAGGGCATCAGCACACATAAAGTAGTAAAGACAAATAAGCAGAAACTTTAACAAAACTTTAAATATTACTTATAATAATTTAACTATAGTTACATTGAAGCATTATCACTCCAGTTATAAACAGTTAAAATATGACAACGTTGGCAACCAAAAGGTGATGGATCTCTGCCAAACTTACAACTTGCAAGCTTACTTTTGTGTGCTTGTGTGTGTACAAACAAGCTGTCTTTCTTGTGCACTGCATTTAGAGTTCTTCTCTCTTGCTCTGACCTCAGACTTAGACACTGACTTCATGTCTTCTCCACCTCAGGCACAGCAGATATACTAAGCCATCCTTAAATTGTCCTGTCAACTAACCACTGCTAGAATGGCAAGTTGCCACACTGGCACACACTCACTAAAACATTTCTCTCTCTTCCTTCATCCCTCTTAGTATCTCTCTCCACTCATTCTCTGTCTGGTTCCTCCAATTTTTTTCTCCCCCTCTTTCCCAGTTCCACAACATCAATTTTCCTCTTCTCCTTCCTATCGCCTCTTATCTTTCCTGTGCTCTCCTCTTCATCACGTCTTTCTTGTTTACTTACCACTGTACTCTCCATTCCGCGTAATGTCTCGGTTTCTCCACCTTCTGCACATCACTCTCTCCCTTGCAGTACTTTTTTTCTACACTGAGATTCACTCACTCATACACCCTTCCTCCTCTACCTGTTTTCTTTTTAACCTTAGCTATTAATGTCATCCAAACTTAGCTTGAGGACTTCTTTTGGATGGCATGTGCTAATTTGCATTATGTTTTCCTATGTCATGATGAACAATAATCCCCAGGAATAAAAGTAAGGAGGCACTCAGATCAGACCTGATTTTGGCCTCATAATTTTATGTGAGTTAAAATGTTATCTGCAGTTATTTGCAACTTGCATCAGCCAATTCTGCCCTGTTAACCCACACTGAGTTGATGGTAATGCCTTTTTTATGATTTTAAGCAAAGGCATACAGTAGGAAGACCAAACTGTGTGCGTGCGTGCGACAGTAAGCTAATATTTAAAAGAGAGAGTGAAAAAGATAGTGGGCTCAACAGATGTCTAGATACACTATATACATGCATTTTTGTCTTATTGTATAGTAATAATAAGTGCCTGCAGCAGCTATTGTTGACTCAAACTCGGACCTGATATTATTTTCTCGCAGATGGAGCTGAAATGAGACGGTCATGACAGCTTAATTGGAAGATGGCTGTGTGGTTAACATCACTGTGTTTTGTGCTCTGCTGCTTTTCACCAGTGTTTTCTGTCAGCTGCAGCCAACAACATGACTGATTCAAACTCTGGCAGGCTAGTGGGTGATATGCATTCGCTCAGTCACCTTAGCTAACTGACATCAGTGCTAGCCCCCAAAGTTCATTACCGTTGGAAGCTAATAATCTCCTGTTTCCTAATTACAAGTCAATTACAAATACAGAAGTGTCTGTCACTCCCTCGCCAACGCAATTATTATCAATCACCAACAGCAACGGCGCCTGCTGTGTCGACCTAGGTCTTGTTCTATTACCATCCCTAAGAAATAAAGATCTAGAAGTAGCATTCTCACACTTTGGACAAATGTTTGCAAAGACATGCTTAAGATCTTTATTAAAATGTTAGTTGTGAGTGTCAGCGGAAGGCATACTATGGGGACAACAGCTGTAAGGTGACTCCCTAAGAGTGAAAGCTGTAGATTAGAGTCCTAGAATCTTTAATTACCCAGCAGCGCCTAGGGAAATGTAGTTTTATTTTTTCCTTGTATCTTCTTTCTCTGTATTGTAGCTGTATTCACACTCAGGCCTATCTTTTCATTTATGAATGTTTGAGCAGAGGAGTTTTAAGTACCTTTGCGTGTCGGCCAGAAGGGCAGCCTTGAAGCTCATATGCGTGTATTTATTTATTTATCTAGCTTTTACATGAACAGTCTCATGGGTAGTGTAGTTTTCTTACAGATTGCAGTTAGAGTCCCAAGTGTAGATAATAGTGAAATTGTTGCATTGCACAGTAATTGTGTTAATAGGGGTTGAAATGAAGATGAAATGGTGTGCTTAGATGTGTAGTCACAGCTATGGCTGCATGTGGGAAATCCATACAGGAAATCAGGATGGAGGCTCACACATACACAGGATGCCTCCAGGGATGGGTTCTTTCATTTATCAAAGAGCAATTGTGCTGTTTGGTACATAGACATACAGGAAGGTTGTTCATGTGATGCAGTCTGTTGCCGGTGTACTGTTTTTAGACACTGATGATAAACATCATGGGAATATAGGTGTTTCTATACAGTGGGTTCACTGTAACAAAAGAAGGCCTCATGGGCAAACAAGGGCTGTGTCGTAGAGCTGCTGTTGAGCTGTCCCTAAACAGTGAGGATGGACATAGTACCTGTGGGGGGGTCCCTCTTGAGTTCCAACATACACTCATCTTTAAATATTTATTTGAAATGTAGAGATGGGGGGGAATTATGTTTCAATTCAATTCAATTCAATTCAATTCAATTTTATTTATAGTATCAATTCATAACAAGAGTTATCTCAAGACACTTTACAAGGACCCAACAGTTCTAGTAGTTTCCTCCAGAGCAAGCAACAGTGCGACAGTGGCAAGGAAAAACTCCCCTTTGGGAAGAAACCTCGGACAGACCCAGGCTCTTGGTAGGCGGTGTCTGACAACCTGTTGGGGTTAGAATGAAGAGTGGCAATAACAGTCCCTAAAAAATAAATCAAATAAATCAAAATAATAGTAGTTTGTAGTAGTTCTTTGTAGTAGTTCATGGCATAGCAGGGCACTGTGCAGCATTACAAGGCACAGCAGGACGTAGCTGGGCACCGCAGATCGTGGCAGGGAAGGGAACGTGTAGCGGGACCATGGCGACAGCGGCAACCATGATTTTGGAGCCTCCCTGATCCGAGGAAACATGCTGGGAGAAAAAGAACAAAAGGACTCCGGGGAATGACTCCCCAGAGCTAGGTTAGTAACAAGCATTTCTGGGACATGGATGCACACAAAATAGAAAGATAGGAGAGAGGAGCTCAGTGTGTCGAAGGAAGTCCCCCAGCTGTCTAAAACTACTACAGCATAACCAAGAGAGACAGGGTAAAGAGAGGAGCCTGGACAGGCTAGAACTCTCCCCAACCGGATCGGGCTGTATGCCAAGTCAACCTTTAGTTTTATTATATGACAGATAAATCTGACAACTATGACGAGTAGCAGGTGGGCCGGGATAGGCGGACGCTGCGACTCCTCACTCCCTAACAATATTCAATTCTATGCCCTAACTATAAGCTTTATCAAAGCATAACCAAGAGAGACAGGGTAAAGAGAGGGGCCTGGACAGGCCAGAACTCTCCCCAACCGGATTGGGCTGTATGCCAAGTCTCCCTTTAGTTTTATTATATTCTTGATTATATGATAGATAGATCTGACAACTATGACGAGAAGCAGGTGGGCCGGGTTAGGACGCTGCAACTCCTCACTCCCTAACAATATTCAATTCTATGCCCTAACTATAAGCTTTATCAAAAAGGAAAGTCTTAAGCCTACTCTTAAATGTGGAGACGGTGTCTGCCTCCCGAACCCAAACTGGAACCTGGTTCCACAGGAGAGGAGCCTGATAGCTAAACGCTCTGGCTCCCGTTCTACTTTTAGAGACTCTAGGAACCACAAGTAATCCTGCATTCTGGGAGCGTAGTTTCTGTGTAAGCCAGTAAGCACCCCCACAGATCCTGCCATGGTGGATCAGGTCCCCTTTGCCTCCACCCCAAATTGTTCACTGTGTCATCTATAAATGGCTTTTAGCTGTATCCGGACCACCAATTGACTAACTTTCAGGATGCTGCCCTCCCTGTTCAACCCCAATGCCTGTCACAGCCCATCAATAACCCCCCACCTCATCCCAAAGAAACACAACAGGACACACAAACACACACACATTCATACAGAGCTTCATGGGTGTGTGACAGCATGACTGCTCCCCGCCAACGGCTCAATACCTAATTTACAAGCAGAGTTAGAGAAGAGGCCTTTTAATGGACATTTTCTGCTCCCCTGTTATTGACTGCGCACACACATTTGCATACACACTTACTTGCACTGGCAGTTGCTTCCCCTGATGCCACTGCTCTGATGGCCCTTTTGACATGTCTTAGCTGACACGTGCCACTTCAAAATGCCATTCCATTTTCTGCAGATGTATACACACACACATACACACACACACACACCCTCAGGGTGGGTGCAGGATTGCCTGAAAGGGAGTGGAAGCTCAGCGTTGTTCAAATATAGAATTTATTTTTAAACTTTTTTTTGTAATATTGTTTTTAACTGTTTAAGTGATTATTAAGTATTCTTTATAGGTCGAAATTCCTATTGTCAGTTAACTGTTACAATTAATTATAAGCAAGACTTGTTTGCTTTCCATTGCCTCTGGAAGAGCATTGGAGAATGTTTTTTTGTGATATCTGTTGTTAGTCCTTGCATTTGTTGATGATTTTGTGTGTGTGTGTGTGTGTGTGTGTGTGTTACATTTGTGTTTTCCTTATCTCTATGAACCCTTGCTGGTGGGCTTGTCATGCCACGTTCCCGCCAAAGCACCCGATCTCCTCTGACAGCCACGCTGGTTGTGACCAGCATGCAACTTGGCGTATCCCCAGTTTACCCAAGATAGGGACAATGACACTCATAAACACAATGTACATTAAAGGCTTATCTATACTGTGTGTATATATACACAGCACTGTGCAAAAGTTTTAGGCAGGTGTGAAAAAAATGCTGTAAACTAAGAATGCTTTAAAAAATATAAATTTATTTTTATCAATTTACAAAATCCAAAGAGAACAAACTAAAATCTAAATCAGATCAATATTTGGTGTTACTACCCTTTTTCCTTCAAACAATCAATTCAATTCATCAAGAGGATCATAGACGCAGTGTCGGCCAAGGAAACTTAGTGCAGCAGATGAAAAACACATCAAGCTTATTTCATTTCAAAATAAGAAGCTGTCCAGCATTGACATCAGCTCAGAACTGGCAGAAACCAGTGGGACCCAGGTACACCCATCAACTGTCCGGAGAAGTCTGGCCAGAAGTGGTCTTCATGGAAGAGTTGCAACTAAAAAGCCATACCTCTGACATGGAAACAAGGCCAAGCGACTCAACTATGCACTTAAACATAGGAACTGGGGTGCAGAAAAATGGCAGCAGGTGCTCTGGACTGATGAGTCAAAATTTGAAATATTTGTCTGTAGCAGAAGGCAGTTTGTTTGCCGAAGGGCTGGAGAGTGCTACAATAATGAGTGTCTGCAGACAACAGTAAAGCATGGTGGAGGTTCCTTGCAAATTTGGGGCTGCATTTCTGCAAATGGAGTTGGAGACTTGGTCAGGATTAATGGTGTCCCCAATGCTGAGAAATACAGGTAGATATTTATCCATCATGCAATACCATCAGGGATGTATGATTGGCCCCAAATTTATTCTGCAGCAGGACAACGAGCCCAAACATACAGCCAAGGTCATTAAGAACTAGCTTCAGCGTAAAGAAGAACAAGAAGTCCTGGAAGTGATGGCATTGCCCCCACAGAGCCCTGATCTCAACATCATTGAGTGTGTCTGGGATTACATGAAGAGACAGAAGAATTTAAGGAAGATCTGTGGTTAGTTCTCCGAGATGTTTGGAACAACCTACCAGCCGAGTTCCTTGTTCCTTCTGTGTGCAAGCGTACCAAGAAGAATTGATGCTGTCTTGAAGCCAAAGGGTGGTCACACCAGATATTGATTTGATTTAGATTCCCCTTCTGTTCATTCACTGCATTTTAATTGATGAAAATAAACTATTAACACTTCCATTTTTTAAATACTTTCTCATACCTGCCTAAAACTTGCACAGTACTGCATATATGTATGTGCATATATACTGTGTATACTGTCTAAGCCTATAATGAGCCTTTAATATACATCTGAGTGCCATAGCCATAATCACGATATTAGAGAGATTTTTTAAAAATACATTTTAACAAAAATACCCAGATTCTTATGAAGTAAAGCAGACTAATGTAAACTGATTTTAACTGATTTATGTCCACCTACATCCAAAAGTTATTTTCTGCAGAACGAAAACAGCGATTTCAGTAGTTTACTGTAAACAAGGTTCTCTTGCATCATTTACAGCTCAGACGTTTTTTCAAGCAATAGAAAATAAGGAGAGGATTATACAAGTAATAGAAAAAAAATTACAAACAAACTGACCTTCCCTTGTCTGTCTCTCACGCACACACAAAGGATTATCTCCCTGGTTAACTATGGTGTTTATGTGACAAGCCGTTTGCTATCAAACCACTTGTACAATAAAGAGTCTGAAGAGACTTTCCCAAAACCCTGGCCTACTCCCTGCTTGACATTCAGTATTCATGCACTGGCAGGTTGAATGAGAGACATCTGTTAGGACTACAATCCACAGCCCAGCCAAGTACACTCAACTTGAAACAGTGCATGTTATAGTGCAAAGACATAAAAGCTGTTATGTTCCAGCAAACGCTCTGACGACGACCTGTCTTGTGCAGAGTTTTCTGCTTTCAGTGGAGTCAAAGGGAGATGGCAGACTTAGGGAGAATGAAATTAGATGTAATGAGGATTGATAGAGCAGGTGAAAGTAACAAGAGCAGTGCAGCAACAAAGAAACAATGACAAAAGGAAGTGGCAGTTTTTTTTGTGGTTGGAGAATGACTACTTATATCTGGAAAGCTTGTGTCTTGCGCTCATTGCTGTTTAATGAGAAAAACTCAACATGCATGGAGGACAAGCCTCATTTTTGCAACTTTAATTAGTCACTTGCTTCTCATATGTACTCCATTTAAGTCTGGTTTCATTTCTATGTGCTATGAAATCCCCTGAAAAAGAGGCAGCTCACCTACGCTCCAGACGCGCCCAACCTGTCAGAAAGCTGCCATGTTCGCGTACACTCAGAACTATCACTTTCATACCATGCTTACCAGAACATCATGTGGGCATGGCATGCCGCCTTGCGCTGGGAAAAACACTGTCTCGCTTTCACTCTCAAGCAGACAGAGTCACAGTCAGGCAGACACACTGACAAGTGCCAAAACACCAGACCCACACCACCTGTCATCTTATGAAAAACATCACACTTACGCAAAGTCTCTGACCAAGCCGGCAACTAGAAGGTTACCTGCGTGCATTGAAATTGACTCAGGCAGCATTTGTAAATAATCGTTTTCTTAAATGTGCGTGGAGTATCAGATAGTTTTCTTGCTTCAGAAGGCTGTGATACATTCACTCAAACGTGAACTGTTGGCGTGAAATTATAATAAATTGACTTCTGTAATCAGCTAAACTTTCTGAAAGTTGTTTTGGTGCATTTTGCAGACTCTGAGTAGAGTTGCAAAGAATGAATCACACACATTCAAGGACACTCCCACACACGCAGCATCCTCCTTAGCTGAACAGCATATTCTCTGCTACTGCCAGTGTCGATAGCCACTGCTCACCAAACATGGCATCTGTCTGGCATATGGGAGCTCTGTAGGGTCATCCAGACAAGCACGCTGTCACCCGCTGCCTTCTGCCACCTCAACCCCTTCCAAACCCGTTTTCTTTTCCTTGTCCCCTTATTTATTGTCCTCTTTCCGTTGTGTTTCATATAACATATAATGGAACATATAATCAGCTTTAAGCTCCTTCCTCATTGGCCTCTCACCTTTGCTTTGCTGGAACATAATTTCTTACTTTCTGACTATCTTCCACATCATTAATCCGTTCAATCCTACCCATATTTAGCGTCACACTTAAACGTTTCTTTCCTTCGCCTTTTTAAGTCATCTCCATGAGTGTTGCTTCTTAATGAACTATTATGCCTCCCTACTGGAGCCAATAGAAAGGCTGTGAAAGAAAGATCCGGGACAGGATACTTGGGACTGTTCAGAATTCCGAAGGCAGTCATCATTGGTGTTCAGCTGCAAATTGATTTGCTGTTGTTATACTGAGCTGAAGTGAGCAGAACAGTTAAAGATGAGGGCGAGCCAGGAAAGGCACCCTCCCGATCAGAGTACAAAGAGGCTCACCACGGTAATGCCAATATGGCAGCATTTCATTTGTGCATATTGTGCTGTAGTGCTCTTGACTAAACATCTTTCACAGAATATTTTGGATGCTGACTCAGCTGTGCAAAATTCAAGAGAGAATATATATCTTTCCTTTTAAAGTTGAGCTGGGGTTTATAGCCATAGCCATTTTTCTCCTTTCTGTTCAAATATTGCTAGATCCACTTTGGCAGATCTGAAACATTCTTCCACATCATTTCCAGCTTTCCAAATGCAGCACTAGGAAAGACAGTTAAAACCGCCATAGGCACTGGTAGCTCCCCTCCAAAGCCCAAATGGCATCGTTGGCCTTTTGTCTCAGTGAAATATCGTCGGCTGTGTCTTCCATATGGTGACATCGCCTTCCAAAAAATCTCTCCTTTAGTTGGCTTTGATGGATGACTTGTGCAGCCATTGCACTTTCCCCAGCCACACACTCATACGTGCACTCCCTTAGACAGCGTTGGTTGTGCGATCCAGTGACAAGTCTGTTATCTTGGCAATGCCATGTGCAGCGTAGCTATCAAATCAACCTATGTGCACAAGCTAGCTAAGCAATTAAACTCCAGAGCTCCATCCACACTCAACACTTTTAACATCTGGTGTGTGTGTGTGTGTGTGCATATCTGCTACTGTAACAAAGCTACAAAACGTGGTGCACAATTGAATCCATTACAAGAACACACTGACTCATCTATACCGTCCCCTTTTTGTTTTATTTCTTTGTGTTTTCTTGTTAATACTTCCCTAAATGTTTGTCTCAGTATTCAGAATGCAGCAACCGATACTTCAAATTAACAAGTATTTGCTGCACTGTAAGTCTTACTTACAGAACTATACTTTGACCATTCACAGATAGACTTTAAATGGAGTGAGAGGCCAGGATAAACATGGTTGAGGTGAGGTAAACTGTGCTGGGCCCTGGGTAGAACTTTATCACTCTGTATCCACTCTGACATTGTAATGGAGGACAGCTCAACTTAGAGGGTCCGCCACTTGAACTTTTAAAGCTCCATACATCCACTTACGCTGCCTAACTAACACTGCCTATTTCACTCTCTCTCTCTCTCTCTCTCTCTCTCTCCCTCTCTGCCCCCACTCCCACCCCACACACACACAAACCCTGCCCTATGACTCATCACTGGTTCATTCAATGAGGCTAAATGGCTGTTCTAGCAGAAGCAGTCAATATGCTCAACGCTGCTCATTGGCTTTCTCCTCTCTCCCCCCAATTTTTTTTGTATCATCTCTATGCTCTTTGTTCATATCCTATACATCCAGTTCTTTTGTGTCGAGCAAAACAAATGCATTTATATTGAACAAATATTTATTAATTTTATGCTCCTACAGTGCTGCTGGTGATTATAAATAAAAACTTAGATGTGTGTGTATCAGATTTATATACGTGTGACAGGTGTGTCTGGGGGCAGTACAGCTTGAATATGATTTAAAAACGCCTGCACTTATTCCTAGTTTATTTTACACATTTCTTCATAAGGAACTAAATGGAATAAAATCACTTGTTAAAAGTTAATAGCCAACTGTCCTGCAGTAATGAGTAAAAAAAAAAAAAAATGCCTAACCTGTCACACAACACAAATCTTCTTCTATTTTGTTTATTTTCACAGGGACAGTCCATATTAATAAACATTGTGTAACAGTACGTGTAGTTCAAGTAAGTCATAAAGTTAGCCAACTGATTGTGATGTCTGTTGTACGTCCTTATCTACTTTAAGTTTGCTAATATTAACCACTAAAAGCTACTGGTCATACCAGAGCTGAAAAGACTAAGTTGATTTAATAGATCGGATGTTTAAGTCATTTTTTCTTTTTTAGCAAAAACATTCTGGTACTAGCTTCCCAAATGTGTTCCCAAATTTAGGCCTTTATGTGATAGAACAGCTTAGACTTTAGAGTAGAGAGAGGGGGAAGACATGCAGCAAAGGGGCGCAGGACGGAATAAAAACCTGCGCCCGCTGCGTCGAGGACTAAGCCTCTGTACATGGGGCAAACACTCCAGGCGCCCCTGCTACTTTTCTTATTTTTATGTAACCGTGGAGTGATCGCAATTTTCATTAATTCCTGACATTTTATATACCATACAAATTGATTAATTGAGAAAGCAATCTGTAGATTAATTACACCCCTATACCATACAAGACAGTAAAAGCAGAATGTATCGAGCAAAGGTGTGTTTTATCACTTATGAAATCTATTCATTTGTAAGAGGAATAGTGTCATTTTGTTGTTTAAAAAGTTAGTCTTACTTAAATACAAGATAGTATTCATCAGAAATACTATGAATGAAAAGTACTTTTCTATGGAAAACTCTTTGACAAACTCTAACATGCCTATAGAGCTCCTTTTTAGCTAGTAGCTCCCTTAAGGCATCCTGTGAATGCACTTGATTATAAATTTCTGCTACAAACCAGGGAGTGTTTTGGCCTGAGGCTAGCAGGCAAGAGGGTATGAGAGCATCTCATCTCCAGTGGCTTTGCTAGTGTGAGTTGTAGCATGACCGCAAACAGTGAGTCGTAATTTGGAGCTCCGTATGCTTCCTTCACATTCGTACGTTCTGCATCCGCTGCAGCCACTCTGCATCTATGTGTTATCTTTATCCTGTTGATCTTCAGAGAACACTGTGTTCCTTACATCCAGTGTTGCTGTGAGCATGAGCAAGTGTCCTTCTCAAAAAGATGTGTCCAGGGTCAGAACAAGTTGAAAGGATGCATGGATTCACCTTAATCCTTTAAAATCCTACCTGTGACGCAGTGATGTGCTATGCTAATGCCTCTTCTCTTTCTGCCCTAGGTTACAGAGTACCTGAACAGTCAAGAATCTGCCAAGAGTGCCAGGGTAAGTTACTTCATCTGAACCCCATCATTCATGTCATTGTCTTTCCCTCTGTCTTCATATCAGCTTCCTTGTTGCCTCCTCCTAATAATTGTGGTTTGTCTGCCTTAGTGAGAAATGTAATGTTGTCAAAACAAGAATACATTGCAACACTAATCACTTCTCTACATCAACTACCAGAGAGAGTCTCTTTTCTCTCTCTCTCTCATATTCAAGATGCAACACATTACATTTGGCAGTTACTGTTGTCCCATATGGATTGCTGCCCACAGTCTGTGCAGGTCCATACTGTGAACATGGGGTGGGGGATGTGTGCAAAAGTGTGCAGTCGGGGTAGTATGTAGAGATGGGCCGATACCATTTTTTCCTCCCCGATTCCGATACCTGAACCTGCGTATCGGCTGATACCGAGTGCTGATCCGATACCAGTGTGCCATATATTGTATTATGTTTTAACAACTGTATACTACTATCCCTGTATTGATATGATAGGATTTCTATCTTTTTTTGTTGGTCTGGCTCATGTTGAACTCTTTGTGAAACATGAACAACCACAAACAATGAACATCACAGAACTCTTGACAGTTATAACGGAAAAAGAACATAAATAAACAAATTTTAATGTTGATTTTCAATAAGGCTTTATTACGTGTTATTACATGGCTTGGTCAAATCCTAATGTAGAATGCAGCCTGTTTTTATCTTGATAACAGACCGTTGCTAATTATAAAACACTGTTGCCATAGACGCAGTTCTGTTCACTCTGGAGGACAGCTATCAATCCGCTGAAAGAAAAAGATAATTTATTAGCTGTGGCAAAAAGACTTGGATCCACTTCTGTCCTCCATTTCAAGCAATGATAGCAGATCTGGAGAGCGCCTATCGCTACATCTATATATATGTCTATGATTGATACACAGTAAAAGCCAATTAGCAACGCTAATTAGTTAGCATAGCTACATTGCAACATGGTTAACATTAACTTACAGATGTGTCAACATGCAGCGGCTGTGCAAAAAGTAAACAAGATGAATGAGGACATAAACGTCAACATAAAAAAAGCTGTTCAACGTGTCTCACGTCACTGTTAACGAAAATATTCAGTTAAATGTGAAAAGAGCAGCCGATAGCCTGCTAGCTCACTACAACTAATGTTGTGTCAATTCCTGCAGTGATTAAAACAGCAACTGGGTAATTTGTCCACCACGGCAGCACACCATAAAACATACAGCTACTGCCACAGCCCGTAAGGTAGTGTTGAGTAATAGACGGAGGGTTGCGTTAAACAGCTACAGAGTTAGCTACGTTGCTATGGATGCCGGTTTCCAACTGTAGAGGCGGAACGGACTATTTTCTTTAGCGGAAGCAATACAATCATATTTAAATCAATATTTTGTGTGAAATTGATTTATTTGGTAAGTAGCCATGTAATAATAAGCGGGATAATGTAGAGCGAGGTGGTTGTTATAGCAAACCTTCAGGCTGATTCAGGACCTGATCACCATGTTGCGCTTGTATTTGCCATAACTGCCTCGCTCTACATTATCCCTTACATATCGGATCAGTGCATAACTCCAGTACTTCTCGATAACAATCCCAGCTTTTTAGGCAGTATCAGAGGTGATATTGGTATCGGAACATCTCTACAAAGAAAGAAGGGGGAAAAAGGAGTGTAAAGAATGCACATAACAAGAATGCACATGCACATAACACACAGGGCTTCAGTGTTAAAATGCGTAATTTCACAGAGCTTTGACACAACACTTTCCGTAGAAATTCCTTTATTTGAGACTGGCTGCAAGATAATGTAAAAGGAGCATCAGGAATTTAAAAAGTACATTAAAGTGTAACGATGGAAGTCAACAACAATTTTTTGTATGTTTATAGGATCAGTCTGGTTATATTTTATATTTTTCCTGATGTCAAAAAGTCCCATGAAAGAAAAAAAAAACTGAATTGATCTTACTATCAAGTAATAACTGTGTAGTTACAGCTTAGTAACGCTTATTTCTCTTGTTTCATATACAGTACCTCCACTGTTACAAACATCAACAAGCCACACCTTTGTTCCTTCATAACGTTAAATTAACGTGTCATTAAGTTTGTTGATCATCATCCTGCTGCCGTAAATACTATCACCCCAAATCTGCTGCTGTAGATAGTCTCCTATAAATGCTCTAATTACTCCTATTAAAATAGCATTTGCTAAAAACTACAGTGTGCCATAGATAGGCTGGACATGGACTAACATATTCATGTTTTTGCTCGTTTCATGGGATAATTTGATGGTAACAAAAACAGAATAACAGCATCGTTACCCTTTTTAAGAGACAATTTAAAAAATAATAATAGAGGTCTCATAGGAGCTCCTCTTGTGCTGTAAGTCCAAAGTGTCAGAGCCCTGTTGGCAAAGGCCGGATCGCTTTTGGTTTTTATCTTTAGACTTTGACAGGGAAGTGTTTGTATGGCTCCAAAGTGGCTTTCACAAGAACCCCCTTGAGCGTGCATAGATATCGCTTGAATCCTATTCGGTTTTTACTCATGTAAAATAAATGTCAAGCATGATGGCTCAAAATCCTCAAGAAAGGTGTTCCTCCGGTGCTCTTTTAGTTACCCCATGGTTACGCAGCATGGCCAGACAATGAGTCTGGTGGAATTGGCTCTAACCACAATTTCAGTTTTAGGCTACCATGTTTGTCAGAGAGGAGGAGGGAAAAAAGCTAGTGTAGTGAGAGACAGGGAAATGGCACTACATACAAATGGCTTTATTCATTCATTCATCCTAATAACTAGTGCTAATTAGCACAGTCGATAATTAGCTATGAATCACAGCATTAACAGCTGAGCAAGCAGGCTTCTGAGAGCCAAAAAAGAAACATCCCACACAGACAGAGTCCTAATGAATACACACACAGCACCCCTCAGACTGCACAATGCCACACATTTGAATAATACCATACTGGATGCTTTTCCAAACTACACACACACACACTTTGCCAATCACATTGTAATAAAGGCTACATTTAGCTGGGAAATGCATGTGCTGGTTTATGAGGCGATGTGAATGTAATGGAATAGGAGAAGTAATAGACTGGGTGGTATTTGAGACACTATAGGCCTCCAGCTTGGATGGGCAAGCACAAAGAGTTGGATTAAATGGTGGTGATGATGCAGCAGCAGTAGCGGCCTTCGCACTGGGCTTACTGTCGACATTGCATTGTGGCTTTTTGTCTCCCTCCCACACACTCCTTTCTTCTCCTGACCATTTAACATGTAACGGGCAACAGAGGTTATTGGAGCCACATTCAAAGCAATTTGGGACATAGCCAAGTTTTATGGATATTTGTTTCATTTTGGTTAATAAAATCTCTCTCTTACATTTAGCTCAACATTTGGCGCTACGGAGACTTCCGTGCCGACGATGCCGACGAGTTTGGTTACAGACGTTAAAAATAAAGGAAATGGAGAAAAAAATCAACACAATTCCAAAGACCACCATGGACAGCAGGTGACATATTGGACAGAAGACGGTTGACAAAAAACTAAACGACAAGCATTGACTCAATCTTCCTTTTTTGACATTTCTTCCCTCCAGATTTCTCTTCTTATATTTTCTTTTCCTCCAGCTAGACCCCATAGCTCCAAATAGAGCATGCTAGCAACGCTAAATGCTAAAAAAAAAAAAATTATCATGCAAGAATCATTTTCTATTCATCCTTTATTTTCCAAATGGCCCACTGCCAGCTCAAGCAGCCTGCACTATTGCCAATCGGTGTTATTTGCCATGTTAGCTTTTCAGAAGACTTTGTGTGAATGATAATTATATATACTTACGTACATGTTTCAGCCAATTCCTTCCTTAGCTCTCTTGTGCTCTAGCCCAATTCCTGCTTTCCTCTATACAGGAAGTGACTGGGTGGAGTTCGGGGGAGACGCTTGATTTTTGCAAACAAATGTTTCCCTGATTAATATCATGTAAATGTGAGGATATGTTGAAAAGTGTAAATTGATTTATTTTAGAGAAATACTGTAGGTGGAGCCACACAGACAAAAAAGATGAGTTTATTTTTGTCTTTAATGTATATCTGTGAGATGACATTTGCAGATGTTTTGTGGGGAGTGTTTTGTCGTTTATTAACCTTGTCACACTTTTATGACCAGTAAAAATAGATGCCATCATGTGGCATTTTATCATCCCTCTATTTCCTTCTGTAAAGTTTACATACTAATAGTTATGATCCTGTTCTCTTCTCTTTGTCTCTGAATGCCACAGCAGAAACGGTGTTTGAATTTGTTTCCACATAATGGACCTTTGCATTCTATTAAAAATCTGCTGAATAAAGTGTTTTGTTTGTTTATTTTTAGTTGTACAATCGCCAACTTCGTTCTACTCAAAAATTGGTTTTAGTAAAACTATTATATAAAATATTTATATACTTAAAATTCAAATGTGGAATATACATGAGGATATTTTAAGGGGCTTGTTTTGACGAGTGCATGTCTGAAATATGTTTTTGTGATCTTAATGCCAAAATACAAAAACTCTATAAAGGCATTATGTAAGAATTCCTTTTTTTTCTAAATACTATACTATGTAAAAACACTTACTATGAGTTTGTAATTACAAGTTTATGGCATACTGTCAAGTTATAGTATACAATAGTATGAAAAAGAAATGTCATAAAAAGTATGTGTTGAAAAAAGTCATAGTATGTCGACAAGTCACTCTTTAATTATTTGTTTCTACATACTATGTTTTCATGGCATATAATACTACTTTTTCCTGACCCACTAGACAATGATTTTTTCTGGCATATTATAGTATGTTTTTTTTCTGACATAAGCATTCTTTTGGTATATGCTACTATTTATTTTCATGACTTTTCCGACAAACTATGACTTTTTGTAAATGCTATACTATAACTTTTTGTGGCATATTGAGTTATTTTGACATATGACTTAATGACATCGGACATACTATAATTTTTGTGCTTTTATGATTATGTATACTATGACTTTTTTAACATACTGTACTCAATTTTAGAGATAGATAGATGTCTAAAATTGAGTTTATATACTATAAACTATTATGTCATAGTATAGTATGTCGATTTGTTTTGTGATCACATATTTTTTTATTTAGAGTAAAACAAAAGTGCTGATGACGACAGTGATAAGTCATAATATAGTATGTTGAATAAAGTAGTAAATAAGCCATAGTATAGTTTGTCGGCCATAGTATAGTATGTTGAAAAGAGTCACAATATAGTATGTCGAAATTTTGTTTTTTTTAAAACGCCATAATATAGCATGTCAAAAAAAGTAGTATAGTATGACAAAAAATTGTCACAACCCACCTACACCCCTTTCACCTACAGTTCATCATTCCAGCACCCAGGTTGACGATCTTCCAGAACTCAGGATCTTCATCAAAATGCCATAGTATAGCATGTTGACAAGTGAAAAAAGTCATAGTATGTCGAAAAAAAGTGATTAAGTCATTGTATAGTTTGTCAAAAAAGTGACATACTATACTGTCAACAAAACTGAAAAAAGTCATAGCATAGTATGTCGAAAAAAAGTGAAAGAAAATGCAATAGTATAGAATGCTGGAAAAAGTGAAAAAAAGGTTAAAAAAAAAAACACGAGTATAGCATGTTGACAAAAGTGGAAAAGTCATAGTATAGTATGTCGAAAAACGCCATAATATAGTATGTTGAAAAAATTGATAAAAAGTCATAGTATAGTATTCAGTGCATTGTCACGACCCACCTACAACCCTTTCACTTACAGTTCATCATTCCACAGTATAGTATGGCAAAAAAGTGATAAACTCATAAGTATGACGAAAAAAAGTAATTGTATAAGTCAAAAAGAAACAATACTATCTCAAAAAAGGGAAACAAACATAGTATAGTATGTCGAAAAAAGTGAAAACGTCATAGAATAGAATGCTGAAAAAGCAATAGTACAGTATGTCAAAAAAATTGAAAGTCATAATATAGTAAATGAAAAAAGTGAAATAAACGTCATAGTGTAGTATGTTGAAATAAGTCAAACTACAGTATGTCGAAGAAAGGGGAAAAAAAACATAGTATAGTATGTTTAAAAATTTGAAAAAATGCCATAGTATAGCATGTCAAAACAAGTGAAAAAAGCCATAGTATAGTATGTCAAAAAAGTGATTAAAAAGTTATAGTATAAGTCAAAAAAGGCCACAGTAAAGGATCTCAAAAAAAGTGATAAAAAAGTCATAGTATAGTTTGTCAAAAAAAGTCATAGTATGTCAAAAAAGTGACAAAAAATCCTAGTATAGTAGGTCGAAGAAAGGGAGAAAAGTCATAATATATTATGTCAAAAAAAGTGACAGTCATAGTATAGTATGTCAAAAAAAGCCATTGTGTAGTATGTCAAAACAATTTTAAAAAGCCATTGTATAGCTTGTCGAAAAAAGTGAAAAAAACGCCATAGTATAGCATGTCGAAAAAAGTGGAATAGTCATAGTATAGTATGTATGAATGTGAAATAAAAAAATTATATTATTTCAAAAAAGCCACAGTATAGTATGGCAAAAAAAGTGATAAACTCATAGAAAAGTATGACGAAAAAAAGTAATTGTATAAGTCAAAAAGAAACAATAGTATACTATCTCAAAAAAAGTGAAATAAAAGCAATAGTATAGTATGTGAAAAAACAATAGTATATTATGTCGAAAAAAGGGAAGCAAACATAGTATAGTATGTCAAAAAAAGTGAAAACGTCATAGTATAGAATGTTGAGAAAAGCAATAGAACAGTATGTCAAAAAAATTGAAAAAGTCATAGTATAGCATGTCGACAAAAGTGAAAAAAGTCATAATATAGTAAATGAAAAAAGTGAAATAAACGTCCTAGTGTAGTATGTTGAAATAAGCCGTACTACAGTATGTCGAAGAAAGGGAAAAAAAACATAGTATGTTTAAAAATTAGAAAAAAGCCATAGTATAGCATGTCGAAAAAGGCCACAGTAAAGGATCTCAAAAAAAGTGATAAAAAAGTCATAGTATGTCAAAAAAAGTGACAAAAAATCCTAGTATAGTAGGTCAAAGAAAGGGAAAAAAGTCATAATATATTATGTCGAAAAAAGTGATAGTCATAGTATAGTATGTCAAAAAAAGTAATAGTATAGTAAGTCGAAAAAAAGTGATAGTCATAATATGTATAAATGAAATAAAAGCCATAGTATATATAAAATAAAATAAAAAAAAATCCTCTCACCCCTTGTGGGGTGGTATGTGTCATCCTCAAGCTCAGGTCCTCTACCAGAGGCCTGGGAGTTTGAGGGTTCTGCGCAGTATCTCAGCTGTTCCTAGCACTGCACTCTTCTGGACAGAGACCTCTGATGTTTTACCTGGAATCTGCTGGAGCCACTCTCCCAGTTTGGGGGTCACAGCCCCCAGTGCTCTGATTACCACTGGCACCACTGTTGCTCTTACTTTCCACATCTTTTCTAGCTCTAGTTTGTCGATCAACACGATGTCTGGTTGGTTAGCCATCACCAGTTTGTCAGTCTGGATCTTGAAGTCCCACAGGATCTTAGCTCGGTCATTCTCGACTACCTTAGGAGGTGTCTTCCATTTTGACCTTGGGACTTCCAGCCCATACTCGTGGCAGATGTTCCTGTACACTATGATAGCTACCTGGTTATGGCGTTCCATGTACGCACTTCCTGCCTGCATCTTACACCCTGCTGTTATGTGCTGTACTGTCTCAGGGGCATCCTTGCACAGTCTGCACCTGGGGTCCTGCCTGGTGTGGTAGACCCCGGCCTCTATTGATCTTGTACTGAGTGCCTGTTCTTGTGCTGCCATGATTAGTGCCTCTGTGCTGTCCTTCAGTCCAGCCTTTTCCAGCCACTGGTAGGATTTCTTGATATCAGCCACTTCTTCTATTTGTCTGTGGTACACTCCGTGCAGCGGCTTGTCCCTCCATGATGGTTTTTCATCTTATTGTCCTCACCTTTGGGTTTCTGCTGCCTGAGGTATTCACTAAGCCCTTCATCTTTGGGGGCCATCTTTCTGATGTACTCCTGGATCTTTGTTGTTTCATCCTGGACATCCTTGACACTCACTAGCCCTCGGCCTCCCTCTCTACGCTTGGTGTACGGTCTCAGGGTGCTGGACTTGGGGTGAAACCCTCCATGCATTGTGAGGAGCTTTCTGGTCTTGATGTCAGTAGCCTCTATCTCCTCCTTTGGCCAGTTTATTATACCAGCGGGGGTATCTGATGACTGGCAGGGCGTATGTGTTGATAGCTCGGATCTTGTTTTTCCCGTTCAGCTGACTTTTCAGGACCTGCCTCACTCTTTGTAGGTATTTGGCTGTGGCGGTCTTCCTTGCTGCCTCCTCATGGTTTCAGTTAGCCTGTGGCACCCCAAGGTATTTGTAACTATCCTGAACATCTGCAATGAGGCCTTCTGGTAGTTCAATCCCCTCAGTTCTGATCATCTTCCCTCTTTTTGATACCATGCGACCTCACTTGTCCAGTCCGAACGACATTCCAATGTCGTTGCTGTAGAAATCTACAGCAACGACATTGGAATGTCTACAGTGTAGATCCTGGTAGTGTGGATCAGTGAGTCGATGTCTCGCTCATTTCTGGCATACAGCTTGATGTCATCCATGTAGAGGAGGTGACTGATGGTTGTTCTGCTTCGGGAATCGGTATCCATAGCCTTTGTGATGATCTGGCTGAGGGGGTTCAGGCCTATGCAGAACAGCAGCGGGGTTAGTGCATCGCCTTGGTATATGCCGCACTTGATGGTGACTTGTGCAATTGGCTTTGAGTTGGCTTCCAGACTTGTTTTCCACAGTCCCATTGAGTTCTTGATGAAGGCTATTAGTGTCCTGTTGACCTTGTACATCTCCAAGCATTCCAGTATCCATGTATGTGGCATTGAGTCGTAGGCTTTCTTGTAGTCAATCCAGGCGGTGCACAGATTGGTCTGCCTGGTCTTGCAGTCTCGAGTGACTGCTCTATCCACCAGTAGCTGGTGCTTGGCTCCTCTGGTGTTACTGCCTATTCCCTTCTGGGCCCTGTGCATGTGTTGAGCCATGTGCCTATTCATCTTAGCCGCTATGATGCCTGACAGGAGCTTCCATGTTGTCCAGAGGCACAACATATGTCAAAAAAAAATTATATTATTTCAAAAAAGCCACAGTATAGTATGGCAAAAAAAAGTGATAAACTCATAGAAAAGTATGACGAAAAAAAGTAATTGTATAAGTAAAAAAAAAAAACATAGTATAGTATCTCAAAAAAAGTGAAATAAAAGCAATAGTATAGTATGTGAAAAAACAATAGTATATTATGTCGAAAAAATGAAACAAACAGTATAGTATGTCGAAAAAAGCAATAGAACAGTATGTCAAAAAAAATTTGAAAAAGTCATAGTATAGCATGTCGACAAAAGTGAAAAAAGTCATAATATAGTATGTAAAAAATGTGAAATAAACGTCAGTGTAGTTTGTTGAAATAAGCCATACTACAGTATGTCAACAAAAGGGGGAAAAAACATAGCACAGTACGTTTAAAAATGTGAAAAAAGCCATAGTATAGTATGTCAAAAAAAGTGATTAAAAAGTGATAGGAAAGTATGTATAGTAATAGTAATAGTATAAGTCGAAAAAGGCCACAGTAAAGGATCTAAAAAAAAAAGTGATAAAAAAGTCATAGTATAGTATGTTGGAAAAAGTGAAAATAGCCATAGTATAGTATGTCAAAAATAATTCAAAAAAGCGATAGTGTAGTATGTCAAAATGATCCATAGTATAGTTTACCAAAAAAGTGAAATAAAAGCCATAGTATAGTATGTACAAAAGCCTAGTATAGTATGTTGAAAAAAGTGATCAAAAAGACATAGTATAGTATGTCAAAAATATTTAACAAAGTCACAGTATAGTATGTCGAAAAAAGTCATAGAATAGTATGTCAGAAATATTGAAAAAACGCCATATTATAGCATGTCAAAATTAGTGAAAAAAGTTATAGTATATTATGTTGAAAAAATTGAAAAAGCCATAGTATAATATGTCGAAAAAATCCAAAGTATAGTATGATAAAAAGCCAGAGTCCAGTATGTTGAAAAAAGGGAAAGAAATGATATTAATATGTCAACAAAATTTAATTAGAAAAAATATAATGATAAAAAGTCATAGTATAGTATGTTGGAAAAAGTAAAAACGCGCCATTGTATATTATGTTGAAAAAAGTGATAAATAAGCCATAGTCTAGTATGTCAAAAAATCATGACAAGCCATAGTTTAGTATTTCAAAAAAAGCACTAAAGAAGCCATAGTATAGTATGTTCAGTCTGTCTTGCTCGTAACAACAATATTTCATAAAAATTTAAAAATGATTTGTAATGGTTTGTCACTGTTTATTTCTTAAATATGCAAAAACAAAATATTTGATCACAAAAAAAATTTAAATTAAAGCTTTCATGAAACAACATATGCTTGGTTAAAAAGAGGCCAAGACATATTAATAAGATTGTTATATCGCCAATGTCACATGGTTGCTGAAGTAGACTGATGTAGAAACGTATAAAAAAAAGAAAAGATTATCGTTACTCAAGTTATTTTTGACATGAGGCAGATTCCCAATTTACGTTGGACATGTACGGCAGATGTTTTAAATCCCAGTGAACATCTATTAGTTCAAAAGTATGTTGAATGATGGCTCAGTGTGTGAGGCAGCCACAGTGACTATCCAAAAATAAAAATAGACCTCAGACCTCAAACTGTTCACACTAGCTAGTTCACTACCTTACAAGTAAAATAACTACATTTCACAAAGCATAACAAGTCACTACATGATGTATTGTATGGACAAACACAAGGTGCTGATATACAATAAAGACACATATAAAGCACTCCCATGACAGTCCTTCATTTAAGGTCCAAATGAATACACATTCCTTTGAAGTCAAATATTATAAAGAAGTATTTTCTAACCCTAACCCTAACCCTAACCCTAAACACAGCTTTGCACTGGAGACTGTAGCTTAAAGCAAACAGTCAGTGTATTGTTACCTTAAAAACAGGCTGACATAATGTGACTCTTAAAGTTCACCTGATTCACTTGATCTATTTAATCTATTACTAAATACAACTCGAGAAGAACACTAGTGTCCAAATCTGGGATGATCAAGACACCGAAGCATCTGATAAGCAGTGTGTTGAAGTATTTTGCGTTCTACACCATGGATTAAAATGACCAACAAAGATATTGTAACACTGTTGGTCAACTTTGTAGAAAGCTGTAGTCAACTCACCTTCTAGCTTGCCAGCCCAGTTGCAGCGGAGACACCAGAAACGAGTGCAGCAATGGTAACTGTCCAACTTCATCTGACTGCCTACTTTCTGCCATACTTCTGCTCAGGACCCACCTGTAAGATAGAAGTTATACAGTACTGTACACAGCTCATTGGAATTGTTGTTCATGCTAAATGGTTTACATTCACATTAGTTTGAACAAATTATGTTTGTTCCAACTTGACTTTTAGAACACCGGACAACTCCATGAACATAGAATGTATGCCTTTCTGGCTGGTTAATACAATCATGAAACAAAAACATATAAAACATAAATGTATCCCTTTTGGATGTTGATTTTTAACATGATTTACAAGACACAGCTAGTTGTTTTCATCTTGAAATGAAAGACTGAAGGAATGACCAGAGGTTGTTAGTGCAAACTCTCCTGAAACAGGGGGACAGAAAGAAAAAAAGGAATCTGCTAAAATTCAAATTTAAACAGCTTCAGCCTAGAAGACATTGTTTTCAATTAGACACAGGAGGAGTAGCCTTACTGTCTATGACTTTCTCTGTGGTAGATAGATGAAACACAGTAGGTTTCGCAATATCATAGTAAGAACCAAAGGCATACATTACTATTCATGACTGAACTTGGTATTCTATCCATTATAAAAAAAGCTCATACTAAGGTGATCCAAAAATAGGTGTCATTAAATAAAATTTAAAAAAAATGTAGAAGTGGAATTGAATGTCAGACAGGTTTTGGACAAAAAAAAAAGAGAAACTGTTGCCAACACCCTTCCCCATTGGATGTCAGTCTTAATTCCAGGTGCCACACAGCAGTCAGGAGGCACCAAATCAAAGATGGCCCAGGCTATTCATCACCCATGTTCACGTCCAATTACCAGACATTGGGATGAGAAATATGCTCTAAGGGCAATTAACAATCCTGTCTGTCCTGTCAATTGACTCTTGGACTCGCTGAGACGACTTTGTCTTATAGATCCATGTCCTTCCTCTGTCTTTTTGTGTCAGAAACTATCCATTATCTCCCCACCCTTATCCCATATCTCTCCCTATTTGTCTCATTGCTTTTTCCTGTCTAAACTGATGAGCTAGCTACTGGGCCTACTTACTAAAGAAGAAAAGGGGAGGAAAGGAAAGTGATCGTGGGAGATATGAAACGTGCTTGTCTGTTGGAGTTGTAAGCTAAGCCTTTTGGTTTCATCTCCTCTCTGTTTGTAAAGCTGTCATAGTTGAAACAAGGCCCAGCACACATAACACACAGATTAAAGAGAGCTGTTGTCAGCAAATTGTTTGCTTAGAAATGTTGATTATTCGGTGCCTTCTACAGCATTGCAGGCAGCCAAATCAAAACTGTGTCAACAACAATTAAACCATGAAATGTTGCCTTGTTGTGAAGGATTTGTAAGAGAAAAGCACCCATCACCAAGGTCTTTTTTCAATTAGGCAAAGAGTGTTTTTCTGGGATCTATCCTATGTGTTTCCAGTGCAGCGACAAGAATGGGAAAAAAAAAACATTTGTTGCGAATAAGTAGCCAACAGTGAGAAATGAACTCAAGGCATGTTTCCCCTCTGACGGATTTGAGGAGAAAATGAAACCCATTTCAATAATCCACAAACCTGAGGAGAAAGAAATAAAAAGGCTTTTACACACATGTCCGGGTTGATGCAAAAGTAGGATAGACTTCAGTGACACGGTTTGTGTGTATGCAGTTTGTGTAGTATCAGGGAATGCACCACTCGTCACACTCGTCACCATTTTCAAACTATTGTGAAATTCTCTCTTAAACATCTCTGTTTTGAGTAATTTTAAGATGTTATTGTATTTTTTTTAGTCACCAAAGTCAGTATAAAATATGATTCAAAAGCAGGAACATCTTTTAAATGTATGTATCCTTTACAAGCTCTTAAATAAAATGATATTAGATTAGGCTGATCAGGCTGAGATCAGTGGGTCAAATACGTGGCAGACAAAGCTAATTTGACTTCATTTACAATGTGAATCGTCTCTTCTGAAATGATTAATTCACTGTTCATGCCACTTAATTTCATGCCTTCTGCCTCTCCTGAATTCCCTTATCTCTCAAAAACACATGCTCACGTCCTGCCCTCTGTCCTCTAGTGGTGCGGTCTGTGTCCAAAATGCACCTGCTTCAGCCCCTTTAGGATCCCAGCTACTGTCACTGGCCAGCACACATACAATCAGCTCTTCCTGGATACAATTATCATTTTAGAGAAGGAATCCTGCCTCAAAGGGCTTCTCCTGTCTGTCTGTCAGCCTGTCTGGTAAATATGTCTGGCACTTTGCAAAACATCATAGACACAAACATCACAGGGCGTCTTGCAGTTTTGGGAGGTAGATTTACTCCATCATTTGCATGAGATGTGTAAAGCTGCATTTATGCTAGCAAGACAAGCACTGTTAATTTAACAACCTTAATCCATGACGAAAACATGGCTACAACTATTACAACACTCACTTCACACTTCACAAATTGTTAACTATTTAAACTGTGAGTTCTCCCCTCAGTTCCGTGAGGGATTTTTATGTATGTGAGATATATGTGTGTTTGTTGTGTTATGTTTGTATAAGCTACTGGATACCTAAAATTTCCCTCGGGATGAATAAAGTATCTATCTATCTAAAAAGTATCTGAAGTTTCATCAAATAAAAACTTAACAATATTGTGTTGAAATGAAGTCTTATTCAAGTGGTTGCATGCATCTGCAGAATCCTACATGTTCCTGATTGGTAAACAACAAGCTGTGTCCCAATTCCACACTAATTGTATAAAGTGTACACTACTGTATATAATAATCTTTGCAGTAATTTTACAAGAAACCAACATATTTAGTATTTTTTTTGTACTGCTTAGAGCATAGCATCATATTGCACTTTTGTAACATTATGTCACTGCCAGTAATGTTAGCTAACGTTCCTTGGTCGTGGAACACAGTAGCATATTTAGTAATAAGGGAAATGTATTTGCAACACCACTGAAAAATAACAAGAGGACAAGGCAAGAGAACAGCTGGCTCAAACCACATAACATAACGGTCAGCATTCTGAGATATATGAGAAAATGATGTCATAATGTCACAGGATGTTTAAAGTGTATGGGTAGGACTGAGTATAAAAATAATGTAGCCTGTCAAGCATCTAAATCTTTATATAACTAGAGTTCTGGATCAGTTAATGTTATTGGTTATTGTATTGACGTACACTTTAGCTGTTTGTCTAAAGCTAAACCCAGACAGTTAACAGAATTTTTGTGAACATGTGAGTGAAGACAGTACAATATACATTTATTTGTCAAATAATAACTAAGAGGAAAATCAAAATGTATGCCAATATTTACGTTGCTGGACAAGTGGCCAGGTTTAATTTGCTGATCATATATCACACATTGTTTTATATATGGCATGAATCCGATTTTAAACCTGCCTTCTGTTTATAACAATGGCCTTTCATTGTATCAACTGTTGGAGTTACACAGAAATCTGCCTGTTAGCGTGTATGAACATATGGTGTTGTAAAATGAGCAAGCATTTGGACCTTTTACTAAAAAAATATAATTTATACATTAAAATAAAATGACTTTGGGTAAACTATTTATCATCGGTTTGCTGCTGATTAAGAGTTAAACTTGGTCATTTTTCACACTTGTTAATCTGTGTAATTCAGTCAAGTGTTTATTAGTTTTATAAGTGACCTTTATCACAAGCTGTTATGGAATTCAATCATATATAACTATTGTTGGTGTAACCTCTCTTTGTTGTGGTTTAGCATTTGATTTGGTTTAAGATGCACTGTGACTCGGAGCATATTGTGTGTGTTTTTTAAACCTGTGCAGTAAAACATAATGTGCCGTATTGTTGACTTGCAGTACACTATGTTTTTATCAACATAAGTTTCCATCATCAGGGATGAAATCTAACCTGAAAAAGCATTTTATGGGGGATGCCAGCCGCTTCATCCCTGAGCGATTTCAAGAGCATTAGACTTGCTCTGCACATCATCACATTACACCACAGACAACGATAACACACAACTGTACAAATATAAGAAGATTCAAATCCACTTCCCTTATGTATTGCAAGCATGTCGCTGAGCTACCTTCAAGTGCTTCTTTGTATTTGTCTCATGTTTCTTTTCTCTGACAAGCATAAACACAATCTTTAGATTCAGTTGTTGCATTTAAAGTTAGTTTACCAACAGCAAACTATTGCAGTATTCCACTATTCTGATAATGTAGATGGCAGTGGGATTCAAACCAGCATCTTGCTGTGCAGTGCATGTACTGTGTTTCTCAAGCTTGTTGCAAGTGCCAGCAACAAAGAACTATTTGGCATCAGACAAGTGAATCACCAAACACCCTGATGTTTCACTGTCAATAACCAGAAATGTGGTAAAAAACTGTGTCTAACGTGATGGCAAACCCGGGGAATGTGTTGCTTTAATACTGCATCAGTGTTTGAGCCATTGTCTGGTAGCAGGTCAGTAGTACTTTTGTGGGACAATACTAAGTGCTGCCGAATAGTATAAAATAATATATAACACATACAACTCATTTCGTTTTTGATTACACTAAATCAATTGTAAAATCACATGGGTGAAAAATAGGGTGAGGTGGTACTCTCCTTTCATCAGGACTTAAAGGAAAATGTCAGCCAATTTTTATGTTAATCTTGATCGCTATAAATATGCGAGTACTTTCGATTGAAAAAACCCCGACCTGAATCGGTGCAGGCAACACTGAGTAGCTGCTGCTACGTGTCCAAGCTTCCACTGAGCTAAAACGGCAGTTAATGGGGCAAGTTTTAGAGTGCCGTTGTGCCTCTTAACAGACACACAATGCAATGAATATGTAATTAATTAAACAGGGCCCTTACGTATCATCAAGATGCGTTTTCAAGTCAGACATTGTTTTAATTCACATACCATGTCTTGCTCTTGCCGGTGGGTAGCTTGCTTGCCTGGTTAACTGCAAGAGCTAACTAGCTGTTAGCTGCTAGCTGTTAGCTGCTATTGATAAGAGTGTTCACCCAGGCTTTTGTGAAACATAACGCAGCAGTTCCGTGTGTATTTGTAGCTCATGCATTTTGTATTTGTGATCGATCTATCTGTTGTTGGTGAGTAGGAGGCTTGGCAGTTTTGATCTGTGTGGTAGATTCCTTAGCCGGGCAGGCAGCCTTCGACCACGCCTTCCTCGCCTCCCGCAGCCAAAAACAATCCCCCCAGCGCCGGGGGGGTGTAGTGGGTGTCCTCCATGCCTTTGTGGCGACAAATTGTAGTTTAGATCCTCCTCAAAAATAGTTAATTGAGCACTGTAGTGGTTATGACCATATGAATTACTATGTAACCACACAGAAATGGGCTAAATATGCATGTGGCTTGCACAGTAATAATGTTACCGCCAGCTGTAGCTCGCGCTTGGAGCAGCTGCTTCATCTGCCTGTTGCATCTCTCTGTGTGGTTCTTTCCAACTCTTGTGAGGCGAGTTCTTCGTCTGTATTTTTGGGTTTGAATAAATAAGGACAACCATCAAACTCAAAAGGCTCTTCCATGTGTTGTATATCTTCTATATTCTCCTAGTTACGTTACTCCAAGCTTCTTCCCTTGTGAACAACTCTGTGAACAACTCCGCTCTTCACTTCACACAGATGATCTGCACACTGTTTAGCTACTTTTTCCTTTTTCCTGCTAAAACTGAATTCCCAGGAGACAGCGCGAGGCAACAGCTAGCCTTCAGTGTCGTAGCAGCAGCTACTCAGTGTTGCCTGCACCGATTCAGGTCGGGTTTTTTTAAATTGAAAGTACTCGCATATTTATAGCGATCAAGATTAACATAAAAATTGGCCGGAATTGTCCTTTAACAGCCACTGACAAATATATGTATATTTTACTTTATGTCAATTTCAAAGTTAATCTGTATCCAGAAAACGGGGGCGCAGAACACTGGACAGAGTGCACTTGACTGGGTCCCTGTGTGGGATCAGAAAGTATACAGTATAGGTGGGTGTGTTTGAGGCTGTGACAATCATGGCAGGTCACATTCACTACTACTACAGTTTGGAAATCCTGTGCAGCTTTCCTCCTATTTGTTGCAGTGGAAGATCCTACTGTCATCACGTTTTCCTTGTGTAATAGCTGGGTATTTTTTTGTCTGAGTGTGAAGCAGCTGGGATGAGGATCAGCACCTCTAAATCTGAGGCCATGGTTCTCAGCAGGAAACCAATGGAGTGCTTTCTTCAGGTAGGGAGTGAGTCCTTACCCCAAGTGAAGGAGTTTAAGTACCTTGGAGTCTTGTTCGCGAGTGAGGGGACCATGGAGCGTGAGATTGGTTGGAGAATCGGAACAGCTGGTGCGGTATTACATTCTGTTTATTGCACCGTTGTGACAAAAAGGGAGCTGAGCCAGAAGGCAAAGCTCTCGATCTACTGGGCAATTTTCGTTCCTAACCTCACCTATGTTCATGAAAGCTGGGTCATGACCGAAAGAACGAGATCCACGGTACAAGCGGCCGAAATGGGTTTCCTCAGGAGGGTGGCTGGCGTCTCCCTTAGAGATAGGGTGAGAAGCTCAGTCTCGGAGTTGAGCCTCTGCTCTTTTGCGTCGAAAGGAGCCAGTTGAGGTGGTTCGGGCATCTGGTAAGGATGCCTCCTGGGCGCCTCCCTAGGGAGGTGTTCCAGGCACGTCCAGCTGGGAGGAGGCCTCGGGGAAGACCCGGGACTAGGTGGAGAGATTATATCTCCAACCTGGCCTGGGAACGCCTCGGGATCCCCCAGTCGGAGCTGGTTGATGTGGCTCGGGAAAGGGAAGTTTGGGGTCCCCTACTGGAGCTGCTGCCCCCGCGGCCCGACTCCGGATAAGCGGATGAAGATGGATGGATGAAGTTTTTCTGCATGTTGTATTTTTTGTAGTTCTTTAAATTATATTTAAATTTTAATTCAGTTAGATTTGACTTTTTTTGCCTCTTTCATCATCATATTGCAACATAAATGTGATCCACAAATGAACTGGGATTGTAAAAATAACACTCCTTAGTTTCATGGAACATCACTTTAACATTTAACTGCACATCATGTTGCTCATCAGAGCATCTACATGTACTGTAATTACAAAAGTGGCTGTTTTGGATGGAGGCCCCCAGGAGAGGATTTGCAGGAACACACTGTCCTGAGAGAGTTATAAGCTGAGAGGTTTTAATTAATCTACACTTTTTCATGGGACTGTGTGAACTGTTTTAATGCATGCCTGATGATTTTCAGTAGAAACTGTAGAATAATCGGTTACAATGAGTTTGACGAAAACATAGGCACAGAGTTTTCTGTCGGGTGCTGGTTACATACAATGTGCAATTGTGCCTTGACAGTGCACAACATCACTCTAGTTAAAGACTGCAAATGGAAGAAATATCGGCTGCCTTCAGATGGCTTTAAAGAGAATCACCAAAGATAAAAAGAAAGGCTTTGACAAGAAAAACACACAATCTCACTAACATTTCCAATACCTGAACAGATCCCAGTGGCATTTCACTCCCTAAAAACATCTTTGAGTACACAGACACTGGCTTGAGATGCACAATTACAGCCAACACTTCAATTTTTTGTACTTGGCTAACTGCTAAAATAATGATGAAGCTTTTAAAATAAAAAAATGAGATGGCCCCTAAAACTTTGACATTGCCCTTGATTTATGGCGGACAATTGTGTACAGGGATGTTGTAGTGATGGGACGGGCTCTTTGTCGCAGTGCTGCTTAAAGTAGCTGAGCTAACCACTAACCTAATTTTCTAAGAACCTTTAGGGATGCAGGTTAATCATGGTTTTCCTGTTGTTCAAATGAAAACAGGCAGGTTATCATGGTTGTTGCAAATCTTTATCAATTAGCTATTTTAATTAAACTAGCTTAAATAATGCAGATATGAGATTCAAATCCATGATACTCACAAGATACGTTTTCCTTTTCAATCTCATCAGTATTACTCCAGTGAGCCATCTGTGAACCTTTCTATCCATAGCCATTATATTTAAACATCCTCATGCCCATAATGTTAATAAATTACAATGACTTAGACCCTGGGATCTGCGTCCACTATTAATATTCCCAGTGGGCTGGCACTGTCCACATTTGACCATAGAGCTCTACAGCTTGTCTTACGCCTTATCATTCATCATATTTAAATGAATTCATAACCACAGTAGTCTTAACTGCAACTCATGGAAGTGGATTTATTAAATGACACCCTTTTTCTTGCGGGCTACTCAAACATTATTCTTTTATAATAAGAATTTACTGTTTTGAATGCACAAAGGGGGGAGTGAAGAAGCAGGTTAAGCCTTAAAATAATCCTTAAATATAGTGTGCAATAACAACTCACTTGAAGAATTAACGGTTTGTGGAAGATACCCCCCAAGAGCCAGAATTCAAGTTTAATTAGGTAGACATTGTCCAGAATATATAGATTAACATGTAATTCCTTTTCAGTTTTCAGTGTGATCCTGCTTCTTAACATTTCCACACCCCAGAGTATTTTTTTTTGTAAGCTCCTATAACAACCGCGGGCCCATTACATTGTAGGTCCCAGATAGTGATGAAGTTATTCTTAGGGGACACAGAAATGGGGATTTGATCCTGCCGTCTAATTCAATTATGGCCGTTTAGCTATCTAAGACTTGCTTTGGTGTAAAATATTAAAACGTGTTCATTATGTGAGCAAAAGGTTGGGATTTGTATCTGGAATTATCAAAACTAATTGCTACCAGTAAAATGGTAATTTATTAAAGCAATATTTGTGTATTGCTTTTTGGTAAAGCTTACAAAGAGGAGGGTCAGATCACAGCAGCCCAGTGTGAAGCTGACCTCACCCCCAGAGGCCATTTTCAGACCAACAACATCACCAAATCAACACTATTCCAAGGGGCTGTGCCGTTGTGAGCATTAATTTAGGCAGGTTTTTTTGTGGATTTTACTGGAAGTCCAGTTTAAAGCCTTTTCAGATGCAAATACACTGAGGTTATGCTGTTTAAGAAATCGCTCAACAGGATCTTAGCAGCAAAACACTAAATTCTGCTTGGAGAAGGAATCCTCCATCAATAAAACCATACATTAACAATTAAACGGATGTCAACAATACCTAAAAAATAGTCTGCGGTGGTGGAGAGAGAACAAAGAACGTTGGCATGAGCGCATCAGCTCTAAGAAGTGTCAGGTTGTAAAAGCAATGCTAAATATGATTGAACGTGTTGAGTCAGCTGGTAGCCAACCAGCAGGTAAATGAGCGAGTGATTGTGAAGCAATTACACAGTTGCTTATGGCAACCACCTAATGCAAGGTTACTATTGTGCTTTGTCTGCATCATTCCAGCAGGTTATATTTGTTTAAGGCATTTTACATCTACAGAAAGTTATCACACCTGGAATGTTTGGAATGTTCCATAGTAATAATAATTTAATAATCATAACTTAATTTGAGAAATGTAAATCTTTTTAACGCGATACTTTCTTCCCATTTTTAATAAAAGAAGACACATTTTGGATGTCTAGGGGCACCCTTGAGGCTTTTTTTTTAACAACCCTTTTCCCTTACCTGTCATCCTTAAGCATAAGGTTCCTTGCCTCAAATTGACATATTTTTTTATTGAATGTAAGAGCTATCTTTTCAAACGATAACTTAACATGATTACAAACCTGACAAGACATTTGATGCCAAGCTTTCAGTACGTTTTGATACTTGATGCTACTGAAACATTTTGGTCGTCACTTGGCTCAATGTTACATGCCACACATTTCCTCACATTTTCTGGCACATATCTAGTTGGCCAACACAGTGTGTTACCAAATCACCACAACCTGGTGAGTGACAGAGGGGGGGAAAAGAAAAGGCAACAACAGTAATGATGCTGTCGTTGTCATTACCTCCCACCCTGCATAATTTAGATGTAACTTTAAGGACAGGGGAGACTTCATCAAGTGGATCATTGTGTCTATGTGTATCAAGTGTTGATACACATAGACACAATGATCCACTTGGATGTACAGTAGTCTACACTACATGAATGTGACACTAATGCACTTGCCTGTTGGTTAGACATTTTGTAATCCACTTATGTACCTTTAGCTGTCAGCGTAGTATGAGTGAGACAGGTGCTGTTAATTGTGAAATCACTGAAGGTCTTCAGTGGGTGAGTGAATAACTAAATTCTGAAAATAAATTATGAATAAGAGAGTCTCATTCATTTAAATGACACGCCTTCTTCAGGATTTGGTATTTTATGAGGGCCACTGCGCGGGAATTTAAAAAGCCAAGTTGGCTGAGTGATAATTTGCTCACAGATTGATCATGTATCCAATTGGGCAAATATTCCTCTGAGGTCCTGATAAGCAATAATACTCTGATAATAATAATACTTATTATTATTATTATTTTCAGACTGCACTGCTTTTCAGCTCAGAAGATATCCCTCAGACACCTTTGTTGAACGTTTTCAACCACTGGGAAATAACATGCCCTGACACCTTGTTCCTAGGTGTCAGGGCATGTTATTTCCCAGTGGTGTTACAGCAGCCTGTACTTTTTAATGTAACCCATGCTTACTGTACCTAAAGGATAAAGTAGAGGAATTACTTAATTAATCCCTGAAGGTGAATTCAATTAAAAAAAACTGAATTATTGGAATTTATTCTAATACATGCTGTAACACTTTAAATATACACTTGAAATATAAGACCAATTGTCTGTTGAAGAGAACTTATAACACACCGCTGTATCGCATGGTTGGATAGCTTTTCTTACAGTAAATAAGAAATAACCTTCTCATGTCATTAATTTACAAAACCCAATTGTTGAGAATTCTAAACTACCTCACATCTCTTTTCTCTCTTTCTCTAATAACTACAATACACAATCCAGTAACTAATTAACCCCTCATTTAAACATTAATGTTGACAGACCTGGTTTCAGACACTATGCATGTTATAAATGAAATAAACTGCAAACCTCCCTCAAACTAAAGGCTTGCATTACCATTGGATATTTCAAAGCTTCATTATGTTATGTTACATGTTTTCTTTATAAGTATTGTAATTATTTTTTTATAGTTTAGTTGTGCTGTTTCTTGTAAATATTTTTTGTTCTCAGGAAAGGAGATCTTAATCTTAAATTTACAGCATTGAAATGTATCTAAAAGCAGCTCAGTGGTCAATACCTAGCACCACTGAGCTGTTTCCATGACATCTCATAAGTAGGCATATGTTTCTGCTTTTGTTACCTTCTGGGCGACTACTGATTTGACTTAACATCTTGTATTTTTATGCTGATGTGTATTAACGTATGCTGTCCCTATCAAATGATAAAATATATATGTACTGTATATCTGCCTCAGGTATAACACAATATAATTTCAGCAATTGAAATGGCTGCACCAGTACAGACATTCAGGGTTGAGAACACAAATTAACCTGTGTTTGATTAGAGAGCTGGAAGCGCTCTCTGTGTTGAATGCTAAAACACACAAAGAAGGGAGGACTAGGAGGACGCAGACATGGCAGAAGCACAAAAGAGGCTATCCCCGACACACACACACACACACACACACACACACATTGAAAACAGCGCCTGTTCTCCTCTGTTGTCTTCTCCTTTTGCACCTTATTGGAGAAACCCCTCCACTGAAGTGACAGCACACACCAGAGGGTGTGAGCCTCGTCGCCAGAACATGCTGCCCGCCACTTTCCTCAAGCCTCGCAGTACTTCCGGTACACTGGCAAGCAAAGCATGTACAATGCAAGTACAGGACACACTCGCACATGACACGCATGCATGAACATTATAAAAGCATATCGCTCAATGACATTGCAGCACAAGGACACGTACACCCATCTCTCGCCCTCCAGCTTGCACACAAGTTATGAACCGTATGTACGTACACGCATTCAGTCCACCACATACTCTACACATTCTAGTCCCTCACCCTCCCCATATCCAACTTAAGTATGCAGCCAAGACTTGTTTCTCCACATAGCTGCACTGAGTGCCATCGCTTCAAGATTGCATGTGCTTGCCAATTCCTTAAGCCACCTAAGGGATACAGCATTATCAAGTGGCATGCCAGTTCTCCTTGGTGCCTGCTGTGGTTTGCAAGTTTTCTGTTGTACATCCTACTGCTCTGGGGGTGCCTGCTGCCCAGGAACACACCCTACCGACATCCAGAAGAAAAAAAAAAGGAACAAAACACCCTTCTCTCTCCCACTAGAGGGTTGTGTGCAGGTTATCATTGTGCTGTGCCAGCTTCATGCCATGCTAATGCCCTGCAACTGTGGAGATGGTGCTTGATGCGGCAGGTGGCAGTTGGGGACATCACAGGCCTTCCAGTCAGTCTGTTAGTTGGAAGTCTGCATGTTTTAATGTAGCGTGCAGACATGCTAAGATTACATAATAGGTTATCCACAACACAACGGTCTGATTCACACTGTTCTTCTGTGATACTCTATGAAAAAGTGTGAATTGAACACAGCATATTTGTAGCTTCAAAATATATTTAATAGTTTGTTTTCTGATCTCTAAAAACTTAAAGACTGTATTTTTTTCTTGCAAATGCAGTATTACATCCCTAGCAAATAGCAATACCCATTTGGCCATGTTTTAATCTCCAGACTTAGAAACACAACATTCTTTTCTTTCCCATCTGAGCTATCACTCACTATGTCTTGGCAGTAATGTGTATTTGAAATAAGAAGTTGCTGTTTACTGTTGAAGCCTCCAGAACTTATTAGCTAGCCACAAATTTGACAAAGAGCACATCAGATTTATTGTAGATTCCTTGTAATTCTGCCATGTGCTAATGTCAGCCAGGCTGTCAGGATGTATGATAGAATTCCGAGAGCTATTATCAGTGACAGATTGAGGCCCAGGTACCAGGCACCAACTGGGGAATGTGTATTTAATTGCTCATTTGTACATTTCCTTAGATAATCAAAAATAAATCAATAGGAATAAAAAGGATCAACAATTTCTCTCCTCTTTCATTTCTCAAACAACATAGCTGGTCACATATTTTTCTTTGAGTCCTGTGTAGCTGCAATAATCCCCTTCTCCATCCACTTTTAATCCTTGGTCACCATAGCAACAGGCTCTGTTGTCAGGTGTGCGTTGACATGCATACCCCACCCATGGCTATCACAGATATACATAAATAGCCATTCCACCAGCTAGTCTGTTTCCCCGGTAACACCAGGTGATTCTCCAAGGCAACCTCCGCCAGTAGCGCAGGTCTGTTGCATTCCTCTGTTTCTCTGCTAAATTAACACACACACATGAATCCAACACACACAAACACACACACAAACGGTTTTCATTTGGATACACAAGAGACCGCAGCTAAGTGAAATTTAATGGGTTCAACGTCAAGTTATTGTCAATAAATTAAATATCATAACAAATTAATAATAAAGGGTGGGTCTATAAATAAGTTATATATTACCAGGTTAGGTGCTGTGAAACAAGCATTGATTCTTTTAAAATAACCATCGCCTAGACAACCATGTTTGTACTTTTTCTTGTCAATCTGGAAGAGGAATGAATGTCTATTCAGATCTAAAAACCTATGAAAAAGATACACTTGATTTTGGTTTGAAAGTAAAACAGGTGCATCTCTGACATTGTTATTGTCATGGTCAGCTACAACTTAAACATTTTATTGTTAGAAAGTGGAAATAAAAAGGTCCATAATGATGATGTTACCAATATTCACAGTGTATAAGGGCTACAGGCGATGCCTTCTATTCTAGCAGGGAGCGTCACTCTGATCTACGACTTAAGGGGGAAGTCAAAAATTTTAAGACTCCCAGTTTTTGAACTACAACAAAAAGTATCTGTTTATCTGTCACTAAAGTGTGCAATAAACTAAATAAGGATTTAAAGCAATGTCTGTCTTCAGACAGATGTTTAAAGAAATTATATTCCAGAGGTACAGAGAAACAGTAAAATTAATAACCTAACTTATATTGAATAATTTATAGTATGTGTATAAATATTGTTGTGAATGGGTAAATATATGAATGTGAATAGAACTTTTGAATATATATATTGTCATTGATTATAGATGTATTATCTCTGTAGACTTATTATATTTTGCATGTGTAAATAAGTACTGGAAATAATGGAGTTTTATTTTGTTGTCTAATTGTTTTTTTATTACTAGTTATATTTTATTTAGATGTTCAAAATAAAAGATATCAATCAATCAATCAATCAATCAATCAATCAATCAATCAATCAATCTATTGTTTGTCCTGTTGTTGCTCAGCAGATTAGATTATTGTGCTCTGCTCTAAAGAGAAATTTAACACTGGGCCTAAAGGTAAGATTATACAACCCTCTCTGGTTTAAGGTTTAAGTCTTCTCCATCTCTGACCACACCAAGCAGCTCTGATAGGTGTGGTTGGGTGTCAAGGCTAAAACGGCACAAGTCACGGTTTGGTTCATACCACGGTGTAGGAATCACGGTTCTGTGTGTAAACAACGGGCATATAAGAATATGTTTCATTTAATATATTTTATAACAGATAAAAGGGCAAGTGTCAATGAGACAACATCCTCTTGTTGGGGACAAAGATCATTTTGCCCACTGGCAACTTTGGTAAACTATTTTCATTATAAAAATAAATAAGGAACATTTCAAACACTGGCGTATTACACTGTATGAACAATGAACTAACACTTTCCCATCTCTATACTAGCTACGAATTTACAAAATAAAATCTAAATAAAAATATTAAAATAATATAGAAAAAATAAATAAAGAAAACACTCATCATTTTTCCTCATCTTGTACATAACTCTCCTTTGCTGTTTCAGCTGACCAGGGAACCCGCGTTTCCAACGAGCGCCACAGTTTCATATGCACGCTTGCCAAAGTGAGACTGACATAGTATCCCTTCAATTCCCTGTCCACTATGTAGCCACAGCTTCGGTGAAGTCTAAGACCAAGGGAAAGGAGCACAGGTGCCTCACTCGCCCCACAGCCTACGTTTTCAGAGTTCATCACGCCCTTCAATGTCTGAGAAGAGGGAACATTAGGAGTGCAAACACACATAACACTTAAATTATATCAGTGTCTCTCTCTTGTCTTCACTGCTAAACCATGTCTACCCGGAGGGTGAATTAGGGTTACCTTAAGTCCAACAGCACACAAAAAACATTTTGTTCTTCTATTGTAACATCCTCAACAGGTTTGTCTGGGCTAGCAATTACAGAGAAGGTTTTTGAATAAAGTGCCTGTCTTGTTGTCTCCCCGCTGAACCCTAAGCATTACAACCACCATTCCACATCCTGGAAAACAAGGTGTTTGTGGTACTGTAAATCGTCAGAGTGACACAATTACATTTTGGTGGCTGCTCCTTCTTTCATGCCTTCAAGTATCCTCGGATCTTTGCCTCTTTCTTTGTTGATTTCTGACATTAAAAAACTGTCCCCTTGCCATTTGTTACGCATATATTAGCCTTTACATGATCAATTGAGTTAATTAATTATTTTTGCAGTTTCTAATCTGCTCAAAAATAATGCCTGTAGGTTGGGACTGAATAGGGATTACCCGGCAGAGCATAGCTAATTACCAACCATTAGCATATGCAAATGAAAGCCCTTATCTCGTGTACTAAATGTTGCTTATGGTAAACACCAGCTAATCACTTTAACGAGTTCAGCTGTTTAAGTGCTGGTAATTGCATATTGTTTAAACAAATAGACTGGATTCACTGTGAATCAAGGTAAGGGCAGGAAGATATTTCTCTCTTGTGTCCACTCTCTGTTTCACCTTGGCTGCTGCACTAGGTGCTGCAGCTCCTTTGATAAAAAACTGAAAAGGGAATAAAAGATGTTCTCTGCCTGAAGCATCAGATATTGGTTTTAGCTGGTAAAGTGGTGTCATGGAAGTTATATTACTTTAATGTAACTGCACCTCACAGTGACGCACATTGCAAACCTTATGAAAGCTTTGTGTCAGGACGGTGGAAGAATAATATTAAAAAATGTATTGGAATTAGAAAGATCAAATGTGAGATGTATCCTAACACACTGCAAATCCCACATATTTCTGAAACAGTCTGCACTTACATTCTCAGACATCCAACTTGTTCCATAATGCAATGGCAGTTTAACATGTTGGCCTCATGTCTGAATTAGCAGAATCACTTATACGTAAGAGTCATGCTGGCATTATAAATGTGGCATCATGTCAAAGAGTAATAACATTCTCAACAGGGCACAAATCTAATTTCAATGCTGTCAGATTAATGCAGCAATAGCAACAAGGTTAAATACGGACAGCGAGAAACTAAATGCCCGGTAGCAGAATTCTCTTTCTAAAAAAATGTATGAAGACATACACTATAAGAAGATTTGTTTTAAAGTCATCAGTAATACCTTACTGCCACCTCTCTCTCTCTCTCTCTCTCTCTCTCTCTCTCTCTCAACGTATGCCAAATAGCATTGTGGCTCTTTCGGTAAATGTCCCGTCATGTGCGCATTAAGCCATAACCAACATTTATTCAAACCTGTGTCTGAATGACAAAAGACTATCACATTGACACACAGATGAAACTAGCAATGTTATGCCTCCAATGTCTGAAAAAGGCTTTAGAAAGTGGACATAATGTCATGCAATAAACAGAAACGGAAGATGTTGCAGTCTGGCAGATGGGTATAGAAATGTGGAAAGGTGAAAAATGCGGTTGTCCTCAGACTTGCTTTATTATTTCAGAGAAATGGCTCACAAAGAATGCAGTCATAGTTTATCAGTTGGGGATTTTGTACTGAAGGAGACCCTGTGGCAGAAGAGTCTCTGTCCTTAAAGGTTACAGCTATGTGAATGACAGTGGACAGAGAGAGACCCTCGGGCAAAGACTTTTTTCCAGTCTAGAGATGGCCACAATTTTTACACAAAACACACACACACACACACTCTGTTTTTTGTACATCCGCAGGGTGATTTAAACATACACTTTCTCTCTCATTGTTGTGCGCATGCTCACACAGTCGCACACTTTCTAAGGCTGTGGGTGTGTGCAGAAAACACAAAGAAAGAAAGGTAGTCAGGCAGTGAATAAAAATGCTCACATGTCTCTCTGAGTCACCCTGCGGACCTCTTACAGAGAAGATACAATCATTTCATCATGTCACAGCTAACACCCACCTCATCTCTCGCTGTAAGGAAGAGGGTGTGAGTCAACCCCACCTAAGAAGACCATTTTGCTCTCTAAACGCACTCATTTGATGATACAGAAAATCCATGGCAATAATTCAGCCCTCGCTGGGGTTGAACTTTAACAGTAATTGTGAGCAAGTGGCTTATACTTTTTGTGGATTGCACAGTAATTACAATTTGCACGTTTCGTTTCTGCTCTTGTAGAAAAACACAGCTGGAATTGAATTCACAATGCAGACTGTTGTAATTTGTCAAGACTGAATGCTTGCTGGCTTCCTTTTAGTTTACTACTAAAACGACAAAAGAGGGAACAATAGTTTCACCATACACTGACAGACACAAATTGTGTTGCTTTATAAGGAGAGAGACAAATTTATATAGAGTAAGTGAGCACATTTAACACTAAATATGTTTCAGTTAGTGCTGTCAGTTAAACGCGTTATGAACGACGTTAACGCAAACCCTTTTTAAGGGCGTCAATTTTTTTTAACACAAGATTAACGTTCTTTTTGGCCTAGCAAACGTTGTAGTTTTTTTTATGCTGTTGCCAGAACTAGTAACGTTAGAAAAACTACAACACCGTTACATTGTGTGAGAGATTATTTGCTCTAAGTGTGAATGACTGCTCCAAGTGAGAGTGTTACGTGTGAAATTGAACACTACAGTAGGCTACATACCAATGTTGTTTTCAATAAAAAAAAAAAAAACATTTGCACAAAGTGAGTCAATCCACTTTTCCATGTTGATAAGAGCATTCAAATAAAAAAATATAATCAAGGGAAGAAATCAAGGGACATTTAGAATAGATAAAATCGTGCGATTAATTGCAAGTTAACTATGACATTAATGCAATTAATCGCGATTAAATATTTTAATTGTTAGACAACACTAGTTTTAGTATATGTGAGTATGCTAGGCAAAGAAAATCTAAATCCAGTCCTAATTAATAATTTTCCAAAGAATATGATCCAATACTATTTCATCAACACGAGGAGCCTGATCCATAAAACTGTTGATTCAAGACTAAAGCCACTAGTTTGACTTGAAACTATCAGCAGATCTCTTTTGACAGAAAATCGCAGGCTATTAAACCTAAATATCTTTCATACACCTTCAAATTGACTCATTTAAGGTATTTCCTTTGACCGATTTTGCTCAAATTGGCCTTTAGTGAAACTGCCATAAAACTAGATGGACCTTAAAGTCTGCAGATGCTGTGAAACATCAACAACTCAAAATATCCACAGCCGAAAATAGCCAAACCTTTGCAGGCACATTATTCAGTGTTATAAATCTCACTCATTACAAAAATGTTAAAAAAAGAAAAGAAAGAAGAACTAAAAAACAAACTAAGTAAAAGTACACACTTTGGATGATATTTATCTCTTGCTCCTACATACACTGAACAAAATTATGACAAAAATTAAAACACTTTTGTTTTTTCCCCCATTTATCCTAAGCTGAACTCAAAGATCTAAGACTTTTTCCATGTACACAAAAGTCTTATTTCTCTCAAATATTGTTCACAAATCTGTCTATATCTGTGTTAGTGGGCACTAAGATACACCAGATATAGACTGTATTCGGACCCTAAATACTATATTTATTATAATATGAGACATCGGATAATTAGTATGAGCATGATTGGCTGGAAAAATGAGTCACAGGAATGGACACACTTAGAAATAATATCTAATATGTAGTAAGAAAGTAGAAATTCATGAGGGCAGACATGAGGCCTAATTATACATCTTCCAAACTTGTTTCATTATGTACAAGCATGGCTTATTTTGATCTCTTTCCGTAAGTTATGGTTCCCATTTGTGGCAGCCAAAGTGTGAAGCACTTTACAGAAGAATTACTTTTAAAAGAGGCTGAAATGGTTTCACTGTGTGTGTGAATTAAAGGCCAGCTACAGCAAAAAAAAAAAAAAATATGATTGATGGATGGATTTGCTCCTGATCGCAAAATGGTAAAACTGGTTGGTAAATTTACTTTAAGGTAAAACCAGCACATTTATCACATAAAAACAGATACAGTAATAAAACCAACACATGAAACTAGCATATTTAAAGCAGTTAAAACAGTGTAGCCTACAACTTTGTAAAAAATGTGGAGTGACTAGTAGGCTAAGTAGATATTTTTACATCCTTACACATTCAGGCGGTCCTCTATAGTCTGTTGAGCTTTTTCTCTCCGTTTGATAACAGCCGTATTTCCCTTTATATATATGCTTCACCTCCTCGTTACTTTCCATTAAAAGCTGCTGCTCATTGGGTGAAACATATGGCGCATGCGTCTTCTACATTTCTGCATCAGTAAATCTGTGATCGATACCGTGGTCTATGTAAGAAAGCTGTGAACGTGCACTTATCCCAGCTATCTACACCTGGCTTGACATAGCTTCACCTGTTCATCCTGGCTCGGCAAACGATTAAACCGCAATGAGCGGATCACACTAAGTCAAGCTGCGCTTTTTCACTTATCCTGGATATCTTTATTCTACTTTTGTCCAACAGGCCCCCGCTTGCTGTGTTTTCCACTGAAGGTAAAGGTCAGCGCAGGTGTGTGGGCAGTTCAGTTTTCAGTGCCAGGCTATCTGGACACTCCTCAGCCACCAGTCAACATGGAGTAACCGGCCATATCAGATATTTCCAATGTCTCCAATGTTCCAGTCTGGAAATCACCTGCACCTGGGACACATCCATCTTCGGTGATGATGGGCCGCCCCATGTTTCTTCCATCTATACTTCTTTTACTTCTAAACCCTCCCTGCTCCTTTTCCCCCTCACTTTTCTCTCTCTACGCAGTCTCTGTGGGACAGAGAGTCATTAGCAGGTAATGAATGCTGGGGATTTGTGATTTCAGCGAGTGTCTTTAGGGCAAATGGGGAACTAGAGAGTGGACATTTTCCTCACTTCTCCTTGTCTGCGCTCCAGGGAAGATGGGGGAATTTTGGTTATTTTGGCCCTGCTCTAAAGGAAAAACGTGATAATTGGCTCCCCTCGGAGACTGGCTAGCAACGGAGCAAAATGTGCCCAATTTGCTGCGGCCGGTTCATTTCACATAGCCACATATACCATGTATAATAGATGTGCATCTCTCTCTCTGACTTCAGGGTAGATGAAGCAGCTCTGATTTTCACCCTGTAGTGAGTGAGTAGGAGAGGGAGTGAAAACCCGGATTCATGATTGGATGACATGCTGGGTGAAACATTGTTGAACTGCTTTAACCGCTGTGCTGTGAAAGTTACTATCAATAACCTCTCACTGCTGAAATATAAATTAGGATCTCAGCTAGTTAAATATAGATGTAGTGTACAGTATGTATGCTGAGTAAGGACAGTATGGTTTACTGTCTGTCTGTGTGTGTGTGTGTGTGTGTGTGTGTGTGTGTGTGTGTGTGTGTGTGTGTGTGTGTGTGTGTTTGAGTGTGTTTGAGTGTGTGTGTGTGTGTGTGTGTGTGTGTGTGTGTTTGAGTGCGGATAACCGAACCAATCACGACAGGGACCCATCACAAACACTGGCCGGTTCCTTTAAGAGAGCTCAGTGCGTGTGTCTGTGTGTGTGTGTGTGTGTGTGTGTGTGTGTGTGTGTGTGTGGAATGTGGGCAGAAGAGAGATAGCAAAAGAGGAAGTAGATGTGTAGTTGCGACTGGAGAAGAGTTGGGGGAATAAGTTTAAGTTTTGTAGGCCTACACAGTGTGTGCGGTGTCCAAAATAAACCCCAGACTGAAAGCCGTTATTTCATTTGCTTCTGTTTGTTTCTGACCATGGTTGGAAAGGTTAACACATTGAACATTTTAAATTAAACAGCTTATTAACGTATGCGCTGATGTGCTCATCTGTTGACATTTCCGAATGCCTTCCTACAGTTGCTTAAAGGGATATTTCCCCGCTGGAAAGAAGAATAAGTATTGAATTGGGTAATTTAAGTAGCAGAAATGTGAACAAATGTTAGAAGTTGGTGCCTTCTAGACCGAGAAAAGCCAGAAAATGTATTTTTGGCTCATGTGGATGAAAGACAACAACTCCCAGAATGCACATGCATAACTTCCCTACGAGTCCACTCCTAAGCCACGCCTACCGATAATAGACAGTCAAGTCAACTCAAATGTGTTTAGTCATTTCAACCATATACACAAAACAAAGTTTCACCGTTTTACATTCATGCATGCCAACAACAGGCTACATTTAGTGCATATACATTATAGGCTCCATAAAGTTCAGCTAACGAATTGATAGCATTAGTGCTGGGTGTAAACACTGAGTATAAACACAGCCGTGAATTCGCATGAAATGTAGAATGGTCAGCATTTAACAGTCACATACTCCACCAGCGGTGAGCAGTTAGTTGGATACAAGCGCCTCATTTCTGCACCAGGCCGTGTTAACACAGCCCACCTCCACGAGTCTTACCAGGCAACAGAGCAGCATATCTATCTGCTCGGAAGGCTAGCAGGCCTGGTAGCTGGTTAGTCTGGTACACTGTTGTTCAGCCATGTTTCCACAAAATATGATTTTTACTTTAAATGCCTGTCGTGCTCGGTTCGGTTACTGCTCTGTTGAACGTGGGCCGAGCTTGGACAGAAAAATGCGATCGGCACTCTCGTGTGTGTGTGTGTGTGTGTGTGTGTGTGTGTTGTGACACTGAATACTGCTATATGATTCCCCACAGTGTCACTCTACACTGTTAGGGGATGTCTGACATGTACTCTGCTTTGTTTACCAGGCTTGAAATGAGTCTGTCTCATCCTTTATACTTTTCAAGTATCTGTCACCTTTGAGATGCATGAGTGGGCCAGCGAGCGGGCCAATATATCTTTCATCTAGTTTCCATCTAAACTGGAACTTTTTCACACGCAAGACTTTTAAATCAACTTGATTATTCACAATTCAGCCACTATGGACAAAGATGTCTTTTTCTACATATTCAAAGCTATTTTTACAGGACAGTGGGTAGTCTCACCTTCTCAACTATGCTCTCTTTACAAAGATTGTGGCAAAGATTAGAGAGAAACAGAAAAGAACAGAGCTAGACACAGGAGGGAACGTGATGATGGGATTTTTATCCTGGGCCAGAGGAGCGTGTTGCATTGAGAATGGGTGAAGATGAATAGGATAGCGGACATATTTTATAATTTCGATGCAAGTGCATCAATCTTATTTTTAACACAATAACCCCGGTATCACGGGGAGTCATAGCATGCGCTAGACCTCAATCATCCATTATCTTTAAAATAGATGGAAAATGGTTGGAGTCCTGTTTCAGGTTACACTCCATGTTCCATGTGTGCTAGCTTAAAAATACACTAACACTGGGGGATGCCAGCTTAAAGTCCAGGTGAGTTCCACAATAAAAGGTGCTCATATCTGCAAGGGGTTATAAATGGTGTTGCTAACACTGCAAGGCTGACTGTGACTTGTGCATGCAGTGAGATAGCATGCCCAAGGAAATCTCATTCCCCTTATATTTTCTGGCTGGCTTGGACCAGCCTCAGATGAATGATAAATGAGCTGTTAAAGCTGAGGTCTTGTGTACAATCCTCACCCCTATCATAACTGCCAGTGTGGTCACAGGATTGCTCTGATCCAAAAGAAAAAAGAACAATAAAACTTACAGCGGTAATTTCCACATACAAAGGGCAGCCACATATGACTAATATTGAAGATCCCTTCATTTCCTCTGCCATCGCCGACGAGCTTGACAATTACGGCAATAACAATGATTGTAATTGCATCATTCAGCACCAGCATCATTATTCACATCCTCTTTACCACGCAACAATGATGTATGACTACTGCGGGCGCTGGTGTGTTTAGTCTTTCACAGAAAAAGTAGTCATTGCCATGGTTACCCAAGCAATATGAGATATAGTCCACCTTTTTGGTTGTGTCAGTATAATCACTGTCTGAATGATGCTGAGCCATGACCCACCATGTCAGTCTTGTGCCAGTATTAGAAGTCTCATTTAAAAATACTGTGTTCCTTTGAACAGTAATTTGGTGAGTGGTGGTCACAGCTAAGAGACCTGATTGTGGAAGATTTTACATTCTACATAGTTTTGTTATTTCCATTTTGTTTTATTAAAAGCAATTCATTTAGTTTAAAAAGGCACAATAAAAGTGCCAGGAAGAATATGTCTGCCTGGAGCTACATGGTCTTGGCTATCTCAGATGGAAAAGAAAGGAGTACATCATCACAATGTGCTGCCATAGAGATACAGCCTTTGTGTTCCTAGATTCTCTTTTATTGCACAAAAAAATCTCAATTCCATGTCAAGGACAGTCCTTGCATTCAAATTGTTCATCTGCAAGAGCGGCAATGTGGAATGTGAACGTTAAATGACCCTGAACTTGATGGATTCTGTTTTTGTGAGAGTCCCTCAGGGCTAAGTTTCCATTTGATACATGTCGTTGCCATGGTAAATGGAAGCTTCGCTGGAAAGGCGGGGAGAGTTCGTTAAAGGTTAAGATGTCATCGATTGGCTGGATGGACACTTAACAAGGGAGGGAGATATCAGAGCAGGGCCTATGATTGGGCAGAGGGGAAACAACATGCTTATGGTTGGTTGTGGAGTGTATCTTTGGATCCTGGACACACACTCACCATGTTCTCATCTGCTCATGCTAATTAGCTGTCCGCCTCGGCGAGCACTGTGCTGCCCGCCAACCCCATTAGCCAAGCAAACTGTCCACGTGAATCCCTGCTTCACAAACAAACAGACGCACGCGCAGAATTATACCCATCTCTTCATCGGAGCTCCCACCAAGCTTCTATCCATGGGAATGACTTTGATTGAATGATTTTATTCATCTAAAACCCCCAGACCCTTTGAGTGATGTGTTGATTCTGAAATTGCAGGGTGTTCTTGGTTTAAGCATGGCCAAAATGGAATATGTGAGGGGGAGCGCTCATCTCTCATCCTCCTCCATTCTGCTCCAGCAGCATAATGAGCCATCAGCTACTGCTGACAACCTAACATCAGCTGGCCAATTAATGCCCATGCTTCTTTTTTAATCAGGCGCCTGTGCAGACGCCTCAGTCCAACAATATCTGGACGCTGGCTATTTGGAGGCTGCTTTTTGTGAGGCTCTATAATGATTTCCTCAAGAAAAGCAGAATTCACATTCTGCCAGATGATTAGTACTCAATGGGAGCATATTGGACAGAAGCCTGGAGGTAGCGTTATATCCAGTGGAGAGCCACAAAGCGTGCATACTATACTGCACAATAAATACAATTAGAAAGCGTTTGCAAGGACTGCTCAAAGAGAGCTTCAAGAGGTTAGCAGCTTGGATGATTCAACAAAAACACAGTGCATACATGTTTCCAAGACAACAGACAAGTCTGGTGTTGGTCTCTTTAAAGAAAAAAACTGAAAAAGACAGAAACAGATGTTCAGAAAAGGCAACAAAAAGTAGATGCTTAAAATGAAGTGGGAGCTAAAGAAGGGGTGTAAAAAAGAGACCCATCTTCTCATTACCAGTCAACCAAGACCAGTTTGCGCAGCCAAGAGGAAAGGGAGGGGCGATGGCAATGAAAGAGCGAGAAAGAGGGACGGATAGAAGAGTGCGAGCTCTCCAAATGGTACTGTCGGAAGATAAGGTGAGCTATTTGGTTGTGGCTGATTCCCTAGAGCCGGATCATGCATCGCTACTTCTGACAACTACTCAGTCTGCTGTCACTCAGTGGACTCCCTTAGCCTGGCAGTGGAAACCCACCACATTTCCCAAATATGCTCCTGTGAAACATGCTCTACAGTGCTTATTTGAATAGTGATATAAGTTGGTGAAGACAGAAGACATAGTTATAGTCTATCTACCCCAGAGGTGTAACACTGCTATCAACTGTACCATGCCTGGTTTATAAACCAGCATCACTTTATATGTTAATTATATCCTGGGATAGATTCAACAAGCGCTAATGTAAGTGTGAGGACTCCTAAGCTAGCTGTATCTCCTTTATCTCTATTCTCTTTCTTCCATTGCTTCACAATCTGCGACCCGGTATTTGGAGTCTTGTCACGAAGCTGACACAGGTTATCCTGATGATAGCAGATGTTATTTAATGTGATCTCCAGGGGGGAATGAAGGGGCTAAGGATAATGGAGAGTCTAGCAAATCTGATTTCTGTTTGACAACATTGTGCTCTTTTCTAACTCCACCTGCCAGATTGCTTTGAACTGTACAAGGTGAGTCGGATACAGCTATAGAGGCTGGGGGCTAAAAACAGGGCAAGGTGGTTTGTTCTATAGCTGCAACCAACTGTTTTTTTGGGGATTTCTACAGAATCTGTTTCCGCCTCACACTACACACAGGGAACTTGTTTAGTGTAACACTGCCAGCAGCCATGTTTGCACTAAGTGATATAACAATTGTGGGCCGTTTTTGTAGACTTTAAATTCTTTAAATTCTCATTTGATTTAAAAGAACAAGCCACTAACAGTCCTGCATTGGGAACAAAGGGGGCTTCATTGTCTAAAAGACATTTTTACCAAGGTTGGCTTATTGCCTTTTTCTGACTTGCAGAACGCATTCAATCTGCCACGTTCCTCTTTTTTCTTTTTTCTATCAGCACTCAAGACATAAGGTGTCCCTTGGCAGAGGCCTTTGTCCATCCATCCTATCTGGAAGTTATTTACTGTGCAGCCTAAACACTGTGGTATGGTATCTAGGCTGATATCTGGCTGCTCTGCCCTTCATATTGAGAGGATCTGGGCACGCGATTGCTCAGGCCTGAGTATCACTCACGACTGGCATGATGTGTGGTCTGCCTTCCAGAAGTATCAGGCAATCCAGACCATCAGCACATTCACTACAATTTCATTCATAGCACATATCTCACCCCCGTGAAAATGCACCACATAAAAATACTTAACAGCTCTTTGTCCACTTTCTGCCCAATAAAAGTATGGTGCCTGTGCAGAGTTGCTCTCCCGTTGGTCAGTTCTGGAACAATATTGCATCAAATATGTCCACCTTTTTATTGTTACTGTGCCTGTTACTGTCAATGTCTTGATTTTGACTGTTCTGTCAGCCTTTCAGCTCTCTGGAACTCAGACAAAACAGACTCAAACAGACTCAAACAGCTGCATGGTTGCAACCCGTTACTGAAGAGCATGCTGTGTCCGAGCCCGACCCAAGCCCGACCCAGTTAAAATCGCATTTGTTTCTCATACTAATGACACATGTACTGTGTGGAAAGCCCAAAGAAAAATTGATAAATGTCAACAGATGAGCGCATCAATGGACAATAGCACCAAACTTGACAACACCACAGCAACAGGAAGACGGATGTTATCCAATGCCTTACAGACAAAGATCAACACAGATCCATCCTCTATTGAAACCACCTAAAATACACAAGGATGTAGTATATATGGAACTCTCCACGGCATGCATTCACGGAGCGCCAGGAAAGACTCTGGACACTTGGCAGAACATCGCTGAATCTCTGAGGTCCTCTAACTTGGGCAGGTGTGTCTGTCTGTGTGTGTCTGTTTCTGCGTGTCTTGTTTTGTCTCTCTCCCTCCCGTCTTTCCGCTCGGTTTCCAGGTGTCCAGAGGTAGGCAGTCAAAAAGTTACAACAAAAGTAATCCAAGCAGGAAACAAAACCACAGGGAAGCCGAGACGAATAAATCCAGAGACAGGACAGCACCAAACTTGACAACACCATACAATGATCCCACACCAGACAAAGACAACACAGAGAATAAATACACAAGGTAATAAGAAGAAACAAGAGACAGGTGACACAAGGGTGGGGCAGACAGTCACAAAGGCGGGAAAACACAAGACAGAAACTCAAAACCAAAACAGACCACAACATTGAAACTGTCATGATAATAAGTGGGTCAGCAATTACAGCAACCACACCTAGCAGCAGACAGTCAGTAGAACAGATGAATGCATAATCCTGAAAGCATCTGTTATTTGCCATGGTATTTTACCATGTTTTGCTGTGAGGGAGAAAAATGGCGCCATCCAAAATTTTAGAATCCTACAGGAAATAACCTTAGTGTCCACTACATGCACGATTTTATCAACACATCATACATTATTTTATCAATAAGTCATGCAAAATGTTACCATACTGTCATGACAAATGTTACCATACTGTCATGACAAATGTTACCATCACATATGCCCTATAAAGGTCAGCGATAACATATGCACTGTAATGAGGAGAGATGGCACATGACTCAAGTCTAAAATGTGAAGTTATCTTGACTGGTTGGGCAAGCCAAGGACTTACAGATAGGACATCTCAAATCTCACATTTAAATCTACAGCTGCAGAGACGTACGCTACCAAGGCTACACAACAGATCAGTCTCTGTCACTAGCAGTAAAGCATACTGTCAGCTCTGGATGCTGGGCCTTGATTAGCAACTTCTTCTTCTGCCCAACTGCCAAAACAATAGTGCACAATATTCCTTGTAGATCTAATCTGAATAGGAGGTTAACGATAGGATGAAGATGATGTACCACTTGTTTAACTTGGCTCCTAATGGATTAGTGGACTGGTATGTTTTAAGAGTATACTCCATGTATTATAACTAATAATCAGGGGCAGAGAGCTGCCTCTTCAGGCAGTCTGGCTAGTGTTAATCACATCATGCTTTACACAATATCAGGATTCTTCCTTCCCTGCTGAGCTGTGATGTGCAGGTGGGCTGCATAGCTCTGGGGCTCTGGAATGCTTTACAATTAGAAATGAACAGACATTGAAGCAGGTGTGCAAACAGATAATATAAACACACACATGATGGCACACACTGCATGGATGCACAAACCAAGCTGCAGACAGTGTGTGGAATAGAAATTAATTCTGAAGCATTAAAAAGAAAAATCCCATTGTTCTGTACAATGCAGCCCAATGGTCAGCTATATTGATGAATGTGGAGAAGAACAGACTCTACAACTTACTCATTTTGTATGCATCATGCATTCACAACATACCCCGTTATCTCCTCAGTTGACACAAGAACCCAGTAATTAAATGTGACTTCTGTCATCTTTCCAGCTCAAACAAATGTAATGCCTGCACACACTCCCAGGGACCTTTTATGAAGTCTAACCTCCCTGTCAACTGACTTGAGGGTGGCCCAAAGAAGGCGAGTGGGGAAAAAAGACCCAACAGATAGACGCTTTTAGATCAAACGTGGCCAGACGCAGAATGGTATTGTGATGTGGAGTAGTTCACAAAAATCTAGTGGCCATCATAGGGATTTTTTTTGCCCTAAAGAGTTGCTGTGGGAGTTACCCAGCGTAGCCTGTGTTCTTACCATCAAAGCAAATGACTCTCTCAATATGGGTCATTACTGCAAGCGGCTCCTGTCAATAATGAGTAAGCAGCCCTTAATCTAATTTGACAGAGGGACCACAGCTCTGGTGAAAACCCATCCTCTCCATAAAGAGCAATGGACTGATGCTGTGCACACTCCCTTTGAAAAGAGAAAGAGCAGACAGCTAGAGAAGGGTGTACACACAAGCACACACACATTTCTTAAAGCGGTTATGCAGATCACTACATACATGTAGCAGCTAGTTCAGGCTTTGTCAAACAAGCAGCTTAACGTTTCCTCTTTTGATGCCAGTTGTGGGGGACCTCTGTTGTGATCAATGTGCTCAGGCGCTCATGCCAAAATATATTGACTGTGACTGATTTAATTATTGATGGGTGGCTGCTTGGTTTTTCTGACTGACCCCATCCGACTGTCCTGTGTAATGCCCCAAGGATGGTAGACCCTCTGCCCCTCGCCTCCTACGCACTGCCTTTATCACCACTGGGCTCCAGTCAGACTGCCCTGTCAGCCAGTCAAGCCTGCTCGATGCTAATGCAATGTGACCACTTTCAGCCCTCCTCCTCTCTTTGTCATGTCAAGGGCATATATATTCAGCGCTATTAGTGTGGAACGTCTGTACTCACTCGGGTGCTCAACGCCCATCACACTGGGTCCCTGCCCAGCCATGGTTAGGAGCCCTCTTAGGCACTAAAGGTCATTTACGATTTATTTCAGTGACAGCTTTGCTAGAGACTCCCCATGCTGGTGGCAAATGTCAGAAATCATGCAAACAAACTGGCAAAAATAAAGCTGTCAAAGTTGATTTCTGAAGCTCTTATAGGTTAGAGGAGTTAAAAATGCTGAAAAGGTGTACATATAAAATGCATTTAAACTATAATCTGTCTTGCTTTCTTCTCTCATTTTCTTTTCATTTTCTGTAAAATAGTTTTCCAATCTTTCACATTCAAAGGCTAGACAATTTTCTTTATAAACCACAAGAAAAGTATAATTTCACTAGGCTTGTTTTTTAATGTCTTTCAGAAAGCTTTTCTTTTGTGCACGATTAGCATTCTGCCAAGCCAGAGATGCAGATTTAGCAAGAGAAAACAAGTGTGACTGTGACAGGTTGGTGATGACGAAAGTTTCCCACAACTCATTCTGCCACAATTACATTTTTTGCTAACATATGAACCGTCTTTAGGGTCGCCATTGGCAGACCACTTTCACACCTATCTGTGATCACACATGCAAATCTGATTAAACATAATCACTCGTAATCCATACCCGTCAAGAAAGTGGGTCACAACATCTGCCGTACAGCTGCTTTTACGTAATCGTGGATTACTCTCTGTGATTCTAATATATGGTAAGACATGGTTAAAGGACAAACAGACATTTGGGAAAAATATGCTTGTTGGCTTTCTTAACAAAAGTTACATGAGAATACACCAATTTTATACTGTGCTTTGAGTACAGATTGGTCTAAAACATACTTAGCCAATCTCCACATAAAAAAAACAGAGGCAGCAAGATACAACTAGCATAGCTAATAACATCAGTGTTGTCAATGTATATTGTGTTTATAATGTAGAAAATACACAATCGTAACTTTGGCTGTATTTTCACTGACAACAATAAATAAAGGCACACCCTATTTTCACAATGCAGTTTTTACCACCTTGCAGATTAGAGTCTCAAAACAGCAAAAGGCCAGGCCTGTGTCACATGTGGTCAGAATATCCTGTTATTTCTGTGTCTGTATGAGTTGGTGAGTGCAGCTATCACCAATGTCTTCTCCTCATTTGACCAAAAATGAGAGCAGGGTAGAGGGATACAAGAATGAGACTTGCATGTTCTTCTTGGCAACACTGCTGGGGCAACAGGTCTCACAGCATCATCATCAGTCTGAGTCATCTCATTTTAATATGCTACTTTGATGAGCCGGGGGTAAGGGGGCATCCCCTGAGAAAGACCACACACACAGACACACACAGACACACACGCCATCTCTACTAAGCACTCTTTTATACGCAGACATGGTAAGCAGCTACTTCTACGCATACTGCAGATCTGCTCATTAACACACTCACAAATGCCTAGTCTTGGTGCGTTCATCCTTCATCCTCCTGTACACATCTTGTCTTTCCTCTCTGTCAAACATTCACATTCTTTGCAATAATTAGGAAATCATGCTGACATATCCATGTGTGCTTTTACACATTTTTGACCAACAACATGTGACTGTACGCTACCAGCTATCACGTGAATGGGCCTGGGGCCTGTGTATGTTTGTCCATACGTATATATAACCATGTATGTATGCATATGCATACATGTAAGTGTGTGAGTGAGGGAGTGTGTGTGTTACAGTGTAGCACTATAGGTGGGAGATTTGCATGTGCCAGTTATGCACTTGTGTCCTCCAGGGCAAGATGTACTGAGAAAGCAAAAGTGTTAGGGGGACGGGAAGTCACACAAGCATTTTCTCAATAGCCAAGACCCTCTTGAGTATTCTCGCCCCATCTGTTTATCCATACAAACAGATGTCTGAGCTGGAATTGCAAGAAAGAAGCATCACACCATCATATATATATTGAGAATACAATATTGGTTGGGAATCAAATGAGTTGTTGCCTGAGGGCTGTTTGGGATATGCTGGCTGTTTGAGGCATATGAAAGAAAAACCCTGTTGTGTATATATGCAATATACTTCTGTTTATTTCTTTTATTCTCAAGATGCCAGGTCTGGCTTCAGAAGCACCACTCTTACTGAGGTAATCAAGATATACAGTTGGAGCAATTTTCAATTTTCTTTTTTACATCTTTCAGCTACCTCCTCCTCTTTCCAAGAATGGAACATTAACTGGGCTTGACTTCATTTGTCAAAGCTTCTTTATATCTCCTGCTAATGACCTTTCTGTTTAAATAAGTAAACATCTCTCTCCTAAGTCTGCGTCTCATTTGAAAATGACCTTGCTCCATGTCTGCGGCCCTGTCTCTCCACATATTAGGGTACTGAGCCTCAGACTGGGAGAGCGAGGTATGGGGTGGCATCCGGGACACCCCACCTTGGTTAGTTTAATCCAATGGGAGCTATGGTTCCAATCTCAGCGATATATTTTGTGCGGCTGTTCCAAGCGTGAACTGGCAGGACGGGAGGCAATTACCGCCACTCAGCCAGCCATTTACCAGAGGAACTGAGGCTGCAGAATGGCCCAGCACTGCTCACTTTGGATTGAGCTCAAATGGGGTCTAAGCAGGAGCGACACTCCGCTGAGGGGACATGGAGTCCATGTTTCAATACATATACACACATTAACACACTGTGTTTTTATTTTACAGACACAGCTATACACTCAACTGTGTGTATATGTGTACCATCTGGGCCTACACAGGAAATAAGTCTGAAAGGGACGGTCAATTTATCAAACTTGAGCTACAGACAAAAAAATAAATAAATAAATCTCTCAAATTTAAAAACAGACAAAAAAGTCACACTCACGCATCCAACCACAGATTTGCGCACATTAAACTCTGGCCCTTATCTTCATAAAAAGTAATTATTCTTTCTTTTTTTCTGAAATAGTCATCACGACTGGCATCTATTCTGGTTTCAGGTATCATTGAGAATAATTTGAGCATGCCCTGAATAATAAGATCTTCTACATAAGGCATAAGCTTCAAGGTATGACTTTAAAAAGAAAAAGGGGCGCTTGTGCTGCCATAATAACCATTAAATATAATTACTAATGCTAATGAGGTTAATTAACTCAGTTAAGTTGGTCAATGCATTAATGTCTATGTCAACATACATACAGTAAGACGCATAAAGGGCATTAATAAAAACTGTAAGCATTAAGGACTGTGATTATTTCACTGTTATATATTTGACTGTTTTTTTTAAAACATCCCACTGATTTAAACTGCAACTTATAAAGAACAAGCAAATTATCTAAAAATGTAACTCTCTCTCCAAGTCCTGCATTTACTTGTAGGGTCAGAATATCATTGCTGCACTGCTCTCTGTGGGCTGAAACTGGCCCAACATCAAACAGCTTTGCCAGGGCTGTTGTTTTGGATTTTACTATTGGAAAACTGTTCCCATTCCCAAGTGGTTATTTTTTTCAGACACAACCATCTTATTTGCCCTGCAACTCTCCACTCCACTTTTCTACATCTTTTATTATGTACTCTGTAAACGGCAGCTGACACCAGTGTGTTTATGCCCTCTTTAGGGTCTACAGCAATAGAGAGGAAATTGAAGCATTTATGCTGGGCAGTTTACTGCACATACTGCTGTTACACACAAGAGAAATGTGAGCAACCAAGCAAACATTCTATTACAACTGACGCTGAAAACAAGTTGCCAGTGTAAAAAGTCTGGGGCAACTTTCATAAAAATAAAGTGATACTTTATTGATTGTACAAAGAAAAGTCTCTTTCCACTCCAGCTATACAAAAGTATCCCTGGAAGAGATTCAGCGTATTGCTTAAGGAAAAATAAGCAGGAATGATTCATGCCAACATGGTTTGGACAATAAAAGCCTGCTGCACCGATGGGAGGTGTCTGAATAATTTAAACTATCGCGAACATTTGTAAGTTTGCACCAACGACGTGTAAGTTGAATAACATCGCCGTTTGTGTGACCTGATTTACATGATACAGTATATGATTATTCTCTGTATCAAGTCTGCCTGCTAAATGTCATGTGTAACATTAGCTGCCCTATATGCAGTTTCTGTGTATGTGTTATGTGGTTCTTGTAATTCTTTGAAATGCTACATTGTGTTGACCTTATTGAAAGGTAAATCTCATCTGGTATTGTGAAGTTGTCATATGATTTACATAACTAACTGACTTACATTATGACTTACATTCACCCAAGGGCTGTACTTCATGATTCTTAATACCACTACATTTATTTAACAGCTCTATTTACTAGATACTTAACAAAATGAAAAGTTACACAGAAAGCATATGATATGAAAGGTAAAATATGTGAATATATGTATGTTTTTCACGGCCACATGCACTTACATGCACGCGTGGTTGGACCGCTTAACAAAACAAAGAACAGAGAAGCTGTTACAACACACACAGAGGGAGAGTGACTTCATTCTTCCACTGCACCACTATAGCTTTACAAATTTGTTTGCTGCTCTATTGATGTTCTGGTCGAGTGCTAACCCCTTAATGCATCAGTAATAATAATCTTATAATATATAATAGAATCACCCTCACATACTTTTAAAACTCTAACTACATTATGATAATACTTATATTACATATTTTTACTTAAGTAGCATTCTCATTGCAGAGACTTTCCCTATGATGAAGTACTTTTAAAAAGGTCCCATGACACGGTGCTCTTTGAATGCTTTTTATACAGTGATCCTCTAATACCATATCTGAAGTCTCTTTTCCAAAACTCAGCCTTGGTGCAGAATTACAGCCACTAGAGCCAGTCCCACAATGAGCTTTCCTTAGTATGTGCTATTTCTGAGTACAGTATGTAGCTTTTAAAGAGAAAAAGGGGGATGGGGGCAAGGTTGAGGCTGGGGGTGTGGCCTTGACCAACTGCCACTTTGCTCATTTGAAAGCCATGATGTCTCTCTCTCATGGGTTGGCCAAATTCTCTGGGCGGGCAGAGCAGAGAAAGGGGAGGTAACCTTGCCCCTTATGACTTCATTAGGAGCAAGATTCCAGATTCATTTTCTCAAAGGCAGAGCAGGATACCCAGGGCTTGGTTTACACCTATCGCCATTTCTAGCCACTGGGGGACCATAGGCAGGCTGGGGGGACTCATATTAATGTTAAAAAACTCATTAAGTGAAATTGTCATGCCATGGGACCTTTAAAGTCTGTTATTGATACTTAGTAAGGATGTCAGCACCTCCTCCTTTAGTAGTAGTAGAGTAAGTGGAGAAAGAAGTAAAGTTAAGCAAAGCAAAGTTAAGTTAACTTCATGTTGTGCCTTTCTGTTTACTTATAGTGTTGGTTTAATGCATTTTGTTGGTGCCTCTGAATTTTGCACTTCACCAATGTTTGTACTTTCTCACTGTCTCCTTTCGACAGGCTTAGCCCAATCTGCAAAACAAATGTACTTTTATCTCATAAATCCTTTTGCTTCTTGTCATCTGGAAGTAATTGCTATTCTTCATATATTTACCTACATATGCTTTCATTGTCATTATGTGCTATCTATTGCCATCTCAAGTTTTTTTTTCAAATATTTCTTAGGATTAGCAAATTCCATTGTTATATTGTAACATTGAAATAAATTGCAATAGTATAGTATATGTAACTAAAAGAAAGAACTCAACATTAAAGAACCACAGCACGTTTTTCTCCCATCCCTGAATGCTATGTGGAGCAGCCAGACTCCTCCAGTGCGCTTTGTAGGAGGGTCTGGCAAAGCGAGAATAGGGTCTGACTGATGCCGGGTTCAGAAAGGACACCAAAAACTGTGGTTGCAGATTGCAAGCTGGTGCAGCTTTGCAATCATGCTGCCCACCCGTGGAGCTTCACGAGCAGGCTGCCCAGGCTCAGCTTTCTTTCCCATGGGACTTTGTGAGGAGGCCGTCCATGAGAAGGCTGCCTTTCAGAGGCCGCCTCTGAAACTGGCTTGAGGTTCAAACATGTAGGCCTATGGCTGAATCTAGCCAAAGTATCTAGCCATCTCGATACCCGCTGCTTTTATACCGTTAACCTAAGGTAGATACTCGAATGTAGTCACTGAATGAGTCACAACCTAGCTTTTTTTACTTGTATATAGGAAAAGTGTGTTAAACAAAATATTAATCATAACAGTAATATTTTTACATACTTTGAAACACGTCTGGAGAGGGACTTTAACGTTATTTTGTGTCAAGCACAACTGAATTAATCTTTTGTGTAACTACAGAGGCTTAAACTGTTATCCATCTACGTTGTGCCACACTAAGGGTGAGTGATTAAATATTCAGGGAACAACACAGATCCATCAGAAATGTCAAGAGGACCTAATATTGTCAGCCTGAATACCAATCCTCTCGTGTTTTGAGAAAGGCCTTGAACTGTCCACAAAGCTGCACACATCTCTTTTGCAATTGCAGAGCATAAAGCTGGTGTTCTCCTCCCCAAATCTTAAGGCCTCATCTTGCTCGTCTGTGCCAGGAATAATTAGATTAGGTTAAGGAATTCTTAATCTCTTCAGCCCTTTGATTATTCTCCAAATCTTCAAAGCTTGTGTGTTGCCAACTCCTAACTTGAGTAATTAGTCCAGTTTTGGTGATGGCGTCAAACACATACCTTCTCAGCAAACAATCCTTTACTAGGCTTAGAAAAGACACTGAATACAAATGATGTTTTGCATTTTATAATAGACAAAGTCTGTTTTATGCTTTATTTGAAAGTGATCATACAGATTAAAATCTGTTTGTTCCCTACCCACTTGCAGTGATTTTAATTTAATCCTTGAGGATAGAGTAAACCCTTCCCTGCTGTTATATTTATTACTTTTGAAGAGGCGTCTCTCTCTCCCAATTAATTGGTAAACATGCTCACTCACAGTACAGTACAGTATCGGAATAAAAGGTCTATTGGTGGTCTGGGGTGAGGTAGGGGTTAATTAAGATATATAACTAAGAGAATGCAATTAGTACGTCTGCACAGGTCATTTAGCTGCTGGTTGGAGTGTGCAGCAGGGCGTTTGCTTAGATTAGAATGAACATGCTAAAATCTGCCTAATTAGCAAAGCTGATCTCCTGCTTTTCTTCCTTTCATTAGATGCTTTGGGGACTGATGAGTATGGAAGGAGTAGTGTGGTACCCCTGGGGCTCCTGACACATAAGATTTCAGGATAAACCGTGGAACGGCATGGGGCTTCTCTCACCAGAGGGCATATGAATCAAACGCACCACTGTCATTTGTCCTTTGCGTCGGGCAGATAGAACTGCGTCTGTTGCTGCCTTTTTGATGTCCGCTGAATGATTGTATGCAAGAATGATGGAAACACAGAGGAAGCTGCAGGGGTGGCGGGACTACAAAGTCACTGGTGTTATTTAATCTGTGCAACAAAGATCTCTCTCTGAAAACTCAAAATTAGTCTGGTATTTCTGGGTGATTAAAATTATACTGACATATCAGTTGCATTCTCTGCATAGGGTCCTTCTGGAGTGCATCTTCAATGTGATTACATTTTGTTATTGTTTTACCCAGAAAAACACATGGCATGCTCTTGCAATCCACTCAGATTTTACCTGGATGAGATATACTCCAAGTTGTTTTAGTGTGAAATGGACCTACTAGGGCCTGTCCCCAAGAGCAACCTTTAATGCTATTCTAGTGTGATTTAATGTCCCAGGTGTGGTCACGGTGTCTTGCTTTTTTTTTTGCCTGAGCTTGTCTGCTCGGCGAACCAATCTATCAACTTCGTACTGTCAAGTCCCGGCGGAAAAGCTCCCTGGTCCTCCAAGGTCTTCTTAGACATGACTAACTGACCACATCCCCATTCTTTCCATCTCACTTACATGGAGCGAAGCACTGAGTCGTGGGAGGGGACATGGCTGCTGTATAATATCTCCATAAAAAGATAAAAAACATGCTGTTTGAAGGAGTGGGACTAGACTTGTTAGACCTTTTTTCTCCTCCTGCAGCCATTTGCCCATACTAGGTAGGATCTATTTTAAGTGAGTGACCTTTACCAGCTAGCACATCTCTAGTGGAGCGACTGGAATCGAGGGTTATTGAGCAAAATAGCAACTACTTGTGCACTTGTTGAATTGTGTATGTACCAGTCTTCCACACACACATGCACACACACATGCACACACACACACACACTTAATATAAATGAACTGATGATAGAGAAGGATTATCGGCATAAAAGCAAATCCTTTGCAGAAAAATTAGTCTTGAACAGAAGCCACTTTTTACCCTCTGTGATACTATTTTCATTAACAAGCAATTTTGAAATTTTGACGCAGCTCAGCTAATTGTTGGCTTTTGATTCCCAGGGGCTGCTCATATACTATGAAAGAAAGAAAAAAATGAGTAATCCCTGCCTGGCACTGTTACTATGGCAACAAGCTTAAAGATATATAATCACACTCCACTAACCCCCACAAGAAACCATCAACACATGCACACATACGTATTCTCTTACTGTATAGACAAAAATATAGCTCCAAAAGCTCCTTGACTGAAGCTGTATAAGCACATCACGCTGGGCTGAGACGCACAGCTGTTGACTAGTGAGCTTGCCAAAAGTGCCCCACCGCCTCAATCCTTGGACCCAAATCAAATCCCCAATTTGTTTATGTTATTATGTTAATAAAGGGTAGCATTTCCATATGAATATCAATATTTCAGTAGCAAGCCAGGCGTTACTGTGAACACGGTAGATCGCTGGCAAGAAGCACAGTGCAATATGAATGGGGTTCCATTTGAAGTATAATTTCACTCATCTGACTGTTCTGAAAAAGGAGGTATTTTTAGAGCCCAGGTGCTTATCCTCTTTGTGGTGCTGGAGGCTAATGTTAAATGAACACATCAATCTTAGGTGTTTGAGAGTGAGAAGGGAGCAGCGGTGGCACAGTTACAGTGGTGGTAGTTTCCCTGCCAACTGTGTGATTCTAAAGCTTTCCGTTTTTTTTTTTTTTTTTGCTATAGTTTGCTACGACCACAGGGCATTATTGCCCTCTCACTGGGATTCATTCAAGCCACTTGAGTGATGGCAATTTTGACTAAAATCTGGGAGCATAAATAACACTGTGTTCAAAACACAAGATTATATCAGTTATAAACAGCTAATGGTATTAGAGTCATTCCATAGACAATTCTGACCTTCCTTTCTCACATGTATAATAGATTCTCAAGGCATCTAGAAAAATCGTTAAAAAAAAAAGAAAATCCTTTCTTAAATTACATTGAATATAAATATATCAACAAGGTGTGTGTATGCTAAGTGCCAAACAATGTACTGATCTTAATGCAACCAGGTCATCAATCATACCACAGTGTGATAAGTCATCACTCTTTCGGCAATCTAAATCACCATAGATTAGTAATCATTAATGGCAGTCCAATGCATCAAGGACATATACGCTATTTAGGCAGTGTGTATGAGATTTTTGAGTTATGTACTGTTGTTAAAGCCTGATGGGGAGATGGGAAGGCCAATCGTTCATTTACTTGTTGGTGTAGTTTATTTAATAAGTCTGTGTGCACAAATGATTAAAAAAGTGCACCTACTGTATGCAATCATTCCTTAATCATATTCCTGTAATTCTTGTGATCATTTTCGAAGACTTACAGGACAAGTTGCAGATAAAGCCATTTTAATTGCCCCCTATGTAACACTGATGCTGTATCCATCCTGCATTAGTTCTGAGGCAGCTCACAGCTGAGACTGATTCATGATTTTAACAACTTAATAAGTAATAACTATAGCTAGTCATTGTAGCTTCAGATAGATGTCAATTAACCATTTGTTTCCAAAATAATTTCTTTTTTTGGGACCAAGTAGCAATAAATAGGCCTCCTATAATATCAACAATTGCAGGTGGTTTGAGACTAGAAGGGTCAAAAGTTAACTGACCATGTATCTTAATATACAGTTTAAATATAAATATAAAGTTTGATAGAAAGTATTTAAATGTGGAAGAATTCCTCCCCCCAAACATACTATAGTCAAACTGGGTAATTCTACATATCGCCTCCATCTGATCATCATTGATTTTTGAAGAAATAGATGGTCAAAAGCTTCCTGAAAGTGAGTCCCGATTTCATCAGGTAAATAAATTGGGTAAGGTTTGAAAGACATTCAGAAGAAGTGGGGTGGGCCAGTCAGATAAATGGGATTATGCTTCTAAGTAACTGGTAATATGGAAATATTGCTATTTAATGCTGTCTAGGATACAAGTGATTCCAGCTGTCATCAATAGGCATACACATGTAACAATTGGCAGCACATGAAAACAGATCAATACACAGTCACAGACCTGCATGTTGGTAGATGGTGTGAAATTGTAACCTCTGGCCAGATGTCAGCTGTGCATCAATAGTTCAGAATAATGCATTTTTGAGCTTCTCAACTCAATTTCTCTAAAATTGCGGTTTAGTGGGACAACAAATGCCATCACCTCAATGGTCGCTGCTTTCAACTGCAGGATTCTGATTGATTAGCCAGTCTACTGAAAATTGTCTGGGAATTGTTATACAGTGGAAGCTCTCTGTCATGGCCTTTTGTAGGACATTGACTGATTTATAAGTGGGACAGCATTCTGATGCTTTCAACTGACTATTGATTCACCACTGTCCATATCTGATCATGTTGTTGAAGATGTCGCAGTGCGAATGCAGTGCTGCTGCCGCACTATAAAGAAGATAAGGTAAATTTCTTTTTCTTCAGAAGGAATTAATGGTTATTTGGGGTATTTCTTTATCTCTTATTTGATCTGTAGAGTGCTTTTCTCAGGTGCAGCACCCGTAATGTTAAATTAGTTTCTCCTCATTGATTGAGCATGTCAATAATGTGCGCATTTTCAGTGCACAGATGACATTAAGTGACTATAAGTGCAGTTTCAGTGCAAAGCCTATGTGAACTACAACTGTGTTCATCTTTGCAGAAATAGAAGATGAATACATTAGAAGAATTATAACATACAAAATGTGCCCTTCGGACATAATTTTCCAAGCAATACCAACACTGATATTATGAAAGGAGAATAACACCACGCCTATTTTGAAGCTTTCCGGCTCCTGACAGGACAACAAATTTACTGAAGTGAAGGGCTTTAAATGTTCAAAGTGATGATTACATAAGGCAGAATGAACATAAATCATGTTTGGAAATCAATAAATACAGCAATGCTACAGCACGTTCTGCAACACCATATCATCTTGGTTACAGCCAATGAAGGCACCCTGGGCTTCAGCTGCACTCTTTACAGAAAAAAACCTCAATCATCCACACAGCGATGAGATAAAGACCCCACAGTGCGCCTTACACTCCACAAATACAGACTGTTCTCCTTGAACAAAATTGTCAATAATGACACTTGATGATGTATAGGTGCCTCTGCAATCAATATTTCATAGCAGTGCTATAGAGCATTTGAGTTGGGTGCACCAAAAACACAGCCATAATAAATGAGCGGTAATGGGGTATATTTTGCTCGCCTGTTTGGATGTGCACTCTCTTGTCATAATAGGTCTCTTTGAAATTCCATTTACTCCATTCCAGGTTGACAAATAATTCCTTAATTGAGGAAAATCTCAATTTCAAAGAAAACTAATTGAGTCTGGTGTTGGCTGACAGCGTGGGTTCGTTTATTGGCTCACTATTTCTTTTGTCAATCGGCACATTGTGTGTTCTTTAAATTAATCCAACCGCTACTTAATTTGTGAACAACAATTGAACAAAAGGTGTATTAAGGAAAACTTACAGGGAGTAGAACCCTGGATTAGAGCCATGATTTTCACAATCAGTCTGAGGGCAAAAGAGAAAAGAAAAATAATGCATAACGAGTTTATGCTTTAAGTTCATATAAATTGTGCTCATGTAAATTTAATGAAAGGATAAAAGCCCCCCCTCTCCCTCTGCTGTTTCAAGGCTTAAAACAAGACCATATGCTCAGTGAATCCATGCCCAGGGTCACCTTGAAAGTATTAGGATTAAATATGATTGACCGTGCAGTCTTAGCAAAGGATTAACGTGATGTTGGCTGTATGCTGCCTGAAAACGAGGAAAGTCAACATTATGTTTATAGGTATGAAACAGATGTGAAATAGGCAGTACTGGGGGAGGGTGCTCAGGAACTTTAGGGTCAGACAGGTTAGAAATGTGGCTGTAATGATGGGTCTGTCAAACCAGAAAATGAGGATCCCATTAGCTTGAAAAAGTCTGAGGTGAATGTGATGAGCTGCAAGACTCAGCTCACCCCCCCCAACACTCCTACCCTCTCTGTGTCTTTACCTTCATTCTCCACATTCAGGGTCAAGCATGGCTTTATAAATGTTATCTGATTGCTGAGAGCTTTCCAATGCCTAGATTCTGTGAAAATTAATGCGGTGAAATTAATCTCTGACTAAAATATTGACGTGCACAGAACCTATCAAGTGAGGCAAAGCAATCAGGCAATAAGGGAGGAGGTGTTGGAGTGAGAAAAAAAGAAAGAAAGAAGCATTGCAGATAAGCACAATCAATCGGACAGCTTCACCCCGAGTTTAGCTGCTGTGCTAAGGGTGTTGGATGTGAGTTAAATTTGATCAACTACAGTACAGGTGAACCACTGAAATAGAATGTAATTAATCTAAGACGGTTTGACCTTAACGTCTGACCTTTCATTAGGGTAATCCCAGAAATCGCAAAGGTTTTAAGGCATGATGATAAAACTGTTTTTATATCAGCTTCCAATTACCTTGATTGAAATGCCATTAACTTTAAGAATTAACACTTCAATGAAGCATGTATCACTTTCAATTTATGAATAGGAGCATGACCACCAATACTGGCTTACATTTTATAATGCAACATAACCTTATGTCTATGTTCTCTGCGTTTAAGACATCACTTCAGAAGCAGTTAAAATTCCATTGGACATGCCTTAATCCTGTCCTTAAAGAGAATGGCAGGCTAACTTTATACTATACAGTATACAATGGTGACCTTCCTGGGTGTAGAGAAATAATACAAAACAAAACAAAACATGCATGCGTTAATCTTCTCTGTGGTGGTTCAATCCTCAGTAGAACCCTGAGGGAATGTCACAAAGGCACTGTCGAAATGCTTCCTGCGTATACCTCCTGGCAACTATGGGAACAGGAAAATAATATAATAAAACATTCATCATTCATTTTGTAATGCTAAGGTTGAAGGAAACAGGAGAGAGTGCAAGAGAAAGGAGCGAGAGAAAATCAGGTGTATACTGTATGTATGACAGAGACTGACAGGCCCTTTTCATGTGGAAAAATAGCACTAATTAATTTCCCGCACAGTTTGCAATATTCATGCCACACACACGAGCAATATTCGTGGCACAATGAAAGGAGGACAATCCCTGTTACTGGTGTAGCGCTAAGAATAGATGTAACCCCCTTTTTTTCTTTTTTTTTTGGGGGGGATAAATAAAGAAAAAACAGAGGAAAAACTCCACAAACTGACCCAGATAACAACAACAGAAAGCATAAGTCTTGAGGGGCAAACAACACAGTCCACAGACAGACAGACAGACAGAGAGAGAGAGAGCTGTAAAGACAGAAGAAAAAAGGCTGTAAAATTGTATTCCTGACAAAAAGTTAGTTGAGAAGTCAGAGGGAAAAAAGGGGATGAATATTTTAAGAAGCAAGGCAATGTCTCTCAAGGAGGAGAGAAACAAGTAAGAATAAAAACAGCTCTAGCAACGGTTCAAATTGTTGACTTGCAAAAATGGGACTTTTTCGGAGTACATGAGCAGACAGCATGTGCTGAAGCCTGCCTCTGTGTACATTTCATTAAATCAGCTTATTGGGGCAATCATCTGAAGAAGAGAAAAACACAAATATGGCAACCGGGGCCGGTTTATCAACATTGTTAAAACATCTGCAGTTGTTGCAGTTTTATTTACAGAGCACTTTCTTGGTTGCGCTGAGGTAAGTGCTAGAGTAAGCTGCTCGAGTAAGCTGTGTAACAGTATCCTATTCAATGCAACCCGAAGCAGTGCAATGGTTTAACATTAACAATAGGTCCACCTAAGACTTTCCAGGAAGCAGAAATTTGCGGATTCTTTTTTGATACTTTGAAAAGTGTCTGTCACTGAGCTAAGGGTCAGCCAATGGGCCTTTGACAACATCTATCCGGATGCACACCAATATGCTAATTCTACCCAACCAATCACATGCATATGGCAACTTTGCATAATTTCCTAACTCTAAGACTAAATGCTATGCCAGACTAAAAATGCTAATGTATGTTACAATATGTCATTTGTCCTTGTGCCTAGCTGGCCTGCAGCTCCACTGAGCATAGCCTACGGTGTCCAGGCTGTCAACTCCACTCCACTCTCCTTCCCCCTCCGTGCTGGCGAGAGGGGACTCTGACCCCACCATGATGACACTGTTCTAGAAGAGATTATAGACCCTGATACTCTGCCGCGCCAGCATTATGCACACACTGCCCTTTAACTAAGATACATGGGCTGGCTGCCAGTTCTGTCCAGCCCTGTCAGATCTGCCTACTCACGTTTGTGCAGGAGAAATAAAAGGAACAGCCCAAGAAAGAAAACGGCACATACATAGGAGATATGGTGATGGACAAACATAATACACACAAATGCCACTATAAAAAAGAGGTGTAATAGACGTACACAAAATCAATGAGCAGTAGCGTCCAACTCATGTGGCTTTTGGGTAGCTGAAATCAATACCAACCGTTTTAGACTGAAAATTCCAACAGTTTCTACCACCATGATATTAAAAGGGAGAGAACATAACAAGTATGCACTATTTCGCACCAAGGGAAATATGAGCAGCAAAGCAATATAGAGTATGACACTAACCATGTGTAAAATGAAAATGAATCGGATCAGGAAAACTGCTGATGCTCTGCTCTCTAAGGGTTGAAACTTTTAAGCATGTATGCTTCTGGCCACACTCAGATTTTGGGTTGTCCCAGTAGGTGTTTTCCTTCATATTTCCAAAGGTAAAAGAAGCGCTATGACATCACTCAGTGCGGTGCGGCCAAAAATGCCACTTGCTTGAAAGCTCAAACTCACAGAAAGCAGTGTAGCAGCAGTAGTCTATCCTTTGTGATTCTGAATGTTAAATTACCCTTTTGTGAGAAAAAGTGTTTTTTTTTTTACAAGTTCCAAGGCTGGTATAAAAAACATTTGGTTGACATTTCATTTATTTCTTAATGATGTGGGCTTTCATGTACTTTGATCAAGAAAATAACCTTCTGTCTTTCATAGAAACATGCAACAGTAGAGCTCCTTCCAAAACCTGTATTTCTTTTTAGATTAGTTTGTGATAAGCAAGAAAGACATTTCACTACACTGTAAAATGTGCTTGTGGTCAGGACAATACAATTAGTTTGGTTAACTTAAAAATGGAAAAGGCACTACAAAAAAAGAATAAGGATGTCCAGAAGCATAAATGGTTTCAACTCACTTCCCTAATAGGGTTAGGGTTATATATTACTTTGATCATATAATAAAAGTAGCTCAATCACATTTTCATCTCAAATCCATCTGCATTCCATCGAGTATGAAACTCTGAGTCCTGAATGTCAAGTTCTGGGTTTTCACAAGATTTTCACTCATCTGCCAAATTAAATCCACTTCTGCTTACATCTTTATTTAATTTCTAAATTAAAATGACTTAAACTGAATTTCTCACTTTGACTTTGGGGAGTCACTTATGCCACTGTCCCAACATTCCCCTTGCCTTCCTTTCCCCCTCCTGACCCTAACAACATCTCTTCTCAGTGCATCTGTAATATTGTCTTCTTAGAGGGATTTCATTACACGATTACAAACATTGGTTGCCTGGATACCAGCCAAACTTAGCCCTGCCCACAACATTTGAGGTCAGGAAGTTCGGTCTGGACTTGATCCATAGAGCTCAACAGTCCTGCCCACAGCTATTTCCGGAAGCAAAAATACAATGCAATTTCTCCATTGACAGTAAGAGTATAAGCCATAAAATCATAACCGTCAATGGTAGACTTAAAACCAGCTACCACATGACTAAGCGATTGTATATGCTCATATAGATACCAAAAATTCATGGGGCACCAACCTTTTGAGATAAATGTCTTTTAATCGCAATGTCTTGGATAAGTACTTTATTACCCACAATCTTGAACAATCCCATAATCCTACAGTGATGCCTCTGATTGGTGGAACTCATGGGAGCGGCTGGTACCCGATCTATGAGCATGCACAAGATGAGAATCCTGATTTAAGAAGATTTATGACACTGCACGAAGCACCATCTGTTCCCACGCTTCTGCCGCTAGCCTCCATCAGGAAGCTAATGTTAGTTTAGCTAACAGCCAATTCGGCTAAATGCTAGCAGACAGCTTGACTCACTGACTCGCGCAAGCATCGACAACTCACGAGTCAGCGAGGACTCGCAAGGCATTGAGGGCATGTGAGTTCTCAAGTGAATCCCATGGAATTTGAATTGTAGTATGTCTCAACTTAACCAGGTGAATGATAGTAGAGACTCGAGTGAATCGTGACTCGAACAGGTCTAGTTTACAACAAAGACGACTAATGCTAGTGAATGGAGATGTGTAGATTCTGCCATAGTCTCTGTTACAGAAGATATCGACAGCACATTCATTTTAAAATCCTCAACTGGCTTGTCTCAGCTTGACTCAGACTGGTTTCAGAAGAGACTTTACCTGTTTTAATGGCCAATAGAGAAGTCAGCTGGTAAAGTCAGCAATAAACCATATAAATGAAATTATCAAAAATCCATTTCTACGTTACAAACAGATGTTTGAAATGGCAGAGTTTTAGATGGAGCATTTATGACTGCCCAAAAGTACAGTAATGTTATATGGTGGAGCGAGATAGAGAGCGCCCAGTAGCGTTAGAACAAAGCCGTGAATCCGGGAAATAAAACGTGTTTTCGCCGATTTATCTTTAGAAATGCAACTGCAGCAAGCATCTTACTCTCACTAACATTATCCACATTCATATTTACACAAAACAAATGATATATCCAGCTGCAACCAAGTCTAAAAGTCGGACGTTAGAATGGAAGTGCATTGTGCAAAGAGTGGTTGCTATGGAGACAATACACTGTTGAGTTGAGTTCTGTTGCTCTGATTGGTTGTAGGTATGACCATATCACGCTAGAACATTGCACCTCTGTGCTTCCAAATGAATTTGCTTTTTCATGTTTTCATTATGTGAGCTAGTCATGACCGAAAGAACGAGATCCAGGGTACAAGCGGCCGAAATGGGTTTCCTCAGGAGGGTGGCTGGCGTCTCCCTTAGAGATAGGGTGAGAAGCTCAGTCATCCGAGAGGAGCTCGGAGTAGAGCCGCTGCTCCTTCGCGTCAAAAGGAGCCAGTTGAGGTGGTTCGGGCATCTGGTAAGGATGCCTCCTGGGCGCCTCCCTAGGGAGGTGTTCCAGGCACGTCCAGCTGGGAGGAGGCCTCGGGGAAGACCCAGGACTAGGTGGAGGGATTATATCTCCAACCTGGCCTGGGAACGCCTCGGGATCCCCCAGTCGGAGCTGGTTGATGTGGCTCGGGAAAGGGAAGTTTGGGGTCCCCTACTGGAGCTGCTGCCCCCGCGACCCGATACCGGATAAGCGGATGAAGATGGATGGATGGATTATGTGAGCTAATTAACAACAACCCATGCAGCTGCATAGATCTTATTAAAGCATTTTGCATTTGTTAGTTGACTTTGGCTCTGAATGATTGACTGTTTCTCCAAAAGCAGAAGCAAATGTCTGCAACACTTCAATTGACTTTGAAGTGATTGGCCAACATTTGTTCAGCAGTTTGGTGTCAATTCAGAAGTCTGAAATCAGGCTACTATTTCATGGACATTTATAGAGAAAAACAAAAGTAAAAGTAAAATAACACTTTAAAAAAAATAGTAATATGTTAAAAAGGAAAAATCATTCACTCAGAAAACAGCTTAGCTTATGGTTAAGGTTAAGATTGATTTATTTCTCTGTTAGAAGGAGCAATTAGCAATAAACAACTTTATACTGTATGCTGTCTGTTATCATCATGTTTTTTTTTTTCGGTGAGTTCATGGTTCTGTGTGAGCCTGTGCTTAAAACAACCACCCTCATGAAAAAATAGAGCTTGTTTACTAACATGAAATACATACGTAACATGATTGTTTTTGCCCAATTTAGTTCATTAATCCTGGAAGGATTGTGGGAGAATGCAACTGAACTGTTCTATTCTTGGCACTTTGCTCTGTGCGTCATTGCACAAGCAAAGGAGCTGAGCGAGATAGAGGGAAGAGTGAACGACAGCGCTGTGTGTGTGTGTGTGTTTATGAGTGTGTATATTTTTATCGGAAGAGACTCCGCCCTGAAGGCAACAACTCAAAGCTGCTGCTGTCACATATAAACAATGAGACCTGATTTGATGAAGAGACAATGACACAGAGCTTGTGAAATTGTATGCAAAATACCAGAGACTATTTTTATTACCTTTTCAGGACTGAGGGACAAAATGGGAAGTGACACATAAGATTACAGAAATAAAGACCACGCTCCAATAATGGAAACTGAAAGCTTGGGTGTAGTATAATTCATAATTATATAACTGCTACCAAATCACTGTGTTGGGTACATACACATGTGCACACCCGTAACTCGTGCCTGCTGTGGTTTTCTCTTGCAAATGTCCTTGGCCCTTCCTGCAAGGCAGCTGTCTCACGAGGTGGCAGTAATCAAGAATGGAACAACACGCAAACTGATCCCACCGTCTTGGCATGCTGCTAATTAAATATCAGCTCTTGGCACAAAAGGATGTAAATGCTGCTTCCCTGCCTGTGCTTGTGTCCATTTTAATCAGCCCCAACCCTGCGACAACACTGATCAGTAGAGAAGGCCGTGCCAGGTCCTGTTGCTAGTGACTATTCTAGAAGACATTGTTAACCCCTTTTCTAAAGCAGATCCAGATCAGAGGTACTCCACCACTCTGGGGCCCTCTGCTCTCCTGGCTGAGTTTGGCCCTTACAGTAGAAGAGAAGAAAGGGTGTGGAAAACAGATGCATTCAGTCAGGATGTGAGATACGCAGGTGGCAGTCCGGTATGTGGGGTAAAGAATAGGGACAGGCTCATAAATAGCAAGGGCTCATAATTCCAAAGATGTCAGAGGCCAAATGGATATTTTCTATTGGCAGCGATAAGGCATGTGGGCAGTACTCGGATAGGGGCTTATTAAATTTCCCATAAAGCCTATCATTGTGTGGCAGAGCACAGGGCTTCCTATTAACATGCCAGTTAATGGATACGTGGCAATTGTTCTGGTACAGGCTCAATCACTATGAAAAGCATGGGTTCTTTGTGTTACTGCAATCTTATCAATAATGTCCCATCAAACATATTGCAGTATGATTGCACACGTATTAACATTAAACCTGCAGTCAACCAAGCAATTAGAGTTAGCTTTTTTTGAGTGGAGATTCTGAATCTAAAAAACAACATATTGCATTTCATTCATTCATATGCACTGACTCTCTGTTTTTTTATTAAACCAGAGAGCAGCCGACTAAGTGTGGCTGTGCATAAACACAAGCAGGCATTTTAGCCAATTTGTACTGTGATTGGAGCTTAGGATCCCCCTGTCACTGGCATGGAGGGATTTATCAATCACAGAGTCCCTGGCTGCAGCTTTTGCTCACTTAGACGGCCTAAGCCTTTGCTAAAAATGGAGAAAGATGTGATAGAGAAAACAAGGGGGAGTAAATGGGGATGTAAGTATCTGGAAAATATCTGGAGACAGAAGGATGAACGATGATGAAAGTAGGTGTAGGGAAAGAGCTGCAAGAGAGGAAGGATTGCAGAGGAAAGAAACTGTTGTGAGAGAAGAATGAGATGGTGTAAAGAACAGGAGAAAGAAATTGCCAGAGAGAAAAGTCATTAAAACAAGCAATTTATGAACGCCTTTAATACAAAACAGTGCTCCAGATGCCGTCATTTCGAGACATAAGCCAATTAAGGTGGGGTATATGTAGTCAACATGCAATAATGCATGCATTATCCTACTACAAAACATCACACTGCTAATGCTGAGTGTTACTGTCAATGTCAACTACAATTGAGATCTAATTAATTTTCCCTACTTCTGTCTTTCTTTCCCTTCTGTCTGCCCCGCTTCAGAAGTATGCAAACTGATTAATTCAGTAGAATATTCAACACATATGGAGCAGAAGCCAAGCATAACTGATCTGCGATACGCTGTGTACAACAAGGGAAAAAAAAGAATTGTGATGCAAATCAATTGTCTAGCTTAGAAGAACCATTTGGTAAATCTGATGGCATATGAAAAAGATTTTATCCTTTGCTGACAAGAGACACAAAAAGCCTCTGTCTGATAAAAGACACAAAGAGCCTCTGCTAAATTAATACTCCTTGAGTCTCAACACCTTTGCATTGACTCTGCTCTATCTTAACCTGCTCAAGATCTAAGATGAAGAGCACAAACGCACTTGGTAGATGCATGCAAGTGTTGAAAATAATACGTTTTGATCACAAAAGGCGCAAATGTATTCCTCAACCTTGTCAGGCTCAGCTGATTGAACACCTCCCCAGATAAAGCTTTCCGAAAGATAAAAGAGAAATGTTCAGACACATTAATGATTAGTAGCTAATGAGTGATCAAACAAAACATGCTGCCACTAGTAAGCCCTGCTGCAATGAAGTCGGCTGAATACGAAGCAATCAATAAGCCAGAGCCCAATACCTTTTAAGTCTGAAAGATTTAAGTGAAAAAGAACGGCTTTGAAACAGATCCAAAAGTTTTCCTGTCGTGCTGGTTAATGTATTGCAATGCCCTTTTAGAGACTTACACTTTTGACCAGAGATGCACTGTATAATGTCACAAACCACCTTTATATAATGAATCAATGTGCCTTCTCTGTATTTTTGTCTCCTCTGCCCGCTGCTTTCTCTCTAACCAATGTTGACATTTGCCTCAAAGTATATGGATTTATGCTGGGAAGTGGAGCGCATATACACAACGTGAAGTGTGAGGTAGAGGGTGCAAAATGTGAACAAATTGTTGTCAGTGCATCTTTTTAAGGTCGGGACTTTTCACTTAAAGTGCACTACAGTCTCATCACTCTTAAAAAAAGAGGATCACTGAAAATTGCTTTGCCTCTGGAATATGTCATCCCTATTCATTCAAACTGGATTTCACCTTGAATTGTACACAGAAATGTCACTGTGAATGTCCGTCTAAAAGTGTGCAGTAGATAAACGCCTTCTTTGACATATTATGAAATTTGTTTCCGACTTTATAACTGAAACAGCTTTGGAAAGTGAATATACATGCGGTCAGTAGTTAGGATTTCACGCAGCAGTCTCTCATGGAATTTTATCACTGTTTGACTGTTCTCAGCAGCTTCTCTCAGATTGCCTGTTTTTCTTTCATTTGGTTGACTGGGAACATCTCTGCAATTGTACAGCCTTGCAGCTCAATTGACTCCAGATTGGTGAATATGTATAGCAGCATGTCTTGAATAATGTATTGCAATCAGACACATTCACTATGGCTCCTGCTGTCGGGTACAGTGGCAATCTTTGATGTGAAGTCTCAGATGTTTAAAAAAATCCCTGATGTGGGAGCTGTGGGAGTTTTTGTTACATCAATGCATACATTTATTAAAAGTAAAATAATGGAGAGAAGGAACCCCGGGTGAATGTATAAGAAGGTTTTACTGTACCACAAACTGGAGTCAAAGAGGAGGGGTGTGGTGGCGAATAAATAGGTGTTCTCAACAGGTCCACTGAGTAGAAATGGCTTGCTTCTGTCCATTATCTAATATAAGAACATAAAGGAAATATAAAACTGATGATATAATAGTCAGACCTCAGCATGAAAATCAATATGCCTCAGTTGGCTTTAATGTTACATTGTCTAATGCCTGATCAAACTTGAAGCTATAAGGTAGAACTGCGACACCCTCCTATCTCCATATTCAGCAGCACAGCTGGACTACACATGTTACAACTTTAACTCCATACCCCCTGGATATCAAACTTTATTTTATAGATGGGATCAAATTCGGAAATGGTAGTAAATTCACTGTAAGTCTTCTTTGATAAAACAAACAGAGAGCTAGAGAGAGAGAGGGAGAAAGGGTATAGATGAGGAGAGATCATTGGGAAATATGCAAATCAGGGTATGAATACAGATCAGGCTTCTCCTCGGTAGGAGATGAATACATTTACCTCCCATCTACATGCGGATGAACAACAATAACAGGCTTTTTTTTCCTTTTTTTTTTTTTTTTACTTTGGTACATTTGGAGTATACAGTATAACGCTTTCATAAAACTTTCATGGGCAGTTGTTTGAAATAACAAACAGTTTAATAGAAAAAAAGCATCAAAGGCCAACTTGTCCATTCTAATATTCATGTTTACATTTTCTTTTTCCAGCAATCTTTCTTCCAGATAACATTGTAGATTCAATTATAGCCACCACTAGGTCTATTTTAATGCATTTGTACCACATATTGCTGCAGGAAAATGGGTATAATTACCAGCTAAGTTATCCTCAGTAGAAATAAAACCAAGCACACAGGATATCTAACAGGAAGAGCACTGACCAAAGACTGAAGTCTGTAGTTACAGAGGGAAAGTACTTGCATAATAAACTCACAGGTGTTATGATGAGTAGCTTGAATAGAAAGTCACAAATTGCCACATGGTAAGGTCACGGAGTAAGCTATGGCTGTGTGTGAGTGCAGTACATACAGTACATGTTTGCTTCACTCTCTTTTACCATGTGTATGGTTTCATTTTATTTCAGAGGATTGTTTGAGTCCCTTTGGAGAAATAACTTTCCGTTTGAGCTCAGCTTGCACCCACCAGAATAATGTTTACTTTCATTTTTATTTTGCCTCCCTTCAACTTACTGTAATTTTTTTAACCTGCAGTTGCACACATTGCCAGTGTTTCAGAAGGTAACCATGGTCAGAGCCTGGGGCAACTGTCCCCGGGCTACTTTCAAGCATCAGCAGAGTGGTCACTGGGAAGAGAGGAGACGTTTATAGTCTTAAAGTGGAGATAGTGCTCCCCTAACCCCTGTGGCAGGAACCTACTATATCTTTTTAATGAGACTCTCAGTGTCATAGGCCTCCAGGCTGGTGGCCGGAGGGGATGGAGTTTTCCAGAGGCAGCGAAGGCTTTGCAAGGTACACTGAAACAAGCCACTAGGTATCAACAGAGGACCTTTAAACCAACACACAGCATTGTATTTATATTAATTTCAAAATGGCAAAGGTGTTTAAGTGCATACTGTATTTACCTCCCACTTGGTCCAGGGATTTGTTTCAATAGGCAGCATACAGCATATCAACACGGGACACAGCTGTGTGTCTATTTAGAAATGTAAACACTCCGCTACAATGTTATTTTCATGCATCATTCCCCACCAGGAATTCAACTGCAAGTTTTGCACAGGTCTTTAGTTTAGCAATAGCTTAAGGTCTAACCTCAATCTGTCAGGTTTGTGACAAATCCATATTCATTTCTCTTTTTCATATTGCATACATATGGGTTAAACCCCAAGGTGGTTACAGCTCTTTTATATATTACAGAAGTATTAAAGCACTGAGAAAATGAATTATTTACCTTCCATATGGTACTCTAAGGGTTGAGAACATTGCATGAGATTAGGCAGAAAATTTAATTTTACTTTTAAAATGACAAATAACACATTATTTTTTCAGGCATTTTGCTGCTACCGTCTTATTTAGACAGGTACAGTAGCTACTATTATTATTATTATTATTATTAATATAGTATTAGTAGTACATAGTACTACTATGTTAGCAGACTATGCATTAAAGTAAATATTTCTGTGATGTTAGTGAATTATTTTGCTGAATTTATTACTCTTCTTTGCTTGTGCTACTGTTACACTAGACTAAAATTTATCACAGAAAAACATTTCAGTAAAAGAATGATGTGTTTCCTTCTTGTGATAAAACCATTTAACCAGTTAATCTGTGACATGATAGCATAGAGAATGACCAGTATAAAAAAGTCAGCAAAATCGCTCAATATCTGTTAGGTTTGCTAACATTAGCCACCATAAGCTATTGGTCAAACCAGACTAAGACAGTAGCAGCAAACCTCGGGCTACAGTAAAAAGAGGGTGGGTTTTAATATTTAGGAATTCTACTTTTCACTTTTGTTTCTCACTTTAAAACACTTGATTTACTGTTATTATAAAAAAGTATGTTTTTCTTACTAGATTAACAGTGAATATTCTAAGAATTCTTAAGTTCTTGGCCAATGACAGGGAGGATACAGTACTGTACATATAACTCATTTCTACCTTGTCAGTGCAAGACATGTTGTAGAACATTGTTGGTTAACAGACCCAATTACATCATCAGTGTCACTCAAAATACAAAAAAGGCTGCGAGGTGGATGCTAATGACATTCCTGTAGAACAAGCTTGTTTTCTCTGCCAGGTCTGTGTGCTGGAAGACATCTGACTGGTGCACAACTAACTAATTATTAAGCTAATCCCCCAGCAAAACTACGAGTCACGCATCGATATCAACCAACCTGAGCGCTTGTTGTTTGCTACCCTGTGTGACTCACTGGCTGAAAAAAATGAGAAAAAATAAACTTTTGAAATGCAATCACTGAGTGTCAGAATTTAAGAGGTGAGCCTGAATGGACCTAGAATTACAAGCAAAGTGGTAAAAGTACTTTCCAGCACTCTTTTTGAAGGCTGTGTGACAACGGTCGCTCCGAATGAGCCGTTTCAGTGTTGATTTGTTTGTCATCTCTTTTTCGTTATAGTGCAACGCCAAGCAGCTGGGAGAGAGGTAACACATCACTCTTGAGAAAAGATGGCTGTTGCTTGGGTCGCCCATATGCCTCAGCATCTGTGAGTGAGGATGAATGCTTCTGTGTATGAAGAAATAAATCCCATTGACCAATTCTCTCTTCTTTTATAAACACAAAAAAAACATGTTCTCCCAAAACAGATTGCTTTCTCTTTTACAAATTAGTTTTTATGGTTTAACATACATTAAAGATGGATTAACAGAATAATTCCATAAGGCTGGTAAACATCCACATCCAATAGTTTGTCTTTAGTATAATGTTTTGATATAAATGTTACACCAGCGGGGTCGGATGTGCCGTATAAATGTGAGATATACTGCTGCCATTGCTTGGTCCAGAGACTTTATTTAAAAGCTGTTCTTCTGTGCTTCCCTTTGGCTTTCCAATGAGTTATTACTTGCCTTTCAGTTCAGAGGCTTTGTGATCCAAGTGACTAATTATGGTGTTTTAAAGTCTGTTCAGCCAGGTTATAATTGATGATATCTGAATAAAACAATAAGAAAATAATGAATTCAGTTTCTAAGTAAAGTCAAACTTCTTATCACTATGTTCATCAGCTGGTCGCAAACTCTGTCTGCTGTTTGGGAATGGACAGGCAGTGTATTGGGTTCTTAATGTTTTTTTACGATGGCCGACAGGGACGGGCACACTGCAACTAAAAAAGAAACACATGCAATTAGACAAAACCCAAGCAAATTAAGAAAACATCTTCAAAACAAAAGCAACATAAGTAGATGAGAGCTTTGTTTTGGAAACAGAAAGAAGTGTAATAAAGAGGCGACATTATAAGGTGCATAATCATTTTTACGTTTGGTCCTAGTCTTTTACAGTATTATAATAGAGCAACAGGTTTATGTAGCTACCGTGTTAGAGACTGACGTCTACAAGAGCTTGCTAGATAACACTAATTAGAATCCCACTTATGTTACTGAAAAGTAGAACGCTTATTAAAAATCTAATAAAAAAACTAAATATCTGCTTTGTCTGACATTACATCACCTTCCGTTGTGTAAACTGGACGCGGCATTTTGCTGTTCCATTTGTTTTCGGGCTTTATGTACTTTTCATTTTGCATCGTTTCTGTTTGTCTATTTGCATGTGTTTTTCTTAAGTTGCAGTGCGTGTGCCCCTGTTGGCTACAACACTTTATGCTGAAAAGAGCTGCCTACTAAGGCTGTAAACAAAGCTATGAGAATGGTGAGAATGAAACAAAACAGTGAAGTTGCTGTCCGAAAACCACAAGAATGAGTTGAAAGACACTAATCTACTTCTCTGTGGGTTTGTCGCTACGAACCAATAAAAGCTGTTTCATGCGTCTGGCGTGCAGCGCGGTCGGCTCCCTCCATGATTTTATAACAATGCAGACGCGGTCACATAGACCAACCGGGTTGCAGTTATTGGCTTCTTCTTTTTAAGATTATTTTTGGGGCATTTTAAGCCTTTATTTTTTATAGGACAGCTGAAGAAATGAAGTGGGAGAGAGGGGGCAAATGACATGCAGCAAAGGGTCACAGGTCAGAGCCGAACCCGCGGCAGCTAAGTCGGGGAGCAAACTCTTATATATGGGCATCCGGTCCACCAGTTGAGCCGCTACCCCAGAAGTCCATTCTTTGAGCCACTCTGAACGCAATCAGAATGAAAGACCAGACGTTTTGTGGTGGCCATGTGCGCTGAATACAAGAAGCAGGAAACAGCTTTGGCTCTCTTTGAAAGATGGCACTGAGGATGGCTGCAGAGTCTCAAACTCCTCCTCAACTTTGCTTATTTAATTTCTATTTTTGAATGTATATATTTTAGCTCTATATTTTAACTTGCACTATTTTATGTCTTAGATTCAGATTTTGCGTTTGCTTGTGCGATTTTTTATAGATGTTAATGAGATGTTAATGAGCATTGTTGGAGGGTGCCTGTGGCCTAAGATTTTCATTGCCAACCTGTCTTGTACATGTTGCGCACCTGATAATAATAAAGACCTTAAACTAGAACTGTGTTACAACCTACAATGTTCCCCCCCATCCAGTTTGCATCTATACTGTATATGAACAAAGACACCTTGAATGCACCTGGTCAGGATGCAGCCACAGCAGAAGCTCCTGACCAAATGCAATCATGCTCTCTGTGTACAGTAATTGAATCTTGTTGGTGCAAAGGGAGCACAACAGGCCTAAATGGAGGTCTGCTTTGAATATGCGCTGGCCGTAGAACCTAAACAACAAATGGGATTAAACAGTCTGGAGCCACCGCAAACACGTCGGAGCACAACTCAATGCTGTTGCAGTTAAACATACAATTATGCATCCCAACATTAGGTGATTATGCATCACTGAGAAGCAGGGGCGAGAGACGCTAAAGTGATTGTCAATGAGAACTTGTCATCCAAGACCTCATTGTAAAACCATGCTCAGACAAGATAAAACAAGACCTGATCCCTGGGCACAGCTTCTGTTATCTAAGACTGGTATCAATAAAATCACATGAATATAATAATTGACTGTAATACATCTGCAATATATACAACAATGTATAAAGGAGATGGAAGAATTACAAACTATGTTTAATATTGTATTGTATTAAATATTGTAATATTGTGTAAAGACAAAAGAAGATTTATAGGATTATAATGTACATTCACCGAGGCAGTCCTCTAAGAGGAAAAGTAATTTCTATTTTGTCTCATATTTCATTTTATTTTAATTTAATGTGACTTTATTTTTTAATCTTGCAACGTCAAATTTCATTATTTCATATGCTTAGTTCAAGGAGACAAGCCAAGAGAGCACCGCCCACTGCGGGGAAAAAATATGCTCTTGAGAGCATGCTCTTGGCACACTGTATCAAATTATGAATAAATAACCCAACATGCTGTTAGCTTTCACCCCCCCCAAAAAAAAGAATTAAAAAAAAAAAAAAATCACCATATCCTAAAACAGATGGCTGCATCGTCCTCTATATGTCAGGTCTATCTAGCTTTCACAACCTTTGGCTGTGGCCTAAACCTCACTATTGCTTGAACATGCAAACATGCACACACACAAACACACAGCCTAGGTATCTCTTTCTCTCACACACACTCTCACATGTTCTTTCTCAGTTTTTTATCTGTCTATCTATTCTCTTTTCCCTGATATCTCCTCTCACCCAAAATGCCTTTCTAATAAATATTAATGTCAGCTCCCATGTGGCGGCGCAGGGCTTACTCACAGCCAAATGATCCTCACACAGAATAATGAAGCCACTGGGATCCAGGTGAGAGGACAGAGGGAGGCTTATGTAACTCTGTGCCTTGTCAGGTAGGTTTCATCCATAATTTAACACCAGAGGAAGGAGATTGGCGAAATAGGAAGAGACGTGAGGAATTAGCCCCATAACCTGGGAGAGACGTGGATATGGGGGGAAGCAAATGTAACGAGAGAGTAAGCCCACAAGGGTTCTGCAGCCAAGTTTTGGGTGTGTGATTAAGTTGCAAATACATCATGCATGCTGAGAGCATTATATTTTTCCTGCGAATGAACAGCAGGATTTCTGTTTATTCATTGATTCAGCAATATCACTTACATGCACTGACTGGCCATTACTAGAGCAAGAATAATCTATACAAAGACGTCTGCAAACAACTGTCCACCACAGGAGAACCCAGAACTCAAGCAATTCATAGACTGTGGGTTGGTCTTATCTACAAGTGTCCCCTGTTGACATGTAGAAACAAGACTAATGGCCCTGACAAGCAGTTTGATAGACCCAGTCAGTTGACAACTTCACATTTTCTGGATATCAATCTGCCACACAGAGAACAGCCATACACAGGCCAAACTACCAGACAGGGACGGGAAACCACATTATTGATCCAGCTGACTGTTGAACTGTATAGTTTGACCTTGCTATGATCACACAGCGTAGCTTGACAAATCTGGGGTGAAAACAAGGTGGCAGATGATCTGCAGTTTCTTCCATAGACGATTCAACACAAATACAACTCAAAAGCTTAAAGCCCATGTTGCAGGTTAACCACCACTATTGATTAATGGGTACATAAAGCACTCAAGACATGTATGGAAAATGAGCCCTGCAACACAGACTTTAAACACAAATACAAAAGCTACAACACAAACACAAAACCTACAACACAAATACATAAGTGACAACGGAAGTGAGCGTGTTGTTGACAAAGAGCTGGCAGATGAGCGGGAGGAAAGTTCTTGTATGTTTGAGGAGTAAGTGAAACATGGTTCATTGCTATTGATGATTACTGTTGCTATGTGAGTGTCACACATAAGCAATGTTGTTCAATAGCTTAGTATTTTTATTTGTATTTATATTGCCATTTAAGCTTTGAAGAAAAGTATGTGTGTGTGTGTGTCTATTTGTAGAATAAGACTGAGGATATGCAACAAAACCATAGATTGTACAAATGGTAATATACTGTATATAATTTGCCGCTTGGAGCTGATCAATAACCATATAGATACGGTTAACAATTTAACTTCGTTCTCAAATATACAACAACTTTCCTCCTCCAATGTTGTAACTTTTGCGTTATTGTTGAACTGTCTCGGCCACCGTACTTCCAGCACCTTTGGTCAAAAGGCCAATGTGTTGCGATTTCTTTCATACCCTTCAACATCAGCCCTGCAAATTAAACATCTACTGAGCAATGTAAATTAATTGACTTTTAATCTGTGAATGCATTATGTGTGTTTCAAATGATGTGCAAGAGTGTGATTAACCTTCTAGCATACCTTTTCAGGCAGCTGCGGTGCTTTATTAATTTTTGTATGTTTCTGTGCAAGTGTGTGTGCATGTGTGTGTGTGTGTAAAGGCCTGTATTTGCACACTATAATTATCATGGAAATGTATGCGTGCATATTCATAATACCCACTATGTAGGCACACATACATTTGCCTTTAAGTGTGTCTATGCATGCATAATACATCTGCATCCTTGTGTGTGTTTGCCCTTGTATCAGTAACGCTTGCCAATACGGGGTGTGTGCACAATGTTGAATCGAGGGCCACAGGCCAAGAGCCAAGCAGGGGCCAGATTGATCAGAGGGCCCCTATAGAGCCCCAGGAGGGCCACTAATGGAGCTGTCATTATGCCACGTCCTTGCTGTCCAACAACCTCCTCTGCTGACACACACACAAAAAGACACACAAACACACACACAACACACACTCAGCAGTTTCTCCTCAGCTGGACTCAGTACAAGAGAAAGTTCAAAGATACAACTGTGTCAGACAGGCGAAACATTGTCATCTCTGCGGGAAGGAAAAAAATCGGAGTAACGTAAAGGCAAAAATAGCTGTTTAAATTTTACATCATGTGTTCATTACTTTGACCTCAGGAATCTGACAGGCAGTGCAGCAGAGAGCTTTGTTCAGCCACAAAACACTGAACATGGTTGAGATATCTTTGCAAGTGTCATACCCTGCACCTCAGAGACCGCCCTGTTGGACGAACATTTGAATTGCTCTTGTATTCCGACTGGTTGTTTAAACAGGAGGACGACTGGAGGTCTGGAAATAAAGTGCAGACTTTATCTCTCTCTGTCGGTCTGTATTTTATCTGAAAGTGTCAGTGAGAAGAATGGTATAAACCCTTTAACCTATTTAACTCTAAGATTGTTTTGATGCGGATGAGATCTAAAATCAAAAGAGAAGCTTTGTATGGTTTAACCAAAGCCATGGTGCTGTAAGTCCCTGCATCATCTCTATACCAGGTCAAAGGCTGGGGATTTTACTCTATAAGGTGGTTTTCACCACTTCAGCAGCTTGTTTTCATTTTAGTCCTTGGAAAAAAGTAAGCTTCTGTATATGTGCATGTGCAGCTGTGTGTGTGTCCGTTTTGTCTGTTATCAATAATAAGTTCAGGAATAATATTTGATCCGATTTACTTTTGAAAAAAAAAACATGCTCTTTCCGCATCCTTACCCTGTCTCTTTTAATCTCACCTAGTTGACACAGAAATAGTTTATTTAATTTATTACAATTTAAATGAGGTGTATTTTAATCATATCATACTAATTAGAGAAACTCCAATAGGAGCTAGAGGACTGGTAGTTGGGGTAACAGATAGGACAAATTGGTTCTTTAATGTCATCTATTCCTTTCTGAACTCAAACCGCAAGAATTAGCATTAGCCTATCCTGAGGAGAGGATCCGCTATTTCTCAATTAGCCTGGCTCTCTGAGGCTCCCTTCTTTAGGTTTTGTCAACCAGGCTCAGACGTGTCACTGACGTTAATCTTGGCTCAGGAAAAGAGCATTTAGCAGTGGTTTAAACTGGAAGGAAGTTGGTGAAATCTTCGTGACATGTTGCAGCCCTGCAGGTTGGCTGGCAGCATATTTTACAATGAAAGGGTGGAAAGTCTGTTAAAGCAGTAAGTTATGAACCACAATTGTAAACCCATAGAAGAATCTGACGTGTTTGGATATTTGCAGAGTCATACTACTATTTTTTTTTTTAGGCTAGTCAATGTCAATTCTCTTTTTGAATAATATTTATAATTGCAGCCTTACATGTGGTTTAAGTCTGTTGTTATTTTTCTTCATTATCCATTACGTCCTACAACATTTCATGTTTTAATCATGTTGAATCATTTTGCCACATTGATTCTTTTTTTTGCCTGCTAAGGCTGTGCAATATAGCTATTGCTATAACTTAGGCTTTGCTACTGCAATAACCCACAGGGATCAATACAAGTTTAATCCAATGTAATCTTCAAATGTTGTATGTAAAGGTCACTCTATGACCAACACCCTTGACAGACTACAAAATAGTTTAGCTCTGCAGAAATCCACAGTCCATCAAATGTACTACCTATTAGATTAGATTAGATTAGATTATACTTTATTCATCCCACAACGGGGAAATTTTGTTATGACCCAAGAAGAGGTGTGAACAACACTGATATCTCTTCAAAGAAAAAATGCTGCTAGCAAAACAATATCTAATAGGCCATGAGTGCATCCACAACACATAAGTGACTCAGGCCAGTGTTGAATGGAAGGAAGAGTGCAAAATTGGTACCCTGTGGATACACTCCAAATGTCAGGTCTGGTAAGAAGAAGTCAAGGCTGTCTTGACAGAGAAATATAATTTGAACCCAATTTTGTGACTCAACTAGATATATCTGCTCTTTTTCCTTCCGAGTGAGTGGAAATATCTGCCACTGTCATTTTTAGAGAAGAGGAGAGAGGAAATGAGCCGTGGAAAAGACGGATTTGGAAGATGGGATGTTTTGTGTGTGTATGTGTTTGTGTGTGTGTGTGTGTGCGCGTGTGGATGTGTGTGTGTACATCTGTGTGTGCGTTTGTGTGACAGAGAGATAACTTGCGTATATAAGCATCAGAGACTATTTCACAGAGAGAAATTAACTCTTTGTTGGGTAGTATGTTCATGAGCCATACATGATCTAAACTCTATAAAATATACATGTCATAGCGTGCAATGAAAGGCTATGAGAGTGTATTGTCACCCATGATGCTCTGCCATCGCTGGCGTGAGACTTTGGTGTCACCCGTCACTTATCTCGTCATGTCAGGAATGATACTGCCAGTGCGTCAATCAATGATCTCTAGGCTGCCATTGGGTGCCACGGCAACATGAAGAGATGACACCAGAGGTAATGCATCTCCATGTTGAGAGTGACGGAAGTTTGGTGAACCTTTGAGCATTCGAGGAATATGAAAGATGAATGACACAAAGTTCCATGCGCATGTGTACACATGCAGAAATGTGTGTTTTTTTGTGTCATGCGGAGAAAAACTAGGAGTAAATCTGAGTGATTGGGCATGGATTGACATTTGACTGACAATCAACTTGCGGGAATCATGAAACATTCAGGCAGTGTGCAACAAAAAGGTTTGGATTCCAGGAATGGAGGTGGGTCAAACTGTAGTATTATTCAGAGCTGTGACAGCTTTTACAGATAACCCACAGCACTCTCAACTCTTCACCTGAATCATAACAACTGCCTGCTATTGTCTGTCTTTTTGCTGTCATGACAGGCTTTCCCCAAGCATCAAAGCAAGGTGCTGGCGCTCTCTTCCTACCGGACTAGGAGAATAGATCCACGGCCTCCCATCGACCGGTCAATAGGGAATTCCTATTACACTTGCTGCCTTGCTGGCTGTGGATATGGACTTGACACAACGGACCCACGGGAGGTTATTGGCTGCACTCTCCTTCAATAACTGCAACACATCTCCCACTAGCTCGTCTCCATCCATCAGCTCTGTCAGCCAAGTTTGTGGTTTTCCACGTTTGTTTGTTTGTTTTAGCCTTTCCATCTTGACCTCTTCTTTTTTCTTTTCTTTCACCCTTTCTTTTTTTTTTCACATGCTCTTTCCATCTCCTGTAGCACATTTTAGACACCCACACCTGATTTTCAATGGCTTCTCTTGCTTTAGAAGCTTCTTTTCATCTCCTGTTGCTGCCTGGCTTTCACACCCTTATCCAATCTCTCCGTCTTCCGCTCTCCCACCTCCTCTTTTCATCTCTCCATCACTGCATCCGCTGGTGCAATCTCAAGCAAAAGATTTTATAAGGCTCAGTATGTGTTGCCAGAGAGAGAGCGGCCCACGCAAAAGTGACCTGTTCATTCATGCCTTATTTTCTGCTTTTTTAAATAAAAAGTGAAGGGAACATCATATTGTGCCAATACAATTCTCTTGAAGCCTCAAACCCACACATAGGCAGGAACATTGACTGGTTCAAGCATATTAAATGTGAGGCTGCTTTTCCCTTCTTTATGTAATTGTAAACTCAATATTTTGGGGTTTTATGCTGCTGGTCCAGCACAAACAAGCTATTTGGAAAGTTGTGTTTAGCACTGTTTACTATGTTCTACCATTTCATAGATTAATGATTGATTGATTAATCTGAAAAAAATATTCACTAAAGTAATTGATTATGAAAATAGTTAGTAGCAGCCCTATTACTAATCAGAGGCTGTGTGTCTGTTTAGCATCAGATCAGATAAGTTAGAGAAAAAAGAACAAAAGGAGCTAATTAATAACTTAATGTCTAATACCAAAGTAAGAGGTTTCACCAATATTTACACCATTAGAAAAGGCAGGGAAAGATATCTCCCTAAGGCAGCATTCAGACCCTTTAAGGTTGTGGTGCTAGGGGCCAAAGTGGGGTGCATAAAAAACCCACAGCGCCCCGCAACAAAAAGTTGAAATGAATTAAGTCTGCCACTGACTGACCCGATGTTATGGTAGCTTACTTAGGCTGTAATGCCCAAAATGCTTCCCATATCCAAGCAACCTTACTCTTACTTTTTTCCCCCTATCATCACCTTCCACACAAGCCTCAGGCAGTCAATATCAATATTTGGCTACAAACTGTACTGAACACCGCATTGCATGCAGTGGAAAGAAAGAAAAAAAAAAGTAAATGAAACAGCATGCTAGACCAAATCATGTTCATTCAATGAAGAGAAACTAGGACAGATAGACCCCCCCCTTTATTTATTTATATTTGTCCTGCAGTTTAATATATTCTACTGCGCCTGGCATAAAACTGCCGAGCTCCTCTCCATCACCAGCAAATACGAGATTGAATTTTGGGGGAGACGGGGGAGAGAGATAGATAGAAAGATTGAGAGAGACAGTGAGATAGTAGCCAGTAGGTGGTGAGGGGTGGGAGGTCATGAAACCAGTAAATCTGTGAATGTAAGCATACAAGCTTTGGGGTTTGATTTCAAGTTTGATTTCTTTTCATATGCCTGGCATTAATATGTGACAGAGACTAAATGAAATAGGAAAACATGACATGTAATAATGTGATGCCAACACTGCAGTTATTCAATATTTATTTAATGCTTTTAAAGTATTATCTTTTTTCCCCAATTCAAAGGGCCGTCACAGAGACACAGAGGGGCTGCTTTTCCTCAGTCATATCTCCCTTTTACTTGTTCCCTCTCCTCCCTCTGTGCTCTATACGCCCCGGTAATGCATGTGATGTAATAAATCAACGGGTACCGTAAATATGGGATTGGTAGTGGGCTTGTTACCCAACAAACCCCAACAACCCTACAATGCTCACTCTGCTCAATCACTACCAATGCCCTACCAAGAAATAGAAATGAGATCTTATCCACCGCATCCCATCATACACCCATGAACATACACACAGCCACACATGCAATTGCATCCCCTATCATTGCCGTGGTATCCTATCCCATTATGAACCCTTGTCTATGGCCCCTTGCGCAACTGCACACACATCCTCTGTGCTTTGTGTGTACTGTCTCTGGTTCCCTACATGCACCAACTAGAATTTCACAGACACAGATACCTATACATACATCAGAGCACATGCATATCTATCACAAGGACAGGAAAGGAAATTCATCTGACCTCATTTCCCTTCCATCCAAAAAAAATAAGTCAGGAATTGACTCAGGAAGTGAACAGGAACGTTCCTTTTAGTATTTCCACCACATCCACACTATGATTAGGTGAATTAGACCAATAGTAGAGAGCAACAGTATTTTTTTGACAATATTTTCACGTGAAGAGGCAACCTGACTGAATGCTTACATTGTAGGGGGGTTAATATTAACTGGTAATAAAAAAATCAGAGTCAAATGATACAATTACATTCTTTATTTAATAATAATCATAATATGGTATATATGGTGGAAGATATATACTTAATGATTTACAAAAAAAAAGTATATAACAGTCAGAAAAATAATCAATTAGTTTGTCATGGTTTATTTTGAAGGTTGGTCTCTGTCTCGTCTTGTCTCTAGTTTTACTTCTTGTCTGTCTGATTGTCCTGCCTGTCCTGTATCACCTGTTCCTCCTTACCTCGTTACTCATGTATTCAACCTCTGTATTTGCTTTGTATCTTGTCAGATCGTTCGTGTTTCTTTGTGCCGTGCTGTTCGTTGTCCTATCAGGACTTTTCCACGTGTTGTTCCCGTACCTATTTATCCCCGTGAATTTTTCCTTGCCTTTGTTCTTTGTTCTCTTCCTTTTTCTTTTTTTCCACTGGACCTTTTTGGTATTTTGCCTTTTGGTTTTGGACTTTGTGTTTCATGCAGTACGCCCTGTGTTTTTGCTATTTAAATTTTTTGTGTACAATAAAACTTTGGACACTCTCTCCTGCCTGCCTGCCCTTCTCTGCTTTTGGGTCCTCATTCCACTCACATCACAGAACGATCTGACCAGTATGGACCTAGTGGAGTATATTTTCAAGCCTCTTCTCCACCCACTGCTGACTTCATGGCACGCAACTTCTGCCTCTTGTATGAGGCAGATCCCACCATGACCTGGCATCTGAGCTTCTGACTCTGAGCCGGTGTGCGGCTCCTCTGACCCCGGCCCGGCACGCAGGTTCTCTGACTCTGAGCCGGTGTGTGGTTCCTCTGACCCTGACCCGACGTCCAGTTGCTTTGACCCAGTTCCCCTGACCCAAAGCCAACTCCCAGTTTCCCTGACCCGATGACCGGTTCCCCCCAACCCAACCCCCAGAACCTCGGATCCCAACTCGATGCCCAGTTTCCCTGACCCTGACCCGATGCCCAGTCCCTGTGACCCTACGCCCAGTCTTCCTGACTCCGAGCAGGCGCCCTGTTCACCTCACCCCCTGCTGCCCCCGGTGTCCCCCCTGTGCAGAGACTTTTTAAAGATCCATATTTCTCCTAAAGAAACAGAGAAAGTTCCTGAATCCCTAAAAGGTCTCTGAGTTGGTAGAAAAGTCTCAGCTTGGAAAAGAGTTAACAGATACCAACATAGACCATATCAAAGACTCTGAATGTGGCAGAACTGAGCAAAGTCTTCATTTATCTCAGTCTATTTATTTTAGGTAAGGCAGAATCTTCTGAACAGTTTCACCTGGTTATGTAAAGCAACCGGGGGTCGTGTAGCAAACACAACAACTAAAAGGCCCAGATTTACTGTTAAACTTCTGAAAATTGAGATAAATCACCACTAAGATACTATAACAGCTAACAGCATCATGTTATTCAACTGCTCTAAAACATAGCTCTCTGTGGTAGGAAAATACTACTATAGGAGAATACTACTACAGTCATTTTGAGTTTTGTTGGCATTCATATAACACAGTGGACTTCATGTCAAAGTATATTAGTAATAAATGCAGGAGAGTGCAAGTCGTGACATGGATCACAAAGGTGGAGGTTGTGTATGTGCAGTTGACCGTGTATGTGTGTCTTCCACATCTGAGGAATCCGCACCGCATCTCATCAGTATTCTGAAGGAGTGTGTCCTGTTTCCATCAGACACTTTGTGCCCACCCCTGAGCTCCAATCTCCATGATGCTTAGCATATATATGCCCATGCACAGAAGCATTCACACGCATGGTGTGCATTTAAAAATCAGCTTTGAGACAAGTGGAACAACTGCAATATGATGGAGGTAATAATAAGGCAAGCATAAACTATAGCTCCAGTATAATCTGTATCAGAAATGCATTTCAAACTAAGACATTTGGGAAAGTGGGTGTATAACATTTGTTTTCTGCAATTAAAAAACAAGGCAAACCTTGTCTTCAATTTTTTACGTTCCTAAAAAAACACTAAGGATGGTAGAATTCCCCAGGTAGAACTCCTTCTTTTTTGCTGCTGAACTTTACAAAAGGCAATGCATGCAAATATGTTCTACACATATGCTAATGAGCAATGCAAGGCAGACACAGCTGAGCTTGGCTGTTGGGAAAAGTGATACTCAAACCAGCACTATAAATATAAACTGTACCAACTGTGGTACAAAAGCCACTGTGACAGTACTGTATTTGTTAATATGGCACAGACATCTTAAGGACTTGCAAGTTAATCCTTAAAACCATGAACCATAATGCAACTCAAACACTAACCAAATAATCAATGTTAACAACTTCAGTCACTTAACAATCAGGGCACAATGTTAATGTCTGAGCCTTTTCCATAAACAGGGTCTACAATGAAAGAACCAAAAAAAGACCTGTCACACAGAAAGCAGAAACTTGCAGGCCTGTGTAATTAGAATCAATAATTCATTTTCCCCTTTTCTGCCATGGTTCCATTCAAACGACCCCTCACACACACTTCGAGAGAGCCTCCAAATCTCTTCAGGGTCGCAGTAATTGAACTGGGATTTTTTTCTTTGCCTTCCGCTTCTTCTTTTTGCACCCCAACAAAATCTCATCAGCCAAATGCAGAGGACGGCATTCTTCTTTGGGTAATTGTCCTCGACTGCCATGTGAAGTTTTTGCTGCCCTTTTCCAGGTGCCAGTTCAATTGTTCTTTTGGGCTGGTTCATTTGGGAGAAAAATTAGCTTTTGGCCATTGAGTTTACGGGTGCTAGACAACGAGGGTGTCATGCTATTTATCCCCACGGCTATAATGGAGCCTATTAAAGGTCTGAAATCTAATGCTTGCAGTCTGTAAGTGGATGTGCAATATGACTTGGATTTGGATGTGTACTGGCTGGAATAATTATACGAGTTCTTCTATCTGTCCATTTTTGCGAAGGTAATCACACCCTGCTGTCAATGTAATGGACTTCAACTCCACATGATCAAATTCATTTTCACTCCCCTGATAATTGGGGCAATTTGTCTTGACAAATCAATCATAATTAATATCTACATACATCATCACCACCACCATTACTATCATTACAAGCACGGCTGCCAATATTGATCACCACTGTTACTGTCAATGCCCTTGCCATCACACGCATCATAATAATAATTTTGACTGCAATCATCATCATCGGTCAGTATCCGTGTGACCATTGTAATCATTGTCACCATCATCGTTGTCATCATTGCTGCTGCTGTCAACTGTGGGACTCACATCACTTTAAACTTGTGAAGCGAATCACAGTCGGTGTCAGGCAGGAAATTGCTCTGGGACATTGTAAAGATCATGGCTACCTAAACATGTCTTAACTTCCACACATGCACACTACAGCTGCACATTTCTGCACATTGGGTGTCACCCACAGAGACGTAGATAATGGCGGCTGTGAATGGCTTCTCTGTCACTCTGCCATTCCCATCGCCCTGGCTGGGATTTAATGTGACACTTATAGCTATTGCATGGCTTAGCCCCCAGATAGCAGGGAACCACGCCTGAATGGAAATTAGATTGTCATCTGTCAGCTACACCCATCAAACCACTGGAAGACTGACAAAGAGAGTGGGAGAAAGATTGAGAGGTACTGGGTGAAAGAAAAGAAGAGGAAGGATGAGGAGGAACTCTGTAGTTGCCTCTTAGAATGGACCCCCATCATTAAAACCCTTACCCAAAAATGGCAATGCTAGAATGGCTCACATGGTACAGAATACAAATATGGACAGACATGAATCAATGGTTGATATAAAGCAGGTCTTATCAGCCGGTGGAATTTTTCATTTGAGCTACATGACTTACCAACTGCATGGAGGGCAAAGAAGCAGCAAGTTTCCAAAGCAGGGACTTTTGTATATCACTTGTTATGCAGAAAGTCAAGTCAATAGAACCACCTAAAACCACAAGGGCAACCACTACAAAGTGATTCTGCAGCCCATTGACAACATAATCCATTTTTTTATTTTGTAAAGGGTTCTTCAGATGTAGGTGCAGTCTAAGTATTTGGAGAGTGAAACATTTTTCATCCTTTCATTGTTTTGGCTTGAATCCAACACACTGGGTCTGAAACAATGACTAAACTGCTGACTTTCATCTTTGAGGGTGTTTGAGGTTGTTCACATCCATATTGGCATAGTGACATTTTTATGCACCGTCTCCCATCAATTCCTGGCATTTCCTTTTGTCTGTCCATTAAAGCCATACAATGCCAAATTATTACTTAATTTAACTGTATGGTAATTCTTCTAATTACTTTTGGATCCATAACAGCATGCATACAAGGGCTACACTGGTAATCTGAGCGCCCTCAAGTTTCAAATCCACTTCAACCTCAAAGTCAAAAACTCTGAGGCTGCCCTGCATTAGTACAACACCTAGACCAGCCTAATAAGGAGCCTGATCCAAGCCTACTGAAGGTAATTGCAAAAGGGAGTGGGAGTCCAGTGAGCTGAAATCAAATTAGCATCACACTAAATCAGCAGAAGAGAGACAGCAGTCAGAGTAAAGGTGAGGGTAGGAGGCCATGGATTTTCTGCCACGGAGATGACTTGCTGTCAATCAGCTGCCTGGATGGAGTGATGTATCCAAAGAGCAAAAACACAAAAGATACATACATACATACACACTCGCATTTGCACGCTGTACACGCCAAACTTTTATGTCACAAAGGCTTGCACACACGCACACACTTTCTTCCAAGCAATGACTGTTCAAAAATAAGAAATCATTGACTGTGGCCAAGTTGACTGGGTGTGTTGACAAGCCAGTGATCGATATTGATGTCCAGAGCTACAGTGAGAGTGGAGCTTTCTCATACAGAGTAGGGGCATTGAATTGCATTATTGAACAGCAACATCCTTAAATACACACACACACACACACAAGTTGGTAATTAGTCAGCCTGACAGAACATCCCATGGCATGTGAGGACAACTGCAGCTGAATTAGACAAGAGAAGTTACTCCTGCAAACATACACACAATCTCAGACTTACATACACAGTCGCCATGGAGGGTCAATGTCTAATTAAGACAGAGATAATTGGGAACGGAGGGGGTGCGTGTGTGAGGCTATGTTTATTTCAAAGAAATGTTGAATTAGTCAGAGTGACAGAACATGTGCAAAAACCCTAACAAGAGTTTCCCGTAGGGGGTTAGATAGAAAAGAAGAATGGCACTGTAGGGGAAAGGGAAAGGACAGCAGGCCACCGACAAACATACACAGGGACACAAAGGTATGTGTAAAAGTCATATATGCCAAATTTAGGAAGAGAGAGTCAGGCTGAGAGCCCACAGTGTGTGTGTGAGAGAGAGAGAGAGAGAGAGAGAGAGAGAGAGAGAGAGAGAGAGAGAGAGAGAGAGAGAGAGAGAGAGAGAGAGAGAGAGAGAGAGAGAGAGAGAGAGAGAGAGAGAGAGAGAGATGGATGTGGAAAAGTAAGAGAGAGAACACCAGATGAAAAATGAGGCATCCTAGCAGACAGGCCTCAGACGACACCACCCACTCCCAACGCAGTAGAGCCTTGGGGATACATAGCGAATTTTGGGTAATGCGGTCCGACATCTGTCACAGCTCAGTGGCCCCCTGACTGGCTGCTCTGATTGGGCCAATGAGCTCAAAGGGGGGGGGAGATGGGTCACGACAGAGGTCCCTGATTGGCCGATGTGTTTCTGGAAGAAGCCTGTGAGATTGCAGCCTATGCAGGTTTGTCCTCAGAACAAGCAGCTGAAACAAACTGTGCCTTTTATCTTACAGCAGAAGCTTACTATTTCACTTGAGGTCATCACATTATCTAAGGGTTTTTTTACAGGAACATATTGTCAACAGGTTCACACATGTACTCAGAAACAAAAGCACTTAAGGTACTTTTGGGAATAAATGCATACAATTCCAAGTCTTACTTCCATGAAATAAAAAAAAATAAATAAAACACCTTCATTGAATCATCATGTGAAGTCATCGACAACAATTGTTACACACATGCTTCAATTAAATGATCTCTTTAATAAAAAGCATCTAAGCAGTTATGGTAGTGTGCATGTGTTTGTGTGTGTGTGAATGCATTTAATTATGTCCATGTTTACAGGAATGGTCAGCTGAAAAAAAGGTGAGACCAAGGACGGCTCTTCTAAAGACATCCATAACCATAAAAACGTACTTATTAATATTACACAAAAAAAATACTGAATACACACATATACCTTGGTCTCCTTCCAATGTACATGCCCTTCTCCTTACTCAATGATAATATCTTGCAAGCATGCATACATTCATAACCTAGGAATTTTGCAGATTCCTGCAAAAGCCTCAGAAATGCTTACCAGCACAACCATCAAGCACACGGAGTGATATTAGTTTAATGCAAGGCATGATTAATTGAGAACCAGGGAAACTCTGCGTCCCTGTTTTTAGTTGTATTTAGACACATCTCTTCTGTACAAACTGCCTGTCCTTTGGTTGCAATGTCATGTATCAAGCATTAGCTATCAAATGAATCACCATAAAGATGACTCAAATATAATTACATTTTTCCTTTGGTGCATGCCTGATTTGGTGTTTCACTTCCTCGGTGTGAATTTGAGGTCATCTTTCTCTCTACCGATCCCCCAGCAGAAATGTGTGCCCGGGGAAGCGTTAGGGGCTATCCCTCACCTCTTCTTATATTGGGAGTGGCTCTCGCTGCTCTCTCCCTCCCTCCATTTTTCTCTACTTCACAGATATGAATGGTGCTTTTATGGATGAACCAGCTAATGAAGGACCCATCTTCTGTGATTAATATTTTCCCAGGCCTGGGAATCGTCTGCGGGTTCAATTATCACTCAGGAGCCCACCTATTGTTCAGGTGGCATGTGCCTGCTAAGTGGAGGTTTATACCTTCAACATTGCACGTTAGTGCACATCAATTATGCAGGTGGCAGCAATTACATATTTATGTATTCTGATAATTACATTTTTAATACAGCAGATGTCAGACTCATTTATAGCAGTTAATGAAAATGAATGACAGTCATTTTACAGTGGAAAGATCATAGGAGTGCTGAAACAATGTGGCCGCGAGTCAGCTTTGCATGGGTGAGTTTGGCTGCGTTGTGAATGTAAATGATGCCTCCTTTATTGATTAGGAGAGCTTAAATAACATGAAGTTGTAATTTCATTATAGGAATCATGATTAATTTGCATAATCATGCACTAAGTGCTGTGCTACAAAATTACTGCAATACATACATCACCCATGACTGCATGTTTTTTTCATTAACGGGGCAAGTGGTACCCATGCAATACAGTACTTTACAATGCAGTACATCTTTATTTTTTACTCTACTTTGTGAGGTTATGAAAGCCATAGAACACTCCCATCAACTCCTCTACGTTGTTGGCCAATTCTGCAGCACTCATGCGTAACCAGTGTTGTATGCTATAAAAGTAACAAACTGGGGCAAACAAGGGGAGGACTCTGCAGCACGATAGGGCAACACTCCTAAAGAGTAAAAAGACCCAAATTAAAGATGGCATTTCATCCAGCTACTGACATCTGAAAAGTGAGTCACCAGCTGTGAGTGGCATCCCCACAAAAGAAGCCCAGGAGAAAATTGACAGCAATTCAACAACATTTTTTTCTGATTTTGGGGGGAAATGTTGTATTTGCTGTCCAGTCATTTGTAGCAATGCAAGCAAGACTCATTCTCACATGCTCACAGGAGAATGACTCCATGCACTGATGTCGTGGTCCAGAAATATCACTGTTTCAGTCACTCAAGAGTAAAAATAAAATCAATGCACATGGGCCACGCCATTACAGGCCTAGCCTCTGAACGCTGGAGCCCTCTGACTTTACTGTCATGCCTCATCATCATAGCAATGGCACTCGTACACCAACTCGTACTTCCTATACCTCAAGGTGTGTGAATCATTTTGTGGCCATTAGGAGGACTGCTGTGTTCTTGAATCAAGGATTATTGTTATCAGCAAAGATACTTATGAGATCCACTCTAAATGCAGATTTCATGAATCATTTGATAAGTGCAAGGAGACTAGCCAGTGGGAAATAACCTAGACTATAATCAGTTAAAAACACAGAATTGAACTGTCCACTGCTATGAGGTCTCCACATCAACTATTTGTTTAAATTCATAAGGAAAGACAGGGAATATCTGTGTGTTGACTGCTTGATTAATGGCATTTTTTAATAGTTTTCCAAAGGTTTTTGAAATGTATTTCTTAAACTAAAAAATAAATGAAAGGATTAAAAAAGCCTAGAGTAAAACAGTTCCATTAAACCCAGGAGATTGAGCTTAAATAAAAAAAACTGTCAATTGTTTTTCAAACTATTGGCATATTTCCATGGATTGCACCATGTTGTATTTGTCTTGATTTTTCATGCTTTTGGTATTACAGCTTGTTGTTTTCATAAAGTTATTTCATGACAGACAATTAGATATTCTGAAAATAGCCTTATCTGTGTATAAAGTGCAGAATTGGACCTGACTCCCCTGGGTGTAGGCCAACACTTCTGTCTGGGCTTAGTTAAGTTTATGGAGCCTGTCTATCGCATCCACTTGGCAGAGGAGGGCCCTTTGTGAAAACGAGTGTGATGTAAACGACGGCTGGGGCTGTCGTGACATCCACAGATTTTTGGTTTCTTTTCACTCTCCAATGTCAGCGCTATGTTGTTGGCTTGTTTCGATGGCAGGCAAAGTTGAGGGCATATTTAAATGATAACTGATTGATACCTGCCAGCATTTGCAGGGAAACTGGACCTCGCAATGGATTCCTGTCTATCAACCACAGACATCTGCCCTAAATTGAAAATCCAATACTCGTTTATGGAGCTCCAGATATTGCGATTAATTAAATTTTCGTCATGCCGTCAGTCTTTCGCCTCCTTTCCCCACTGGTGATTCATGGGGTGGAAAAGCAGAGTCCATCTTTCTTACTGTCTCTCCTTTGCTCATCGTCCTCCACCAACTTTCTTGCTTGAGTACCCATTCCAGAATGAAAGAAAAAATATAACACTCCGAATAATGATAGGCCAGTGTCAAAACAATTCACCCGCGGTAATATTTGTGCAAAGGAGCTTTTACACGGTGACAGAAATGCACATACAAAATTCATGAGATAGATCTAAGGAGCTTCTCAGATGGGTTTCATGTGCGAGCTGGTGATTGACTGGCTTATAATTGTCTTGGTCATCAATCGAGCAACACTGACAAGGACAAAAAGGCCGTTCAACAAATGTGTGAAATGTGAGAGAATGCCAAGACTCACACTGAGCTAACAAGCCGTGCCACTAAACAACGTTATCCCGGTATGTGAATTATTTGATGAGGAAATGAGTACTCCAGACGGAGGGACTGTAAGCAAGTATCTAATCAAAAATGAAAATCATTTTTAATCAGAAAATAAATCAAAACATCCAAATCATTGTGGCTGAAACTCCACAAATGGCTTTCAATTGCAGTTTGTTCATCAACCCTCACTCCCTTGTGGCCTTCCAGCCTCTATGGTGAGGCTCCACGGCAACCTGTTGCCGTGGAGACAGTAGAGCTCCAAAACAGTAGTGTTGAGGCAGTTAAAAGCAGATGGATGTTTCATTCGCTTACTGTTAATTGAAAACTGTGGCAAAGCTGTGTTTGTTTCCAGACTTGAGACTTAATTATTTTTCCCATGAACGCTTTGACAGGTAAGAAGCTTATCCTGTCATACAAACATTAACTTGACACTGACCACTGCTTTACATCTTACTGTTAACAGCCGTGTGACAGCCCAATTACTGTTTAAAAGCAGTGCCTTAGACATGGGATCAATTACAACTAACTGGAACGCTTGGGCCAAATCCAAATGAAAGATAGAGGAAGTCATTATCATGCTACTGTACTGCTAGTAATTAAGTTAAGCTAATTGCAACTGGTTATTGACTTCTAATTAAGTCTAAGTCAGTTTTCACGTCTTCTTCTCCGCTTGTATCATCATCACCACCACCACCAGCTTCCTTTTCTTCTGCCACTGTACTGTACTTGTCCCCTTTTGTGCCCTACGTCTTTCAAAGAGGCTGTGCTAAACATTCTATCAAAAATAACACTCCTCACTTTGAACATTTGAACCATTTCCTCCACACAGAGAGCCTCTTGGTTCACAGTCTTTCCAGGGAGGGTTATGTTGGTTCTCTCCACCGGGGAAACAAGCAGGAAATTGATGGATGCGTGGGCTGGAGCTTGCCATTTCCCATATCACGTCCTGAGGATCTTAAAAGCAAAGGGGATGAAAACAGGATTGGGCTCTGCTGGTATCAATCTACCCGTTGCCTGCCCCTGACGGATGGCCCAAACCACTATCCATAATTACCTGCTTGTTAACAGGAGAGAGAACACAGTGGACTGAGGGAGGAAGTCCCTCCACGTAAACATGTTTTTTAGACTCTCCTCTTGCTATAGATATTTGTGGGTAGCTCTAAAATGTTTCCCTCATTGTGCCTTATTCAGCAAGATTGGCATCTGTCTCCTAACTTTGGGACAACCTTGCTATACGGCAGCTCTGGACCCACAGCTTGATGCTGGGGTGTTGATTAATGCCAGGGCACACCCGCCCAGGTTAGTGGAGGCCTGACAGCTTTATTGATAAATTAAACACATGGCCACACGAAAAGCATAAATCTCTCAACTCCTCTCCTCGCTTTTTTTTTTTACCATCCTTGAGAATCACTCAGGGCTAATCTGAAGTGGTGGTTTGAAGTACTGTCAGCTTGTAAGCTACTCAGTCCGTGTTTGATTTATTGGCATCAACAACTATCGGTTTGTCATTAGAATTCAGCAGCAAATCAAGGTCGTAAAAAACAAGCCTTTTAAAGTTGTCTGAGTCACTGGACTGGAACTTCTTGTTAAATTCAGAACCAGTGTTCACTTCGCTTTGATGTCTTGTTTCCCTGGAATCAAATGTAACCCAGTGGATCTAAGTGACATTGTTGCAAAAACAATGTCCTTAAAGTCAAAGTTTTGACTGTTAAAAGTCAAAAGTAGTCAGGTCTACCACTGCAAATTAGTGGCGGAACTGCCTATGTAGGTCACAGACACCCTTTTAACATCCACCATCGTTATTTGATCAGAGTTAACAAAGCTGATCAAATAACAAGCCAACTCAAACAGGAGGGGAAACAATCTTAAACCAAGGCTCTAGACTCAACCCATCAGGGATCCGAACAGAACGAGAGGAGGAGCGTCAAAGGAAATTAAATCAAAGGGAACAACACAAGGACTCAGATAGAGAGATAATGTCCACACCCCTTCCCCACACACACATCCCTCTTCCCATTCCCCTCTATCGTCTCTCTTACCAGACAGATGGATGCACTTTTGAACAGGAGTCTGAGGAAACTTTTAATGAACAAGAAGCTGGCTGAGGGCCTTTTTGAATTATCTCTTGGTCGATAAGCATCCAACAGCGCAAATGGCACTGCAAAGGGCTTTGGTCAGATAAACAGCATCTTCTCTGAAAGAGAACAGAGGAGGGTGCTGACGCTCGAGAAGAGATTAGCGGGATCTCTCGTCAGGTCCATTGGACAGGAATCGAAAGTGTTGAAGGGAGCTTGAAGAAGAATAGGAGGAGTACCAACAAAAAATGTCTCATCAAGGTTTCGTTTTGCATCTTGAAAATGTGTTAAGTGCCACGGTTTCTGGCTAATCAAAAAATAAGATGCTCAATGAATTAGACAAAAAACTCTTAGCTGAAACTGAGATCAAGGCGCATTCTTTTCAGTCCTTAACATACAGCAACATAACTCACATATGGGTCTTTTTGCTAAGTATCTCTAGATAGCCCATTTGTGATGGACAATTCTGCACCTCATGATTTATGTCCAATGCCAGCATTCGGTGCCAGTGCCAAAGGTAGTGTACGCTTTATGTAGCAAGATAGAAAGACAGGATTTGGATGTCTGGGTGGAGGATGGTAGTGTAGCATGTTTGACTTTTAATGGGGTAGTTTGCGTGCATTCCTGCAATTTAAGTTAGCCTTTTCACTAACCATAACTACAATGTTGTTCTATCCTTACCAAGGGATTTTAGTTGCCTCATTTACCTAAGATACCCTGACCATAGTTTACTTGCCATAAGAACAACCTTTCCCTAATCGTAACTACACATAGTTGCCATGTGCAGATATTGAGAGAATTATAAAAGTGTCAGCTTTGGACACATGACATGAATATCAACCAGAGAATTATGGCCCAACTCAACACTATACATGATCTGCATATGTTTCTGGGGATCAAATCAAAGCTTTAGTGTGCTGTCACAATCTCCCTTTGATATCCTCAGATCAATTAAGGGTCCCAATGGGAAGTGTGGCAATTGCACCAAGGTTAGACATCAAAGGTAGGGGTGATTGATTAGTTGGTGCCCAGACACGCAAAACAAGCAATACAAGCATGATGGATTCGCCGGTGTCACAACCTGGTGGGATTGAACACATTTAGGCTCTCACACACACCGGCTTGGCATATATGCAGCGTATGCACCAAAGGAAGGAAGAAAGAAAGACAATACTGGATACTACCTGTATGCATACCTGTTCTAATATCATATCAATGCAAAAAAATAATCACGGAAAATATGAATGTGAATAAACACATTGATTCCACTGCACACACATGCGCACTAGAGTTGGGCAGTATCCAAATTTTGATACCGTCATGGTATTACCGTGACTAATTAAAAATTATGACATAAGGCTAAGACAGCATCACCACACTGTTGGCTTGTGCCAACACCATTCAGAAACTGAATACCAAACACTAATATTGAAACACCTCTCCCTTCTCATTAGGTCAGAACAACCCCCCTCCACACTGCCATGTGATGACAACCACACATAAGCATTTTTAGGCATTAAATTAATTGTATTTAATATTTAATCCTTGTCTCCTATATACGCCAAGTGCACTGCATTTTTTTAAAATGGTGGTATTGAAACTGATATCGTTGCTATTTTTAAGACCCCACGGTATACCGTATTACCGCCCAACCCTAACACACACACACCTGAAGTCTTGCATCATGCCAATATTGGAATTTTTAATATCACCCTAGACAGAAGCCTTGTAAAGACGCTTAATTTTTGGCAATTACTGTCAAGAAGATATCCCATCACTGTAAGTCATCAAAGAAATATTGTAATACATCCAATGATTTTCTCATAATCTTAAATATGTTTATGGGAGACCATTCATCAGCGTTAGTGATTAGTAAAAAATGCAATAAATATAAAAAATACTCCTCAACAGTGTTTGAGTGAATTATGGAAGAGACATTTGAAGGCGAGGGAGCTCTGTTACATTTTTCACACCGAGTCAGAGCAAGGGAGGTAATCTCAATTTTCTGCAGCCTGTGCCTTTAAATCAGATCTGCCATCATTTACTGCATTGCAGATGAGAAGTCAAGTCATTAGAGCCACCAATCCTGCACTTCATTGACCCAAGTGGTATTATTGATATCAACCTGTCTAATGGACAGCCTCACATTGAGAGCTGGAACGGTTGAGATTGATCCCAGCAAGACCAGTTTAATTGTGCGTTGTTTGGTCATGAATGTGTGTGTGTGAGAAACCCAGGTCAAATAAGTAATGAGCCTGTGGAGACCAGGCTTTAGCATTTCTACGGGGCTTTAAAATCTTTATTGACCTGTGAAGGTGAATGTTTTAATGACCTCTCATAAGTGGGGAGGAATACTACGTGGTTAATGTGGTAAATGGGATGCACCCTTAATTGAGCTGAGCTCTGCACATTAAGTCAGGTGAGATGATATGCACTGATAATTTTGAAGGAAGAAGCATTTCCAACTCAGAAGGTTAAAGATTGGGAATAGCTAAATGTTTTATTACACAATTCCCGAATGATGTGGAGTGTTATTTTAGGGTCAACTATCTGAAACATTTAGAGACATATGCATGTTTTGTAAAGCCAAAATGATGTAAATAACTTTGACAAAATTACATCCACCCTGATTTTTCTTGTTTTTATTTCCTCAAGGAAGCTACTTCACACTCTTCCTTAGCAAGCAGTAAACATAAACTGTCAACCCGGATTTGCAATTTTACCAAACAAACTTCTATTTACACTTAAAGCCCGTTAGGCCCAATCAGTGCCAAGAAACTGACATCTGCAGATGAATCTGTTAGAAAAATCGCCTAGCCTGGAGAACCGGCGAGCAGAGAGAGCCTTGACATTCCTTAGGAGCTATCCGTCATTATGATCTGAGCATACGCCAGAAACAGATGATATAAAAACATAATATCATTTGCTGGAGCTGATCATGCATGAAATATAATTTTTTAGGATGGCGGGAGGAGAGAAAAGAGCAATGAATGCATTTTTTTGGCTCATGGAAAAAAAATGAAGTCATTTGTTTTGTTACTACATTCCTTTAATAGGCAGAAAGTAATGTCATCTGGTGGATTAATAAAAATGACAAGAGAGTTTTGCTGAAATCATGTTCATGTGAATGAATTCTATGGACCATGTGGAATGTTTTACCAGAACACACAACATGAATCAACCCAATTTCAGTGTGGTATAATCTCAGGTAAAGAATTATAAAATACGACGGACATTGTTTCTGTATTCTATTCTATTTATCTATTTTAAAAATGTGCATTTCTTTTCTAAACTAAAAGTGCAAATTTGATGCAATCCAGGTCAAATCAGCCCAGCCAAAATAGTGTGAAAGACATCCAAGAGTCCTTCAGATCTGTGTTAGTGCTGCCTCTGTGGATTTAGTGGGTCAAGGGGAGCCGGGCACAGCAGGATGGTATGAGCCTGGTGGGAAGAGTGCAAGGTACCAGACAAGGTCTGAGAAAGGGCAGCTTTGATTAAGACCTTTCTACTACAGTGCTTTTTTGGAATGTCCACCTGCACTGCTGCTTTAATACAGTAAGGTTAGACGTATTGGCAACCCTGTTAGGTGTTGGCTCTAGGTCAAAAGCAGGGTGCAGCTGCAGATGAATTGCAACACACTCTGTTGGTTTCTATTAAAAATCCAGCAAATCTCGGTTTAGGTGGATGGGGTTTTTTGTTTGTGGGGTGCATATTTCACCTTGATGACAACTTGTATGCGTGTGCATGGGTGGCATGATTTATTGGGAAAATTGGGTCATTGCACTGTAAAGTCATCAAAGGAAAGAGTAGGCATCACATCTATAAAATTATAAAAAATATCAAAGTTTATGTCCTAATAACATTCCTTTCAGCATACTGGCTTCATGGTATTAAACATTCTCATTAGGAGTAAAGGTCCAATCACTAAATATATAAAAGCACAACAAGGAAAACCCCACACCCTTTCTATTTTGAATATCTATGGAATAAGAAAACAGCACAATACACCATTAAAGCCAATCTACCCATCAAGGTCTGTCCCTCTGAAAGCCCTTTAGAAGTCACATAATTTCCTTTCTTCGTTGTTTACTCAATAATGTGCACTAATCACTTCATAAAAGCTAAATATAACTGTGAATGCACCTCCAAACAACAATTATTTCAGGCTCAATGTACCTTGCATGTATAAGGTACAATACCTTGTATTGGCATGATCTCTTAGGGCCCTATCTTGCTCCCGGCGTGATGCAAAGCCCGACCAAGTATAATACCGTCCAGCGCAAAGAGCAAATGCACCTGCACCTGCACCCATCTTTGCACCCACAGGGAGTTCAGGTCAATTCTTGACGAATTGCCATCTTGAGGCAGCAGGAAGTGATCGCACCATTGACCCACAAAAACCTGGTCTAAAGTCAATAGCGCAGCATTTCATTGTTATTTTAGTAGTAAAATGCACCTAGGCTTATGCACAGCGCACACACTATGCTTGTTAGACACACAGGGAAGCACAGCAGCACAGAAACATTCAAAAGATTACAAATAAAAATATTTCGGTGCTAATCTGCCATCATAATAGCACTGTGCCAAGGTACAAACGCGCCTGGCTTTTAAAGAGAATGGGAGATGACACTGATTGGTTTGTTGCATGTTATGCCCAAATCACACCTACGAATTAATGAAGTCACTAAGTACAACCCTTTTGAATCATGCGCACAGACCCTTCTTTCTGCCATCAAACTAGCAAAAGTGGATTTGAACACGCCGTAAGTGCACCTGTGCCATGCGCTTCACATTGTGCGCTTAGATTGTTAAAATAAGGCCCCTAGTCTCTAGAAAAGCAGAATCATGACACAGTCTCCTTACTGATTCACTGGGCCTGTAGGGACGGTGGGGCTGACTCTGTGCTAACAGATGATACCTGAACTGAACTACAGAGGAATCCTGGCACTGATGCCCAGTCAGGGCTCAACAACGCAGGCTGATGGACCACCCCATGGGAAACGCAAGGAGCTACCCAAGCATGGCAGACAGGAGAGAGATGGAGAGAAGGAAAATGTAGGGAGGTTGAGGACATTTAGCTTGGAGGGAGAGGAAGGATGACTGGAGAGCAGAGCAACCATGAGAGACACAAGGGAAAGGAGAGTAGAGCAGGAGGGCTCCCATGTAAGACAGGGCATGGTCAGTTACCCTTCTGTGTTAAAGTAACACTGAAAGGTGGAATGCAAAAGAAAGTTTAGAAGCAGTATAGCTGGACAGCTTGGTTGTTACTGAAATCGCCACTTGCAAACGGAATTCCACATTTACTGTGTGCACACTCTGTGCATACAATATAACTAAACACCAAAATAGACCAGATGATTTTTTGTCAAAGTTAAAACCAATAAAAGTAATAAAAATTACATAAACATGATAAATGTGGACAGGAAATATAAACTTGTATAACTACAGGCACGGGAATAAACAGGAGACATATTCAGCATTCTACTGCTTCTCTGATTGCCATCACTTCAAAAGCTCTGCATTTGGGATAGACAATTGGCAATAAGTAAATGGCATCTTAGAATGTGGTGTGTTTAAAATTGGGCCTGATCAGGCAACTGTGGATATAACGACTGCACTGCGGTGAGGCCAGCAGCTTATAAGTGCGAACCCTTTGCCAACAAGGGCTGAAACAGAGACATGGCATGAAGTATTAAGGGGTTTTGAGAAGAAAATGTGGTTCATTATTGTGTTGAAGAACAGCATTTATGGCACACAGAGGTCTGACTTCTCGTAGGAGAAAACAGTAAAAACATTATCTGGCAATTTTCCAGAATTTTCTCTTGGAAATCACTTAAACTGGGCACCAGCACACATTTGCACAGGTAGAAAAAAGGCAAATATGGATTGACATGTGAAGCTGTCAACAAAAGCTGTGAGGCTGAGCGTATGGGTTCTAGCTTCAAGGTACTGCTTTGTTCATGAATTTGGAAGCTGCAAAAGCAGAGCTCCAATTCCCTAAACTTGCCGGTCCACCTGATAAACTTTGCTTTTGAGCAACTCTAACAAAACGGTGGAGGCACATATTATGCCACAGGGGGAAATGCCACAGAAGGACTACGGTAAGAAATTCCAAATGTGAATAAACACTTTAAACTAAGAGTTAGTTACCCATAACATGCAAGATAAACAAGCAGCTCTTATGCCCTTAAAAGCTGCATGCTTGTAACATACAGTATAAGAGATACTTTGACTAGCACTCGTGTCCAACTCTCAGGTGTATGTGCTAAGCATCACTTAAATGAAGGTAAATATGGTGCAATGTGCTCTCTCACATCACACAGCGGCGAGTCTGCGCTCTCGACTTCTGCAACACTTCTTGCGATATATTTGGTGAAAACCTAATTTGTACAGTGGACTTAGTCTGTGGAGCTCTGAGCCAACAGGACGGCCGAGGACAGCAGGGTTTCTATTGCCAGATGAGAGACAACTCTGTCCGGCTTATTTATGTAGCATGAAAGCTAACTAGCAGCCAGCCTGCTTCTTAATACTGTAAATACCTTTTAATTATCTCAACACTTTTAACAGTCCAACTGAAACACTGGCGTTGAGCTCCAGGTCCTGCAGCCGGACAATTTAATTTAATTTAATTAATTTAAAAGGCATACCCACTGATGGCGGTCCGTCCACGGCTGCAGGACCTGGAGCTCACCGCGAGTGTTTCAGTTGGACTGTTAAAATAATGAAAAGGTATTTACAGTATTTAGAAGCAGGCTAGCTGCTAGTTAGCTAACGCTAGCTTTCATGCTACATAAATAAGCCGGACAGAGTTGCCCCTCATCTGGCGATAGAAACCCTGCTGTCCCCGGCCGTCCTGTTGGCTCAGAGCTCCACAGACTAAGTCCACAGGTACAAAATAGTTTTGCACCAAATGTACCGCAAGAAGTGTTGCAAAGGTCAAGGGCGCAGACTCGCCGCTGTGTGATGCGAGAGAGCACGCTGCAGAGACAGATTTAAGGAGGTTGTAATCACTGAGTTGTGGTTGTACTGGAAGTGACTGAAGTGAAAAAAAAAAAATACATACGAGTACAGATTATTTTCTACAAGCTCTCAAATCATATTCTACAAGTGCTCACATCGCATCAACGTGCTTTCACGTTTTGCACCATATTTATCCACTTGCAGTATACCCAATTTTACTGCACAGACTTTTATTGCAGATAATTAGAGGGAGGGATAGAAGAAACAAACTGACATTTTGATTAAGGTGCCAGCAAATTGTATTTGCAGTTTCAAAGTGTCACTCTCTCTATTTCCCACTGGACATCTGAGGTTAGACAGCACAGGTATTCTGTCCCAACTTCAGCTGTCAGACATCGATCCTCACTAGATTACACATCAGTGCAGCCACAGTTCACGGGAAGACAAGTGTTATAAATTATGGAGCAGGTAACAGATGAAGACTGCATCTCCTGGGCAGATTTGCAATGCATCTATTGGTAGAATTCAATGTACAATTTAAACTGATATAAAGGTCAATGGCATCCAAAGCATGGAGCTGGTATTGACCTTGTGTAAATACCATCTTGAATAGAATTATTAAAAAATGTGTCTGTCTGCTGCAAGTATACTAAAGCAAAGTGGTAATTTTGCCAACGCCAGATTACCAGTGTTCAATGTTACCCAGCTCCCTAAATTCCTGCATATCATACCATTTGACCATGATTGAGAGCTAACTGAATGTGTACCCATTTTCTCAGGACACACAATTTACACTCAATTAGGCTCCTAGATAAGCCACTGCATGGTTGCAGAGATGGAAAATGGAAAGTGGATGCTTGCAAACATGCCAACTGTGAACTCTGGGAACCCTCCGTGCCCTGTGAGACCGAGAGGCTCGCCCACGATCAAAAACAGCACCTCTGATTCATAGTTTAATAACTTAGTAACCATAACAGCGATTGACTCACCAAAAGTTGCTTCTAAAACCTGACGAGTTAGCGGTTACGGAGGTCTCTTCCGGGTCCTTCTAGCCTCTACAGGTGATTTTCTATTGAGCCTGGAACTTCCACTTCTTTCGGGGTCGTTGGGCTTTAAATCCACACTGTTACATCCAAGATTGATCGACTTTATGTCCATAATTCATCGCGTTTTGGCTCATTTCTGCCGCTAGCTAGCGGCTCCGTCTCTCCTGTCTGTTGTTTCCGGAAATACAGGCCCCAGTATGCCCATATATGGGAGACAAAGGCACCCTCTTGTATGATAGGCCAGAGGGGACAAAAATACCAATAGGCTGTATAGAAGGCCTAGAGGCGCACATATTTGACACGCATTTGCTTGTGTAGCATTGCTGTGGGTGTGATATCAATAAATATTACATTATTATGTTATTATTGGCATAAGTAAATGTCATGAGAGCAAAAGCGTCTGGACTTTCTTTGAAAAAATGCATGTATTTTGTGAACTGTATAAGTTATAATGATTATTTCTTCACAGTGTGACTCCCAAGACATATGAGAAGTGTTTTAGAGAGTAAAATGGCTTCGGTTTTACTTATCTGTCTGTGATATCAATACATATCTGGAAGATTCATGTTCCGTTTTATTTATTTATTTGTTTTTAAGGCCCTACAACCATTTTTAACATTAGCGTGACCTCACTGCAACCAAAATATTCTACTAACCCAGTTTGTCCTGAAAAAAAATGGTGTTCATATCTTGACTGTAGACAACAGGGTTGATGTTTTACAAGCTTTTTTATAAAAAAAAACCAGACGGACAATAAACTGTAAAAATGGCCTTAGGGCTCAGAGGGCTAGGCAATTATCTCATATGGATTGACTGACTCATTGCTGATCAGTATGTGAATCCCTCACACCTTCATTTCCTTTTTCTACTCTGATCATATAAGTGTGTTTCCCCTTTTTCCCAGGTGGCCACTTTAAGTGAACAAAAGCAAGTACAGTAGGATAGGTAGGAACGGTGTTTGGTGTTTTTTGCCCCCAACGTCTCCTTCCAGGCAGCACGGCAATGGGTATGGTTATGTTTAGGGTTAAGGTTAGGGTTAGCTGCTTCCAAGGTGACGTTGGAGGCAATAAACTCCACTGAGCGGTAGGAACCAAAAAAATCATCTCATCTAAATGGTGCAGAATTCCAACTGGGAATCACATTTGTATTGTGTCCAACGGAGCAAAATGCAGAGCTTAAATCTGATTCTGAATCATTTTACTCCACTTGCACATAAAACTACTTCAATTTATTGTGGTAGAGCCACACATGAGTGGGTAATCATGTTTTCTAAGCGATGTGAGCAAAGAGTTGAAGTAAACCAGAAAGTCATAAACTATAAATCATCAGTTGAGGGTGGATATGTTAACAGCCAAATTTATTTACACAGGGACAAACTGCGGTTTATCTGAAGTGAAATTTGCCACATCCTAGATTGAAACGAGTGTTTGTATGTGTGAACATGTATCTGGATGTACGGTATTTTGAGATTATTTATGTATGAGTGCAGTTCTTTATGGTTTGGGTTTATTCAGTTTGCCTGCCAGCCAGGAAATTAAATTGTGGTTGCTGTTAGAAAAAGACCCTTCCGGTTTACCCATAATCCTCTGCCAAAGACTTAACCTGATGTGTTGGGTGTCTTTCTTATAATTCCATAACCGTGGGTCGCCTGCTTCCCTTAAGATGTGCCCTATAGTATGAGCCTGAAAGGATTAGAAAGCCCATCTCTTTACTGCTCAGTCAAAATCTGACAGCCTCTCTGTGCCTTACAGGGTGAGGAGGGGACTTTTTCACTCTTCCCAGAGGGAGCTGGGCGAGTGCCATGCTCACAGCACATAAGAAGATCACACGACGATGCTGAGGAGTTGGCCATTTCATGGCAACTCTCTGTCATGACAGATGGGCAATGTACTATTGCCGTAGCCTAGAGTTTAAAAACCCAAGCTGCTTACTGAGTAAGTGAAAGGAAAGGGGAGCGAGGTGGTGGGTGGAGTTATGGAGGACGAACATATGTAGAGATATGAAGAGAGACATCAAGAAGGGACAAGACGAGTGAAGTACGACATAAATACTGTGGTTCGAGAAAAGAATGTTGTTAAGTATAGCTTTGAAAATACTTATTCTAAACAAGATGAATGCATCATGCCATGATGCGAACAGTTGCAAAAGAAGACCAAAAAAGCAAAGAGAAAATGAAAGAGACATATTGGACTCTGCTGAAGCATGTGAAAGAAAAGAAAGTCATTGAAGGAGAGAAAATACACCCAATAATAAAGACAGCCTAGTGGGAGATCGTCTACGTACGGTGTGAGCACTAAATTTGTTTCCCACAGGGATCTCAAGCAAATTATTCCCCATCTCAATATGGTAGGGCAAAAATTGCTAAAACATTTGATGTTATTGCTAATATACTGCATCAGATTCCTGTTTAAGAACATTAGTATTCAAGATAATGCATCTTTGAATATTAATAAGAAAAAGAAGACGGGCTATGCTTTGATATATGTTACTGTCATGGCTTACAACCATATTACAGCAATGCCAGTATCTTATATAAAAAGTCTATTCCGCAATACGCGTATCACCTCTGCATTGATTGTTTTTACCTTTCTCAAGACATACTATGAACAATCTTACAGTGACAAAGTGCTTAAATAAAGCCCATCATTGCATGATCCACAGTACAGGCTCAAATATATTTCCAGGAGGGCAGTGTGGTGGTGGTAAATGTAAATGGACTGCATTTATATAGCGCTTTTTAACAACTACTCTAAGTACTTTTATATAGTACAGACACCATTCATCCAAATTATACACTGTTGGCCGATGCTGATCAGATGTGGTACAAAAGAAGAAAAAGCTGAAATACAAGATTATATTCATTTTTTCTATTCTTTTTTTTTTTTTACTATTTCTTTGATCTTTGCTTTATTTGTGAAGTATTAGTTCATTTTAGAGCTTAAGGAATCACAGTTCTGGAGGGTGCACACTAGACAATGCTTTTGTTGTAGAAAGGTCACACGCCAAAAAGGTAGGGAACCACCGGTTCAATCTTTAACGTACAACGTACATGACTGAAAAAGCAACAAGCCACTGCTGACAAATAAATATAGTGGATTTAAAAAGTACCATCAAAATGTAGTAAAGTTGAAGTCAAAATTGTGCATTTATTCAAACAAAGACAAGAGGTTTGGATTTACTTTGGCACATTTATAAAGATCTTCTGCTGAGACAAAATGACCATTGATGCTCAGCAACATCCATTTGTCTCCCTGCAGCCCCCGTGGATTACGGTTGACATTTATCAGAATGTGTTCAGGTTCACCAAATCCAATTCTTTTGCTGTTGCTTGTCTAATAACAGGCTAACTTTAGAAGGAGCTTTAAAAAGGCTCATATTCTTCCTTTGCCTTTTCTTCTTTTGCTAAGTGTATTCATCATTCAACTGGCAGAGTTTATTGCAATTATGTGCTTGGTCCTCAAAGTAGACAATTGTCAGGGCTGTAAGGAACGACAGCAATTAAATAGAAATACCAATTGTCCCCTATTGTTATCTTACTTATTATTTCTCTTTAACAGAACATTTGAAGCAAGCCTTAGGAATGCCTTACTGTGCCTCACTGTGATTGTAAGCATGTGTAAAAATGTCTTCCAACCAATTGTGCTCATGACTAATTGTTGTTTAATTGCACCTATATTATGCAACTGTGGAAACAACTCTGAGACATCTTACCAGTTTATATCTCTAAACTAGGAACTTTGGTAATTGTATAAGTTAGCATACATTATGAGGATATAGTATAATAATAAAGACTAGCAGGATAAGAAAATTTGAAATAAAAAAATTACACATTCCTTGTAACTACAATTATTTATTTAATTGTTGTGTTCACCCCAGCCCAGTCTCATGGCAGTTTGTGAAATGGTCACATTATTTAATCAATTATCGTCGTTATTTTTCGTGTGTTGATTACAAATTTGAAGTAATGTATTTCAATGGGAAGGCTATTTTGTGATCACAGAACGATTATGGTAGCAAGTAGTATTGAAAAGCCAAAAATCAAACAACACAGGACTTTCACCCCGGGGATTGTGTCCTGTGTGTTGCAGTTCCTTTCTGCGTTATTCTCTTCCTAACCACAACTGTCCCGTTGTTGTTGGCATGTCCTGCATGTGGCGGTTCCTTTCCCGCCTATTTTTTCTAACCACAATCGTCCTGTTGTTGTGGCCGGCGTGTGGCGTTCCATTTCCACGTTGTCGTGTAGCCCAGTGTCATAGCAGTTCGTGAAATGGTCAAGTTCAAAAACCGTGACCTGTACATAAATTAAACAACATTACCGTGACCTGTACACAAATCAATAAATCAAAAGACAGGAGTTATTGGGGTGTTTAAAGACAAGTGTTGCAAAGAGCAGCAGCAGAAAAAACTTACGTGCTTGTAATTAATTTATTATTTTAACAAATATTTTATAAACATTTTCTAATTTGGTTCTGCTGTGTACTTGAAATTGTACGAATGACAATAAAGTAAATCTTGAGCTCTCTACAGAGTCTCTTTGTTCCACTGCTTTATCTACTTACAGACTACTAACAGAAATTTAAGATTTATGGCAAATCTTATGGTTGATTAAAGATCTGGACTTTATTTATTTTGGGTGTGGTTGGGGTAGGTAAAGAAAGTTCTGAGACTATGACAAAGTGTGAGTCATTTCAAGAGCGTTTATGCACAGGGAGTTTGACTGTGGTTGATGCAACCAAGCAAAGGCTCAAGATACAAGCGATTATTTTGTAAAGCTGAAGTGCGATCCTAGCAAGCCCATGCGTGCCTCTGGAGCACTGACAGAATCAATACATCTAAAGTAGAAATCAAACCCCAGTAAACTGAGACACTCATACACACTTCCAGCTCAGTGTGCATCCACTCCTGATACACCAGAGCTCGGATCAGGTACTTTCCCAGAGGACCTATGAGAACTTTTGGTTAGCTCCACTACATGTATACGAGATTTCCCATTCACTCTTTCTTAGGGCAACTGGCTTATTTCAGTCCTCCAATTTATTGTGAATTACCAGTGAACTACTTTCTTCCAGATTTGCTCAGAGAAAAAAAACACTCCCTACCTATCAACTAGCCAGGAGAGAGTCATGACACTGCAAGGTGTAGCACATTGAAAATGTAACAAAACAAAGCATTTCATGACTAAATATCCTGTCCATCAGTTCTGTCACTATAACAGGTTAAAGAGAAACAGGGAAACAGGGAGCAGCAGCGGAAAAGAACGGGAGGAGGAAGGAAAGCAGAATATAAGAGAATGAGAGAATGTGACTGAGGAGAAAAGAAGCATGCAACCTTCATATGATCCCTATGCATTGCAAATAATGCTTACGTTATGCGGCCATCATTTTTTATGCAAATTGTTTGAATGCTGCAACAGTGTCTTATACATATTCATGCTGCAGGAAGAACATGGCACCTGTCTGCAGGCCGGCTGGTTACATTAAATTTCTGCGTTAATGTAAAGCTTATGCAGGGAGGGCAGGGGGATTATTCATGGGAAGATGAGATTCTTTTTCCAAGGGTGAGACATGGAGAGAAATGGCTTGCAAGGAAACTACTCAACATTATCTTGCCTGATTTTGTATCACTGTATGTGTAAATAGTCCCATGTGGGTCATGCAGGCTGTCTTCATATATTAACAATACTCACTATGCCTAATTTGCATTTATTTTAATGCAGAAAATAGAAGCAAACAGTAGCCTAAACATGTTTGTATGCATTAATAGGTACATACCTCATATTTCTGCAGGCTGTGTTGCTGATTGCGGGAGTATACTGGCGTAAAAAAAAAAGTATTTTCAGAGGGTGGGTGGTCGGTCAGTCAGTCAGTCAGCCAATCAGTAGGCCAGTCGGAAGAGCAGCCGACCAGGAGTCAGGGCTGTAATGGTCTGATCACTCCTGCAAGGGGATTTGGGGCTTGTCACAGCCATGACACAACCAACATGTGTCGCATGGATGAGAGCAACAGGCTGCCTCTATATTCTTTATATTTTTATTATTTCTTGTTGCACTGCTGTGTGCTGGGATGAACACAAGCAAAGTGACAGTAAACTAAATCTTGACCTTGAATCTGTCTTCCTGTGTGTAGCTAGAGCCCTGCCTGTGCTGCACACTTCCCTTTGTGGGTGTCTGACTTCATAGACCACAGTTAATATAAGAGATCTGTAGAGTATAGACTCCTATTAGTAAGATACATTGCATGTGTGGAATAAGAAAGAAAGTCCATAGGTCACACAAAATAACTACATAGTTTCTTCACGAGTGTGTGTGGGGGGTTAAAACTATAAAAAGAATATGAATAAATAAACAGACATGAACATTTGGGCATGTGTGCCATGCGTCTGCAAGTCTGAATTTAGGATATTACTTGAGGGGAATTAAGAAAGAGCCACAGGATATCCTCAATAGCACACACACATATGGAGTCACTCACACAGACAAATCAATACTGGCACACGAACACACAATGATGGACTTACATATTCAAACAGACATGCATTACTCCACTTGCACCATAGAACTAAACAACGGCACTTACCTAATTAAAAAGTATGCTCGGCCTATTGGACAATGCAAATTATAAGGACTAAAAAAAAAAGGAAGGAGTTTCTTCCTACACCCCTCCCCTTCATTGCCCTCCTCTCCTCTTGCTTTTGAAAGGCATCTCTGCAAATTTCCAGGCTGTGTAATTATCCCACTGCTTTAAAATAGACATTAGTACAGACATCCTGCCACTCTTATGGGGATCCTATTAAGACAGGTAATTAAAGGTGGTGCAAAGAAAAGTTGACCAACAAATGCACTATGGAACAAGCCTCAAATATTGGCAATAAATCTCCTGCATGTCTGTCTTTAGGGTGCTTTGTTTGAGTGTATTATTCAGGAGCCTCTTGTTGGCTGAGGCCTAAGAGAAGCATATGCTGACAGGATGGGGAACGGAGAGGGTGGCCAAGTGGCAGCCATTTTGTAGGTGACCTACTTCTGTTTTAATGAATAGAGGATGTGAGGATGGTTAAAGGGTGCCTTGCCAAAAGGAGCCATTTGTTCTTGCTGTGCCTCCAGTTTATGGTGTGGTACAACTATTTTAGAGCCCTTGCTATCCCACAGGTGAAAGCAATGCTTTTAAATTACGCTGATGCTGATTTAATCAATTCAAACGTCAGCTACGGTAACAAAGGCATTCATCATAAGCACCCGATTTGCATTCCTCACAGTGAAAAGACAGGTTTAAGTCTCTGTCACAGCAAATGATGTTTATAAGCCTAATCATATTATGGTATTCCGATGAACATTTTCATCACATAACACCTTCTGAAAGTTCTATCGCCGAACCACTGATGAGCGCAGCCATCATCAATTGATTGAACATTCAAGTGGAAAAAAGCCCAGCTTGAAATCAAAGGCCTTGGCGCAGCATGAATATTGATAATGCAGGGATGACGTAAGATAAAGACAACAAAAAGGCAAGGCATTGATGCAACTGTAAATGGAAACAATCAATATAAGTAACATTCTGGAGAGAGGGGTCATGAGAGAAAGCACTCCAATGCACATGTCTAACTCAAATCACTATTGTATGGGCCAATCCAATACCTGCAGCTATAGAGTGCTATAAGAAACTAAGGAGCAGCAAGCTCTGAATTGGAAACTGGATTGGATTCTTATTTGAAGTAGAGAAAACTTTTCTGAATCACCCTTAATATGGACAAATGACTCTCATTATGTTCTTCTCTATTGAATACCAGTTACTGGAGTGGGCCTTTAAGAAAGAAAATCTGATTCAAGAAGGCTCTGTATCTCCTCCTCCTCTCTCGCTCCCTCCTTCTCTGTCTGTTATACACAAGAGAGCACAGCCTAGAGAATACAGGGATGCACACTTCAATTTAGAAAGCATGAATAAACAATGGGGTTTCCATGTGCTGAAGAAATTTCCCCCGGTGATGTTCACTCACACACTTCATAGCCAGTGCACTTGCACACGTGCAGAACTCGCTCTGTGGGTCAAACACACGCTTCTGTGGATACTGATACAGATATTTGGTCTCATACACACTGACACAATGTGAGATATCTGTGCACGCACAATATCACAAATCACTAACTTTCCCTCACAGACATACTCTGACACATAAAAAGTGAAAAGGAGAAAAAAAATTGGCTGGATTTCATTCACACACACGCTGTCTTGCAGACTTTCGCAACCACGTAGTTTTATGTGCGGTGATAGAGAGCACAAAATTACTTGCTCACAGCAGAGTACAGTGTCACAGTGAAAACTGCTGTGAACACAAATTTGGATAATGGTCTTACACACAAATACACACAGAGTGAGGAACACAAACAGCCTGAAAACACACCACTGCAAAGATCTTTGTAACAATCTATTTGAAGCACACTTTCCTTAGGAGAGCATTGAGATGGAAACAAACTATTCCTGCAATAAAGCCTCCCTTGGTGCACAAATTAGGATAAGAGACTCAGCAGGAGTTTGAAGTCCCTGTTTATGGTGTGTGTGTGTGTGTGCAGAAGTTAGATAACAGTCTACTGTACTTCTTTATGTAAGATTTGCCTTGTTTGGAGAGAGTGTGTGCGCATGTTTGTATGTATGTGTGTGCCTCCTCAGTTCTGGTCCCTTTAATTCTGTGAGCTAAGATAATGAGAATTTTATCTGCAGCTCCTCCGAGGCGTGGGGCTCTGATTGAATGGGAGCAGAGTGTAACAGATGAGACGAGCGATAGCGGGCTGGCTAGGTTACACTCAGGCAGGCTAACGCATCGCTAGCATGCTCTATGGGGAAACATGGATAGTGTGTTTGTGTGAGGGAGGTAATGGAATGTGCTGTCTACCTATGACAAAATGGATGCCCCTTGGGTTTGTGAAGGATGCCATGGCTGTGATAATAATAATACTCACTATGTGTCTGAAAATAGGACATGCTGCAACACTGCACCACTCGACCTTTAGCAGTCGGAGAACTTGGGCATGTTTACGATTGTTTACGAGCAGCAAACTGGCCAGTACATGGTTAAGATTATCTGTCTCTCCCTGTAAACACACACACACACAGACACACACACACAGACACACACACACACACACACACACACACACACACACACATCAAGCTTACACACGGCACATCTTCATCTGTACCCCTTTCTTGTAATTTTCATGATTAATCATTTTCCTACAAAATGATTTCCCTTAATGAAACACCTGATAAGTCTGATGTCAGATTCACTTTTGTAGCCAGCTGATAGAGAGCCTTAAGGTAAAAATTAACGAGATTAATCAAATTAATTAAATTGTATCACTTCTCCTAAATGTGGAGCATTGACTTAGCCAGACCTGAAACAGTCTATATTGCTTTATTTCTCCAGTGGAATCATGTTCATGTTGAACGGTTTAATGTTTAAGAAGCAGTAATCTTAAAATCATGTCTTGTTTAATAAAAAAAATCTATGACCCAGATAGAAACGCTTATACAGTAAATGCATTTTGCTTGCACATCTAATTGTGGATAAGTAGATGAGAGGAGATGCGTTGGCTAAAAATAAGAAAATGTATGCAAGCCAGGATGTAAAGTATATTATTATGTACATTAGCATTGTTGAATTGTATGCTGGTTTAAACTGAGACGACAACCTGTCAGTTGAAGCAAAAACTCATCTTTAACATTCAAATTTAAAGGTGCCTGAATGTTGTTATTTGACTACTAAACAGGCAGAATAACAATCTCTCTCTGCAGCCCTTTTTTTATTGTTTTTTTTAACGAGGTATGCACCAACAATGATTTGTTAAGTATATTATGTAGCACATATGTTGTTTATAGGGAGGAAATTGTTTTTTTTAATCATTTTACTTTCTTGAAAAGGTGACATTGTCCTCATGTGTTGAACAAAAGTCATGACCCTAAAGTCTATGATATCCGTTCTAAGTCCATTACAGAATGGCTAATCTTATTCAGTTTCCTTCCTGTTCTGCTATCACCCGTTGCTTCCCATGTTTATTCTGTGATAAGGACGCCAAGGAAAGATCTGAAATGACTTATTTGAGACTCCTGGCTCACTATCAAACAAGGCCACATCTGCATCAAGCCTCTCACTTTCACAGGGTTACAGAGAATTAGTCTCATCATAATGAAGCAGAAAAATGAGGAAGGGAAAAAAAAGTTACAAAAGCTTCTCAGCTTACTTGTCTGGTTGTAAACCATTATAGTTTATCAGGATTTACTCTGCGGGGTGCTCGCTAATCATCAAATCCTCAACTCTAAAAGTGTATTATTATTGTTATTATTATTATTATCAAAAACACATCTCAGATTCATTGCCTTTCATTGCTCTTTTTTCCCCTTTGTAACCAAGCTTTTACTTCAATAATAAATCAGAGGAAAAACAAAGATGAGATCCAAAAAGCTAATTAAGAAACAATTGGTAAAAACCATGCTGAGAGATATTGACATGTGAGGCTAATGGGGAAAGGAGTAGTCTTTGATGGCACATCAACTGTTTGGCAGTGTTAGGCAAAGAGTGGTCACCTCAGAGGAAAAAGACCCCCCCCTTATTCCATGAATTACAGTTATTTGAGTAAAGATATGTTTAAACAAGTATGGATGACTATTACAATGGGCAATGGATGATGCTTGAAAGGATTTATTCAATCCTTAGGAAAAATGTCAACAGTGATTACTCTCCAGTAGAGATATGAGCTAGGCTCACATTTGATGGCCATAGATTCATATCATATTTGCATTAAATATAAGCTACATGAAAGCTTTTTAGTGTTCCCTCCATTATGTCAGTAATAGTAAACGCTTGTCACTATATGTTTACATACGGTGAGCATTTTGCTTTCCCATTAGGCTGATACACAGACCTTCAACACACTGGCATGACACTGAATATGGAAAAGAAGAATACTGCAGTTTACTGTAAGTGATGAAACTGATGAAATAAAAGATTATAGAAAGTGCTGTGTGCTGTGGGATTGACGATCATTTTCGACCTAGAAAGTCTGAGTTTAGGAAGTGAATGAATAGTGCTTGAGCAACGCAGGTGAAAAACTAAAACCCAGCTGCTGCAATAAAACTGCTCAGTAGCTGAGAATAGACTATTGTGGTATGAATGGGATAATAGTTATTTTATTTCATACTTTTTATTGATCCCCAGTGGGGAAATTACAATTCACATTCTGTTAGAAATAACTACACACAGGCCTGTATTACACATGCTCAGGTCCTAGTCATGCACAAATGGAGAGATGTCTGTCTTTTAATAGCCACTTTAAGCAAATCTCAACTATGATCTTTCCCCAAACCTAACAAAGTCACTTTTGCGCCTAAACCTAACCAAACCTTAACCATAGCGTACTGTGACATTCAAAATGTTTAGTAATATCTATAACTATAACGTTGTTCAATGTTTTCATCTTCAATGTTCAACTTTTCAGAATTGCCTTCTCCTGCTTTTCTTTCTGTCTCTCTCAGCAACCTATTAGTCATTCTAGCAAGCCAACTCCATGCGAAGGAGGTGGAGAGGGGAATAGGAGAGTACATTAACTGGACAGTCTGATTGCCCCCCCCCCCCCCTTTTCTATCCTGCAGTGGGAAAATGTTGCACTTTGTTTTTGCCGATATATTCCTCAGTCTGGTTTTTATTGTTTGTTTTCACAAGGTAGTAACTTATCTCACTCCTGGTAGACCCACTTTGAACTAGATCATATTGCTAAAGTTGGGAAGTGCCTTTCAATGTTGTTCATCACCGTGTGAGTTCCTAAAAAGCTCTTTTTGGGTCGGGTTGTAAAAATTGGTATGTAAGAAAAAACACCAACTCTAACCTTTTTTAAACAATTTTCTGATTGGCTTCTTTGGTAATACTTAAAGACATGGCGCTTTATAAGTGGACCCTAAGGGACGATACTCAATAAGATGGGCTTTTAATAATGCATAACACGGAGGCAAGAAGCCTTTCAAAATACTGCCAGGTTTTTGGCAGCAGAGACAATGAAGACGTCCCGTTTACAGTCCTCCTAATGACACAGTCTAGAGAGAGCAAAGTTTAAACATAGCTGTCAATTTGAGTAAGATATGTTTTAGATTAGGTTCAACACAGATTGTATTACTGTGAAAATATTATAGTATTCACCAGTCCCCACAATTTGAAAAGTATACGTACATTTGGACTAAGTGATGTACAAACTAAATGTTTTACTGACCTCACACTAAAGCCTGCAAGGCACATTACAATATATCCTCAAATTATAAAATGCCACCCAAATGCTAATACTTAAATATGTTTCCACACATGAGACTTTGTGAAATACGAATCATACACAGCTACAAATGATTAAGCTCAATAATAAGTCTACACAGTGGCACCGTGTTAATGCAATCTCTTGTTGCTAATTGTGTTAAATCATAATTAAGAAGACAATGGAGGCGTAAATTTAGTGTTGGATCCATTGTTGTGAAAGGAGTAATTTTTTCACTTGGAAATCTGTATAATGAGCACGGCTGTGCAATAAATATGATTTAGACAGTGGTATTGTTCTGGCCTTCTGAAGCTAAAGTAATCGAAATAACACGCTTTATGTCTGACTGCGAGCCCTGAATCGCAACTCCATTATTGTCTCCTGCAGCCTGTTTAAAACACAAAAGAATGCTGGGTTCATAGGAATATCAAAAGAATGAACTGGTTTCAGGAATGTTTTGTCATAAAAGAGACTACAGAAAACTGTATGGACACTGTGTATAGTGCGTGTGGTTTGTCTCCATAGCTGTATTTAGACGACGTAACCACATAGATGCTATACTTTCCCTGAAATGGATCAATGCAAATGGCTTGCTGTTGCAATCGCAGATGCCACAAGCAAGGACAGACAAGCAGCCAACATCTCTCTCTTCCTCCCAAACACTCTCTCTGTGGCACAAAATGATCTGCCATTCCGAACAAAAACCTGCGCTACAGGGCGGCCGCTTGCATCAATTTATCAGCACCGGGCTCATCCAGAATATTGTCTCTCCTTCTGGCAGGAAGCAAATCAAACAAACAAGAGGATAAATGGAGAGCAAGAAGGAAACATGGGAGGAAAAAGAACCGAGGAAAAACAGTGGTACTTGTTTTGCCAACTTCTTCAATCAGGTGAACAGATACATGCTGAGCTACAGTGAAAGGCTCAAATAAAAAAGCCAGGGAATCATCACTTTCCAGATCTCAGCTGCATAGGCCCCTGACATTCTGCTCACTGCATTCATCTCTGAATACTGTTTTCTCCTATGATGACCCCCCCCCCCCCCAACTGTGATTACAGTATCCACCCACCTTCAATTTCTCTCTCCCTGCTCTATCTGAACCCCCATTCTTTAAAGTGGTTCTCTCTCTTTTGAGCCATTCTCCTTGATCGTCTCCCTGGTCTCTTCTCCAGCTGTTCCCTCCTTACTGCACAAAAAACATTTTATAAACACATCAGAATACCTCGAAAGATCTTCAGCGGGAGATTTACTGAAATCGTACATAGAAATAACATGAATAGGACATGACAATATGATGGAAAATATCATACATTTTTGGCCACTTCTGATTTTGAAAACAATCTTTAAACCTGTATTCTTATGTCTTCTGTGTTTTTTTTTCATATGGGTCTCATTCCTCCTCCCCTCTCTTTGATATGCAGTGGTCTTGCCTGGCTGAGTCGGTGCCGCTGGCCTTGCAGACAGCTAGCTGTGCCCATTACCTTAAGTATGTCTGTCTGGGGTGAGCTAGATTAGGGGAGAAATGAATAAGGCCACACGGCCACCTACCTATAAATCACCTGCTAACTCTCCACAGCCACCCCCCACCCGCCCTGTTGAGTCAAATGGTTCTGACCCAACCAGAATTTCACTGCTGTTCCCTTTTGCCCCTCCCTTTCTCCTTCCCAATTTTCCTCATTACTTGCCTCCCTCCAAACCTGCTTGCTTACCTCCCTCTTCCTTACCCCCTCACTGCTTGTCTCTATCCTTATCACTGCTCCACTCTGCTAGCTATACGCTTTTCCATCACATTCTCTTTTTGTCTGTCTCCAACACCCTTTCCAGTTGTCTTTATTAACTACAGCTCTCTCTTGCAGCCGTGCACTTTAACTAGCTGTCTTCGTGTTATTCCTTGTCATTCTCCCACTCCAACACCTACATTCTGGTCCTCCTGCTGCTTCTAGTGGAGCGTGTAAAGGAACAAAGTAGGCAGTCTGGGTGGTAAAATAAGTTGTACTTTGGTTGTAAGCAAAAGGCACCTGAGAATGAGGAAATATTCTTCCTTAAGTTTAGGTAGAACATGTACAGCACTGATTATTTAGCACATAGAAAAATGGTTGAGCTTTTTTTTTTGGATTGCAATTTGTTCACTGTGTTTATTCCAAACCTTGTATTATGATAAAGAAAACATGTGATGAGCCCTACATGGTTTAAGACTAAATACCTTGGTTCTAATGGCGGTATTTGATGAGATTAGATTAAACTAATGATACATGCGGGTGAAATTAGGGTTTTTACCACAGAAAAGAATAGATACAGCTTGGAAATAAATAAGCACAGAGCTAATAGAGGGCATAAAGTGTATATGTCTTACAACTGCAACCAATGGAACATACTTTTCTTAATATCAGCTTTTAAAAACATAAATATAAATAAATACACACATTACAATACTGACAACAATGTATTTTTGCCTGATGTCAGGAATATAATATTGAGACTTGAGTAAGTGAATGAGTGAGTGGCTCATAACTCTGGGTACATTTGGACAGAACCACCACTGAACATCTCTTGCACTAAAAATCATCGTAACGGTACTCAGATACTACGGATACTACGGTATCAGACGGATGCTACGAAGGTCTGCATATAGAGTTGAATCTTTACTGGACTCGGACATTATTAGGAGGTTGTCTACTTTTTCCTGCAAGTACTGCATTACATTACTAGAGCATCTTGAAACAAGAAATGTGAACTAGACCAACAGTCCAGAGTTCACTGGTTCAAATCTGGCTGCCAGGCAGCAGTGATGAGAATCTGCAGGGTAATTTGTAGTCTGAGTCAGGGCATTAGTTTCATTTGCAAATGGAATACTCGCTGCCGTTCATCCGTACACTCAGAGAACCTCATACTTTTGTAATGAGGCGATAATGGAAAAGGAACCCGGTGAATCTCCCTCTCTTTTAACCTACCCCCACCATAAATTTGCCAAAGTTATATAGGTAATTTCACCATCACTAGAGTGTTGGACTTATTTCATGTTGGCTTGGGAAGTAAAGTGCAGAGTAGAAGACGGTAAGGAGGGAGTTCAGAGACGGATGGATGCATTGGTCTTGGGGAGATATAAATGGAGAGGCAGATAGTGGGAGAAAGAAAAACTCATCATCCAGTGCAGTTACGGCCCACAGAATGACAGCACATTTTGTGTGTGTTCTGTCTAGTTTATTTGTGTGTGCAGGTGAATGAGTAACGAATAAGCACAGCCCGCTCCATCTGCATGTGTCATCAATATCATCGAGGTGGACAGAGCTAATTGCAATGTCAGAGATAATGGATGCTTAGGTAACGTCACACATAAAGAGGGCTGACAACTGCATAACTAAAGTGAATGGACACTGCCATTGGCTTGGGAGCAATAAAGATGTGTTATAATTATGCCCCCAGTTAAGTGATGAGGTGCTACGGGCCTCATTCACCTTCCTAACCACGTTCCTCAAATAGGCACCACCAAATTGCCCCCTGCTGGCATTAATGTTGAAGGTGGAGGTCAATGGCGTTTGATTCAGGTAAGGTGGAGGGCTCTAGGGATGGGTGATAATGGATAAAATCTTTCTACATTTGTTAATTTAAATTGCAAGGAAAATATCCAGTATATTGTGCCATGACTTTGGTTGCAAAGGTGATTTAGATGAATTAAAACTAAAACACACCAAGGTACATTATGTCATTGGTCCATTATTGGGTAACATTTGATTTTAGAGGTCCCTAGATATCTTATAATTTCCCAAGGAAACTAATTTCATTATGACAACTGTCTCATAATTTCCCCCTATAATTAAGTTACAACAACATAATTCTTTTCAGGGAACGTTGAAAGCCTATTAGGAAAAATGTGCCTACGAAGTAAAATTGTGTTACTCCAATATTGGAGAAAAGTACCCTGCTGGTTGATTTGCGATGTTTTTTGCTATTGCTTGATAAAACCATAGGTATGACACTTTCTACTAGTTGACTCATTTTTAGCGTCTCACATAGGGTTGTAGCAAACAACTATATTAATCTTTGATTAATCTGATGGTACGTTTTTTTTTTGATTAACTGATTCACAAAATGCCAAGAAAATAGTGTAAAATAACCAACACAAAGAGCCCACATCTTTAAATTATAAATGTTCTCCCACCAAAAGTTGAAAACCAAAGGCCATACAATTTACAATGATATCAAATAGACAAATATGTATTTTCTGTCCATCAATGAATTAGTTGTTTCAGCTCTAGTCACACCATATACAGTATATTGTCATATTGCCTAACCCTATTGGTCTTCACATTTTGCATGAACATGTACACCATTACACAAGGTACACTAGTTTGTCTTGGGTGGGAACACAGATGCAGGAGACAGGTGTTATCCTTAGCTACAACCCACAATCGCTCTCTGCGATGACATATCTATTTCAGAGACAATCAGACAGAAAGGTTGAGAAAAAAAAAATAGCTGAGTCACGATCAAGCATTCTCTACACGGGGGTCTGCTGAATCCCGCAGAATAGAGCGGAGCTCAACAGTCCCAGTCACGTTGATGTGGACTTAATGAATGGCTTTAAGTCCGTCTACCAATCACGCCGCCTTAAGACCCTGAATCCTCAGCCTGAAGGACTCTACCTGCGCATATCTGGGGGTAACTAAATCAAAAGATGATGGTGGAGCGGCCTGCGGTAGCTCATTGGTATGAGCATAGGGGTCTGTTCAGCTGCATTAAGCCCCAGCTAGTTCATTAAGCAGCATGAGAGGGGAAGGGCGAACATTGGTGCAGATAGACTGCCTTGATCAATGTAGATGAATGTTCTGCACTGCTGCATGAGAGGCTACAGGGATAAAGTCTGAAGTGAATTAATGTATGTGCATTAAGGATGTGTATGTGAAAGACAAAGAAGGAACATGGAAAACAGAATTCAAGTGAAGAAGTTAGTGAGTGTGCAAGGTGTCTGTGTGAGGCTACCATAAATTAAAAGAAAAGCAAATTTTAAATCAGTAAAAATGACAGCTAGAATACATAACATAGAGAAGATATGCCTCTTTAAAGTAAGTGTACCATTTTTCTACTGTTCCAGGCGACACTTTCTGTTATGATGGCTATCAATTTGTGTTTTGGACTACTGCTGAGATGTCGGCCAGGTACTTTCCTCGGATCTGATAAGCACACCTCCACAAACAGCCAGGAAACACAATAGAGATAGCAAACTCAGACACAACCTGATGCCTCTTCATCATCCAGACGATGAAGGGCGCTGTGATGATGTGTTTGGGGAGAACTTCACTCATTTTAGTAAAAAGTAAGATACAGAAGTAGTGAGAGAAGGGAAAAAAACCCTGTTCTGTCTGTCTCCCAGCCTGCCTGACTATGTCCCGAGGCGCTATCGTCTCCCTAAATAAGAACACCTTGATAAATAAAGGAGGGTGCTGGGGGAGCAGAAACGCTGCTCGGAGAAAAGAAACATATCTGAAAGAGTCTATTGTTTCAGAGAGAAAGCTGCTTTACCAAATTGAAATGTGTACAAAAAAACACTAGAGCAGGAGAATGTGTGTGTGCGTGTGTGGGGAAAGACTTGCAAAGCCAGAAAGAGGAAGTGAAGGAGGGCTAGCCGTCTTTAATAGACTTGATTTGTGCCAGAAAAATCTCAAAGACGGATGCTAGAATATCATTTGAATGCATATGGGTGTTGACTGACCTGGCAGGCGAGCAGGCTGGCACTTGTTGCTGGCCAAGAACAGAGTCCCAGGTCCTGATCACTACATTGTTTCATTGCAGTCAGCCTGCTCCTTAGTCAATCTGTTGTTGTTTTGTGTTACTGGATTTTTCTTTACTTTTTTTCAAACAGCACATTGCTTTTGTTTGTCTGTTAGCATTCTCCTCCCTGAGGTAGAATGTGCTAAGATATCAGTATGATTGAGATTAATGCATGTGTGGTCGGCTGAGTCTACCAGTTTTCTTTGCAACAGTAATAGAAAAACACCATAGACAATAGGGCAGTGTCTGAAACAGACAACATATTCTTAGAGAATGACACGTCAGAAAGCATATGAATAATGACACACTCAGAATCAGCCGCGCAGTAATTAAAAACACTTTGGCAATTTGGCTGAATGGGCCAAAGTGTAAGGACAACAGAGAGGCCAACGTATTACTGTGAGTACAACTACTCCAAAAAAGATCTAAAAGTTGCAAAACAAACAATAGCCTCTGCAGGTATTTTGTAGATCTTGGCTATAGAATGGAAACAAGAAACAATCTACAGGTTAGACTAGCAGAATGTTTCAAGGCTTCAATGACTGAATTAGATACGTGAGAAAAAAATTCATTGTAAAGGGAATTAATTATTGCATGGGTTGTTAAATCAATATATAATGGCAGGTTATTAGGGTGCAGCCTGGGTAAAGTCTCAGTAACAACAGTGCTGGTGCACAAACAACAGACTTAGCATTTGACAGCAGGGAAAACTGCAAACAAAAACATCTGCTATTATTCAATTCCCAGTTGTGGCATATCTTGACCTGATGAAAGAGAAATTAATAAACCATGCTCCATTAAATGTCATTAGGCCTGTTAGAAAAATCTAATTCTACTAAAGTTCAGCGCCGGTTTACAAATTGAACGTAATAGCCGAGAATGCAAATGGTTTCGGCTGTTGTTTGTGTGAATGTGAGACAAAGCAAGACAAGAGTGTGGAAAAAAGGAGAGAAAGACGAAGAAAAACAAAATGTTTGAGTGGAGGAAAAACCTTTAAGCGGCAGCATAATGGGCAACACTTACTCCTCACAATTTTCACTCGGAAGTCTGAGGGGCTACAACGCCGGGGAATGGTCGATTGTCAAGGCTTTAAAAACTGATGGTTTCATTTCAAGAAAAAAGAGGAGAGATGGGGGAAATGTAATTACCCAGCGAGAGCTGTGTGGGAGTTTGCTGTTTGATAATTATCCCTTAAAGGCATGCTAAACTTTTCCTTAGCTATTTTTTTATAAAACTCCACAGAGACATAGAAGTAGGAGAGGTCGCACCAGCTTCCGGAGGGAATGGGGGGGGGGATACATGTGAAAGAGAGTAAGGATCAGATAAGTGCTGACTTGTTGGACAGCTGAGAACACAAACACTACAGAGAAGCACAATAGGAAATTAAAAAATGCATCACACATCTTGGATGATAAGTCATTGCCTTGCCAAGTCACAAAAATGTATCAACTTGTGATAAAACCATAAAAGTAAATGTTGGATTTTTGTGAAAAAAATGGTCTGTCTTTTTTGGGGATGGGGCATTAAAGCATGCAACATTTTTGGAAATGGAAGGCTGAAACATTTGATAGGCCACTTTTCATTCCCTCAGCTCTTATTACCATGCCATCTGTCTCTTTTATAGATGCACTCACACACATGCACACCATACACTGTATTTAGATATATACATAGTTAGCCCAATCTGTGTGCCCAGATTTACCATATTATTGCCTTGTCCATCAAATTCTCCAGTATGAAATAGTAATTTGAACACATGATCTTATGGAATGGCTGATAATAACAATGTAAACACAAGGATACACATTCAAATCCAAATGAAAACCAATATGGAGGAAAAGGTCAGCGAGGGTAAGGTCTGTTTACGCCAGAATCTCTGACTTTCCAGTGTTCTTCTCTGAAACTCAATCTGGCAACTTTCCAACCAGTGAAAACTCCATATGAATGTTTTTTATCTAAAAAAAAAAAAACTCCAGTTGACTGTATAACAGAGAATTGAGTGCAAAAATCCCAGGTAGACACCGTAGACAGGTCTCTCTTTATAAGCTTACAGGAATGTCACATTAACCTGAAGCATCTCATTTCCATGCCACACCAAAGCTTTTCATCACAGTTGAAGCCGTTTTCACTTTTTCCACCCGCTCCCAAATAAGCTAAATAAGAAGTGCCTTGATTTGTAACTGCTGGCATCTTTAGATCTTAGTCCTGGTAATACCCATTTATCTCAGGGGTGTAGCTCAAGTCCTGTGTTATCCCACGTTGCCTCCCTTGTGCCCAGAGTCATCAGCTTAACTTCTTTATCAGCAGCATTAATCTTGGTGATACACTCTTTCTAATTAATGGAGGATTGCCTGGTGCCATAAATATGGGTAGAGGTGAGTGAGGGAAACTCCTTGAACTGGTGCACACAAATGCACGTACATAAAGACACAAAATTCCAATACACTGTGGGTGTACACAAAGTTACATATACGCAGAATGACTATGACCATTCTTTCATTTCAATTTTCCAATACAGTCTAATAGGCGACAGTTTAGTTCTAACGGTCACCCACAGGCCAGAAAAAAAAATAGATCTGGGATGTGAATGTGTGTGTTATTGTCAGTGTCACTCTGTGTGTGTGTCCTTTCATTTGCTGGCAGGATGCTGTTCCATTACGCCAGGGAACCAATTAGCGTCTCTCAGTTTGAAGCCTGTCTCGTCAGGACCATTGTGCTCATATATGTCAATTGCAGTCGTTAACGGCCACGGACGTTTTAGCTGCCTCATTACAGCAAGATGCATGCAACATGCAACTAACAACTAGGAGGCTGATATGGCCAAATCTCAGAGTCACCCATCCACTCTCCTTTGTCACAACCTCTTCTCTCTCTGTCTTACTCCTTCCCTCGCTCCTATCAGCCTAGAATTAGTAAGTAACGCCCCAAAGGAATGACCTTACAGTGAAAGCTGATCTACTGTATCTAATTGAAAGAAGGGAGGAAGCCACCACTTAGAAAACAATACTAAGTTCCAGTCATCTGGTAACAATCATATAAGAGAGTTGAACTGCAGCTAGGAAGAAGTATCTATCTATATTCTCTGACAAAACTGGATATGTTCTGTCACATTGCCACATCTTGGAGATCTTGGTAAGGGAAAAACAGATGAGTGCAATCAAGCTGTGCTGATAGCTGTGCCCCATATTGGCAGGAAACACATGCAACATCAGCAAAATACTAGCGTAGAGAGAACAGAGGGGGCAATGGGGAGAAAATATGTTGGGAAAGTAGAGAGGCCACAATGGCAGACTTTAATAAAAGGGGGAAAGAAACTGTAAAAAACAAAACAAAAAAACTATCAAATGAAAGTTGACATTTTTGGAGTTGACAGAAAGATTAGAAGACCAGCAATGAAAAGGAGATGACCTAAAGAGAATACAGAAAAGGTATAAGGGAGGGAATGTTCAGAGTTTAAATGCAATGAAATCTGCAGTTAGATAGTTTTCTTAGTTTTTCTATTTTCAAGTCAGTCTCTGCCAGAATTGTACCAACTGGAGTCCAAAAGCTGCCTGGGTAATCCTTAGAGCTACAAAAAAACTTTGATTTTGATTTGTTTGAAGTGACAAGAACTTGAACTGAACTGACAAGGGTGGTCATAGTTGTTTCTAGAGTGAACTGTCTGTAAGAAATTATAAGAAATGTAGCTTTGTGCGAATCATGTGAAGTAATATCCCCAAAGACCTGAGAAGACATGGGAATATGTCCCCAACAGTGGTGAACATTTACACAAAAAAAAACACATTTCCATTGGGCAAGCTGCTGCCTTCTGAGCTACTACGGTAAGTAATCTCAGTCTTGCAGGGGTGAACTCTCATCCTGAGTTCATCGCACTCACAGACACTAATATGCATTTTGGATGAGACAATATGACAAAGCCAGAAGCACAACATCATCGGGAAACAACAGCGATACCACCTTAATGTCATCCAACTGGACACTGTCCACAGATCGGCAGCATTTTGATATCCTGTGCATAAACATTGGCAAACATAAAAGGTAGCAATGAGCCACACCCTTGCTCAGTGCTTACCTTCAACATGCTTGATATACCAGATGCAGCTCTTGCTAAGGGTGTACAGAAAACACCAGCAATCCCTGCACCTATATTCATGCAGAACACGTAAGGGCCCATGGACACAAAACTCATGTCGGACACAAAACTCATGTAGTTTTTTCTCATGCAGTAGTCATGTACTTGTTTCCCATGATATCTCATGTGGAGGTAAGAAGATATAAGTTTCCTGAAAAGAATCCGACTTTTCCACTTGTTTGAGGCAAAAAAAAACCACAATTTGTAGATTAAATTGGAAAGGAAAATAGAGGAATCGGACGAAGATAAGATTTTAATAATGATTCTGAAGGGATTTATGCTAATTGGAAGTAGAAAAAGAGGGAGGGAAAGAGAGAAATGTAGGAAGCGAGAACGTCCTAGAGCACTGAGGGGAAGGTCAGAGAAATGCAGGCAGATGTTAGGAGATGTCCCAGAAGTATTCTCTTGTCTGCAGTGTGTGATTCTCTCCCACAAAGCACAGAGTGCACAACAATAACAGACAGCACACAAGAAATACTCAGATGGAGGCAGAGCTCAGCTATCAATGAAGAGCACGCATTCATGTTAATTTGGCTTGCAGATGTAAGACATTTGCATACTTGTTTAAATATATGGGCGCAAACATGGGCTATTCACACAAACATATACACAAAAAGCGGGCTCATTTGCATCACGTTATCATCGTTCTGTCATTGCTCAACTTGCTAGGAACTTTGGGAAAATTGCATAAGATGTGTGTTGCTGTATTATTTCACTCTGCTGCTTATAATACAGAACACATCTTTCACTGCCTCCAGACTGCCACAGTAACCTGCACACACACACCTGCAACGCTATGTCGGTCCACCCAAGGACACTCTGCTTGTCAGCTCTGATTAAGCCTGCACTCAGCCTGTAGAATAGAGTTCTTGGGTGGGGGGAGAGGGGTGGGGGAAATAAGCGACTTGGGTCCAGTAATAAATCGCTGCAGGCAGCCTGGGCTCTTCAGAGCCATGGCCCAGCCGACCCCCAACAGATGCCGGCTGGTTTGGCCTGCCAGTTGCGTCCTGGGCCTGTGGGCCAGCACCATCATGAGCGATGGCTGCGGTCCAAAGCGGGGGTCTGCCACCACAGGCGCAAGTGTAGACATCGTTAACATCAAATAAGAAGAGAGCGGAGCCCTGCGGGTGGGGCAAAGTGATATTGATGGAGGCTCGGCTGCTGTTGCCTGGTTCACTGAGCAAATATGAGAATAAATATGGCCTTTTGCATAGAATGCACCTTTCATTAATTTTAACCAACTGCATCAATTTACAGCAGTCACTACAAGTTGACACCCACTGTCTGTTTGTAGTTTTATTTGTGGCTGTTGTTGACTGTTTTACTACTGTCCCTGTCCTCTTTCAGATGACGTAGCTGGTTTGCAAAGCATGATCCAATATATTCTTCTTCTGCCAAGTCACCAAAGTCAATTATGTTTGTTGTTTATTTGGACATTGGAAGATTGTGTGAACATTTGCCAAGCTTGAGACATAATCAGCTGCAAATTAATCCTGTGAGGATTCATATTGTTTTGGCACACACTTTTTCCCCCTCAATGTGTCCGCATTGCCAGGAAATTGAGTAGTTGTGTGAAAAACACGAGCATCTGAGACAAGACAACAAAGGATAAACAAGGCTGGATATGAACTAAATGATTTGGTGACTGGCCAGCTATGCATCCATAAAGTCTAACCTTGTCCAACATCAACAAATCCAGTCTTTTCCTTGTGTAAATAATCGTCATGTCACATGTTCCAGTCCAACACAAATGCCTCCCTATGCTGCTGCCCAGTTCTCCACAAAGGCCCAACCCCATGATTGTAAGCACCTTCAGGCCAGTGACAGGCAAGCTGGGAGCCTCATAGGTTAAAGCTTCAAATTCTGTAGTTTCCTGGAATTTATTAAAGTAGCGGACACATCTGGTAGATTCAATCTGGGAGTTCAGGCTCTTAGGTCAGTAATGGTATTTTGTCCAGAGGCACAATGAGTGGTGTCTGAGCTAGATCTAGATGTGACTCAAGCATCCAAAAGTGCATTTTATGCTCCTCACAACAGACAATCACTTTCCTGCAGATTTTCCTGAATCAGTATGATGATCCACACCAGCTGTCTGTTTCTCAACAGGAACCTCCTGTGGTTCTCAGGACTCTCTCCTTTGAGCTGTTTGAGTCCATGGAGGGGATTTCCCTTTATCCGCTCTGTTTCTAAATAGCATTGTTGCTGCCACTGACTTTAGTTCAGTGGGTGGGTGATTTAGGTGCCCTGTTGGGGCTACTCGGGCTGTCTGCTCGTTTCAGGACCAAAGTGGTGATATGCTAAACCTCTTATTTGTACAGTGCATATAAACATTCCATTTTCTTTTTCTTCCTTGTGCCAAGGTCTTGGAGTTGTTCTTTCTATTCTTAAAACAGCTTGGGCTCGGTTAAGAATGTTTGTTGATCTGGGCCTGTAAAGCCTTGAATGTTGGGCAAAACAAATAAACTTGAATGTAAGGTCCGGGATTGTGCGGCACAGTGATTTTCTTTCTATTTGCCTCTACTGGAGTAGACGGAGGGGAATCTAGAGCATGGATTTTTGAAAGTCGGATTGATGAACAATATAAAGACATGTACTTTTGCATACAATATATTTATAAGCATATGTGCTGTCAGCCTTGGGTGCTCTTATCTTCCCTATTCTGTTCACGGTATTTTCCTATTCATTAGGACTTGTACACAAAGACTGTGGTGCCATCTCTGCTCTACCAGCAGATTCTTTCATCCCTCCCCCGGCAGTTACTGGCAGCATGCTGTGCCCCCGGAGAGTCTGGTAGCAACTTGTTAAGTTTGCTACAAGGATCCACCGCAGACCTCATTAGCCATTCACGATCATCCGGTGGCCTCACTTCACCGCGCACATTGACGCTACATGGTGGAGGCTGCCGCTTGGTTTCTCATTGATTCCTTTCTGCTGTTCTGGGACACACTTTACCCTTGCTATATTGACACTCCAGTACTAATGAGTAAGCATTAGCTGTCATATCTTAGTTCAAGCACCTGTAAACCTTGACGTAAGGACACAGGGAAAACACAGTGCCTGAAGGGCTGTCCTTAACACCTCAAGTGTTCTGGATAATACTAATTAGTTTGTAAAGGACGAATCATTAACAATAATGAAACATTCACCTTAAATAGGTTGCATTTATTTAGCCAGTTCAAATAAAAAAAGCTTTTGTGTAATTTAGAATCAATGTACAGGATGTATTCATTACATTTCAGAAGGCACGTGTCAACAAAAGCCTTCAAAACATAATATGTATGCATATGAGAAATGTGCATAGACACTGGTGTGTGCGGTAGTTCATGTCCACACATGAATTAATCATTTTTTAAGAGCTAATCTGGGATGATTTTCTAATTAAAATTATAATTAAAAGTACCATAATGGTATAAAACATGAGAAACTGTCATCGAATTGATTTATTTGTAATCAATCAATATTTGCTAGCATTATTCTGCCCTGCAACCACTGCCCACATTCCTGTATGTTGAAGCATTTGGCTCTCTGTAGACTGCATCCCTATTGTCCACAGTCTAAGGTCATTTCAGCTGCTAATAAAGCCATTTTAGTAATAGAGAAAACATTGTGCCTTCACAGCATAGTGGTGTTTACATCTACCATATCTGCAGTAACGTATGATTATGTCCTTCACACATCCGGATCAATCTGTCTCATTCAAGTTAAATAACAGCAGCGGCATACAGTATAGATGTTTCTGGAGGGACTGATAAATCACTGGTTGAAATTTCCTGAGCATCTGTATTTTTTGTGTGAGTTTTGGAGGACGCGAGGCTGGCAGGCACACGCTGAGAAGGATGAGTAATGATGCCAAATCAAGACAAGAAGGAAGTAAACACACAGGGCTGTTGTTTCAATTGGACATCTCACCCTGGGGTTGTCGTCACAGCAAACCTTTCTCCTAAAATTTATTATGGTCTGCCTGTAACTCCTACTGCAAAAGCAAAGTAATTCTAAACCAAGGGGCCTCAGAAACTGCTCTTTGCGTGCATTTTTCTTTCCTCTGGGTCTTTGTCTCTGTCTTTCTCCCTCCTCCCTCGCCAGGTATGGACTAAGTGGTTGCTGTCAATTGAAACACATTGTTTCATGTTGCACACAGATCCACGGGGTGCGCTGCCCAAGACAAAGGCCAGCTGAGATGAGCACACAGTACCATCTTTACACCTCAACGCATGATGCATGAGCTTACCATCCCTAACACTACACTCTAAAAGCCAGAAGACAGAGTCTAGACACTTTATTTTCTGGCCCTTCTTCTACAGCTGGGTCAAGCTACGGGCTGGCCCATGGCCCAAGTCTCAGGGATGAAGCTAAGCCCGGGCACATTCCCAGCCAGGCCACCTGCCAGCAGGCCCCACAATCCAAGGCAGTGGATGGATGGAGAGCTCTCTCCCTCCTTTTCTATCCCTAGCATCGTTTTTTCTTGAATTTAAAGGTTATCTGTAGCCATCCTGTCTGGTGCCTCTGGCGTGAGTTGGAGAGAGCGGCCAGCCCACCACAGGTGTGAGCGCTGCCGATAAGCAAAGAAAGGCTAGGGGAGGAGGCAATGGGTGAGGGGCGGGGCAGAGGGTGGGAAAGAAATATGAAGGTTCATCGTGGACTGAGACTGACCTTCATTCACAATATTGTACACAGATGGAGTGCTCCAGGGATGAGAAAACAAAAGGGATTGTTCCACATAGCCAAACCATATAGCTGTAATCTTCCCTACTCAGCAAGGCTGCTTTTTTATTAAAGGGAGAGAGAGAGAAACAGAGACAGGTGGCCCTGGTTCAGCGAGACACAGTACATGTAGCGTACAGACTAAAGTATTCATCATGTAGCATTTTAGAGAACATCAGAAATGAACTTGGCCTCAAAATGTTTTTTAAGGTCTGTACTAAAGTGAGGGATTAGGATCAGGGATATCATCTGTTCTTCCAGCTGTACAAAATGAAAACACAGCCAGGGCTGGTACCGAGCGGCCAATCCCAGAGCTCACTAGCTCACTTTCAGTGTGTGTAGCTCCTCCATTAATAACTAATAGGTGGAACATTAGGGGGAAATGGTGAGTATATCTTGAGGGCTTACATTAGCCTGGTGTACAGCATCTCCTTATCTGGGTGTAGGACAAGAGAGGGAGAGAGACAGGATGTGTTGTCCTCTCTTTGACTTTCTTCCTCCATTAACCGCCCTGGGAGGATAATTCGACTGCTACTAAAAGTGCACAGAAACAGCACAGATGTATGCAGACTGCTGAGCATAAGCACATATGCAGCCATTCAACAGTGCAAAATTGTACCCTCTGAGTACCCATTCATGTTCTCTATATACATGTGATCATATGTTCTTACCAGAACAGTCATACTACCACATCATCTGGATATATGGCAACTAGTTAGAGGTTGTGTTGTCATTGCAATATTAATTCTGATTCCAACCAGCAGCCATATTGAGTGCCTTGTTTCCAATTTGACTCTTAATGCATTGCACTCGACTTATCAATATTAGGAGCTGCAAGATAATATGCAGGCTACCCTATTACTCATTATCAACATAATAAAATACATAATAGTCTTCTACCACACAGTCAAAATAGAAATAAAACCAATGTTGTAAGTTTAAATACATATTTTTCTCCCTAATGAAAACGGAATTACATTGACACATTTTCTTTACTTTTATTTTCTTCTTGGGCTTCAATTGTTCCAGTGCCATGTTATTTCAAGTAATTTAGAAGTCTAAATTGAATACTAACAGTGAGGGTTAGAGATGGCATTGAAAGCTACAGAAAAATAAATGTACTGAACAATCATTTTAATTGCACTGCAGTCAAGTTTCCTTCAGTAGAGAGCAGTAACGAAATTATTTCGCATACTTTTAAAAAGTGTTTCCTAAAACATCACCTACAGTGTCAGTGGTGAAAAAGTTATAACGAAAAATGTATTCTGCTAAATGGAGTGGTTTATGCAGCAGAGGGAGAGCTACTACTGCTTTTTGATATGAAATGTGCATAATTATCATAATAACTAATGATGATTCATGGGTTGTTTTCAGAGATCAGTGATGCACACAGATTGTATAGTGATTGGGGAGAGGGGAGTTACCCCTGTGCATTCAAGTGCACAGGTGCAACCATTTTTGAAACACAACATCTAGAGCAACCAAACACGTATGTATGCACACACATGCACAGAGCGCAAGAGAGAACCACTCTTCTATATCTCTGGCTAATTTCAGACTCTGGCTACACAAACATCATTAATCAAGCTGACTAAGATTAGTCACAAGCAAGCTCCCCTACTTGTTTATTATAATTAAATCAATGTACGTACATATGTGCCATTTCAGGCATGGACCCGAGCTATGGCAGAGGCAGCTACACTCACCACAAAAAGATGGACAAAAAAAAAAAAAAGCTAGATAATACAGAAAAGGAGAAATATGTGATGGAGGTAAAGTTAAGGCCGGGCAGTGGCAAAACTGGATATGAGTTAAGGCTCGCAGATTGGAGAAAGAGGTGAGAGGTGCCTTTTGTTGTTCTGTACTTTATAGATAACCTGTGCTACATCAGCTAAAAGGGGTCCACATGGAAAGGTTCTATTCAATGCAGTTCAGATTGTATAACCTACCCATTCACAGTCTCAGAGCACAGCAGAAAACATCTCACATAAGAAAGAAAACATGACGTAAAAGCAAGCTGGGGGCCCAAAGAAAAGAAAAAAAGAGAGAGAAAAAATATCCTTTCAGGAGCAAAGCTACAAAAAAAGGCAGACCATACACATTTAAGTAAAAACTCCCCTGTGTGAGCTCCACAGGCCAACTGAAACCTTAGATTGTGTATTTTGTTTCTCACACGTTGTGTCTGGGGTCCTCTCTGTGACCGTCAGGAAATAAAATTGTACAGCACGCTGGCTTTGCTCACGGAACCACTGTGTGCTCAGTGAGTACATGGAGAGTGCCGCTCCACCTCTCTTTACATATCCAAGAGAGGTGTAGAATGGGGAAGGGAGAGAAGCTGGTTGAGTAGGCAGGCATACAGGAAGGCAGATATTTGATTTGTAGCAGATACTGGGAGAGCACACAAGAGAAAGGTAGAATTTCTTGTGGATAACGTGACAGGTAATGGCTCATAAAGATCAAGTAAATTGGGAGGATAAGGTTTACAACCATAGTGGATTAGACAGTAGAGGGCCAGAGGAAGGAGCAGCAGAATGACAGTGTGTTGGGATTCATATCGGGGCAGCACGTATGGATATCAGGTCTGCCATAAACTCTTTTCTGCCATAAAAAGGCTTTTTCTGTCAGGGATTTTGATTACGAATGCTGAATGTTTTATGCACAGGAAATTGTGGTGATACTCCAAAATCTGCTCATGTTTAACCAGAATATTCCTGTTTCAATTACTGCTTCAACATGTATTAAAACATAAGAGACATACAGCAAAATTTGAGTGCAGATAAAGTGACTGGAATGACAAGGTGAACCACCTGCATGGTGAATAAAACATGAGAATACCAATAGGGATGCCACAGCTATGTCTTTGTACTGCATCAACCCTTGACCTCGTCGTAAAATTGGTTGACATCCCACACTCCGCACACACCTGGCAAGTGTAGTGAGGCTTGTGATTATATGGGCTCCCGTAGCACTTTTCTCAAAACGAACATCACATTGATACACGCACTTAAACTGTGTTGTTGCAAAAAAAGGGTGTAGCTGATTGTGCTCTCTTTGTCTCTCTCTAGTTTTACAATTGCTTTAATGACTAACAAGACAAAAGCCAAAAACTACCCTTAGCAGCTTTTATTTGCAAAGTATTAATGGTTTCTGTCTCGTGCAGCAATCCAGCTGATGTCTTGTGGAATGCAAATACAGTACGCCAGCCAACAAGGGCAGCCAGTGTTCTCAGGGAGGTTCTCATTTGTTCACAGTACCGAATGTAGTAATGATTTATTGATGTTAAAATGCTACATGTAATACCTCTCAAAACACAGGTCAAAATGACAATACCAAATGGATATCCAGGTAGAATACAGAAACATACTTGCCCACCACCACAAAGACACAGCATCTCATTCGAGAAATGGTTTCTTCAGCTTGATTTGGCAACTGGTGATACAGTGCACATGAGAGAGGCACATGGTTGTCTAATGGTCTGTCATGTGCCTCTCTCATGTGCACTCAAAGACACCCCTAAGGAATCACAATCACTGCATTTAGAAGAAAATAATTGACATCAAACTGGCCTGGATGTTTGTTTGTTTTGCACTTTCACTTCCATCTGCAAGTTTAGTTCAGATTCAGCGAGCCGAGAGAAACAGAGATGGTCCTGAGGTAATGGACACCCAACGGACAGCTGAGAGGACTCACAGGAGAATATGCTTACTGCTTTCAATTAAATACTGCCAAGTGGAGCTTGGTGTGCAGATTCCAAGCTCTAGGCGTCGAATGAGGGCCCTTGGCAGGCTGCTCAACTGCACCCAAACCATGATCAAGAGGCCAAGCTCTGCCATAAAATACCAGAGATGCAGGCTTGGCTAGAGCTCCCAAATCTAACTCTAGGAAGTGGAAAGCCTGCCCCAGGCAGTGAGAGTTACATGCTTTTCTCATTGCCAGCATCCAAGCACATGTCATGGCTGCAGTATTGGTGTTAATCAGATACTGCTTTGGAGGGTAGGATGAGTCATGTGCTTTGTGGGTGTTTGAAGAGAGATGTTCTTGGGTCAAAGTAGGTCATGGGGTAAATGGCTGTGTATTTTATCTTATGGGTATTAGGAGTAGATCCCTTATATGCTGATGGATGGCTGATGTCTGCTCATTAGTGGCGCTACCTTTGCAAAGTCATCAGTCCATGTAGGTGCAGGAGTGCTCATTGGCTTTACAGGGAGCAGAATGAAAGCAAGGGATATGATAATATTGGGATGAAGTGATAAAGTTTACCAACACGTTACTATATGCACTGTATACATTGTGCTCTGTTGTTGGGTATCCACTATATAGACAAATAAACCAAAACGCTGATTAAATTATTGGAAAAAATATTGGTTATGGACAACCAACATTGCAAAACCAAATAAATCCAAACAAGCCTTAAGTGACCTGACTGGTTGTATAAGGGCCCTTGGGGTTGTCTACACAAAACACAGTCTGGTGTATATCTCTATTTTTATACTTGTTAATTGGATTGCAATTCCAAGCATACATACAGAGGTAACCTTTTAGCGGTGATAAGGTTAAGACAATGTTGGTCTTCATAATGAGAGCTTAAATAAGCACAAGTTCTGTTACCAGGGTTGTCAAGGAGGTGGGGGCTATGAAGAGAAAACCATGACACATTTTCTCAAGAGCAATAGTGAGAGAGAGCGAGAAAGAAATTGAGAGAGTGCAAAAGTGGCAGCTCTCATTCTATAATGGAACTCTGTGGCGGTGGCATACCACACATACTAGTTGCTGGGAGCACCATGGCAACAGGGAGAAAGAAAAATTGAGAGAGGTGGAGGTTCAAGGACTTCACTTGTTCCAGCATCATTTTAACTACTTTAGGCGCTGGCATTTAGTGAAACAGATGCATTGTGGAGCTCCAGCAACAACAGGGAGAAACCCCCAGAGATTCTGGTGCTTGAGGGTTTCATCCCTCCGCGCCGCCGTTAGCCGTTGCCTGAGGCAAAGCGTTGTCCATCCACACATACGTCTGTACTTCCATCTGTCAGTACATTCATCCATCCTTATGTATGTCCGTCCATACATCCCAGGCTCGTGAACACGGCGTCTCAGGAATGCCGTGGAGGAACTTCGTCAAATTCGGTACAAATGTCCACTTGGACTCAAGGATAAACTGAGTAGATTTTGGAGGTCAAAGTCACAAAACAGTTTTTGGTCAAAAGTCAATAATAACACTTTTCTGGACATTTTTCATTGGCAAAACTCAGGATCAGAAGGGGAAATTGGTCAAATACTGAATTGGTGACCCTAATCTTGGCTGGCCACTTTGGAACTGTGGTGATTGTAAAGATGTTCTGTGCTGCCCCTGGGACGCATTCTCCATCTCAGTGTATTGCTTGTAATTGTTTGTCACTATGAATCTTATTTGATCACAAAAAAAGATGTTCTGTGCTGTGCTGCCATGTTGAAGGTGTGTGTGTTCTATCAGAATCAGCTTTATTGTCCAAGCATGTAAACACATACAATAAATGTGACCATTTTGTTTCTCTCAATGAACTTACACATTAATAAACATACAGCAGAAAAAGACCGTTCAAACCTCCAAGCCTTGATGCCACTACCGCAAAGGACAGAGCACTGGCTACTACAGACTGATAGAAGATCTGCAGGAGCTTAATGCACACACTGAAGGATCTGAGTCTCCTCATAAAGAACAGTCTGCCCTTTTCCTTCCTGAAGAGGGCTTCGGTGTTGTGAGTCCAGTCCAGGGGTCTCATTTAAAAATGTGGCGTACGCACAAAACGGGCTGGAAATGTGTGTACGGCACTTCCCACACAAAGGTTGTGATTTCTAAAAAACAAACTTAATGGGAGAACGTGCAGTCCTCCACGCAAACTGACTCATGTGTATGCACATTGAGGAGACAATGGGAACTGGCGACGCAGATGGTGAGGTGGTGAAATGATGTCAGACTGCAGAAAGTACATGTGGGAATAACGACTACTCTTAATATTTAGTATTGATGCCTTGCGCATATTTTTTCCACTTAAATCCAGCAGTGTTATTTACCGAGTGATAATTCTTCCATAAACACTTCCAACTCAAATCTTAAATCAAAATTTGTTTTACAAACTGGACTTGTATGAGTCCACCTTCTTCACTTCCATTCTCTGGATGACAACCAGGACAGGGGGCCTCCTGTTCCTCTGTTAGTCTACCACAAAGTCATAGGTTTTGCTGTGATTATTGTCTTATGTTTCTCACTTGAAAATGTTCAGCCGAATAATACATATAAATGTAATGATAACTTTAGTTTTGCCAAAAATACAATTAATACCTTTTCATTTAATTCCTTCAAAGTCTTCACTACAAATATTACATATGTTTTGGACCATAACCAAAGGACACGGATGTAAACTGCAACATGATTTGTCGGCCGAGGCAAACAAATGAGAGGCAGTAATTCTAGTTTTTTTTTTTTTTTTAAAGCCTTTCTCCCCTATCATCTTTGTGAAATTACTGTAAAAATTGGAAAAACAGAAAGATTAGAGAAGCAGACTGATAATGAGAGAGGAAGACAGAGACAGGGAGAAGGAGAAGAGGGTGGAGAGAAAAAAAGCAGCACGAGAAAGACGAATGAGAATAGATATGAGTCAAAGTGAACACAGATAGAGATCGACAGTATGGAAGATACAAGCTGTTTGAAGGAGGTTTGTAAGAGATATGAGGAGAAAGGACCAAGGGAAAAAAGATTGGGGGGGGATTTGTAGGGATATAAAAGCTTCAGTATTCCATATAGACACACACACACACACACACACACACGCACACACACACACACCGAGAAAGAGACAAAAACTAATTATTTGGAGGATGCAAGGATCAAGAAGAGTTTTGCTTTACAGTGTCAGTGTTTGCAACCTGCTTAAATGCATATGCATATCTGTATGTGTATTTTTGTACATCTGTTTGCGCGTGTGGGTCTGTGTGTGAGAATATAGCAACGAAAGCGCCCTTTTCTCCTGATGCCATGGCTAACACGATCAGCACTCATTAAGAGCTCTCCAGAGCTCAGGCACCTCACAGACAGAAACCCTCTCCAAAGACAGCCCCCAAAACCCAGTAAACACACACGGCTTCCTGCCTGTAAGCCTCTTCTCCAGTGTAAACAAACTGGCATCCACTTAAAGCATTGGCAAGGTTATTTATATAAAATGTAATCGACAAATACATCAAATGGTTCTCCCTGCCCAAAAATTTCCTAAAAATGGAATTTCCTAAAAAAAGTTACATTTTTCCTCATTATTCAGATCATGACTGAAAATGTATAGTTTACGATTTACATATCATTGGTTATACAGTATTCAAGTATTCAAGAGCATACATTATAAGGTTTGCCTTTAAGAAGAAATCTATCATTTAATCACCTTTTTAGAATTGACTTTTGTAGGTTTGTAACTATAAGGAATATTGCTGTACCTTAAAATCCCCAATTCATGTTGTCACATACAGTACTTGAGCCTAGCCTCTGCTGATGGTGGAAGAAGCTAAAAAAAGACATCAGGAAAGGAGCAATTTAGAAAGAGACAGGCTGCTTTTTCTCATCCTAATGCTAATCATAAGAGGTAATATGTGCAAATCGCATGTGCATAGACAAGCCTGATAATGTGCTATGACAAGCTAATCCATTACACCTATGGATCATGGAACATCAGATGTAGTGCTGTAATCTGCTGCGTGAGAGGAGGCGACGGAGCTCATTGGAGGTATACAATTGTCCTTGTCCGCGTCATGTTTCTTTTTTGGCGTAGGAGGGGAAGTATTTAGATCCCCTGGGATACACTCAGGGATGACAGTGGCCCATAGCGTTCCCTTTGTTGCCTTTAATGGATTATTTCAGACAAACAAGCAATTGGGCTGCGTTACTGATGGATAGCAGCCATTGTTATGGTAAAGTCACTCCATTGCCTTCCCTGGGTCCCCTATTAATCTCAGTCAAGTCAATGGCGCCATTGTGCAAAGTTCCCCATTAAACCATACCACCTTGACAACAATGGGAATGTCAGTGCTGCACCTTCCAGGCTCTGCCCAGGAAGGAAAGAACATGGAATGTTTTCCGAAAAGATTACATGGATTAATTGGTGTATTTTTGACCTGTAGAATGTACGGGAAAGAACAGATTAGTCGTTTGGCCGTTTATCTCATTTGCAATTGTATGAATGTTTTTTTAACGGATGGTGGATTGTCTGCAGGTGCAGGTTAAAGGTGAATAAGCTCATTTCCTCAGTGAGAGTGAACCTGGCTGACCTGCTGGGTTAAACAACTTTAGCCTGTGACCCTGGGTTGAAAGATGGGGATGGAAGGAAATAGAGGAGAGGAAGATAGACTTATAAGCGGAAAGAGGGACAACTTGAGAGAGAAAAGGCAAAAAGGAAAGAGAAAGACAGGTAGTCTACTGAGCAACAGTCTGCTTTTGTCCACTCTTGCTTCACTGTGTGACAACATTTTTCTCTCAGGCTCTGGCACTCTCGTTTTCCTCATGCCTCATCTCCCATTCTTGTTCTCATTCTCTCCTTCCCTGTCTGTCAGTTTGTGAAGGCCCCACATCATTACTGTCAAAACTCACTCTACAGCACCAATACAAAAGCCACACGCACACGCACAATATCACATATACAAGCACACACACACTCATACTTGACACCCCCTCATGCATTAAAAGATGGAGACTTCTTTTCTCCGACTGACACTCTTTTACTTTCCCACAGGACTCCTGAGTGAGACAGACAAGCAGTGTGAACTCAGAAGAACTGGAGTCTTTGATTTTCCTGTCAGACATTTTTTTTAGCCCCTTGCCCCCCCTCCAAAAAAAAACCACACAGTTTGTCTCTATCTTCATCTGATTGTGCCATTGCCTACTGCAGATACAATCACAGTCGCAATCTGTGCCACTAGAGCCATATGCATCCCAGACCGCCGCATGATCTCGGTGACCTTTGGCTCGCTTCGCAGCGTAGACACTTGTTTAAAAGACCATAACACAATCAGCTCAAATTTCTACTGAGGGATAATTATTGTGAAGGAGGGACAAGAGAGAATGAGAACATTCAAGATAATTTAACTGCAGGGTGCGATGAAAGGCTAAAACCTGAAGCCTCTTAGAGTCAGAGAGGCAGGTGATTAAACCCTGTCATCAAATCTCACACCTCCTTTTTCAGAACACGTGAAGCAGCTGGAGAGCCCTGATTACCATCGATGACACTCCACCACATCCATCTGATCCCCCTAAGGAGGTTGTTAAATCCAAATAGACTCCCCCGTTAAAACTGATGTCAAGTAAATAGTGGATCTTTTTATCTATAGGTGTGGGTACTGGATAAACATGAACGCGAGCTTATCAAATCTGAAAGGTGAACAAGTTAAAGGGTGCTCTAATCAGATCTGGCACTGACTCTACCTCTCGCCAACTGATGGAGCTGCTCTGGTGTGACTGAAATGGGTGGCTTCACATTAAAGCTAACTACTGTACATGTATCACCACTTTCACCTAAGCAAAACGTCTGAGTAATTGGAGACCAATGACGTTTTTACAATTTAGCCATTTAGATAAGCTCCTTGTATTGAGTGATTACACTTCAATCAATGTTAGCGTTTCTTGCTTCACCAGTAGTCAGAGTTGATGTATGAACAGTAACTGTTGCCATGGCAGAGCAGTTGAAAGATGGGACAGACATTTTTTTAAGCCTTGGGTTATTGGCTAAAGCCTGATGATGAAAATGAATGTTTCACTGCAGTTATTTGCAAAATACAGGCATAACATTGATTATGATGCATTTAACTGAAATGGAAATTGGTGCTTGCCCTGGTTGATTGCCTGTAACAAAAAGTACTTCATGTTAAGGTGTTGACTTTAGTAGTATCTTTACATCAATATAGAAGAGATGTTTATGTATTTATAAATCATGACTGGTTAGGTGAGTTAAAGCCATCATCACCTTTGTAAAAAACAAAACAAAGGTGAAGATACACGGAGCAATGGCACTTTTGCACCACTGTAGAGAGTGACGACATTCATGTGCGGCCCCTAGAGCTCCAGCTCTAAGTGTCTCAGTCAGCTGCAAACACAGCCCATAACTCTGCCTTGCTGATAGCAGGACTGGGGATTGTCTCTACTACCAGGGTTCACCCCTCCCCTCTTTTCTTTTCCCCCACCCGCCTCATCCACCACAAATACCTTGTCCCACCGGAGTCGTAAATTGCTCCAGTGGCACCCGCCAAGAGCGATGAAACGGCCACGTGAGAACTTACACACACATGCATGCCGGTACACTTGTTCAGACACAGACAAACATGTTAACACATATCTGAGTACAGACCTAGCACCCTAAACTGGAATACACAAACACCACCAAAATGTGCCTGATCATTAGTGCAGAATCCCCACTAATAAAGCAAGAGCTGAAATGTGATGGGACTAATGTTATTGGGGGGGTTGTTAATCTAGTAGCAGACTGTGTTATTACTGCTTTAAAAGGAAAAGCCTGTAGATAGGGTGGAGATATGGAAATGGAAGGTGGGGACTACGACAGACACACTGATAAATGAAGAAAGGGAGGGAGAAGCGCATTAGGTTACAGTGGTTGAGGGAATAGTCAATAAAAAGTGAAATGATGAGCACGGGAGAGTGAGGAAAGAAAGAGAAAAATAGATGAGAGCGAAGACTGAGGAAGAAAAGGAGATAAGTGAGGAAGGATGAGAATAGGGGAAAAGGGGAATTGGGGAATGTTTTGAAATGTGGAAATAGAGTTACAGCACTGTTATTGCAATCCTTTTCTTTCACATAAACTTGTCTTGATGTCAGAATACCACAGAGTGCCACTATATGAAGTTTTACCCAGTCCATGCTCATTTCGATGAGGCATCTGGTTGTTAGTGATTTTTTTTTTATTCTGTCAAGCTTTATTCACAGCGGCAGCAGTCTTTTCTCTCGCTCTTTTTTACCGCTCCTGTCTGTGAGTCATACAGGGTGGGTGAAAGTCAGCTGTGGAGGCACTTCAGTGTCGGACGAGGGCAAAACAGACGTATCCTTTAACAGGTATTACTTTGCACATCACTCTTGCTTCAGTGCCAATGAATGGAAAATAAACCATCTTGTTGAATTGCACTAAGCTTGTCATCTACTTACTAGCAGCAGCAAGGCAGTACGGTGGCCCTGAAGTTCAAATCACAACAGCAAATACAAAAACACGACATCAAATGAGATAACACTTCATCAATCATTAAACACAACAGCATTAACTTCTTCTTTAAAGGTAGGGCCTATCTAGCAGAGGACGGACCCTCCTGATTGGACAGACGGACTGTCTGTCTTTTAACAGGAAGGAGAGGTGAAAAACACAGAAAAGCGCCTATTTTGAACCAATTACCAATTTTGGCACCGCATGAAGGGATGCAGTCTAGCAAGCCAGTGAGAGAGTCATTTCATTTCCTGTTAAAAGACAGACAGTCCATCCTCTGCTAGATAGGCCCTACCTTTTCTGGTAGAAGTTAATGCCGTTGTGTTTAATGATTTGTTATTTTTTGTTGTTGTTGTGTTTTCCTATTTGCCATTGTGTTTTATTATCTGTTGTTGTGCTTTAGGATTTGTTGTGTTTTCTTATTTGCTGCTGTGCTTTTCTATTTGCCATTTTATGTATTCCCATTCGCTGTTGTGCTTTATGATTTGTTGAAATGTTTTCCTATTTGCTGTAGTGTTTTCCTATTTGCCGTTGTGCTTTAGGATTTGTTGAAGTGTTTTCCTCTTTGCCATTTTGTTTTCCTATTGGCCTTATATATAATTGCCTTTATGTTTTATGATTTGCTGTTGCATTTTTCTCTTTGCTGTTGTGATTTGCACTTCAGGGCCACCGTACAGTAGAGCCTGAGTGCCTTTTTTCACCCAAAAGGTGAAGATATAATGTATTAAAGCAAAACAAAGATTTGGTCATTTAAACAGAAGTTTAAAAATTAGGATGTTTATGACTAGATAGGATCTACTTATATGGCTAGATAGAGCCAAGGGTGCTCTTTATTTTTTAATGAAAGACTTCTCTTATTTACTATAAATTTTAATGTTTTTTTTTTGACAGCATAATAAAATCTACAGGCCTTCACCAAGACAAAAATGTTTCTCCGCACATCACATTCTTAATCATCCCACTGCTCATTGTCCTGAGAGACTTTCCTCTTTCTAAAATGTCTCACAATAGCCCATTACCAATTAATAATTCACTGGTTCACTGCACTTCCAATGAGGGAGAAAGACAAATTTCCATCATACATTATACTGTAGGTGTTGAACTACCATCAGATCCTAACCCTATTTTTATGTGGTTAATCCATATATACCAGTTGTATTACTTAATATATTAATAATTGCATGTATGACATTATTGTAAACAACATTAGTCATAATACATTCACACACTCATAATCAGTGGCTTATATATATTTTTCTTATATATTTGTGTTTGATGCTATATTAGTTTTTATTGGCCTACGATCAAATATATTTGCAGGTATAAGTGAAATTAAATAAGTACATTTTTTCAACCTGCATCCCATAAAGCTTAGTTGAGATTGAAATCTACCTTGAAATATAGCTTGTGGCAGTCTGAGCCGCGTCCTTTCTTGTCGAATATGTTTATTGGTGATACCTGACTGCCTTGAGCACTTTTAAAATTAATGATTAAGCTTGCCAGAAAATATCAAAGTCTCAATTACTTTAATAGCTTTTCCTGCAGAATAAAAAACGATTGCAATGTAACATCACCAAGGTGTGCACACACTGTAGACACACTGGTCAAAGTGTCAGGTCTGATATTCAGTTTTACAGTTACATCATTGTCTGGTCTAACTTTACATAATTCCCAAAGAGGTTGCAGATTATCTATTAAAAGCGTTCCCATGAATGCTCTGAGGAGAGACTGGTACAAAATGCCCATTTGTAAAATCCATTATATCAAGACTACAAAGACACAGATTTCTTTGAGTCATGTAGCCATTCAGAAAAAGTTTAAAACACATAGGGTAACATGTCATATTAACTACTTTTTTTGAAGTAACTGAACCCTTCAAGGAGATTTAAAACACAGATCTGACAACAAAGTTTCTCTGAATTCTTCTTCTAGGATAGAGAACAAGTAAGAAACGTTGCAGGGATTACAGCAGCAACCTTGAACGAGACAATCTTTTGCTGATAAGCCAACTTCCCTCACTCACCTCACTCTTCTTAGTCAATTCCTATTGATAGTACAGTGAATTTTGCAAGGAAAACAAATGTTAAGTCTCTAAGTCTATTCTTAACAAACTTCAGCTAGCAAAATAAAGAGTGATAATAAATGTGTCAATTAATGATAATCCCAACAAAACAGTGAACAAACACTATGTCTATTGCTATGCCTTTTTCTGTTGTTTTGTTATTATTGTAGACCATTGTTTGCTGTTTTTAAAATGTCTTATGTATCCCTGTACGATGTCCTTGAGTGCCGAGAAAGGTGCCTTTAAATAAAATGTATTCTTCTTCTTCTACTTCTTCTTATTATTATATAAGCAATCTAGCGTAATGTAAGAATTGGACGTGTTGCATTGACATTTTGTTTATACATGTTTAGAAAGAAATTCTGTACCGATGCTTTTTTGTTTCTAGTTTTTGCAGGTCAACTTGTTACGCACTGAGGCTACTGTATGTGCTGCTTGCAAGTCCTTAGAGTACAAAGCACTGTTGCAACCACACTAAATCTAATATCATCAGTGTTATGAATGCCTGCCAAGAACCGTGGATAGACGGCACTGAGGCAGGATAAAACCTATTAACCCATGTTTATTTCCTAATTCATTATTTGATTCCCAACATGACTCAAATCTAATTTCCATTTCTTGTAGAACAACAATTTATCTCCAAAATAACAAACTCTATTAAGATATCGCTGTGAGAGCCATTTTTCTCCCCTAAACATCCTCTATGGAAAATAATATCTGCATTGGCCATTGATTCAAATGATGCTGGAATTTCAATCTGTCACATCTCACAGAACAGAAAATAATCACAAAAACAGATCAACATCATTAGCCCATAATAGCATGCAGGCTGGAGTTTAAAGTTGTCAAGACAGTACTAACTTGACTAAGACCCTGTTTATACTTTGTTATTAAATATGTCTTGGGCAATAAGATCACAAGTGGACAGCACTAAATACAAGTGACCACCAAGACACATTTTGATCCTATCACTCAAAATCACTTGCCTAGGGGGTCTGGACCACATATCTTTTGTAGTGTAAACGCTAATGTGTCCTAATGCTTCCCTGACAATGTCATCAATGCAGGACTTGGTGGTTGCTTTGGTGACAGTGCGCCAACGCTCTATAAATTGCCCATTTTACGACAGGTTGTACAAAGTGTTGCGTGACCGTCCACAGTTTTGCCCTATGGAAGGCGAGGTGTTGGATTCTGCTGAAAGCACCATCTCCAGCTGTACCGACACAACAGTTAATGTGGCTGGTGAGAGTGGGGACCAAATACCAAAAGCGGAAGTCACGGGGGCAGAAACAAAATCTGAACACAGGTGGGTAGCTGGAGATGCATTCTAGACACAGCTGTGAACGGTGATGCGTCTCGGCCTTCCACTTGTGTTGCAGTCACACAAACACACAAAACTGGTGTGAACTCCAACATGTGTATGCTGCCTGTTGATAAAGCAAACTGATGGTCTCCATAAACAAAAAAGACAGTAGCCATAAATCAATGCTAAAATGGAGAGGTACAGAATCAAATTCAGTAGTATTTTTTTTGAATTGGTATATACTGGAAGCAATAAATGAATATAAAATCATAAGTGCCTGTAAGATTTACCTAGTCTTGGTTGCAATGGTGTATAAAAAGAGTCTTAAAAGAGAGGGTTCAGGGAAAGTGTTATGCTTCCATTTTATATTATTTAACTGAATCCACAGTACCCTCCTAATCTGCTTTATTTCACCACCCTCACTGTTCTCTTTCCATTATGCAAGCTCACTCTATGATCTCCAACAGTGAAAGGTTGCTTTATCATATAACAACAGAGAGACAGACGATCAGAGACTTAGAACACCTCAGAGAAATCCGGAAGAGAATGGAAAGGTAGAGGAAAAGAGAAGGAGAGTAGGGAAAAAATGTCAGTTCTTGAAGGAGGGAAGAAATGGATTATGATATACACCTGTCCCATAACACCATACTGAGCCTTTTTACCAAGGGCTACAGCATTAGAAGAACATCTGAGCTCTAGTATGCTGTACATTTATCTGAAGAGTTCTCAAAAATGTATTCATAGCAAACAATACTGCAACATAATATAAATGTTGAAATTGCAAAAAACCTTGTTAGTGTAGCCTTATCAAAGAGAAAATCATTACAATGCATCAACTATAGGGTCACGACCTTAAGGTCTTAGTATGCTTAGTGTGCTATGTCTTTAAAAAAAAAGCAGACCTGTAGAGTAAGGTTATACTTCTCTGTGGGTTAATCATTACAAGGGGCCCTCTTCTCTCCCTTCAAAGTCTTCTATGTTAATCTATAAATATTATTGCCACTTTACACAGAGGCCTGCTGAATTGCTTCTGCTTTATCACCTGATCAAAATATTAACATATTACAGATACATACTATAATCTTTATCCAAAACCTAACCACTCGTTTGGGTGTCATAATTTAACTGTCAGCGCCGCATGCTGCTCACTTCTGGCTTATTCCACTTCCTTGAAAAGACCGTGTCTGTACCCAGCTCGCAATCACAAGTGATGCTGCTAGCTGCTCCCGGAGCTCTGTACTGATTAATATAACCAGCAACTGCCGCTCTGATTGTATTGTTCTATATTCACGTTACAGCGCTTTACTTAGTTTAAAATACTTCTATTTTAGGTATATAGTATATGGTCTATTGGTGAAGAAGCATTGATAACGTCCTCACCGGGGAACAACATTTTCGTTGGTGCTGTTGGTCACGATAACCCCCCCCAGCCTCTGACGTAAGAAAGACTTTGTTCAAGACCGGTTAAAGACCAGCAAAGAGTTGGTGCCGCTCTGGAACCAGTTTCTCTGGCAGAGAGCCAGTTCTTTGGTTGTTGAAAATCAAAGAACTTGTTTGGGATTAAACACCGGCTCCGAACCGGCTCTTAAAATGCCTTGGTGGAAACAGGATAACAGAGAGAGACTTACAGAAGCAGAGATAGATAGAGAAACTAAAGGCTAAGGATTTTTCAAAGCAGAAGACAGCGAGATTGCCCTTGCAGTAGAACCACCTTATCAATTTGATTAGAGTGTGAAAAGACACTTAAGATCTCAATTGCCAGCACATTAGTAGTCTACTCAGCCCCCTGCCGTTGAATCCAATGGCTAATGTTTGGGGTAGCGGTGGAGTTTAAAAAGATTATTTGATTTCACTTAGATATGCCCCTGCATGTGAAATCAAATAGCGATTAGATAATGTGTGACCTATATATAAAAGGGCTTCATTTGAAACATTGATTTGCATTTCAAATGTTTTTGCCAAGCCAGAAACACAACAGTCAGCTCCACAATATATGTAAACACATTCAAATGGCAAGCCCTATTAGATGACAAAGATTACAATATTTCTGCTCAGCCACTCATGTAAATTAAACTTTTAAGAACCTTTCAAAAACAGTTTTAAAAGACGAAGCTATAATGTATATATATATATATATATATATACACACACACTACCGGTCAAAAGTTTGGGGTCACATAGAAATTCCCATTGCACTCCATTGTAGACAGAATGCCAGCTGAGATCAGTTGCATTGTTTTTTTAACCAGGGCAGCAGTTTTCAGATTTCATTATGTTCTTACATAATAGTAAAATGGTTCTCCATGTGCCTTTGGAACATTGGATGAATGGTTGCTGATAATGGGCAATGTAGATAATGCATTAAAGATCAGCCCCCCACCCAAATTAGCAGGTATTCTGTCTATAATGGAGTGGTATGGAAATGTATAAGTGACCCCAAACTTTTGACCGGTAGTGTATATATATAAGATAAAGTTTTCTTATTTCCCTCTGATCTTGGTCAAAGAGCACAGCAGTAGGCAAAAAGTAAGTTCCAAGGGGGTAATTTGAATGCAGTGAATTCTATGAGAGCTGCGGTAACATTAGCGATTTGCGGTATGGTCTATAATATGAAAGCTGTTTAAAGTGCTGTAAATTGACATTAGATGTTAGATGTATGCTATATTTACACTATTGCATTGCATAATATTATGGTAAAAAGTACCTGAAATTAGAAGGTTAAGGGCGAGTTGGCACCTAATAGTCATGTGTGCTGCTTGCTTTAGCTAGCTATTCATTGTGTCATACCACAAAACAGGGCCAATCTTCTTTACTTTTTGAACTTTCAGATAACGTCAACAAAGGTGTGAATATAATATTGATCCATCTAGATTCTCTTCAAGTGCTTTGAATCAAATGATTGATGGCAGTTGAGGGCACATGATGATCAGTGTGCTGTCATCTCTTTTAAGAAGTCACACAACAGGACAGCAAAGTAGCTAGTAGTCCTATATACATTGCATCAGTTGTATTTTTGTTAGATGTAACAATACCTACATGTGTTATCCCTGTCAAATAAAGTGAAAATAATTCTGTTAACAGTAACAACAGTAAAAGTATTTTTGGCTCAAGACAAAAATGCCAGTGACTAGTCTGGTAAAAGTATTCACCTAAAGAGTTAGGTAGATTAAGAATGCAATGTATTTATTCAATCCATAATATATACCTTTTTGTCTTTTAAATCTAAAAGTATTTGATTAGTATACATTTCAGTAACTTAGCTATTTTTGAAAATCGTTTATTATGGTTTAAAAGCAGAGACATATGTTACCAATTTATGTACAGTAAATGGCTGTTCTTAATTAAGTATACATTTATTGCATTATGGCACTCACAAAGGCTTATACTATAATACATTAACAAACAAACAATAAAATGACAATAACAAAAGCAAGTACAATAATTTTAGTTGCATCAATGCACATTGTGAACGAGGTCATAGTGAAATGCACTTACTCGGGTGTTAACATCATATATTCAACTTAATGCCATTTGAAACCCAGGCACAATTGGACAACTAACCCAGTTTAAGCGAAACCATTAACAGGACTTGAATAAATAATTGTACAAGTCTGAATAGATTAAAAATTAAATTAAGCATGTTTTAAGGTGCAGGCTACTCTGCAGAGCCTCTTGCTCTCCCTGCCCGTCGTGTCGATTTCCTCATCTCTCATTGGAGTTGCAGGTTGTGCATGGAGTTTCGCTCAGCTGCCACTCCTCAAGAGTCTGGCACCTCCTTTATCTGGATACCCAAACCAGGGTAGAAGATGCAGATTTAGGGTCTCTTTAGATAAATGAGGAATTGCGTGAGGATGTACAGGACGTGCAAGTGCCCCATGCCAATTGGACAGTTTGCATCCTCCCCCTGTGTGTACTAAACTCCATCTTGGGCTACAGAGTTCACTGTGGTTGTCTGGAGGTTTGGCAGGCAAGTCTGGCTTGTCTAGCTTGGAGGGAGGGTATGAACCAGGGCATCAGGTGCTGGGTGTGGGCCTGCCCCATTGGGCAACTGGATTGCCTGGACCTACAGATAATAGACAATCTGACAATTACAGCACAAAAACACAACATGCCACTTCAATAAAGCGCATTGGAAACTTCTGTAAGTCACTTTTATACTTTAAAGGTCCCATGGCATGAATATTTCACTCTCTGAGGTTTTTTTATCATTAATCTGCATTCACCCAGCCTGCATATATTCCCCTAGTGGCTTGAAATGGCGATAGGTGTAAACTGACTAACTCAAGCCACAAAGTTCAGTAGTTACCTAACATTTCCTACCTATAAACATGTCTACAATTTTTTTGTTTCTAATCTACAATGCATGCAAGTAACATTAACATTACAGAAAACAAGATAACCTAAAACCAAACTCAATGTTATTGACTTTATTACATCAAATCTACACAATTTATATAATAAAGTCATATAGTACACTGTCTAAAATATATTTATATTTCAGCCTTAATGTAGTAATATATTAATTCTTGTTTAAAAATAATTGACTTTGACAGTAGTTCTTTTTAAAACCAGAATAATTACGCTAAGTTAGCTAGTTTTCCTCAAACCTTGCATTACATTAGTTAATTTTATAAACTTGGTAAGGTTGAATCATGGTAAACCGCTCTATGACATCGGCTAAAATGTGACTACAATACAGTTTTTTTAAAGAAATTCAGAAGTTAAAGTTATTACCTCAGTAAGGAGCTGATGACACAATGCTTCTCTATGGTGACACGGGTAGTAGCACGTTGTTTGGAACTACTGGGGGTCTCCATGATCCGCCACTGCTGTAAAAAAAAACATCTCCTTTTTAAAGACAGGAGAGATTCTATACACCTTAAAATAAACAAAAAAGCAAGCCAAATTCCTTTGATTTCTGTGCCAGTGTGCTCATGCTGTACAATATACACACAGAATCATCGGATTTGCACTCTTGAGTCGCATACCGCAGTGCCTCTCTTCTAGCAGTCAAAACCTCATTAAACTCCTACCTCTTTGACGTGAGTAAGGGACTGTCTAAAGCCAGTGAAGAGGCAATTGGATTTGCACTTTTCCATAAATACGTTCATTCGAGGCCTGTGGATTGCTTCGGCTGTGGTGCTCATCACATTCAATTCTTTAGCCCTGGATCCAATTTTCAAGGAAATTATTAGTGAACCAAAACCGCAAATAGGAGGTTTTGACTGCAGATCACCTGGTTGAAAGGTAAGGTGGTCGCTTGCTAGGGTATAATCACCATGGAAACACACTGTGAAAATGCATGCACAAGAGCACACACAAGCTGTCAGATGGAAGGGGAAAATTAGGATGTAGGGAGCAGTTGCTGAGGTAGTTTGGGAGGTTTTAAAATATCTAATATTGGTTTCTTGCTATATCAAAAACACACTCTTCCTAGTCTCATAGCGAGACTAATCATTACTAACATAGCAGCATATCCAGCCAATAAAGATGACTCACATCACCAAGGGAACAGAGCAGAACTTCTTGCCATTTCTTTTTTTTTTTTTTTTTTGCACTCACATCCTCTTACGCCACATGTCTGTCTCACCAATTCCTCTCATCCTCACCTCCATTTCATCTTTTCATTACCTCTACCTGCTTTTCTACCCATCAATACCCCCCCTTTCCCTCCATTTCACATCATCAAGCTCATATTCTTTTTCCTCATCTAAGGTAAACTGATTGGGATGCTCTCAAAAAAGGGTTACGGTGCCTGTACAGCAATCACAGACAGGATGCCAGCACTCACTGAAGGGGTGGGAAAACTCATTTCTACATGCACCCATACATATATACATAGGCACATATCTACGCACAGGCACTAATATACTGATGGCTGTTCTGGGGCAAGGGTAAGACGGGTCAAGTGCATTTACAGCTCTCAGTTTTATCTGTGTTTGTGATGGCCTACGCTTCTTGTGTTAAAAACTCAAACACCTCATCACCTAGCCCATTACGGAAGCAACCACCAAGGACAGAAAGGCAGGGCTTGGGCAAGCAGAGAGAAGGTGTTTAAAAGAAGGATACATTCATAAATAAAGTAATGTTGTGCTATTGGTGGTCATTTACCAAGATAGATCACACATATTCACACAAAAAAGCGATTAAAGGAAACGAACACAGGGTTTCAAGGAGCAAGAGTATGAAGTAATTTCACTGAAATGTCCCCACAGGACAGAAGAAGGCGTAAAGTTGGTTGGTAGTTTGTATGTTTTATGTTTTTATCTTTGTTTATGTGTGGCCATTCGCATGTCTGCATGTGAATGTGTGTCCTTTTGCCTGTGTGTGGTGCACATATGTGGGTGTGTGGCTGGCAAATGGTTATGTAAGGCACTAATTGTCATGCAGTGTGCAGGGTGCAGACACTAAGCGCAGACATGAAGCTTTCTCCAAGCCCAGAGCAATGAATATTAAAAATAATTAAGAATAACATACCCACAGATCCAAGGGAGAGAATGTCAACATCAAAACACTTTCTGTTCACAAAGATGTACTCATTTCTACGTATAGAAGTACACTTAGTTTATCTGGCATATACTATGTACTTTTGAGTGTCAGCTATGCCTTCATGTGTTTGTTTGTACCTACATGTGTCTTTGCCTGCATGTTCCTGATTTCAAAGTACATCAGAGGACAAAACTAAAGATCGTTGTAAATCACTTTGACTTAAAACCTCTGAGACACAGATCCAGATATTTGAATTAATAAACGTATGCCGCAACTAAACAAGATTTCATGTGGTTCCAAGCACGTGCAGATGGTCCTAACATACAGTATGCATGTAATATTCAGGGGCTCAGAATTAAATTAGTTTGATGCTGAATTGGCTTAACTACAACATGTTGATGTCTTGTGTTGTGATCTTTAAAAAAAAAAAGATTTGTTGTCTGTTGGGCTATTCTACGATTTATTAGATGAAGTAACTCAGTTGAAATCTTGAGATTTTGTACGCTTTGAGTTCATAGTCAGCTTCTGTCATATCAGAGAATACGTTAAGAAGGGAGATATTTAAATATGGATGAAAATATATCAAAGAGCATAAGGATTTTGATTCAGCATTAGTCAAAAATAAATGTAGTAATTAATTTTATATGAGACGTTTCTAAAGCAATTTGCAGCCCGTGTTAGGTAAGACTTTGAAGACCCACCACAATCATGAGCATTCATTTGCCACACCTTTATTTTGTCTGCACTTCCTTGAACCCCTGCAATCCAATTATTTAGAGAAATAATGTTCGTCTTATCAAGGCATAATCCTTTGAATCTTTTAATTCATTTTACATTTGCTGCTACTGTCTCTAACCCCATGCCGAACTTGAAACATTTTGTGTGGCCAAGCCTTTAAATGTCTAATACACTTAAAATTAAAAATATAATGTATTTATCAAATGTCCAATTGCTGTCTTACAACAATAATAAGGGCTTATGTAATCAAAGAAATTCTACACTCTCCAGGAATGTGCGTCTATGGTTACTCCAGCCACTGGCCCTTTGCCCTTTTTGGCTGAATGTCCTTCTGGAACAATGGAAAATGAAAGCTGGCGGGCCCTCGCACTCAGCGCACGTCAATGGTGCCGGCGGGTCCCAGTCGATGCGTCCGTGTATTTCTGGGAGCATTGAACACTTCACTCAAGATTTAGACTAAATTCCCTTTGTATAAAATCAATAATTACTGTTATTACCTCTATTATTACCATGTGTTACCACTGCCATCTTAGTATTTAAATTATAAGAAAGCCTGCCAAGCTCCCATCCAACAAGAGATGACATTGTCGTCAGAGTTGAGTTTAGTAGAATTTCTGTTTTTTTTCCCCTTTCTTCTTTCTTTGTGCACTTTGAACATGATGTAAGTTATTTATTTTTACAAAGGTGCTTTATGCAGCAGTTAGGATGGTTTACATGTTTACCCTAAACAGGATATATGACCAATTTGTTCTTAATTGGTTTATTAATGGCTTTCTTTAATCAGTGCTGCCTTAGGACACACTGCCATTGATACCGCGGTAGAGACATGAGGACATTCTGAGTAAAACGTGCAGAAACATGTTTTTCTGTAATATGACTCACATATACCACATTGCTGCGGAACCACCTCCACAGTAAGCTGCAGTGTTGTACATTTCTTAAATGTGTTTTTCCTGCCCTCCAGACAACCATTAACCTCTTACACTCTCGGGACACTGGTAAAGAAATGTACAGACCAACTCTTTGACAGTGTGACATGGAGCATCAACGTCTGTTTCGAAAAAAGTTACACGTCAAGATGTTTTTTTCTGTCTCTTGTTCTATGTCTGTAACTCACCAGGGCCAAGGTCTTGAATGGGACAATAACATGCCAGAGTAGTGTGTAATCAGAGCCCTCCAAGAAAGAGAAGAAAAACAGGGTGATTGGTGCAACATTCAGGCAATTGCTCAAGTCTGAAGCTCCCTGACACCACAGGGGCTCCCAGTATAAATTTAAGCCACATCAGGAGTGGCGATGGCCAGGGAAGAACAAGTGGACTCTCTGGCTTTTCCTGGCAACCCAGCTGGCTTAATGTGATTAATTTGTCTTTGGTATGCTGCATTACTACTTTCCATTACATGAACAGTTATCTCATGGGGTTCGCACAGTTCATGTTGCTTAGTCTGAAGAAAAACTGTAATGTGAGTCAGCAGAGATTAGCTAGTAATACAGCTGGGAGATTAACACTGGAAAAGAAAGAAAAAGAAGACTTTTTTTTTGGCAGCCTGCAGGAATCAGATGACTTCCTTGTCGTTTTCACAAAAGCGAGAATTTTGTTTCTTTTTGTTGCCAGTGTTCATGTTCAATTCATTCAAAAGGTGAGACAGAATTCACTCAAAGTCAATCACCTCACAGTAGCTCACAACTGCTTCTTTTCTACAACTGCTCCTTTTCTATAACCACACAATTACAATATTTATGAGAAGTCCTGCTGATGGAAATAATATTTCACTGTCTGTGCTTCTCCTCCCTCCCTCCTCCCCCCCATCTCCCCTTTTCTTTTGTGGTCCTCATTCTTTTCTGCGGGCTTATTTTAATGAAAAGTGTGGTAGTGAAAAGCTCTGGCATTCAGCAGGCTTGTAATTTCCACAACACGATGATGTGAATAACTATGAGCTGATGGTTCTAAAGACACTGACAGTGCCCAGAATAAATACATTAACAAAACACAGGAGAATAAAAGGGCAGAATTCCACTTTATGTGGCCCCACTTTGCCACTGAGAGCCTCAAACAATAAATCATAGAAAAGCACTGAAAAATGAAATGTTCATTACAATGACCTTAGACAGTGAGAGAAAAGCATGAGCGAGCAAGGCAAAATGACTGCATTGAAAAGAGGAGCGAACAGAAGGAAACACAAATGTTCCCATCAAGGTGAATACCTTCTAATACACCTCCGCCGGGGGAAGATTATTGATAGAGGGTATGATTGTGGGTGGTGGGGATAACATTAAAATACTCCTACTACCACGGCTTCCGCTGCACGGTCTCTCCTTCATTCCATTAAATCTTACTGCTATAATATGCAGCAGAATTGCTACTAGGTAGCCGTTGCTGTGCTACAGCATGCAAGTGAAATCTCAACCATTTGCAGTTGAGGGTTGTATCCTGGTGAGAAATGACTTATTCATGGCATACTGTACGTATCAGGGGCAGATTATCAACCTATGGGACACAATCTCCTACCAAGGGCATTCTAAAGAAATGTTGACGTGTGGTATAGCACTTTATATGCTGCCTGAAGCTCATTTTCCATTTTGTAGACTGAAAACCAGGATCACCCTTAATAAATTCAATTCAATTATATTTATAGTATCAAATCATAAATGAACTGTATAAACTTAGTAGTACTCCCTGGGACTAGCAAACTGACTTTTAGGTGTATAATCAGTTAAAGTGATCATATTATACTTTTTGGCTTTTTCCCTTTGCTTTATGGTTTATGGTTTACAAAGTTATATATCTTTTTATGTTCCTTTTGTTAAAAAAAGGCGGAAGACACTGAGCCTGGAAACTACAGGCCCATTGCCCCTTTTGACCAAAATCTGTCAGGGATCAGGAGCCATCCTGTTATACATCAAACAGGGGCATTTAGATTTGGAGCCCCTTGCAATAGGGAACAGGAGCCATCCTGGCATCAGGGGCATCAGTGGACAGATTTAGATAGTTTAGACACACATTTCCTTGACACACTGCCTTTATACTACACTAGTGAAAGACCATTTCACCTATATAGGGCTCAAAATACCCCGTGACCCCAAGCATTTATTTAAACTTAACTATGCTGAAATGATCAGAATCAGAATCAACTTTATTTGCCAGGTATGAGGACACATACAAGGAATTGCTATTCTAATTTTTCTTTGTAACATTGTTCCTCAAAGTGCGCTTACACATTAAAAAAAAAAAAAAAAAAACAATACACACTAAGATATACATACTAAGATAGAAACAATGACAATCATAAAGCTAAAAGGTAACATAGAGAAATGAAGAACTCTGCCACTGTCCATGGTCGGGCGTATCAAAGCAAATCAAGATGGTGGCTCTCCCTAGGTTTTTCTACTTATTTCAGAATCTGCCAATCTTTCTCACTTCAGCATTTTTTAAGAATCTAGACTCAATTGTCTTTCCTTTAACCTTTACAAATCATATCTAAAAGCACACCTGTATAAGTCTACAGAGGAGGGGGGGTTTTGTCTCCCAGTATTCAGGAATTACTATTGGGCAGTCAATGCTAGGGCCTTGATGTACTGGCGGCAGGGTCAGCCCGGTGAGGCTCCTAACAGCTCTCCCCTGTGGTTAAACATCGAAGCCACAGCGGTGCACGGCTCTTCCCTTTGCACCTTACTTTTTACCAAAACAGAGTTTCCTCATAAATGTATTGAATGTATTGGTAACAACTTCATTTTGAGAAACTCCCTTAGGATCCTGAATCAGATAAGAATTGTCTGCAAGCTGCCGACTACTTCTGTATACACCCCCATATGCCATAATCATCCATTCCTACCATCCCAAGCAGATAGGGTGTTTGCAGACTGGAGAGAGAGGGGACTTGTTGCCCTCGGAGACCTATATCTAGACAAACATTTTGCCTCGTTTGGTCTGCTGGCAACACAATTTAATTTACCAAATTCTCATCATTTTCAATATTGTCTAATCAGGCACTATGCAAAACAAACTTTGAAACCATGCCATCAAGTTGCCCATTCTACCATCTAATGCTGCTTCCTCCTGACTCCAAGCACCTAATATCTCGCTTTGTGTCCTTGTTTGCCATCTCCGCATCCACTCACCATCTCAGAGAAGCTTGGTCTAACGAACTGGAGCTTGAGGTGTCTGACGATACTTGGAATGAAACTTTGACTAGAATTCATACATGCTCTATCAATTCTAGAGATAAACTGATTCAATATAAAGTTGTTCATCGATTACACTATTCTAAGTTAAAGCTGCATAGAATCTACCCGTCACTTTCTTCACTGTGTGATCGATGAGGAGGAGCAGAGGGTTCGTTATTACATCTTTTCTGGTTATGTCCTCAACTACATAAGTTTTGGTGTGATGTATTTCAGGGGTTCAGTCTGGTCTTTAACTTGGACATCGCCCCTGACCCAGAGCTGGCGCTCTTCGGGTGCTCAGAGAAGGCTCTCAGGTACCCGCCTGAGATGCAACAAGCACTAATGCTTAGCATGGTTGCTTCAAAGAAAATTATTCTCCTGGACTGGAAGTCCCCCACTCCTCTTTGCTCTCGAAAATGGCTTAACGAAATGACTGGGATTATCCAGATGGAAAGGCTACGCTTGCACAACTATAAAACACGAACCTGCTTTCTGAGCATCTGGGGACCATCCATTGACTATCTTAAAAACATGTGATTCTTTTCTGTAGAGATGTGCTCTTGACTGTATTGCAACTTGTATCGCTAACACCTGGCCATGTAGCTAACAGCATTATTACATTCATCCAAGACACACTTTTAATTTTCCTGGCAGCTCTGTTGCTTGTTGTTATTCGCTTATTGTTGTTTCTTTTGTTGATTGTGTTTTAGTTTTTTGTCGTTGAAAAAAAAAAAAAAGCCCAAAGTCCACCCCAAAGAGACGTACCATCTTCCAGAAAAAACACTGTTCACAAACTGCTCTATTGTACTCCAGCCTTTACTTCTGTGACAAACGTGCATCACTCTGTAACACTATAATGCTCGCCTAGATGCTAGTGTGGCATGCCCTAATACTCCTAATACTAATTGAATTATGCACCAAACAAGCCACTTTGAAATGTTGCTGTTTTCAGGAATACAAAAGTTGGGTGACCCTCACCACTAGACTAAAAAACGTTGCCCCTCCACTCAACAAAGACATGACCCTCCCCTATTTTCCTCTTGTGGACCAGACTATCAGCCCAGCTCCACATTACAGACACAAAGCTACACCACAATGCTTACTTAATGCCAGATCAAGACATAGTAAGATCTCAACCCAAACCTCTGAAAGAACACCAACACTTTACACAGACTTAGGCATGAAGACACAGGCGTTAGTGTAGCTCAGGTGTAAATGTCAAATGGCAGGTAGAGCACTCACCAATTGAACATGCAGCTTTTTTGTCCTTCTAAAGGTGATAACATTTGCAGCTTCAACTGAGCAGACAACTATGCAGCATCATCCATGTGACAACTGTGAAATGACACAGTTTATCTCACTTAATTGGATTCACCTGGAACCCCAGGTGTAAAACAAATCCTGATTACATTAGATTTCATCCTGCTGGAATTAAAATCAGCGGGGGGGGTCTGAGTCCTAAGGCAGCACAAATATCACCAGGACACTCAAGTTAGGACTTTCTAGGATAATGAAATGAACCCCACACTGCGCACACTCATGCATATCCCTCATCTTGACACACTGATTGCCATTTTGTTTTGTATGTATATGTCCGTATCTGGGGTCATCCCAACCATGCCAAGGCAAGGGAACTGTGGGTAATGGTGGCCCCTGCTCCGGGGACAGCAGCCATTTCATGGCTGGTCACTCTGGCCTCTCCCAGCACTGTGTTTTGATCGATCCACACAGACCCTTTCTTTTTCCCTGCCTCTCCCCTGCTTCCCTCCCTCTCTCCTAGGACACTCGACGCTGGCTTACGCAGTGATGCATTTGATTTCACAGCACCTCACCAGGGCCAACTCATCAAAAGCTTGATCCAGGGAGAGGCATGCGGAGGAATAAGTTTGGTGAAGCTATCTCTATTGGAAACCTGTGGATAAGATAAACTCTAAAACTTGAGAAACTACAGAGCAGAAAATTTTCACAAATGACAAAATGTAGTGTCATACTATCAGGGCGGTAGCAAGCGTAAAATATGTGCAGTAGATAACAGAGCAAGGTTTGACGGCATGGCTTGAGCAAGAATGTCCCACACCTCTATTGCCACATGAATAATCCTGAAGGAATGTTTAATTTATTAACTTCATCAAACAATGAAGAGTCTCCAGTGCATTCCCACTATCATACAACAATTCCATTTCAAAAGTTTAGCATTAAAGCACAGCAGGACTCTGGTTCATGTTACAGTTACAGCTACCGTACATCCACTATGGCCCAGCTACCCCATATACTCAGTGTCCTTCACTTAGCCGTGCCACTGCTTTAGACTGCCCATTTAATGATTCAGTCGGCTGTCCCAGCTCTTTGCTTGAACTTCTCACACTGTTGGCCTTTATTATTGATGAGACACTGAGTGCAGGATATTCAAATATGCAAGATTTGCAAACTTCAGTCAAAATTCTTCTCTCTTCTGTGCCTGTGCTGTCAAGTGGAGAAACTGGGAGGAATATTGTGTGTGTGTCACGCATTACCAGTAGACACTCCACAGGGGCCGTTACAAACCTCTCACTCTCACCTCACACACAGAGAGCAGCTGTGATTAGTTGTCCACTTCATAACTTTTTCAGGGCAGATAGGCCTTTCTAAACCTGAATGTTCATGGTCATGACAGCAGGTAGAAACCGGCACTTTGTAGATCGCTCTATATTCACACCGGAAACCAAGCAGGCGTGCTCTTAGCTGGATTTGCTTGAGCAAACAAACTCTGTGTAATTAAATCTTTATACACAAATCTGAGACATTGTGCTTGTGTGTGTACAGCTCTCAGTGAGCAATCTGGTAAAAAAAAAGGCAAAATGACTTGTGCATCCCATTTGTAAATGAGAAGTCTATCCTTTCATGACAACCCACAATCCTTTGCACGCACGTTCTCTCCTACAATTTCTTTTATCTCATCTCAAGCCTTTTCTCTGTCTCTGTACTCTTTTGTGTTATCGCGGTATCAAATCAATCATACTTGTGTGCTTGTATGTGCACGCACACGGTGTCTTTCTCCCTGGAACAATGGTGTTCTTTGGTTGAGAGAGCAGCTGGGCTAGATAAGGCCAGAGACTTGATCCCATCTGAAACACACTTCTCACACACAGCTCCAGTGTAATTACAGCCCCCATCCATGTTGAACATCATCCCCTGAGCATGTCCACTGAGACAGTTTGAATGTTGATGTGTCTCTTTTTTTTGTTGTTTTGTCACTATGTGCTGTTGGATTTCCGATATGTGAATTGGTTAAATCTTGTGTATTTGTGCAATATTTGTGACCACACATGGCACACAGTAAGAAAAATAAATCTTAATCTTCAAGTAGAGAGTAAGAGAGTTATTTTTTTCCTTTTCCAATATCTTTTAAGAAAAGAAGAACAGGGTTGGCTTTAGTAGAAAGAAACCAACGGTTGATTTTAGGAAACGTGACACAATTGTGGGTGAAAGTCCTGCGTTTTACCCATCCACCACTCCGACCAACTGCCCTACACGGATTTTCACCTTTTCATACAACTCACTACGGTGTGAATTCACACGCTATTGCAAGGTAATGTAAGTCAATGAAGGCCAAACGGTGTTGATTAACACGCTAAAAAGAGAGTATGCGTCTTGATGACACGCCAATAATGGCATATGAATTGGCATGTCATACAAACCCCATTTCATGAGATCAGTCTGGTTACTTGTACAATTGTAAATATTCACAGAGACTATGCATCCATTGGTCATTGCACTTAAGGGAGTAATGGACAGATGATCATCAACTGCCAAAGATATGAACAAATAAGTGGTGGTAGATAAACACCAAGTTTGGTTGATGAAAGTTTCCCCAAAATAAAAGCATGTTAGGAAGGAAAACAGAAAGGACAGTAATCCTCATTTGTCTCCGACAGATTCCCCAATGCAGACAGATATGGCATTGGATGTTTTATGAGCTGAGTAGATAAATATTGACTCTGACCAAGATAATTGCATGAGAAAAGAAAGTGTAGTGCTGTAGTTCTTAAAAGCACAGAGAGTGGTGAATATCAGCTAATGATGGCTCCTGTCCAAATAACTCCATAAATTAAGTTAGATTGCACACGCACACTGAATGAATGCCTACATGAAAACACTGTTACAGGTGTGCTGAACAAATTTGTACGCATATATACATATGAATCAGTCTAATTCAGTCATTACATATTTTAGAATGTTACCAGCCATAAGCAGTGCACCCTAACACTACCAACAGAACAACATTTTTTTTCCCACCGTCTGCTGCCACCCCCTTCTTTCTCTCTGTCCCACCTTCATTTGCTTTTCTGTAAGATTATCTTCCCTTCTATTCCACCACAGGCTAAGAAAATAGATGGTTTGGGCCAGGGAATGTGGCTTAGTGTGCAAGAGATTGTGCGTTTCATTTTCACAAATTCAGTGTCTATGTGTGTATGCAGATGTCCTGCGTAAATAGTCATTTGTAACTATTGCAATTGGATTACAGTTGTGTAGACCTGCTTTTTTCTGTGTAAGGCGTTTCAAATCCATGGGCCTGTGATTGAATTACCTTTTGTTCTAAGCTGCATGGTGCAGAAGGACGGGATGTAGGTGTCCCGCGTTCTGTAATTATATTCAAATACACAAGCAGACTGCTTGGTGTGCTCGTGTGTGTGCGGTATGTGCAGTGTGACCAAGCATGTAATTCCCCACTCAGGGTAGCCGCCGTAGGTTTAGCACGCTACGTTGGCTCCTACAGAGGTGCCGAGTCACAATGCTGCATTTATGTTGATGTGTCATGTCCCAACACTGCGACGGAAAATTACCTCAGAAAGTACAGAACAACCTCAGAATAACAGCCCGAATTCTGACATTTACTGAAATAATTTCTTTCAATTGTAAGTCACAATGTGTCAACAACACACAGTTTATTAGATGATTGCAATGTGACCCAAGGATATACTCTTTTGTGAACAAGACTAAAGCATGTCATGTCATTCACTTAACCCTCATGTTGTCCTAGGGTCAAACTGACCCGTTTCAAAGTGTTTTGTATCAAAAATATGGATTTCTTTCAACCGAATTGCACAAAAATAACATGGATGGATACAACATTACTTTCATTTAAATCTTTGGGTGTTTTATTTAGTCTTTTAGCATTTTAATTATTTTGTTTAATGGTTTCAAAACAGTATCCGGACTAAACTTTGACATCTACCCATCTGAGATCCACTCAACATCCTCAGATCCTAACTATTAGTTGGAATAATTCATAATTTCTGCCTTTTTAACTAATTTTTTTTTATATAAATGAGGTTTGTTGACCAGGAATTCCAAGAATAAGAATAATAAAACCTATTATTAAACCAGTTCAGGTTTTTAAAAAAGCACCAAGAGCAAAGAAAAAGTGAGAAATAAATCAGAAAAAGCGACAAAAACATCGGATTTTTTTTTTTTTAAATTTCAGAAGCTGTCCTATCAAATAAAGGCGGAAAAGCCCAAAAAATAATCTTAAAAAAAAACATGGCGGTATAATAAAACATGAATCATCTAAAAATGACATAACAGGCACCCACTTAGCAAAATTAAAATAAATGATTGATGAATAAACCAGCTATACTTGCATTCCACTGATTTCATGTTTTATGAACTCTTCATCTTAAAGCCTGGGATGTATCTCTGTAAATGTCAGAACACCCACGTGCCTCTCCTTCTTGTTTACCCTGTTTTTTTTTTAACACTTTAGGGCTTCCCCCGGTAACTCCGTGTTTTAACGTCACAATGCTATGAATTGTGGGTACCTCAGGCAAAGTCTGCAGTGATGCAGACTTACGTAAATTGTTCAGAAAGGGCTGAAAATGTCCGTGAAAGAGCCCTCATGCACTTGACAATTTGACAGCGGCACAGCCCTAAGCCCTTAGAGACTTAAAGTCACACTAAAGTCTGTGAGTGTGGAAATCAAAATTGGGCATCGGACTGCTACAAGTAAAATATATACTCAGAAGGCTTGTGAAATTATTGCCATCATTTAAGAGCTTGCATGATGATGGTTGAAGGGCAGTCTCCCCATGCATTCCTTCACCCAGCTGTAAAAGTGAAATATTGCTTCACAGCCCCGACTGCTGGAAGTATATATCAGTCTGTGTTAAAGTACTATCACCCCACTAAAGATTTCTGTGCTTTGAATCAATAAATACATTTGTGCACTCTCAAAATTATTTGACCGGTGTGCTGCTACAAGAGCTGACTGCATATTTGCTAGTAAAACCAGTAAAAGATACTGGAGTGAGTTATTACTGTCTATTTTTGAAGATATGTGGTAATAGTCAAAAAGTCAGAAGAACTGTCAATAAAAAGTGGACAAACATTAAAAACTGACTCATGATGCCTTTCCCATCTCTTCCTTGTCTACATTTATTTATCTAACAAATTATTTTCTAGGCTCATTTTTCTCTTTCACAGCTTAGTATTCTGACAACAGAACAGGCTCTGGTAGACCTTACAGTATGTTTCTTAAAGGGACACTTAATGTTTGCATACATACAGTACATGGCACACTCAGAGCAAGGATAAGTGGTGATAGCAGTGGTGTTGGAGTGTGTGTGTCGTGTGCGTCCCCTCTTTTATGGCAGAGCGTTTGCAGCTGTCCTTCAGTGATGCTGACGGAGTGCATAAATTCATTACTCCCCGAACCAGACAACCCATCATTCTCAACAGTGGTTCTGCACACATTCACATACAGTGCACATTTGCAACACGTCAGTGTGGGCAATGTGTTTAGCATTTGTGTGTGTGTGTGTGTGTGTGTGTGTCAAAACTGGTGAAGGTCAAGCAGATAGGTGTGGTCAGCTGACTGTTATTCAACAGCAGCCATAACAGAAGCTGCCAGGAATATTGATGGACAGTGTTTACAGTAGACATGCCATTGACATTAAAATGTTAGACTTCATAAGCATGTGCACATATATCATTGATTTACGTAGAACAGGAACGTCTAGTTAGCTATGTTATGTACTGCTTTCACATGTACATGCAGTGTTGGGCAAGTCACTTCCAAAATGTAATATATTATAGATTAGTAGTTACTGTCACTTTTGAGTAATTACTTATAATACAATATTACTGGAATGTAATTAGTAATGCGTTATATTTCTGTGTTACAGCAAAAAGGAATACATACTGTAATTGCATTAGTTGTTACTTGTAATGCATTACTCCCAACTGTGTACATGTGATGTGCATTCTTCTTAAAAAAACAAAACGTTTTTAGACATGTTTCATGATATATAGTCTCTAAAAGTGCATTATTCAACTTTTTTTTTGTTAAAGAAAGAAAAGAAAATTGCTATCGAATTGCAATACTTAATACTCAAACCGGGATAAAAGCAAATCATCCCAGCCCTATTATTTCATTTTTTTTATTTTTTTGCCCAGTAACTTTACAGACTACTGTTTTGTCCTCTTCATGTCAGTCAAATCGGTGGCTTTGCATTTGGGTGTAAGTACAATTTAACTCACTTTTTCTTAAATTCCTTAATCATTTTACCATCACTTGTGAATTTGACGAAACCCGTGGGGAAAACCAGTTGCTTGGTGCTTAGCTTACCAGTCAAGTTTTCTAATTAAACCCAATATATTACATTAACTTCTGTCTAGTGTAAAATTAAGCATAGCTGTGCAGTGTAAATACAATTTTGGGGTTTTCCATTTCATTTTTATGAGAAAGCAACCAATATTTCTATATATTGTAATGTGACCCAAATGGGTGGGAAGTGAATCATTTCTAAGATTACAATAATTGTCAAGTTAAAAAAATAAAGTATTATTTATTCATCTTTTGAACAGAAATACATCTGCAGAAAAGTCGGAAAATGGCCACTAGACGGCCAAAAAGGACACAAAGAAGAAACAACAAAGCAATGGGCGTTCTTGTAATCCACAAGCCAATCATAACAGTGGGCGTTCCTATGCTCTACGAAGTGACCAACTCACTAGTCTCGCTTTACCAGACCATCCACACGCTGCAGAGCAGGAGGGTGTGGCTACTACAAATAGCATTCCAGGATAGGAGCAAAACATGCTCCGGGTATATTGGAATTTCTTTAAACCAATCACAATCATCATGGATGTCACTAAACTCTGCAAAGTCATGCTAGAGAAAACTCTGATTGGACAGATAGTCCAGCTAGCTGTTTGGATTTACCCTGCTGAGATCTGAGGAGCAGTTAACCCTAGTCCTTAAAAATACATCAGAGTTTAAAATTCCAACACAAAGGAAACAGATATCGGCAAAATTACATGCATTATGGGGGATTTTCCATTTCCTAAGGCACCGGAGCAATCCTGGAAGTCGAACGTCAAGGATATAGACTACCAACTCACTGACCAACCATCCCTAGAGCTACGCCAAGGCTAAAAACCTACTAACATATAGAGATACACACACTGTAGGCACATTCGAAAACACACAAGCACATAGTTTCATAGATGTTTTGAAAGGGATTCAAGCTTAATCGAAAGTGGTCACTGGCCCATTTCAAATTTCTTTGCTATTATTTGTAGATTACTTAGCCAATCTCATTTTCTACCATTTCCCCTGGTGATTTATGACTGGCAGAGGTATAAAGGACATCTCTTTAAATGGACCACAAATGGCCCTTTCTCATCTGCCCAATGAAGTTATTCAATTGCCACCCAATATGGCAGGGACAAATGACAGCCATTAGGGTGCAAAGCGTCCACTTGCACTTTGGCCTGAGCTTCTCACCTAATGTTTACGCTGGCCATTCATCAGCAGGGTTTGATCACTGGCTAGAATCTCTAAAAAGATCATTTTTTCATCATTATTATGACTACTAGAGCAATTTCATATGTCCTTTGACCCTGGAAATACCACTTGAGCACACATATATGTTCTGTACTACACAAACACATGAAAATTAATGTTTTCACATAAGCAACCTTAAAATTTTAGTCAAGACTACATGAGAAGTATTCCCTGCTACTAAGTGCTTGAAGAGGTTCAAAGAGGCTGGAAGAGGTCAAAGAGCTCAGACAGATCAGAGACAAAGACATTGTGGTATTTCCTTAAAATGTCATTGTCTTTGATGCCACCCACAGTCTGAGATGAGGTGAAAAGTGAATGCGGACTGGACAGAGAGGCGAAAATAATTTGAAAGCCCTCCTTTTCTTTTTGTGAGACAGTAAAAGCGAGATAGAAAGATGAGGAAATTGGATTGAACATCTGAGTGGAACAGAGGACACAAGAGTATAAAGGGTGGTGAGAAATTGTTAAGAAAGAAGTCCATGGTATAAAGAGGAGCTTAATAGAAGTGGGATGAAAACTAAAACTCTATCACCAAATCATCAAAGCCCCAGTGTGTGGGAGCAAGAGAAAGGCAGAAGGAAATGGCAGAAAGAGAGATGTGTGGCTGTATTTTTGTGACAATGCAAAGTACATGTGGAGACATTTCCAGATTAATTTGGCATTTGGAAGTTATGCTGCAATTTTGGTTTAAAGAATAAAGGGGTATTTGTGCTTTCACTGCCTAACTTTTAAGACATTGAATGTGGTTGATTTGCTTAACACATTATTTAAATAATGTGTTAATACATTCAAGAATAGTAGTTAATTGTTAACTTCCCACCTGTGGATATATACATACACAGTATAACTAACAAAAAAGGCCTCGTACACGGAACTACAAATGCTGGAGTTGGAAGAGATTCCTAACCTGGTGTATTTGAAGATAAAGTTTTGAACTGTTGTAGGTGACATGAAATTTTACCAAAGGTCCTTAAAACGAGTGATGTGGGAGAATGCCCAAATGATGGCACAGAGGAAAGGTCGATCAGAGTTAATCAACAGGCTCCAGACAGTGGCTTTCGTCCAGACCTAGCAGCTTGGCGATGTATGGTAACAACCATGGATCCTCTGGGATCTCAATCCAGGGGCAGGTTGAATGATGTGCTCGACCGGGCGTGGTTTTCACATATGCCAGGGTAAACTGGGTAACTGCTTTCCAATCCACAACGTTAGAGCTCCAGATACTCAATATAGAATAGGACAAAGAAGACAGATGGAGAGCAGTTCATCATCTTCACTCAGCTCCACATTAAATGGGATCAAACGGGATATAGTTAAATGTAATGCAACTAAACACACAATTTGATGTTTAAAGAAACTTATTTTCCAGCTGCCAGGGTGAATAAATCAAATATTTTGAATATTGTGGCTCATCAATTATATTTTTGTCTTTTAGTGTTGCTTCTTCTCTTTTAATCCATTTTTCATTCTCTCCTAACCTGCCCTCTTTATGTCTTGTATCAAACGTCGTTCCTAAATCGTGTTTCTTTATGCTACATTAGCTCATAGTCTCATAAAAGAAAATCAAATCTGAGAAAGAGTGATATCAACATGCTACATTACTTGAGCACACATATATTTAGCTCCATAAAGGCAATAAAGCTGACAAAATGTGGGTAAGTAAATTAAAAAGCTGAAAATAAATGAAGGCATGAAGGTATATACCCTAATGATGAATTTAGATTCTTTATGTGATGCCAAGCCGTCTCTATTTTTTCTGTTTCTTTATCTCACTCATTTAATTCACACTTTTTGTCTGTTGGCTTCTCTCTCTCCAATTGGCCTCTCTTATCCCTATTCCCCTTCATATCCTCTCATTTCTGTCTTTTCTCTGGGGAATTTTATCATCCACTCCTTTCCCTATCTCTTCTTTTTTCCTTTTAACACCTTCTCACTCCCATAATGCTCAGACCTTTGAAGGGCTTAGCGAGCAGCACAGTGAACAGTAAACATTTTACGGCATTTTCGGGAATCATAAAGAGAAGTCGTTTCATCTCAGTCCTTAAAAAAATGTTTAATAATGTCAGTGACTCACTGCAAAGAAGTACACCTCCTCCTTAGTGGGAATATTTGCAAAGTTGCCTTGCTCACTGCTGCATGCCGTACTGACTGAGGTGTGTGGGTGGGTGCAGGTTTACAGAGTGGGAACACTTGATCGTAAGGGTAAAATGTTGAGGGTTTGTCAAGTGTGCATGTGTGCGTGTGTATGCCACTGTAATTTCACACAAATGTGTGTACACATGAATGCATGCATCTGTACATTGTACTTAGCTGGTAGCATAGTATTACTGCTTTCCCCAGTAATTATAGTATACTGTAATTAATTTCCCAATTTTAGAAATCATATCTGAGTTTTCAGTAAAAAGTAAGTTAGTTGTGCAACTGCCCTCTTTGAATATCATCAAATATTATTTAAAAACAGTGTGTAAAATACGAGGGGATCTTAGAGCCCGTAATTAACACCTAGAACTTCTGTCGCGCCAACCTTAACAGTTCAAACTCGACCAATCTTTTCATCATTTATTCACCTGACCTCCACCTTTACTGCCACAGCTAAGCCTATGGTTATGGGTCAAGTCAGGTCTTATATTAATGGATTGTGTCAGGCCCTGAATGGATTTATAGATAATTGCGTGTCACACTTTATAAAAACATCTCTTAAACACAATTACCTTTTTATGTTTGGGATAATTGGTTGCAGTATTCTTGCATGTCAACCTGAAATAGCTAAATCATTGAAAAAAATGTTTTGCATTTGTTGGAGTATTTTTTAATTTTTAAAGAAATGATGAATGTCAGGACACACGTTCTATGTAAATCATGTAAATGTGTTGCCCGGGCTGACAACTCCCTCTCAGGAGAAGAAACTAAGTTAATTTGAGTTTGAAAGGTCAGCAGCAGATGCTGTAATAAATTACTATCGACAGCGAGTAATGAAATCAGTGAAGAATAATGATTAACACTTTTTTTTTTCAATTAATGAGAGCACCAATACTAATTTTGACTCCACAACTGCATTCCACACATCACACGATAATACATGAGGGCTAAATTCCACAGGTCAAAAGGAATACTCAGAGAAGAGTGTCATACTGTATGAACAATAACACCCCCTTACACAAACAAGACATGTGCATTAAGACATGTGCATTAGTACATAAGTACTACAAGTACAAGTACTTCTCCCCAGACTACTGACCCTTAGCGTGTGTTTGTAGTTTTCTTGATCAACACTAATGAAACATCTGTCTGCTGTTTCTCCAACAGAGGCGGCACAGTTAATTGCAAATAGATTACCCTGCTAATCATGCCACTTTTCAATGTCCATATTTGTTTTTGAGAGCAATGAGTGAAAAAGGGAAGTGGTGTGTGTGCATCTGTCATCATTCCTCCTTGAACCACAACTAAACAACCCATAGAAAATGTGCCTTTGAGAATGTACCCACCCTCTACAATAAGAGGATTAGAAGTGGCTGTATTGTGTTTGCTGTCCATGCAACCTAGGTAAGAGAAATGATGACTTTGGGAAGATTTATGTGACCCCTGATAAGTAATCCTCTCTTCCCTGCAGCGCTTTCTTTCATAAAAGGTTCAATGTCCTCTCACAAGCTCTAGCACATGTTCCTACTTCAGAGCGCAATGCTTAGCACCAATTGCGTAATCTTCAGTAGCCACTAAGATCTGTGTCATATTCCGCCTTTTCTCTACAGTTTGTGCGAGTGTCTGTGCGTGTGTCTGTGTCTTTCATGTGTAAGAGGCGAAGGCGGACAACAGGAAACACAGAGTGGTCAAGAGGTCAGGACAGACAAGCTGGGAAAATGAAGGAGTAGATGAAATGAAACACGCAGCGGTTCACAGATTCAGACCTTCTTTGGTCGGAGAAAAAATTAAAAGACGGTAGAGAGAGAATAATGGACAGAGATGCTGACTTCAACAACAAACAGGGCTCTGCCAGATATGAGCACTAGTAGTTACAAACAAAGTGAAGAAGGTAAAATGCTGTAACTTGAAATTAATACAAATACTGGATGAAAAGAGACAAGTGATGGAGAATTGGGATATAAATGAAAGTAAGAGAAGGAAGAGAGAGAAGCAGTGGGAGGTACAAGGAGCCATAGAAGGATATGCCAAACTTGACATAATCAGAAGAGAAGGTGGTTATTAACTGCATAGTAAGCTTTATGGTAAAGTGACCCGGCTGCCCATGTGGCAAAGAAGGTAGGCGTTTGTGTAGCAGCCCAGAGGTACTTAAGGGATGCAAAGCTGTTCTGAGGTCAGCTCAAAAAGGCACAGGCATGGGGTGTTTACATTGGAAGGGCTGCCAAATCCCCGGGCCCCAAGATCACATAAAAGTAAAAATGCACAAGCAGGAACTATACTTCTATGGCTCAGCTAAATCATACATTAATTGAATCACACAGAAAAAGAGGGAACAAAAGAAAAAACAGGAATAAAAAATGAAAAGAGGAAAGAAGACAATGGGAAGGTGGGAAGCGTGGAGGGGAGGTACCAAAGGGAATTGGTACTGTGCAAACATGTGAATTCCATTGTTGAGGCATTTAATGAAAATGCATACTTTTACGATCCTTTCAATTACTTCTAGGATCGGTCTTATGGAGACTGGGACGCTGATGATAAGGGACTCTATAAAAAGATGCATCACCTCATCACCTCATCATCCTTGGAAAGGATGCATAATCAACCCTAGACTGGGAGAGGCACTGACTGTATACAATTATTTTTCAGTTTTTAATCTAAATTAGTTTGCTATTTGCTTAATCATCTGTGTGAGATCAGAAAACATAAATTAATTAACAAATTGGGCAAAAAAAAATGTCTAATGGGCAAATTCTGTCTGTCTTCTGTTTTTTTACATTTTCAAATCAGATTTGAGGAAGCAAAAATAATGAATAACTGTATTGTTATAATAGATAATTGTGTAATATATTGATCACATCAGTAAGCCAAATTATTGAAATCATTTGTTTTAAGTAAAAGGAAGAGAAAGTAGTTGGCCTAAAAACACATGACATTCCAACTGATGTATGTATTGTATCAATGAGTCTTTACTGTATACAATGTATATATAAAATACTCCAAAGATGCCCAGAGGCTCCTAACTGGAGAAATTGTATCCAAAATCCCTCCGAATCACAGGAGCAACAACCTGGAGACAATGAAAACACAGTTGTTTTCTACTTTTGTGGTGGTCAACAGCTTGCTTAATGCATGAAAATATGTGCTCAATGCTAAACACACCCACAGAAAGAGCCTGCCACTTTAAGCCTGTATGTATGAACTGCTTCATAGATAGTTGTCAGTCAGTTTCTGACACCTGCCAACTGCATTAAACATCCGTGAGACACTTTGAGGCAATCTGCCCCCCAGAGAGTAGTATGAAAAACAACAGAAACCGGAAGTTTGCCTTTTGCGTCTTTTATACTGTACTGTATTTCTTCCATTAATGCATTTTGCAATTTGTGTAAATATTGTTAGTGTCCAAAGAGTTACTGCTAACTACTAACCATTTTACTAGTGAGAATTGTAAGAGGTTGCAAAGTCGTACATTCACTGAACTAGTACAGAGAGAAAAGAAGCAATATGGTGACTACATATAGTATACAGGTGGGAGAGACATTTGTGAAACTCCCTGCATGATGTTACCAGGTTTGAGTCAGATACCTTAATAACAGAAGCCCGCATAGTGGAAGTCTTACAGAGGCTCTGACTCACAAAGTACCTACATATACAGAGTGACAGTAAAACTCTCCGTCCAGCACACTGTAAGCCTAAAGCAAGACATGCGGTAAGCCGCTTAATGTCTCCACAGAACAGAGGAAAGCAGAGCTGAGGAAAGAGACTGGGATAGAGGAAGGCAGGAGTATGAATGGATGGATGGACGAAAAGAAAGAGAAACAGGGATTTGGGCCTGTGATGGGATGTCACAGTATGGGTGAGAAGGGTGAGGATGACAAGGAAAGAAAAGGACGGGTGTGTGTTGAGAGAGAGTGGGGTGCAAAGTAGACAGACAGTGAAATGAAAAAGCCCTTCCAGACAGCTTGGTGACAGGCCTAAGTAACCCTCCCAGTCAGTCGGCATATAATCCAGGTAACGTGGCACGAATAATAGATGAAACATCAAACAGCGACCCCCTCTCCCGTCAACCTCCCACCATCAACTAACCAACTCTAGCGTTTGCTACCTCTGCCAGCCAGCCCGTCCCATCCAAAATCCACTTTCATGTTACCTCCGAGCAGCATGCTTCAAACGCTTATCACAGTTGACAAATCCCCTTTTTTTCCAATTTGCCGGGTAAAATAGAACTGAAGTTTTTATTGCAATACATACTTGTGATGCAGAGATCTAGGGAAAAAAAAACACTGATATGTTCATTATTTATTTGTTTGAGGTTGTTGTACATTCAATTCCTTTGGGTGCTTGGAGGTGGATAGCTAACATGCGGTTAAAGATGTGGAGTCCCAACGTATGGCAGGAAGACAGAGTGTTAGTGCTCCCATGGTGAGAATTTGAGGGGATCGTTACATAAACATGGGACCCATTAAGTATGGGGAATGTAATTTGTGGAAGTGACAGCTCATTCTTTGTATACTGTCTGGTAATTGCAGACGCTGAAACATTGGGGCTGTGAGTGAGACAAATACACAAGGAGTGTTTAAAAGTGGATGTGGTCATCCAGGGTGGAGGGTGCTGTTTATGTGTGACTGTGTGCATTTACCCACTCATACACAATGATGGTATGAAACTTTTGCTCCTTCTAGTGAGCTACTATGGTGTATTGCACCTTCTGGGCCCTAGTTAGTGGAAGCTGCTACCAGCTAATTGAAAGTGGCAGAGAACTGTCTGAGCACCGCTGGAGGCTGACAGGAGGTGGGGTTCCATCATGAGTTGTGGGTCACAAAAGAATAAGAAAAAGAGGAGGCAAGGGGTCAGGGAGAATGCCCACCTCTGTAAATTTACAGTACCTGCTGGGGTGTTTTTGATTGAGAATGACTAGAGCTCAAGCTTTTCCTTCCTCTTTACCGACTGCTACACATAAACACATTCACACAAATGGCAGCACACGCACACTGTTTTTGAGAGTCAGAATTTCACTCATCAGAGCAGAGTCCTTGGGGCCTAAGGGGGACGCCCCGCTTCTTCTCTCTCTTCCCCTCCTTCTCTTTCTCTCTCACACTTTCTCTCCACAGAGCCCCAGAGCCGAGAACTTAATGAAGACGAATGTGAGGAATCAATTTGCGGCATCTTCCTTCCATCTGGCTGAGGTTCGTCTCTGCACCTCAATTAGCACGGCAGCTGGGGGAGAGCTTCTCCAAAGCAGCCGTATTACACACACCAGTGTCTTGTGGAGCAGCTACGGGCTACAGGCTTTGCTGAGAGAGGAATGCATTAAAATGGGAGGAATGTGCTACTTAAAGCTTAGCAGCGAAAATCTGTTTTTCTTCTGAACCAAGGAATGAAATGATAGCTTCGGCAAAGTCAACTCTAACTCCAACATTTAATGTTCTCTAACAACCCAGTTGATAAATCAATTATATAAGGTGTATCATCATTTCTGCTTTGTTGTGGAGGCAAATTTGCAAAGAATTACATTCTAGTATACTAGTAATTGCTTGACAAATCTGTTATCATTATACTAACAAATGAGCAATTGCTTGTACATGTCCATGTTGGAAAATCTTCCACCTATGTTCTACAAAGATGAATATAAACTGAATAAACTCATATAAACTGATGAAAATAAACCCCCATAAAAAAGCAAATCCACGTACACAACCGTCTACATGGAAAAGCTCAGAAATAATCAGGCTAAACACAGCGCCTTTTACAAAAACTGACAAGGCATTGTAGAACCCGGTTTTCAGGCTTCACAAGTTAAGTTTCCATCCACTTGTCAATCAAATTATCTGAAGTTCAGTAAAAAAAACCTCATGCGAATAAAGCTGGTGAAAGTATGTTTCCATCCAACGGCTTTCAAGCAAATAAAAACCTGTGCGTAATGACGTCACATGCTGTTTTGCCATCGACATTTTAAGGTGTTTCCATTCATTTTCGCACTAAATCACGAAAATGAAACATTCAAGCAAACATTTGCGAACAAAGTTTTACTAGACAAAATGGATTGCGCCGTCTACCAACAAATGATACATTTTGCACAAGTTGTAATAGTGCTAATGTGCCAGCTGACTGAAACAAATCAGGCTATAATAATAAAAAACAAAGCTATCAACACATTGCTATGATGATGCAAATGCATCTTGCCTTTTATTTTCCCTCTGGCACCACTACGAGACAACTCTTTTTTGAGACATGTATCGCTGTTTGAGGACGTCCCACGGCTTGTCGTAACCTTTGTTGGCCATTTTTTTCACGAGTTCTTAATAAGTTAAATTCAAAAAGTCTCTCGTCTCCTCGTCTGTCCACTGACAGCTGTGTTTGTTGACACCCAACATGTGTGCAAACTGATACTGGCCGGGAATGAACTAAAACTTCTTCTTCTTCGTTTTGTGGCGGGTTGCAACCATAAATTGACCTAAAACTTAATCACAATTCAATATTTATTTGGCAAATAATGTTTCCTTCAGTGTTTGTCACATAAGTCGTATATTGATCAAGATAAAATCCGATGAGACCGAACGTATTTCCTTTGAGCCAATATTCATGAAATTCCAATAAATGTTATTGTTTCCATAAGGCATTTTTCATTCTATATCATTTGATTCAGAAAAAAACATGTGGATGGAAAGAAAGCAACAGTCTTACATTGCTCTTTCCACATGATACAGGGAGAATCCACTGGGATCTCACTAAACAACAGGGAGGATACATAATGACAAATAGGTAACTAAAATTGGTGTGTGTGAAGGTTATGTTGCTCATAGAGCGAAGCATTCTCCCTGATCTGTGCTTACTTTGTTATCTGTTGATTCAACAGATACTGAATCCAAGACTGGCTGCTACCCAGACACAAATACAGACATCTACTGTCACTATCTGCTGTTTTCTCTGGATTACATCAATGTAAGTCCAACACTGACCAAATATTGACAAGCTTAAACTGTTGGCGTCCATCATCCTGCATATCAGATTAGCGTAAAGCTAACCAATAAGTGCACAACAGTATACTGCCAATATCTAGCTAAATCTTGGGCATTTACACAGTAAGCTTGTGGTGATGACAAGCTTGGCAATGGATGGCTGGGGCAGATTTTAACACCAGACTAAAGAGCTCAGGCAGACAGAAGCTTTCGTTGCTCGCAGGGACCGCTCACTCTGAGTTGGCCCGCAGAGGCTACAAGGCTGAAATGGAGGACACCCAGTGTGACCTGGTACAGGAGGTGACCAAGGCACTCCTGGAAGCTATTTGGTAGGATCAGCCTAATTAAGTGAGCAAGAAAGCAAGTAAGCTCACTATTTGCTCATTCGTTTTGGCAGTAGCTTACTGCAGAGTAGATTAATTGTCCTTAAGGTAAAGGAAAATTGAGACCCAGAGGAGAATTGAAGAATGGGATGAAGCCAAGACTTTAATTTGCCCAATCTCTACTAGCCTTTTAAGAGCCCTATTTTGTTTTAAATCAAGGTGAAGGTGTTGTTTTTAAAAGTGAAGTGACTATCTAATTTAAATTAACTCAATCACACACACACCCCTGATGAAAGACGGACAATCAACAAGCCTTCTCCAGCGGCTATTGCCAACATCAAAATGCGTGTTACTTTGGCAATAATGTGAGCTGCTTTTGTTATTCTTTCATGCTAAACGGTCCCTTATCAACCTGCGTAGGTGTGTGCACTCACCTAATTGCGTTCTCACATATAGGTCATGCGTGTGATTCACAACATGCCTGCACATTAATCACTTTCTCTTTCTGTCTCTGTACTCTTACTCTCTCACATGCCAACTTTAGTTTCTTGATGATGAGAAGAAACATTCTGCAGATATGCTGAAGCATAAAAATAGCATTTCAGTCTGACTGCATTGTGCAGCACACGGTTTATGGTAGACGGGAGGCATAAGGATAAACAGGGAAGACGGAGGATAAGGAGACAGAATATGCACATACACTCATATACATAAAACATGCACACATACAGTATGTATAGCACCACATTAATAGAAAGCCATGCATCTTTGTACAGTTTGGCTTCAAAAAGCACTTCCCTTCAGCCTGTGACTCACACATACAGCTCTTCCAACAGCGTGTCCTGCAGCAGTGGATGCACACTCCGCTGGATGAGCTGTACTAAGCTCTACAGGGATGAGAGATGGGAAAGACCCCCCGTCATGCCAACATAGAGGTGCATCTGACGTCCATGGCTGTGTGTGTGCGTGTACACATGCTGATGAGTCAGAGTGAACACTGAGTCCTGCCTGGGGCATCACTCCTCCCTGGCATTGGCTGTGTCAGCATCAGAGACATTTCAGCCAAATATCAAGCATACTACCACTAGTACACATCTGTATTTATATTTCCGTGTAAACTGTACGTACTGCAGTTTACACACAGCAGGTCATCTGTAATTTTATCTAGGTGGTGTGCTGGGGAATAACTTATTTTTGTTTGATGCTGTCCTTTTACTGCATACAGAGTTCTTTATCCTAATAGAAAAAGGCTACGCTTGGATAATAGAGACAATCACTTTGGTTGTTGTGTAACATCCCATCTGTGAATAAAGATCACATACAAGAAAGGCCAGGAGCCATATTCAATGTCCAAATGTAACAAGTACATGTCTCAGTTTGTGCGCTGAACCATCAGGATGCCCTTGATAATGATTAAAAAGGCCTGGGAGGAAGCAAAGAAACCCCCTCTTCCACACTGTATCATACTTCCACTCTATGTCCTGACATGCTCTCTGGCCTTGCCACCTCCCCCAACCACTCAACCACTGAGTGACTACACTCTCTCTGAAGTCAGTCCGCACCAATTAGCCTTTGCTACAAGCTGTGCCTTCACACTGTCAGTGCAGATCACCTGCTAGTTCAACACAGCCTATTAAAGACTGAGATAACTGAACATGGAGGTGGTCGAGGAAGCTGGCTCTCAGGAGTGGTACTTGTCTGTTTGTTGCGTGTTTCGCTTGAGAAAAGAGAGGCAGCTGCACCAATTCTAAAGCACAGTCTCCACATTCCCTTTTTTCTTTATGTGTGACAAATTTTAAAAAGGTAAGAAAGGAAGGGAAAGGGAGAAACACTCATGTTGTGATGTTGTGTGTCCGTGAGTGTGTTTGAGATAGAGAAAGGGATAGTTAGTCTTTGTTGGTCTATGTAAATAGGGACATAGACAGTAGTCATAGGAAAGCTGCATCTATGCTGCCCCTCTCAGGTAATACGATCTTACTGCACACCCTCTGCTGGGAGTTTGAAAGGTGTTTCACAGACATCTCTCAAATCTTCCACCTTCTCCTCCCCCCTCCTCCCAACAATTCTTTTTTGCTTCTTTCCTACATCATTTAGCAATTCATCTCTTTTGCTTTCCCATTTTCATGTTGTCTCTTTCACAGCTTTGTCACTCTCTCTGTCTCCCTGTCTGATGCTCCCTTCCCCTCCCTTTTTTGTGCTGCAGTACTGTGTAATGGATGCCCATGGGTTATGTGTACCTGCTGCACTGTGAGCCCATATAATCTGTCAGCATAGATACATTAGTATGTGACACGAAATTGGGAAAAGAGAGATGAAAAAATACAAAACAAATCATTGGATAAGGCAGTGGTCTACATATACAGAAACTGAGTTTTATTGTTATCTCTTAACAGTAAAATAAAGTGTACTCTTTTATAAAATATTTCACACAACTCTATAAAATTGAACTGGAGTCACATTACTTAGCTAAGTCCACTGGCGACCAATACAAGGACCGCTGGTAATGACACAATTAATTAAGTGCAGACAGCCATTGGCAAATAGGCATGTTGGTTTACCCTGGGAATGTTTGTTAAGATTTACAAAGAATGTGTTTACAGTATTTACTATCTAACTGGGATTCTTCGGAGCCGATCGGCGTGGGTTGGTGTGGACGAAGGACACACGGCAATACACTGGTAAGAAGAACCTACCTTCATTCATGTATCCAGCTAATTTAAAATGTTACTGTATTACTGAATGTGGACAGATTACGTCAGTTAATATTGTATGAGGCGTTTTTATTTTGTGTGGTGCGAATGTTCCATCAAAACAAGTTCCTTTTGGAGACCATTTTGCAGAGCCACCTTTGCTGCGTCCTGAGCATAGCGCCGCCCACAATGATTGTGATTGGTTTAAAGAAATGAAACAACGCAGAGCATATATTCAGTATCCTATACTAGAATATATCTGTGATGTAACCAGACCTTACCCCACAGTGCTGTGAAGATAGGTCTGACAATGCGAGCCTACCTTAAGACTAACAAGTTCTAAACCATACAGCACTGAAACTAGAGAAAGGGTTCTTTATCAGTGGCTTCCAAAACAACACAAATTCCTGTACCATAAACAATTTATGAGCGTTTCTACCACCCTTTGACCTCAACAGGTCCTACCCAGTGGTCCACCTATGTAGATATGTTCCCTTAGTTTGCTTTATTATTATTATTTTTTAAAGTCCTTCTCAGGATTGTGTGGAAAAAGTCATTGGTCTTTACATTATATTATCTGGACCCTGCTTTTGTTATTCACACCTCTTTTGGTGGGATAAGTTAAACCTTTAACATTATAATTAGTTTGTAAAGTTCGATGGCCTAAATTCCAGCCTAGCTTCAACACACATGAGTGGGTGTAGGGCCTTTAAGGTAAAGTCACGTTTAGAAAAGAATTACTTCAATAAGTGTCAGATTTGGTTTACGGTTAAGGTTACGAGTGTTAACATTTAATGATGGGGGACCTTTGTGTGACCTCTAATACTTTATATGGCAGGAGAACAATGTCACACTACTTCTTCCTTCACTACAGTCAAAAATAGGAAAACAATATGAAATTTGGAAAACGTAAACATGGTTTTACAAAAACAGTGCTGTTGTTTTCCTTATGAGCACAGCATTCATTAGACATCATGTAATGACGTTAATATAAACTTTTAAAATACAAATTTAAAGTGTGCTGCATACAGTAGCTGCAATGAGACTGGATGCAGAGTGGCTGTCCTTGGTCCTGAAACACACTGCATGCTGACAGTCTGGGTCTGGAGCTGTCTATGGTGCTGAAAGCAAACCCACACAATTACCAAACTAAGATGCTCAGTCTCACAAAGCCATGGAGCTGAAGTGTGACACATTTGCAATTAAATGTATTGATTTTGATTTCTCATAGTCTATTCACTGCAATCCGATGACAATCAATTCAATATTTAGTCCCAAACTATTTATGATAAAGGCAAAGGGTACTGAAAATGCCTATGGTGTGCTTGCCTATGGTGAAGCTTTACAGCAATGCAGTGACAGCACCAGAGCTAAGTACAGAGTCTTGGGAAGATGTACTTAGAGCTTTAGTGGCGTATGCTAGACAGCAAAAGCTGCGGCGTACTGAGCACCATAGGGTTGCCAAAGGGAGCAAGACAGAGGGAGAGGGTGAGGAAGAGAAGGAGAGGAGGGAAGAACGGGGATGACAGAAGAGCTTCCATTACTAAACAGAGGGAACATTAAGAAGATTTCATTTGCCTAATGACAAAGGCAGATCCCTAAATGGCTGCACAGTATATTGTAGTGAAACATATTCCATTAATGCAATACATCTCTGAATATTAACAGTAGGTCTGTCTCCCTCAGCTTTTTTTCTCTCTCTCTTCGGATTTTCCCTCTTTCCTTTTAGATTTTTTGCTTATACCCCCCTCTATGCCAGTTGTTTTTATTACATAATATTGCGGACAAAAAGTACAGAGAGAGGCTGGTGCATGTGCATCCATGCATCCCCTTCTACTTCTCTATTTCTTTAATCCCCTTACTCCATCATCAACACAAACACACACATCACACATACCCAGAGCAAATAAGATATTCTTCATGCAAAGATGCAAAAAAAAGCACACATCCACACCCGTAACGATTGTTTCTCACATACTCATTCAAATCAAAGCAGTATGCGATTAACATCAAAGCACAGTTTACATACCAAGCTTAAGGGTGTGGGTAAAGCTTGTGCATTCATTATTGATGGCAAAATATGTACACACACAAAAACACACACACATACAAAAACAAACAAACAAAAGGGGCCCTAACATCATACTTCCAAAGTTGCCATTAACTCAAACTGAGCTACAGGGCCAACACAAAAGAAATGAAAACATATATTTGTTGTAGGAAAATAGAAATGGATGCATGCGTAAGTCTACACATACTACACATACTAATGCATGCACAGAACTCTGCCAAACATACATAACCCCCATTAACCCAAACACTACCTTTGGCCCATAGGAGCCCAGTTACAGCAGAGGAAACCTGTACATAGTGAATGCATCATTATTATACACGTATAAAAGATGGATTATCATGTTTGCTTGCCCTTGATTGGTAGGGTTTGTGTTTTTCTGAGGTTTCATTTGTTTTAGCTGGTGCTCCAATTTGTTAGACGTAAGCAGCTCATTTCTCTTTGTTAGCAGGCTAATAATGTCATAAAGCAGAGAGCTTGTTTTTTGTGAGGCCAGAGAGCTGTTTGAGGGCTGTAACTCTATTCTCATATTCTTCCCTGTGTAGCTATGCTTGCCTTTCTTTTCAGCTGTCCCGTATGACCTTGCTTTCTGTGGATGAGTTAGAGATTAGAGGTTAGATGGGGGAGAATACAACTGGGGAAATTTAGATTGTTAGAGAGAATCTACGGTTTTAAGCAGGGATGCCTAAGAAAAAAGAAAGGTCTTAAAAGATACATTAAAGCGGAGACACAGCAGTACTGGGAGATGAGAAAAAAGGGAGTGAGGAAGGGCCTGGTGTGTAAGCAAGTATGTGTGTGTGCATGCTTTTCTCTTTGTATGCCTTCAGATAGAAGTGGCGGGAGGTCTTTCATTTTTATTCCAACATAAATGTTAATCCTCTAATTGTGCTTAATTACCTGATGGCTCTAATTAGGGCCATTGATGGTATGAGAGGAGCGACCCTACTCATCAACCTGAGAGAATCATAAAAAGACCCCTGGCTGGCTGATTCACTCTCAGTAGTGTAGGTCTATGTGTTTGTGTGTATATGACCAAGCAGAAGAAAGAGGATAAAAAAGGAATTTGATAGAACGTGGGAACTGTTGCCAATTATGACGGGGATGAAAAATGTGTTGGTATTGCAGATGATGAGGTTGAGATCATGATTGTTGATGAAGTGCATGTATGAGACAGAGAGACAGAAAATGAGTAAAAGTGATTGAGCATATGTTCACTTCCGTCCCTCTCCCCTTCCTTTTCACCCACTATCTTCTCCTAAGAATGATGAGGGGATGACATGGCAGTGGGCCTGCTCTGTTAACCAGCTTATGTAACCATGCCCTGGCGGCTTGGAGGATGTGCTGACAGCATGCTTTCTCAGCGTCATTAGCAGAGTTACACAGCTGGCTCAGAAATAGGGGGAGGAGCAAGGGAGAGCAAAAGATGAAATAGAGGGAGGAAAAGAGGAAAGAAAGTGCGACCAGGGAAGTTGGGAGAAGAGCAAAGGCATCAGCAGGTATGAGATGGTGGGATGGGTGAAGATAGGAGGCGGGGAGTGGGAAGAAAGGAGAGGATGCAGTGTTGCCTGGAGCTATGGGACCTCCAGAAGGTCTATCCCAAACTTTCTCAGCTGAGCATCTAGCTCAAACACTATTTACACACCTTTTTTCCACATTTACTCAATTTTCATTGCAGCAATGCAGCAGAAGCGCCACTGTTCTACCTATTGTTTTTTTTTTAGCCTCAAAAGGAGACAGACATGAAAGAAGAAAAAAAGAATTGCTTTTCTCTCTTAGGGCGTTCATACTGCACGCTATCATGCCCCACATCAGAGGCAACAGAAAAGCAATTCCCATGCAAATACCAATCTCCCTGTGTACTGAACACAGATTAGAAAAATTGCAATCGTGCATCACAGACCCCCAACAATGTCGGGGAAGACGCGTCATGTAACACAGATGTAACGTGTCTAAGAAACATCAAATGGGGACGGAAACTGTGCAACAGAGAAAGCTGTCAATCAAGATGTCTGAACTCCAGCACCATGTGAGAATCAAACAGCGTATAAAGACAATATACCACATGAGACAACTTTTTTTGGTATTCCTTTTTCCCCATTCTGCAGTGAAAACGACTTGTGCAGGGAGTGGTTAGTGCAGTTAACAAACCCTTTTTGATTTGACTGTAAACCGTGTACATAAAATGAAACACCGCAGTTGAATCAGCTGCCAACATATCTCTGAGGCAGTTATGAGCTATTTAAATTAGGCTACAGCAGCTATCATTTCTTGGCCACAGGGCTGGACAGCGATAGGAGGAACACATGCATCATAATGAGGACAACAGGTGATGGAGAAGACTGATAAACAGTTGATGGGGTGATACTAAAACACAGGTGCAGAACTATATTTTCCACTCAGTTTCTTAATCCAATGTACATAACCCTAAACTCCCACAACTGAGACACACACACCGAGACTCTTTTCTGTCTCTGTCTCCTGCGTGATTTAGCACAAGCTGCTTGGCTTCAAGCTGAGTATGGTTGGTGGAAGGCCCAGTCTATGGAGAGCTGTGAGCTCAGGACCTGGACAAACATCCACCAGCAGCAGCAGCAGCAGCAGCACAACAACCCCTTTTCTTAAAACTTTGATGCTGAGGGGAGACACTGCTGCCATCTGAGGCCCCTCGTCCAAGTGTTGACACTGAGATAGAGTAGAGTATGGTGGAAGTTTTTGGGTAAAGCATGATTATGGAAATGAGAATAGTTAAGGACTTGTATTAAGCTTTTAGAAGTGGTGTCAGCAATAGGGAGGGTTGCATGACTTCTGGAGGAATGATAAAGAGGGGATATACAGTATGCGAATATATGTATATGGGAGAGGGAAAGAAGGAGACCATGAGGACGACATATGCATTTGTTAATGTGTTGTTCAGTGCAGTGTATAAGACTTTAAAGCCTTCGTCAGTCAGTCAAAGCTCCAGCTCTGACAGCTTCTTTCTTTTTTTTTTTTTTTTACTCCTTCTCTCACCATTTTGCCTCAGTTACACACACACAAACACTGATGTTATATTCTAATTCTGCGTTTCCCTTACTCCAACAACATTTTCCACAGTCTCTGCCTTTGTTTTTTCTTTTTGCTACCGCTCTCATCTCTGATGCAACTTTCTCTCTCCGGAGGAGGGGGATTTCTGTGGGACAAGTGCCATGTCATGGTTTATGGTTATATAATGTCTGTTTTGTGTGTGTGTGTGTGTGTGTGTGTGTGTGTATATGTGTGTGTGTGAGTGTGTGTGTGTCTGTTCTGCCCGCAACAGTGACGTCACAAACAGGCTAAAACTTTGATGAAACCCAAAAATGTCTTGGGGCAGTGCAGGGACACGGTTTCACCTCATAACCAGAAACATCCTGCAGCAGCGCTGAACACCGAGAGCAATGTCTCTGGGCCGATGGTGAGTCTGACATCTCCATGTACACACAGAGGTGTCACGCCTAAGGAGACAACAACAAATAAACGGGGAAATGAAACATGCCAGCAGTGTACAAGCTCATTTGTTTATTCATGGAGTCCCTCTATACTAGAGTGTGACTAATATTTTATCAGGCTGGTAATATCAGCTGATACTGGCTCCTTACAGATATATATAGTTCTATAGTCTTGTCTACTGTATCGTTGACCATAGGGCTGCAGCTAACGGTTATTTTTATTGTTGATTATTTTCTCAATTAATAAATAAGTTGTTTGGTCTATGAAATATCAGAAAATGGTAAAACATGTCAATCAGCTTCTTTTTTTTTTTCAAAGCCCAATTACACGGCCTTTTAATATCTTGTTTTGTCCATAACTTAAAGATATTTAGTTTACTGTCACAGAGGAGTTAGATACTAGATAATATTCAAGCTGGAATCAGAGAATCTTTACTTTTATTTTCATAAAGAATGACTCAAACCGATTACTCGATTATCAAAATTTGTAATTGCCGATTAATTTAATAGTTGAATACTAATCAATTCAATTGATTCATCTTTGCAGCTCTAGTTGACCATCTTTTTCCATAATTAAAGTTTAAAACATATTTTAGTTACTGTACTTTTGAAAATGAATAGTCAGTGAAGTTTACTGTTCAAAATGCAATGTTATCTTACTGTACGTGCCGTTATTGTCATATTTGACAGTCAGGTTCATCGTTCAACTGCAAAATATTTGTTTTGACACATTGAGTGGTGTGAACTCAGTTCCATTCTGCTGTGCATCCCTAACTTAGTAAACTCTTTTGTCCTGAAAACTAAGTAAGGAGTTGTTGTAAAACTCTGTTCTCATGAAAATAAAGTTGAATTCATAAGGAATTAAATACACCCAAGGAGGTAAAAACATATTTTTACGCAAGTTTTTTTTCTTCGTTATCCATTTTATTATCTGATAAGCCCTAAGAATTACTGTATTACTTATTTACTACTACAGGTGAAGTTTGCACTTTTACAGCCAGTCAAAGTCAAACATTTGACCCGTTCTCCACTGTCAAAAAAGGGAGGCCTATGACTTTAACTGGATCTTCCAAAGCGAGTTGAAAAGTGGACAATGCAGTGATACAGCGTTGCCTCGGGGACACAATACTGCCAAACTGGCAATAAGGCTTCTTCTAAGTCGGTTGGTACTCGCTGTGCTTTGGCTGCTGAAAGAACATCCCTTGAAGAGGGAGACAGAGAGGGAGAGTGATAGATGTGAGAAATGCTACAGATTTTCTATTCTGTGTGAGATGCAGTTCCTGCGTGCGCGTGTCTCTTGCTATTTTTTGTGTTTTTTTCAGACCTTCCTTTTAAGTAGCACACTGCAGGCAAACACAAATATCCCTAAGGATGGGGTGAAGGGAGGACTTGAAGTTCGGCACAGAGAGAATCGATTAGGACATACACAAATACACACAGGGCCCCCACACACTTGTGGTGGTACACTACCCGCATGCAACCACATTCTCACACACACACACACACACACACACACACACACACACACACAAATATAAATGTTACACAACACCTTTCCCATATACCTTGCTCTCCAGAACTTGCCCTCTATCCATTTATCATTCACAGTTTTCTCATTTTGAGCCATTTTCCCTGGTCTCTGTTCTCTTCCTCCCCTTTCCCCCACATCCCAAATGCCCTGTCTTAACATTATTTTTCACAACACAAGGGAGACACAATTTCTTGTTTTTTTTCACTCATCCCTGAATGAATCCTTTCCTTCTCCTTGACTTTGATGAATCATTCTGTCCCCCCTGAAGACTCCAATTATATCTGACGGGACAGCTTCCATGGCATTGATGTTTACCAAAGCTAACTATCCATTGCCAGGACTCTGCTGCTGGTTACAACATGGCTGTCATTTAGTTGGCGAAGTCGAGAGTATAAAAAAGCTGAAGTGGGGTCCTAGCTGCCAGTGGCAAAAGTAAACACATCACAGTGAGCCGAAAGGGTGACATAAATGTCATTGTTAAGCAAGCAGAACAGTGACAAGGCCCTTTTACACTGTCTTCAATGTTTCTCCTTGGAGACAGACTGTAAGCTAAATACTTTTGACACCAATAGCACAAAAGTACAAAATGATAAAACTTGTCTTAGAGCCACAGAAGAATTTTCTGTTTGCTAACTTTCCCCCGTAAGAAAAAAATAAACAGATTAATAAGAATAGTTTGATTGCATTGGCTATATCTGGCTGTGCTGGTAAAAAAAAAAAAAGATTGGATTCAGTCTGTTGCCAAGCTGCACTTTTTCAGTGCACTCTCTGTTTTGTAAATCACTTTGGGTAAAAGCGGCTGCTAAATTAAAGATTAAGCACAAACCAAAATTGCACTTGTGATGAAATTATTTCTTTTTAAAAGACGCTGCCAAACACAATTGACGCTGGCTGGTTTACAACTGGGTGCAGGTGGTCAGAGCTCAGCTGTGTTGGATTAGGGTTTCGACCGATAGACAGACAGACAGACAGACAGACAGACAGACAGGCGGACAGGCGGACACACAGACGGACATACAGACAGACATACAGACAGACACACACACACAGACACACACACACACACACACACACGATTGGTTGACTCCTAGAGCATCAGGTTTGGGTTCACAGTATAATATACTGTAATCAAAAGCCAACACGAGTGCTGTATTTGGCATCATTATACCTATTGGTATTCAACACACAGACAGTCTTGCTTTGATCTTTGTCCCGTTCTCTCCCAGTTTGCCCTCTCTTTCTCGCTCTGCCTCAGATCACTCTATTTACATCAAAGACATTTTGTCTATATTTTAGTGTGATTTGCATGACAGCCTTGGTGAAGCTGTCCTCTATGTCAAGGTGGAAGAGGGACTATTTGACAACTTGATCATATAAAAGCAGACTGGGAGCCGCCAACAAAAATCGATAAAAGATAGAGCTAGTGACAAACACTCAAAACCACGTAAATCTGGTGTTTGTCAGGTGTGCTGAGATAAGTTCACAGAGGGAAAACACTATTGATGAAGGTTTAAAGATTCACGTGGTTCTTGTTTTTACAGCCTTATGGGTTTGTAATTGGCTCTCAGACTCCCAAATGCATTTATACCAAGGCCTATCAATGGAGATGTCCCCCAAATGTCCAGGGGAATGGCTTTTGCACATGCCGTCTGTGCACTGAGAGGAATATTTCTATATATGTTGATTATTTTCTTAATTAATCAATCAATCAATAATTTGGCCTATGATATGTCCCCAATATGCCCTTCACATTTTCCTAAAGCCCAAATGAACACATAAGACTAAGAAATACAGTGAATATTCATATTTGAGAAGCTGAAACCAGTGACTTCTGGTCATTTGTGCTGAAAAATGTTATCATTCAGTATCAAAATTGTTAATTTACTATCAATAAAATAATCAATAAATTGATTAAGCATTTCACCACCAGCATTCATCAAAATGCCAAATTAGTAATGCACAGCTGACAGTGACCTAAAGGCTACCTGGAACTTCTTAATACCCACTTTGAATACAGTCTCACCAAACAAAAAGGATTCTTATATAACTTGCAGAGCAACAGGGGCAGGTCTGCTCTCAAGGGGCTGTCATGTGTTGTAAAGTTGCAGGTATCCTGTATACATATATATATATATATATATATATATATATATATATATATATATATATATTGATGTAACTGAAGGTAAAGATGGCAGAGAGATTGAAGAGTGCTCCTCATCAATATATGCTCAGCTGTGGCTTTCCCTTTGGTCTATAAAAATAAAAAGGCAATTCTGAAGTTAGAGGGGAAGAGCATTGATCTGGCCTCGTGAAATATCAACTAAGCATCCAGCCACACTTGGCCGAGCCCGCCGATCGAATTTTGGCAAGCCATGATGTGCATGTGTGAGTGTGCGTGTGTGTACATGTGCAGGTATATAAGCAGTGAAAAGACCTCAACCTGCTGCCACAACCACACACAGTATCCGTCTATCCAATAAAACTGGGATTATGGGGCTAAAATTGGCGGGTAAAATGATGTGTGCTCTCTTTGCTTTAACATTATAGTGTGGAACTAAGGCAATCTTTTGGCAGTGTACTCATGCAAACTCTGACAGCCATACCCCTGAGTCGCCCATGCCTGTGGAAATGTGCTGAGTTAAGAGTGCTTCATTAAACCCTCACACACATATACATACACACACATTCAAGCACTCCCTTTCCTGTAGCCACTATACATGTGCAGGTGCACAACCACACATACAGTACAAATGCATACATAAGCACGAATACATACACACAGAGATGGGACCCTTTTCGCATGCAGTGGGCTTTGCAGGCACACATCCTCCACCCAACTGTTATTGCATTAGCTGTATAATGTAATGGTGGGCAAGGTTTTGACTGTTTGCCATCCTTAAGGGGCCTAAAGACACTGTAGGCTTTCACAAAGTAGAAAGGGACATACCAAGGTCAGGAAGGATTGAGGCTGACACACGGGTGTATAAAACTAAATTAAAATGAAGTGTTGAAGCAGCACACTCAAGAAAAAGGACATGAAAGGAGTCGAGAGGAAATGAAGTGCTTGTGTGTGAAAGAGAAAGTCAGTGACAGGAAATCTGGTGTGTTGATTCAATTCTGGAAGTGTTTACACCTGCACAATGTTATATGGAAACGTGTAGACAGTGATGAGCAATTTCCTCAAAGTCATATCGGCTCTCCGTCAACAAACATCAACATGTTTCTACAACTGTGAAAAATAAAATGCTGATTGATGATAAACATTCATGGCAGAAAATGTGCTGTGTGGCTCTAAGACAAGTTTTCTGTAAGTAACTATAAGTGTAAATATAACACTATCCCAGTGTTTATGAAACCATTTCAGTTAATGGTATGAAAAAGATCAAACAGAAATCATAATCCCAGTCTCCTAAATTATTAAACAAAGATTATAATAAGTAAGAGAGGTGTTCTTTTTGTTCTTTACTCAAGAGAAAATCGCTATTTATAATAAAAATAATACAAATGAAACAATGCCTTATAATGAATAAAAACCCAAACGCTGGAAAGAGACGGACAAAAACATATGTTTAAGAAAGAAAGGGACTCATGAAAGCAGCTCTCAGCAGAAATTTACAATGTATTACTCTCAAGAAGAGCAATATTCTTTGGTGCAGCAAAGTGCCAGAAACGGTCAGAAATAAAACTCAGTTACAGAAAACATAAACAGATGAAATAACCTTTTGAATCAATGCAGTAATATAAGGGGAACTATTCACAGTGGAACATATTAAATAGATATCTGTCTATTGTGTGACTGCTCGTCAACAATAGTTTTTGAGATCCTGTTGTTGGGCTCAAAGTGATCATTTCTTCTCCCATAAGCTAAGAATCATGGACTGCCATTTTTGGTAATACATACTAAAATGTATTTTGTATTCTGAGCATTTTTAAGAAGAAGTTTAATCAGATTATCATCAAAAAGAAAAGTTGTCTATTCGGCAAGTGGTTTAAGTGATTGGACACCAATAAGTCTTGGTCACTTACACTTGTTATTAGCGCTGTCCACTTGTGATACGATAGCTAAAGTCGCATTTTAAAGCCCATTGTAAACAGGGTCTCTGTCAGCTCTCATTCATTAAAGTCCGCCATGTGTGTAAGGTGATAACTGCTGGTTTATTCACACTGACTCACACGTTTCAAAATTCATTGAATGTACAAAGAAAACAAAATATAACCCACAAGATTTAGCTGGCTATGAGGGGAGAAGAAATTACGAGACATACTGTACATCACCTTGACCGTTATCAAAATTCAAAATACCTTTAACTAGCTAAAAGGCATGATTCGGCCCTGCTGGTTGTTTTCATAGAAAGGGAAATACTGTAGTATCATAAATAATTGAAAACAACAATGATGTTCATTGGTAACAACAGAGGTTCTAATCAGATGGTAAGTGATGCGGACACATTACTCTTCTTATCTCCTGTCCTCGAGGGAAGATCTTTTGAGCACTGAAGTTGAAACAAAGAAACCCCCCCCCCCCCCCTCCTGTGTCAGAGCAGGGTGGAAGTCAACTTTTAATGCTATTATTTCACCTCTCAAGCTTCTCCTGCTAGAAGACAGTGAGAGTTTGGTGAAGAAAGTTAAAAGATGAAAAGATGAGAAAAGTTGGAAAGGAAGAAAAAAAAAAAGAATGTGGCTGTGTTTCTGCTCAGTAAATTGAGATAAGGTGACCTCTAAAAGAGACTGATGGAATATAAATTAAACTATAAATCATGTCAAATCTGTCATTGCACTGCAGCGAATATAGGGAGTTATATTTCCATGAAATGTTTTTTTTTTTAAAGATTATTTTTTGGCATTTATTTTTGACAGGACAGATGAAGACACGTAAGGGGAGAATGAAATACAGCAAAGGGCCGCCGGTCGGAGTCAAACCCGGCCCCCCCTACATACACATATATCTACATATGGTCGCCCGCTCTACCGACCAAGCTATCTGGGCACCCAAAATTCATTTCTAAACAATGAGTTGGCACTCTTCTACTTCTAAGATGGAGATTTATTTACTAAATTGGATTTTGGCAACAATAACCGTGTCTATAGTTAAAGGATATAATCCTGATGAAATTCTGAGTTATAATAATTGAATTGGCTTTTAGATCTCCAGACCCTCTTAAAACTGATGGCTGATATAAAAGTTGGATGAATAAATGAGTTATCAACCAACTTCAGTATATGAGCAGGAAAATCATGTTATGTAGTAAAAACTGACGGTTCAGGGATTCTACCATCGAAAGACGTAAGAGTTATCATATTTATTGTAAAGAAGACCTTGAGGAATAGACCAAAGCAGTGTGCATTGAAGGCTGAGGGTTGGGTCGACAGTGTGGTTTGCTGGCCCCGTGCCAGAGCAGTAAAGGGTCAATTAGGGCATATCAGCTGAGAGCTTGACAGTCTGTTGGAGATCTCAGCAGACCACACACGCCACTGAACCTTTAGGGTCCAGACAGGCAAGACAGGCAATTAAGGTTCTCCAGGTGAGGGGAGGTTGATAGAAGCCTTTTTTTCCCTTTTCTTTTTTTTTTTTTTTTTGGGGGTGCTTAAGTGATACAACACTGGTTGGATGGTGGTGGCTGACTTAGACAATTGCTGGGACAATTGCAGCAAAGGAAAAGTCAAACTCAACTTGTGTTTTATTTGATGGGTGGGCTGGCTTCCTGGCCAGAACAATCCAGTAGCCTAAAAGGTACAAGCCAGTGTCCATTACTGGACAAATACGTTTTCTGAGGCTTTGGGACAAGGAGCTGGTCAGATTTGTAGAATTAAAAAATGTAAAAAATGTCTTTAAGTCTGTGTTATTCGGTTTTAGGACTAGAGATGTTCCGATACCGATACCAGTATCGGTATACTGCGTTTTAGTCCAATACTGACTAAAACGCTGGTATCAGTTTGGGGAAGTACAGGAATTAATGCAGCAATCAGATACCATGAAATAAAGCCCTAAAGAAAATCTAAGTTAAAGTAGTTTATTTATGTTCTTTTGCCATTGTAACTGACTGTCAACTGTTTGTGTTTGTTCATGTTTCACAAAGAGTTTAACCTGAGCCAGAAAGACAACAAAGATAAAAATCATATCACATCCATACAGGGATAGTAGTATACAGCTGTTACTTGCAAATTAATAAAATATATGACACACTGTCATCGGATCAGTACTTGTTATCGACCAAAGTTCAGGTATCAGAATTGGGATTGGGAAGCAAGAAATGGTATCAGACAATCTCTATTTAGGACCAGAGTAAAAATTCTTTGATGGAACGCACTAATGAAATAAAGGTTCTGATTGCTATTAATGCATGAAGGTGCTAGTGAGAGAGCGAGAAAGGTGAAGTGGCCAAAGTTCTGTGCTGCAAGAGTAGGGGCCAAAGTCAGCCTCCTGGACTACACATCCCACTTTTGTGTACTGTATTTGTGAGTCACATTAGTTTGTTTGCGTACACACCCACTCAGGCATCTTGACAATGACAATGTATGGCACTGAAAGCCTGCAGCCAGATCTCTGCTAGAACAGCATCCTGCATGACTGTACTGTTAGAGGACACAGCCACACACACACACACACACAAACACACACACACACACACAACACACACACACACACACACACACACACACACACACACACAGGAAGTTGGGCTAAAAGTGTAGAGGACAGATGCATACTCAGCTGGGGACAGAAGAGTGAAGCTAAAATCGAAGGGCACACCTACAGTAACACTACAATCATGGTGAGAGTGAGAGAAACAAGTAAATCGGGTAGCAAAATCCGTACAAAGCACAGGCAACAACTTCAGCCCTGAGGTTGTGTCACTAAAGTTTCATTTCTAAAGCCAATCACGCCAGTAAAACATGATAAGGACAAAAAAATGCATCTTAAATGCTTTCCGTGATCGGAGAAGTAATCCATCGTGATATGTAATTAATTCTGGTTGACTTAGAAATTAAGGCCAGAAAAAGAGAGAGGCAAGAGTGGAGGGGGAGGTAGAGCTGATTTGAAATGACCTTTTATGAGGTCAGGGCAGGTGTTCGGTGGTGGATGGCCGTCTGTGTGTACATTCCTGATATTTGCTTACAGCAAGACAGAGCCACGCTGCATCACATAAGAACATTTTTTTAAAAACTTGTCATTTTCTTTATTTGCAATTTAAAACAAAATGATGTCCAGTATTTCTCACTTAATATTCTTATTATGACTGTATAAGTGACCACCCCCTGGTGGCTGGCTGCAGTATAGGTCATAAATCCCACCCCCTCCATGTTAGCGGATGCGACATGGGCACTTAAAAATGTTTGGTTTTATAAATTATTAAGTTATTTGATTGAATAAAAACAGGATGAAACGTCATGATTGACAGCTGGGATTAACTTGATATTGAGACTCTGGCTCTAAAATTACAAGATGGCAGTGCCCGTGTCTGGTATATTCTTGCTTCACTTTTGTCCACTGGGAAGAAGTGGAGACCCAATATTTTTATAAAGTCCATCAACTTTGGATTTGTAAAGAAATTATGTTCTTCACATTCAGTACTAAATTTTACTTCAGCTGAATCAGTGTATTCTACCTCTTTTTCTATTTCATGGCCTGTTTGAAAAGAGGAGCCAATAGTACTTTTCTTGAGTGCTGCACAGCAAACTGCAAACCTTAGAGGAGCAATAAGTTCAGAGTTTAACCTACACTGTACTCCGTTGGGTGCTTTCAGCAGGCAGGTACAACACACTGTTCCGTAAGTGTCCACACAACTGACTTTACCACAGCCTATGTGTATTGACTGTGTGGCCTTCATGTCCATTGTGCACACATATTTCTGAGTCATCTCACCCACAATTGCATTCAAAGACATTGATTGTTTCCTACCCATTTTTTCTTTTTCTCTATTATAGTTGTGTTCTTGCCAATCTGTTTTGCTGTCACTCTGTTAAATGTTTTGTCTGTTTATACTCTCATTCAAACTCTGTGAAAAGAGACATTTGGCGAAGGAGAGAGGCAACAGTTCCTTTTGTACTGCTTATCTATTCACTCCTGTGAACGCGGCTGACGCCTGAGGTTGGATCCCTGCTGGGAGTGCGGACACAGGAACTGATCAGACAAGAGGCGCCTGGATTTCTCTGAAGGGCGCGAGGTGGTTTGGGGGTTGGATGTTGGGGTCTGATGGGGTGGGGGGAGTAGTTGCACTGTTATGAGTCCAGACACACTCTGCTCTTTTGCAAGCAACTCACATTCCCCAGCAAAGCTCCCCTCACGTCTGCACAGCCAGCATCTTAAATTACCAGTCTGGGGCTGCAGACAGTGGCAGCAAAACAGACAAACTGTTCAAACCCACAGAGAAAGACTCACAAACACAAGCTGCAGTCTAACTATACTTGTGAGTACACATCCACTGACAAGCAAACCTGATGAAACGTGTTGTTCGCACACTTTCACTTGTGATTGAATAAATACTATATGGACTTACTGTCGCTACCAGAGTCTTGCTGTCGTCAGCTGGGACAGCACTGCTATGCAAGAAGCAGTCTTACTTTATTCATACACTTTCACTGACTTCACACAATACCTTAAGCCCTAATCCAAACTTTAAGCCTCACCACAAAATCCTTAACCCTTATCTCAGATGAAACATGATCCTAATTCTAGTCTTAAACCAAACTTAAAGTGTTACATTCCAGATGTTCAAACTACAGTTATGTCACTTCAGTTATGTTGTTAATATGCAGTGACAATAACATTGACAGACAAACAGCTGAGGCTGATGGGAATGTCTGTTTTTCTGGTATTTGATCATAAAACAAAGTATTGGTCATTAAACCGCCAAAGTTAGGAAGTTAAGTTCTTCCTGTGGGCATCATCAATGTCAGTTTCACTGCAATCCATTCTATGCAGGTGGTAGTACTGTAACTGACTGACTGACATTGTCTTACATGGCTAAAAACATTCCAGATTTCAGGTATAAGTCCTTTATCATAAAGTGTCCAGTAGAAACATCCACAGTCCTTAGTACTTGAGTTCAAACTGGTTCTCACAAGAAGGGCAACAAATAATTCACACATACTGTACTACGCATCGAACAACACAGTCACATGCTCATCAAACAACAAACATCATTGACTTGTGTACGTATGTGTACATGCTGGCAAACACAAAGCTGTCTGCTATTCACACACTCCCAATTCTACGTGGCATGGCAGAGAGGATCAATGTGTCAACACAACACAGCCAGGGTGGTGGCCTCCTCGCGGCATGACAAGGTGGGAGATATTGAGTGCCTGGCCCCTGATCTCAGTGGTGGAGACAGACCCTCTAGGGAGGAAAAAGAAAATGGAAGCAAGGAGATGGAGAGACAAGAGCACTCACAAAAAAATTGATGGCAAAAAGAATAAAGAGGGAGAGTTATGATGGGAAAAGAATGACACAGGGAAGATGAAGGGGTAGAGGAGGGGAGGAAGGAGAGACAGACAGAGGAGAAGGAAAGGTAGATAAACACTACTGTATGAGCGTGAGAGAAACTGTTGAGTATGTGTGTGTGCTGAAGCTGAAAAATAGTGACGTGTGTGTGTGTGTGTGTGTTTCTCACATATTATACAACAGCACATCAATATGTACAAACAGTAATTTACAGGCATTGAATTATATATAAAAAGCTGCCAACAGTCATCCGAGTGCAGCTTTGCTCATCACAAGGCATTTCTTTGGTGTTTTTCTGTGATTTGCCATTGCATTGTATCCTCACATTTCACATGTGGATGAGTACTGAAAGGAGTTAGCCGATGCATAAACAACCATGATCAAGCTCATGTTGTAGTTTGTTGATAAAGAGTTTTTTAGTTTGATTCTACGTGGGCATGCAAGCAAATGTGTTATCACTGCCATTATTGGTAAATGATGGCAGCAAATGTTGATTTACATACTGATATATATTGAAGAGTATCTATTAATATGCAAAACAACAGAGGGTACAACTATATAGTGTACATACTGCTAAGTGAGTGTCTCCCAGGCTCTAACAGTGTCTCTATTGACAATATAAATGAATCATTTCTATGTTGCCGTGTATGACTATGATAGAAGAAGTGCATCGTGGATGCAGTAGGAATACATAACTGTGTTATACTTGATTATCTATACAAGCTAGCATCTGATAGCTATGGGGGCTCACTCCCCTCTACAATACTGCATTGCGGAGGATTCCCCTGGAATCCCTCTACTTCATATAGAGCACAGAGACATTAAAGATGTAACTGTTCTCTGGCCAACATCCTCTATCTCTGGTCTTCACAAAGAACACACTCCCTCTCCTTCCCTTTGTGTATGTCCTGTGAGCAGAGACAAATAGACATTCAGGTGTGCACAGAGAAGGTTGTGTGTGTCTGAATAGATCTTTCAGTCTAAATCAGTCTGCATGCCCTTGTACTCATGAAAATGTGTTTTTAACTAAAAAATGTTAGATAGGTATTACAATTGAATAAACCGAAGTGGTGTCTGCACAGATATGACAAAACAACCTGTACTAAATGCCGACATATATACACAAATGTGGGTGTATGCAGTATGCACGTGTATTTAGAGCAATGTCAGTTTGTGTGCAGAACTCTGTTTGCAATTATGTGTGCATGCTACAGTATATGTTGTATTCCGTATGCATATACTATTTGCATGTTTGTTTTGCTGAGAGTAAATACGTGTATATGTGTGTGCCTGTGTTTGTGTGTACACGCGTTATGTGTGTTTATTGAATGCGGCTGGCTTCAGGGTTAGCTCTGGTTAGCCCAGCTCTGGGAAAAGAGAGAGGGGGAACAGCGAGGCGGGGAAAAAAATAAACCAACGGGTCCAATCCTTTGAAGCTGATGACTGTGTGTTTGTCAAAGTGAATTTATTTATCACAGATGCCGGGGAAATTAGCATTGAAATGATTCTGGTGACAGACTTGCCCTGGATATCTCCGATGGCAGACACTCAAAATGTTTATGTTTACAGAACTTCAGGGGGAGAGTAGGAAGGGAGAGAGAAAGAGAGAGAGAGAGGGAGAGATTGAGGAAGAGAGAGAAGAAGAGAGACTATGGGAGATAATACGAGAGGTAAGATTAGGTAGAATAAAAAGCCAGGGCAGGAAAATTGGAGGAAAGAGATAAAATATGTAAGAAGACAGAGAAAAAGAGCAAGACTCTAGAGGACAAGCTCCGCTGTAGAAATAGTTGAATTGCAAGTCGCGCTTGATAAGGACTGAAAAAAAGTATGCTTCTCCTACACAGAGGGAGTGAAAAAGAGCATACAAAAAAGAATAACAAAGAAAGATACTTCTCCATGTATGGAAGTGATACTGCCCATAGACCAAAGATGCTGGGAGAGCAAAAAATGCAAGGGGGGATTGTATTTTTTTTTTTTAAACACAGCGGAAAAAGTTTTGGGGAGGGAAGCAGAAAAGCAGGGTCAATGCAGAGGAAGACATCAAGATGAAAGCTTCTAAGAAGAAGTGACAGAGCGGAGAAAAAGGGAGGGAAAAGGGCACAGAGGAATAGAAAAATTTGCCAGAAAGGGAGCCAGTAGTGCAAATAAAGGCACAGGCAGGTATATAAAGTATATATAACTTCTTCCTCTATATGCATAATAATTTAATCCCCCCCTATAAGCCTTTTTATTATTAACCAGCATATCACCATACATCCTGAACTACTGCTGCACTGATGGCTAAGGAAGTGGATTGAGAGACTGAGGGGAGAAAGAAAAAGAAAAGCAGAATAACCGTGTCAGAGAAATGGATGAAGAGAAGAGAGAGGACATTTGCTTCTGTAGAGCTAGGAGAGTAACAGTGTGTTGCTATGGTAATAGATACACTTGTGGCTAAGCCTGTCTGTGTGAATACAAATGGACGTGAATGTGAATTTCTGCAATTCATTAAAAATAAATAACAACGATAAATTGAATTCTCTCACTTATTGCAGCTATGATCCGCACCTCTCTCAACCACATTCAAGGAGCGTATTAGGTGTGTAGGCATCCCAGCAAGCATCCCATTAAGGCAATCTAATTGCTAAACGGAATGTGTGCTTTCATAGAAAATGAATCATGTAAAAGTTTATCTTAAGACTCATACAGCTTAACAGAATCTTGGGGACTTATTAATAAGAAATGGACTACCACCCTGAAGATAATATTTGCATCAAACTGAATTGCTGCGACTAAACAAGGAAGGATCGCAAAGCATTATTCATCTTAGAGCGAGACTGTAAGAAAATCCATGAAAACATTATAAAATCATGCAATAAAACTTCAAATTAACTACGTATCCCGTATCATGAAATCCAAAGCTCAAATCAAAATGTCTACTACTAACATAATCAGAGCTCACTCTTGTGTAGAATTACACCAAACACAGACTAAAAAGTAAAGCGAAGCCAAACAATTCATAATGCCTGCATTATACCATATCAAAAGTATGACTTCTTTAGAATTCCAATCAGCTATGTTTACCTTAGGTCGAATTTAAATGAGATAAAGCAGAAGTAGCAAAGTAAACAATCCTGGCGTATAATCTTCTAATGCGGAGATGCTACAGCATAAATCCCTCACAGGCTCAGAAGTACAATTTATCCTTCTGTTTACCACTGATTTTGCAATTAAGCAGCATATTAAAAAGAAGAAAAAAAAACGTGCATCTTCTTTATATAAAAAACATGCATAAATAAAGTACTACAATAAACAACTCAATGGGCTACACTGCACACGTCCCTAGACTGCACAATCGACTGTAGTTTCTTTAGTTACTTTGTCTTACTTGGGGATGCTGGAAAAGAAGTAAGAAGTTGCATAAGCTCAGTGTAAGTTCAACTTTGTATTCTATGGCCCCCTTTTCTGTTTGTTATCTGTGTTTCATTATGGTAATTAACCACTGTATTAGGAGCGGAGGCTGGATGCGTAGTGACTCTTCCTCTCTCACTGCAGTGATTGCAGCAGTGCCTGGGTGTTAGTGAGAGGAGAGGATGTTTCTGGGTCACCAGCTGCCAACATTTTCTGCAAACACAGCACTGCTAGACCTCACCAGCTGTTTTCTCTTACCATCGCTACCCGTTCAAACCTCTCATTGTCTGTTTCTTTTCTTCTCTTCCTCACTACATGTTTCTCTGCTCTTTCCAGATGCTTGCCTGGGGCTAGAGGAAAATTAACTGTCTCCTCTCTTACTACGGCTGTGTGCAATTTAGTTTGCATGCTAACGGAAAAGAGATAACTAAATGAGACTTAGGCAAGTCTGAAGCATTAGGACATATTGAGCATTAATGGGAGGGGAGGGGCGCAAACGGAGGAGACAGAATTAGAAAATAAGTGTCCTTTGATTTTGGCTGTGGTGTCACAAAAAGGAAGTGTTGATCATACAGCTCAGAGAAAGATCTGATTACTCTCTGCCCTCCTAATCATTTAATTACCACTCTACAACCTTGCAAATGAAGGGGAGATGAAAAGAGGGAGGGAGCAAAAACTGAGAAATATAAAAAAGGATTTTAAAAAAAGAGGGCGGGGAGAGAACAAGAATGCAAATGGAACTGGGAGAAGAGTAATTGGTCAAAATGATCATTCTAATCCTACAGCAGTTAAACAGGCATAAATAGGATTTATTCCACAGGGCGGAAAATGCGTGCAGCCACAGTGGTAGTAATTGTAAGTGTGTTTTAATAGATGTCTCATATTATGTATGAGCCATTTAGACTGCATGCTGCTGTTTAAAATGCTAATGCATGCCATCTGTGTGTTTGTGTGTATGAGGGGTTACTGTATGTGTGCTTACCTTTATTAAGACCGGAGTGCTGACAGAGGCGAAGCCCTTATTGAAACTGAAGGAAATATGATTTTAAATGTGTGCTCAGACGCCTGCTCTCCATTTTGTAGATGAGTCTCCTTCAGCGCTCTAAAACACCTGTGCATTTTTTCTCTACAAAAACGACATCCAAAAGAATTGTAAGCACAACTCTATCTGCACTCATGAATATGGATAACAGTGTGTAAAAGCAGGTGTGGAGCGGAGCTAGCCCGACTCTTATTGTTGAATAATTACAATTTAAAAGTGTCCTCCATAAACTGATGAATGTGCTTTGCCAGTTCTTACAGGCCTGCACTCCAAATGTAATCTTGATCAATATGTTCTGAGCTGGGAGCTAATCTCTTCACAGTCTGCACGTACTATTCAATCATTGTGTTTTGGAGATAAAAGATCAAACACATTCAGTTACGGGGATTTACGCCAAGAGGTCACATGCACCCACACACACAGATATCCACTACGATAACCACGCAACCTTAAAGTTAGACCAAGTGCTCTCATGTTAAGTCTCCCAAAAGTCAAGGTGACTCATTGATAAATGACACATACACATCTACAGGATAAAGCAATATAAAATCAAGTGAAGCATTTTCTACTTTTGCACACATGGACACACAGATACACACATGGAACAAGGAGATAGTAACACTTAAAGACAACACTTTTAATTCTTTTAAAAGAGGTCAATCAATTTGAGCAAATATTATCATTTCACACACATACACTTTGAACCGAGGCTGGTAGAAAATGTTAAGCACTCTGACAGCAGCCAACATGCCCTTGAACACACTTCACACAGTTCAGTGCATCAACTGGGAACAGTTACAGCATGCTACAGCAGCGCCGCCTTACCATGCCTCAGCTCTTCAATAAAGAAATGAAGAACTTTGAAGGTCTTTAACAAGTCGATATCTTTTGCATCTTAATCACGTCAAAGCACTGTCATCCTGTGTGACCCCAAATATAGCCTAGATATGTTCTTCTAAAACTCATCCTACATACTGGTATTTTCAACTGAGATAGCAAAGGCTGTACACTACGGCTATCCATGTGTGTGGTATTTATTAAAGGTTTCTATTGTACTCACTCCCACATCTTAACTAAATGTTTTTTTTCATTCTCATTCACTCGTCACATAATTTCCATTTTCCCCACCAAATTACACAGGCTACTTTGAAGAAGCTATGATAAATTACTTTCAAAACACTTGTTGTTTGAATGCATTAAACTGAAATGTGAAATCTAAGAGTGATGTAAATAATGAGGAGAGGGGATTAGAGTACATAAATTACTGAACATAAAAAACACTGCATGTCTTTGGTTGCCATGGTCATGATACATTAACGTTCATGGAGTACTGTAGCGAACCTATAATGGCAATCGCAGCCTCTCCTTTGCAAAGAAATTAAGGCATTGCAGGAACAAACCAGGGCCTTCTGTAACAGCAATTGTAATGTTAAAGTAAAAAAGACAGCAAAACGGATCGCACAAATCAGTACATGTGTTAACAGCATGAGGAAAGGAAGAAATGACACAAGCACAGAGATGTAGAATAGGATCTAACATGAAAGGGGTTTGATGTAACAGGAATGATGAGGGAAGGTTGGAATTAGGAAATGACATGGAGGATGAACTGTCAAAACCACATAAGCTCTGTCACCACGAAATCCACACTTTCACCAGCTCACTTTACCGCTTAATCAAAGTCTAGCCTGAGTGATTACATACCCCTTTTTTTCATAAAAGTGCCACTATTTAAAAAAACTCCTAATACTGTGCTCTACGAATCATTTCTAATTTATTCTCACGAGTCGTGGTCTGCCAGCCAAAGCTATTATAGGAAAGTCAGGATGATGTGCTGTCAGAAAGCAGAGAAAGATGTCATCCACAGCAATAAGCCTGTAATAATAACTACCGTCAAATTATTTTCAGGCCCTAAGTAACTTTTCTCTCATCTCCCCATTTGGCCCTCGGGGCCTCTTTTGCAGCTTGTAAAATGCTTATTATCACAATTGCAAAACTACCCATATAGCATTTGAAATGTTGAATTGAGGCAATATATTCCTCATCTCATCATTAACACACAAGGAGATTACTGAGCTCCATGCAAAAATCATCCTCTCAACTATTTTGTGTAACAGTTGTGACTAATACATTTGCATACATGTGGTACTACAGTGTGCATGTACACCATGGCAAGCAGTTAATTGCTAATTATTGTACTGTACTGCCTTTGCTTGGCATTTACATTCGCCTCATTCCTCGTTGGAAATGAGGCAATGAGTGAACGAGAACAAGAGAGAGAGGGGAGGGAGAAAGAGTACTTGGTTGTGTTTAGGGTGGCTCACTGTAGTTAAAGTGACATTTTGGTACGATGTGCACTTTCCAAAAGCCCTGTGGGGGTGCAAGGGGCATGCCCAGCCATGCCAGCTCTCTCTATGTACTCACACTGTATCCTGACACTAAGCACAACAGGCAGCCCAGGCCAAGCGCTCCAAACACATTACACTCTTCCCTATCTAACACTCAAATAAATACACACTAATGGTATAATACCTGACATAAACACAATACTCTCTGATAATCAAAAAAAAAAAAAAAAAGCACACACACACACACACACACACACACACACACCTTCTGCTGCACTGTGAGCTTAAACAAATGTGTCCCAGCCTTTATGCCCTTGGGTAGTCCATCTGAGCACTCAAGCGTTTGGCTCCCTGTGTTCAGCCCATGGTCTGACACATGAATATTGACAGAGTACGAATGGCTGCAAAGTGATAGAATCATCTTGGGTGGATTTCGAGGGACTGAGAGGCTACAGGGGGCTTTCATTCCTAATGATACACAGCCCGCTGCAGCATTGACTGAAAAGCAACATCACTTGGTGTGGAGAATACACAAAATACACATACCAATCAGCCAGTCTGCTATCCCGCAGCGCTAAGGGGGGGCAGTACGAGCTGAGTCGTGACACACATTTTTGACAGAACCACTAAAGCTAAAATGTCAGCACACTGTTGTACACAAGTTAAAAAAAAAAAAAAATTAAAATTAAAAAAACTGGAGAAACCGGGACAAAGAAAGAGGACGGGTTATGTGCTAACCAAAAGTCACAACACCTCTGAGCATAAGTTGGGGTTATTGTTACAGCTGTGCATCAGTGCCCTGCCAACAGCTATAGTAAACAAACTGCACACATAGCTTCTGACCTAAAAATGTCAGATATTAATACAGAGTGAATTTTTTTTGTATCTTTTTCTCAACATATCCCACTTTGCGCGGCTGGTACATGCAGCATGTTGCTACGCAAGTCAATAAGGGAATATAAAATAAACCCAGATACACCTCAGTGTACCTTCATGAACAGATTAAGTGCCTAAAGTACTTTGTGCTACAGGGGGCACAAAGTATGAAACATGTTTTAAGCTGTTGTATGTCAGTGTCCAAAGATTATTTAATCAATAAGCTAGGTGGCATTAGTGCTGGAAACTGTGACATTAGTGTTAGTCAGTGGGTGCCAATCTAAAACCATTTGCATATCACAACGGCACTGAACTTGAGCGTACAAGGAAGGCCTCAGGTGAACTGTGAAACACATCAAGAAGCAGCAAGGCAGCTTCATCCTTTTTTTTTTAAATAACAGAAGCCACAGGACCTGGTCTAGAGTCCAACATATGTGCTGCGCTGTCAACAAGAGCTTTTCTTATCCACGGATAAGAAATAAGGCCTAGATCATTGGAAGATAGATAATGTGCAAGGTGGTTTGATCTCAAATATGGTTAACAACGAGTTACCACTGGAACAAGCTATTCATCAAAAAGCGCTAGATTTCACCCCGGCTTTGCCCTCTAATGGGACCCGATGGACAGAAGACCGTACTCTGAGAAACTGCATGCATTTGCACAACTTATCAGGGTGAGCCTATTCATCCTTATGGGGCTTTGGGGCCCTTTTACCTGCTCAGTATAGAAAGTGTAGGGTTATGTTTTACTGAATGAGGACAAGCCGACAGGTACTTAGAAGTGCAGCTTACCTCTGCTATGCTTTGGAGTTTTGGTTTTCTTTAGGAACTATAACAGACGCACTAGAAGAAGCTGTGGCTACAATGCCAAGAATTGCCTCTTTGTGAAAGGAGTAGTTTTACATTTTGGGAAGAAATCCTATTTATTTTGTTGAGTGTTGAGAAGACCACTCTAATGTCTGTATGGTAAATAGGAAGGTCAGCTCATCATAAACACAGGAAGAAATTGCTAGCCTGGCTCTGCACAACTGTATCAAAACAGCACTACTAAAATTCACACATTTGTATACAGTAATAAGTGCAAATACTGAAGTGTAAATTTTTTGCCCAGTCTGATCATAACACTAAAAAGGCAAGCTGTGGATCCTTGTTTGGAGAGTAAAAAATGCAATTGTGACACATTGGCACACTGTGTTGCTACAGCCATAACCTAAACTCTTCCTGTCCTCCATCTTACTCTTCACTGCTGTCATGGGACTGATATCCCATGACAGGATTGTGGTACAGAGAAATGATTCATAATTTACAGCACATCCCAGGAAACCTCCTCAACATTAGTGGACACTGTCACTGGCAAGTGGAGCTAATGTTCACAATGCCCGGTCTGGTCCAGCCTCTCAAAGTGATCTGGGATTGTCAGAGAATGTGCTGCAGATTATCACAGACGAACGTGTGCAATCTAGGATTTCATGTTGGAAAGGGAGCTGTTGATCCATCACACTGCTGACTGTGTGTGACTGAAGATTACACTAGAGTATTGATACTCTGATAGGGAGTATTTGTCGGAGTCAAACCCGGGGCCTGCTGCGTCGAGGAGTAAACCTCTATATAGGGACAGCCGCTCTACCAACTGGGCTATCTGGCCACCCAGGAACCCCTATCCTGCCATGTTTTTTATAGGGAGCTGAGAATAATTGCTTTCTAAAAAAAAAAAAGCACTGCTGCTTGCTTTGATCTTGGCAGAGATCAAAGTAAGCAGTGTTTGATTTCTGTGCAATTTTGGACAACAGTTTTCTGCTCCTAAGAAAAGAATACATCAGTCCTTCTCAAAAACATGAAGAAATTATTAGGCAGATAATGATTCAGCTATAATAAGTCTATCTTTCTCTCTAAACAGAAAAATAAAGGAGAAGTTGCACTCCTTTAAACAGTATAACTCCCAGTATATGCTGAACAAGCTTTTCTCCATGGAACTGCCAAACCGACATGTTCACGTTTGCTTAGTGTGCGTCGTCCGTGTTTGATTTTGTGACAACCATATCTTGCAAATGCCTTAAATCCTGTTCATCAACAAACTCATTAATCTTTGATTTTGGAATATTGTATCATCACGTAAAAACAAGAGTCAGCAGCAAACTTTTCAAATAAGTCTGCACTTTTACATGCACCATCAATAAGGTAACTTTGACAAAAATAAAACAAGACATCAGTGTAATGGATAGCCAAGTCTTTTTACAATATTGAAATGAATGGAAAATATGGCAGGTTTAAATGGTATGAAAAACACAAAAATACATAACAACATATACTATAGAGGATAGTCGTCACATCCTGTAGGGAACACAGGATTTGATGAGCTCAAAGAGTTGTCAGACAGTTTGAATATCAGGAACAGTAACTTTTTATGTCAGAATATGATAAAAAAACAAGGATTTAAATGACACTTTTTAGGCTGTAACCTCGCGACTCAAAACAGTTTCTTAATGAACACTTTGATCAAACACTTCAGCGAGTAATAATACTCCAACAGAACAGGCGGGGGGGAATCAAACCCAATCACCTCCACTGTTAACCACTTTACAAGGACATTGCTGGGCTATGACCATCTTCTTAACTTTAATGGAAATAGTTCTATGGTTCAACAAGCACAGCTAAATACAGAGTGCTAACAACCTTGCTGACCAAGAATGTTCAATTTGTGCTTTTGCTCCTTGTTCTTTTCAATATATATGCGACTGAAGTATATATGTACGCATACCACACACACACACAACACACACAACACACACACACGCGCGTGCGTCTAAGACTCCAGAGACCCAGAGCGCCCTTTTCTCTCCCCCTCTTTTTCTAATCCTGGCAATTAGGGAGAAATAATTAATGATAAAAAATGAAAAAGTTGAGGGCAGAGAGCCTTGAAGATAGAGTTCTGCACCGTAAGCATTCAATTCCCCCTCTCAAGGTCCTTGAGGTCCACTGCTCTTTGGCTCTGATCCTCATACAGCTACTTGGGGAGGCTTGAACAAAGGCCTCTTTGATATCAGCCCGCCCTCCGTCAGTCGGTTTTACTCTCTCCTCCATTGTTTTTTTTTTTCTTTTCCTGTTTTTCTAACTGTCTTTGCATAAAACTTACTTGCTCTCATCTTCTTTTTCTCCCCCTCTCTCTTTATATCTCGCTTCCCCATTGATTTCATCCTCCCAACAGAAAGGTTGTGGCCTGCCTGCTAAGGGTCTATCTGAATATACTTTGAAGGTCACACCAGACATATGCTGCTGCCCCCCCGCCAGAGTAAGGCGCTTTGTTTGGTTGCCTCCCTGTGAAATTAATAAGAATAGCCATTAACAATCTGGTATAAATAGGAGGCCAGTAGATGTGTAGCTGTAAAGGGCTGTGTGATGCAGCTGAACCTTGATCATGCAGTGCAGCGAAGGAGCTGCGAGAGGTGGGGGAAGGGGCAAGTCGTGACCTTGTAAAAGTCACTCTGGGGCCACATACAAGCATTATGTGGTCTTATAATCAGAGAGAAACTGCAATGTCATCCCAGTCTCAACGTAACTGTGTTGTGGTGTCTGTACAGGCATTTTTTCTTTTAATATGTATGACTGTTTGTAAACATCTACATTAACCCCGTGGAAATCAATATTCATGTTCATAAGTAGTCCAATGTATGTGTGCATTTGTGCATGTGCGTGTGTATGCATTTACTTTGAAAAGATTAGACAAACAGTTGAGGAGAAGGCAAGAGGGAGAATGGGGGAAACACACTTCTGAGCACTTCTGCCCCCTGGTGGCAGTTTGCTGTAGCACCTCAGACTGCGCGAGGAAGGCTGCGAGATACTGGGTTACAGTGGGGACTGCTGTGTGAATAGTCTGGGGGTTTCGGCTTATTGCACCACCTCTTCCTCCTGAAGGGTGGCTTTGATCTGTGAATGCATTTAAATTCCAAAGAAACAAAAAATACCAAGGGGTGGTAAAGTGCATTCATTCATAAATGCAGCAACTGGGATTTAGATCTTTGATTACAGTGAGAGTCGACATCATTTCACAATACTCTTCAAGCTAATTGTATTTTATTGGGCAGATATTTCAAAAGTTTGGTGTCAGAATTTGAATACTGCCTTCATATAGGGTTTTTATTGCCATTGGCAGTGACAATTTAGCACAAATCTTGAGGCAGATATACTAAGTCTAACGTGAAGCATGTTAGATTTTCAGTCTAATTAGACACATCTATGTGTTTCATTTTATCCAAACCACTGCACACTTTACAGGAATTGAGAGTAGGGAAGCTGATGTGCGAGTGTAAAACTAAAATAATATAGAGAAGGCAGGAAAGGATTATCACAGTATTAGACAGGCTTGTAAAACAGCTTTGTGAAAAGCCTGCAGAATAGGTATTTGATCTGGGGGATCTGAGTTAACACTTTGACCGCAGTTTATGGTTTTGGCCAACAGATGGCATCAGCAGTTAGTGCAGTGTGCTGTGGTGCAGTGCTACCACCCCAATGTTGCCTGTCGTCTAGGTCAGTGTCTTTAGTGAGGCAACTGCTATTTGGCAATCTATTTTCCAACCAAACACAAGTTTTCTTATCCTGACCAGACAACTTAAGTTCCAGATTTCATGAAAACTGTGCAAATGCAATCTCTGCTTGATATTTCCATCCCCTCAACTGCTAACCCTCCCACACATTTACACTCACACTCACACATGCATCCCTGTCAAAGTGTTGTTGACCTAGCAGCACACCAGTGTGTGTGTGTGAGTGCGTTCGTGCGTGCGTGAAAGGAAAAAAGAAAAAGAAAGAAAGAACAAATTAAAGAAAGAAAGAGAAAGCAAGTGAGAGATCATTAATATACATGCTAAGGAGCATGGTAAAACTTGTCTGAGGAATCAATAGAAACATCAGAAGGAGGAAGACGAAAATTAGATATTGACTAAGGTAATGGAGTGAGGTGTTAAAAATTGCATTTAGCAAACTGGTGTTTATATCTAGCCAGACTAATGTGGCCAGTCTTTGGATGAAGCATATTTTGGTCTGTACTGTAAAATGTATCATCATGAGAATTAAGAGTGTAATAGGCAGTTAAATAATGTGACTGCACAATCACTGCCATAGCAGATAGCAAAGGGTAAATGTATTACTTAGATGGATGTATAAAGGTTTAATACTGCCACCATGAATTAAATGTTAACCTTTTTTTAAAAGCACTATTTTGTGCATGCTGCTGTGATGACACTAATTTAGTCAAGACAAATATAGAGAAGACAATAACCTAGAGTTACAGTTACATTTTTTTAATGCCCACATTCCCTCCTTTGCTCAGGAGCAACAAAAGCCAGCTGGACCAAGGACAGTAGAAAGCTACACCAAAAACAATAAAGTCAAGAGCTTACTATCCTATAAGGAAATTGCTGTAAAAAAGATGAAATTAAAATAACTACCAAAAAACCTATTTTGTGGTTATAGCCTCTCTGCTTCTTTGCCGCTCCTGATATTTGACTCCCAAACAGAAAGAAGTCACAGGCACACACACAGTATATCATCTGGTCATCTAGTTGAAGGCAATTATCATTATCATCACAACAGTGACAACCACAACATTCAAACTCTCCAATCGCCCAGATATCAGCACTTGAGATACAATCATTTTGCCAAACTCGAGAATCCTTACAAATGCATGTTTTAAATACAGGTGTTCTGAATTAAGCAATTAACCTATCAAGCTCTGTATAAAGATGATTGGTCATCATTTACACTCACTAGTTTATGTAGCTCTTTAAAGTTTTACTTTGTATCTTATTTTTTAATACAAATGGGCACTTTAAGAGCCAAATGCATTTGCTCATATCAATATACAGCATAGAGTTACAGTTACTTACAGTGTGATTGTATGTTAGGCTACTCCAAATAATATAAAGTTTGTGTTGATGAAGAAGTGGCCTATAAGGTAGATATTAGCATTGGTATTGTTATCCAGTTACCCAGTAACACTGTCTCTACAGCACCTGTTTACTGGTTCCACTTATTATTCCATTTATTTAGTATTATTCATCATTCCCATTCTCATATCTCACTTATTATTTGTTATTTATTCATCATTCTCATTCCCTATTCCAGAACTGTTCATAATGTTCATACTGTTCATGTTGTAATATAATATAATAACATAATACTATTTATCCCTGTACTCTTTGCACTAGGCTCCACATTTAAATCATTTTTTTTTTAACTCTTCATTGCACCCATGCCTCTATATTGTTTCTCTTTAGAGTATGTATATATTAGGGTGTGTATATATGTATTGTTTGGTTGTTTTTGTAAGTGTAAGCACATTGTGAGCAACGATGCTCCAAAGAAGAATTATTCGTATGTGTCCTCATACCTGGCAAATAAAGCTGATTCTGATCTGAGTCTGATTCTGATTCTGATCATCACAGTTATCCTTATTGATATATTCACCCTGATATGTTTTGGAAAATTCCTCCACTGGAAAACTGGCCAAGATAGAGTGTATGTCTGCACACCACATAACCATTGTATGATATAGACACACCACTTAACTGGTTGATAATATGGTTTGTTATAAAGTTTCAGTTTGAAGGACAAAAGAATAGAAAGTCTCTTTTGTTGGTCATGCCATGTGTGAGAAAGTGTCCCTGTCAGGGCCTTGTGTAGGTGAACCAATGTGAAAGCAAGGTGAGTCATGCACGCTGTGACAATTTTGTTGGACTGATGCAAAGCATGTTTTAAGTTTGTTGCTGTGCTTTTTTAAATTTGTTTAGTGTTTTTGGATTTTCCAACTGCCCTTGAAATGACAATTGAATTGAACAAACTCTGCCCACTGCTGATGTACAGAACCCATGTAGCCTTTTCATGGAGTCATTGGCTCCATATAACCTAGGTGATATTTTTGACTTTTAAAGGTGCTGTAAGCAATGTCACATGTTTTTTAGTCTACACATTTTTTTTTTGTCACATACAGCAAACATCTCTGCACTATCCGTGAGTTGCCTGTGCCCTGAACACACTGTAAAAAAAAAAGTCGGTCTCTGTAGACAGCCCCGGCTCCACACACGCCAACAAAAACAATGCCAACCTGCACCATGGAAGATACACAAACTTCCAGCGTTCCAGCCAATAACTGTAAAGAAAGATTTGGAGGTGGTGGTGGGGGCTTAGTATGTGGAATTCAGAAGGGAGGGGATGAGGAGGAGGGAGGGGTTTGTTTAGTTTCAAAATACTTTGTAGGTCAACAAGAAGTGCCGTTACCCAACAACGCTTAGAGCACCTTTAACTGTAGGCCATTTTAACCTTTAAACATTGCAGTTTTTTTTATTGGTTTCAACCTCGCAACATATAGCTGTAAAAAACATGACTCAGGACATCAGAATCTAGCTATCGGCTAGCCTTTTGAGTAATAGTGAGGAGAAGTGTACAATTGCTGCTGATAATGCGAGGGGGAGTTCCAGTTCATGTCAAACCAAACATGTTCAGGTGCAGATAATGATCTGGGTTTTCCTGGGAAAAGAGGGCTTTCCATTTCTGGACAGAGCACTATGGTCCATGGAGAGGGAGGACAGAAGGGTTGCTATAACACCAGAGAAAACGGGACTTGTGTAATATTGTTGCCACTTCTAATACTCTGTGAAGGGGCAAGCAACAAGGTATGATGCTGAAGCTAATGCTAATCAGGAAGTGGTGACAGAAGTCGACTTTGTAGAAGTCCCTCCATCACTTATCTGCTTTGCTTGTAGCCAAACAGACCACAGGGTTGCGTCATTGCTCACTTCTTTTTGCAGCTAAAGGAATGTTTGAGAGGGTTAGCGCTTTGTTTCTCAGAAGAAAGAAATAAAATATTAAAACACACACAAGGTATCTTCAAAACCAAAACACAGAGATTGTTTTGGATTGTTTGGACTTAATATTTTTATTATTATGATTATTATTTAATGTGGCTTTATCAGAAATGGCAAATTCTGAAAATGAATTGTTCAAACTTGTAACAAAGATGGAGAACAATCAACTCTCCTAAGGTGTATTCTTGCAGCCTTAACTTTTTTGAGTTGCAGGTTAAGCTTAGTTTGGCAATAACTGCTGTAGCACTGTGGATTTAGGCAACAACTGAAGCTTTGAGCAATAAACAAAGCAAATAATTATTAAATATTAAAAGTGAATTGCCACAATGCTGTTAGTGGGTGGTAGAATTACTTGTTTTTGTCATTGTGGTCCACTATCATCTTACAGTGATGATGCTGCCAGAGTTTTCCCCCTTTCTTTTTTCTCTTCTTCCTTTCTCTAAGGCCATAGCATGAATGCAGCATCACTACTCATGCCTTTTGCGAATGCCTCCAGCCGGATGTCATAAAGCTGGCGCGTGTGCACATTAACACGTGCCTGAATGTGATCGGTGGTGCACGGTGGGGCGCACTGGAAAGTGGAAGGGGTGCACGCGGCGCTGTAATGTCACTTGATCTCGAACATCACAGGAGATAGATGAAGCTAACGCGATTAAATGGGAGTAGAGTTTTGCGTTTACAGCCCATAGATTCTCCTTAAGATAAAGTTACTAAATACATTGCAGAAAGTAGTCTCAAATGGTTTGCTTCATCATAGTCATCAGCTTGAGGTCAGATGTTAGGCCTATATTTGACCAACTTTAAAACTAACCTGTGACATGTTTATTGCACATTTTTACATCATAGTATAAGAGTGGTGTAGGCCTACATTATTTAAAGGACAAGAAACAATGATAAATCGTTTTTGTTTTTATTAATGTTTTTTTTTTATAAATATCTTATATTGGGGATATTTGCTTTGTCTTGATAATTGTGTTTAGACCATAGTTTCATTATTTACTTTTTTGCTCATGTATCATATACATGTGCTATGATATGCACTGTATATATATATATATACACACTGTATGTTTATATATATATATACACACACACTATATATATATAACCAGGTAGGTTGTTGAGAACAGGTTCTCATTTGCAACGGCGGCCTGGCCAAGAAATGCATTAGCGTGCAGGACAACATACAGTTTCGCATTTAATACAGGAATATAGAATACAAAAGGCTACACAAAGTGCAGATCAAGTAGGCATTACAAAACCGGTGCAAGGTAATGTGTAAGCAGGATGAAAGGTATGCAAAAGTGATATGCTTATTTCAAAGTATACATGAGTAGGCAGGTCTATAACATTGCTGAGATGTAGTGAGGAGCCTAACAAAACAAAAACATGAACAGTTAGGGCAAATTATGATCTAGTTAGTGGTGTTGAATCAGTTGTAATACAATATGTATGACTAGGCAGTCTGTGTAACTGCTGAGATGTATTGAAGAGTATTGAGAGTGGTCTGGTTAGTGATATAGTTCAGTAATAACACAGTTAACTGAAATAGACAGTGTATGTATATGCTGAATGTAGTGCAATGTCAATATACAGTTAGTGCAGATTTTCATGTGCAAAAAATCAGTGATAGTACAGATGGAGGAATGACAGTGGGTGTAAACAGAATATAATAGCAATACAGGAGAAGATGTGCATCTGTGCAAATATGCAATGGGGTGTGACTGAAGTAAAGGATTGCAGAAATGCAATAGGGGGGAGCGGGGCAGGAGTTCAGAACAACTTACTTTGAAGTCAGTTAGTGAGTCAGTTTATTTCTCAAATTTAAAATTCTATAAGAGCCACTATACTGCAAATCTGTCAACAATTAAACATTTTTCCAGTTTTAACTTAGATGATATTTTTTTATTACACACATTTCGTCATTTAGCATCTTTTAATTACAAGTTCATATTTTATCCGCATTTAGGTAACATTTTTTATAATAATATAAATATATATTAAAACATGTATTTAATTATATTCTTTAGTTCTTACATTTTTGTTCAATGTTCAAAATAAATATAGGGTCTAAACTCTGCACAGAGCTGCTGCAAAATAGTCATGCGAGAGGAAACTCAGATTGGGCAGATAGTCTAGCTAGCTGTCTCAATTTACCCTGCAGAGAACTGAGGAGCACTTAACCATAGTCCTCATAAATCTAAAATTTCCGACATAAAGAAAGTGGAAGGAATCGGAAAATACATGCATCCGGCGGAATTTCCTGCAGCACCAGAGCAATCCCGGAAATGGAACGTGAAGGATATAGACTACAAATCACCTGACAGACCTACAGGTAGTATTAAACATAGTCTGAATAAACAACAGTACATTTACAGGATAACTGCCTCACATCCTGATGTTCTGCCAGATGTCTCTCACCTTTCACTCTGTGTGTTGCCGTTCTCAAACTCCGTTTCCGAGCTAGCAAGCTACATGCTAAAAATGACAAGTTTTGGAGAAAATTTAGATTTTGTAACAAAGCAGGCCTGCTTGGTTCTTTCAGGGAATGATTGCTAACATTTACAAGAAATATGTGTATGGCATTTACTATCTAACTGGGACGTTTTGGGGCCAATAGGTCAGAATTCGCTACGGACAAAATAAAAATTACATTTAACCATGCGTTAGCTAATTAAAATACATCACGTTACTGTACTGGGTGAACAGTTAACTTAATTTAATATTGTACATGATGTTTTCTTTTGCGGGATACATAGGTTTCACCAAAATAAGTTTCTTCCAGAGACTATTTTGCAGAGCCACCGTTGCTGGTTAAAAGAAATGCCAACAACGCAGAGCATTTATTTCTTCTATCCTGGAATGCATGTGTGGTGTAGCTAGACCTTACTCCACAGCACTGTGGAGATAAGTCTGGCAATGCGAGATGGCACAGGTAGTGGGAAGGAAAAGATGTTAAAAAGGCCCGCCATTTTATATTTGCCCCTGGACCATAGTGCAAGTCAACCCGGCCATGAATTCACCAAAAGGCGTCAGCTCCTGTGCAAGCCTAAAAATATTTTTTGATACTATAGAAGCCTCTTTGTTAAGATGCATACTCTAAACGTTGATACATGTCAGCAGCTATCTTAACAGCATATACTACGACAATGTAATTTTAAGATCATAAAAAGGTGCCAACAAAATGATGTGTAATGTAGTACAGAAGTATATTATAGTGCAGAATTTGCACATCACAGCAGTCCTTTAGTACAATATGTTAATGTATAGACTCCTTATGCTCTTTGGACTCCATAGCTTTCCAGACCCACTACTCCTTATGTGTATATGAAGGATATTATATTAAGAGATTGAGTAAAATACCCTACACAAAGAAAATATATATTATACTAACAGTATACTGTTGCTAAAGGAGCCAAAGGATTATAAGATTTACCACAAAAACCAAAAAAAAAACAAAGAAATTATATCAGGTACAGTACATTTTAAATACCACTATGCAAATATGACAAAGGGATATTATGGTTGAAATGAATGTGTAAGGTGTGTGTGTGTGTGTGTGTGTGTGTGTGTGTGTCACAGGGGGGTGAGGGGGGTCACAAGATTATAGATTGATAGAAAGAAATAGTCGCCAAAAACAGCCCCCAACTACACCTTACCCCAACCCCTCCCCCCAGCCTGGGGTTTGAATTAATGTGTTTCTATTTTTGGCTCTCCCGTGTTTCCAGGGGAAACCTAATGACGCAATGACGTCAATGCAGGTCACCAGCAAGAAGCAGACTGGAGGAATTGAGTGGCTTCCATTAGAGGTTTTGCAGCATTTTCCAGAGAGGAGGGAGGAGGACAAAATGGATTAAGAATAAGAAATGCAAAGAAATAAAATAAATATAGACCGAAATGAACGGGAGGCAATGCGATTGACGTCTGGTAAGAGAAAAGGATGGAGGGAGGGTGAGAGGGTGGAGGTGGAAGGGTGGGGGGGGGGCCACTGCTGCATATCAATGGGTGCCGTTCAAATTCCCAGGGATTATTGGAGGGAAAAAAGGGGGGAGAGAAAAATGATGCACGCTTCCTCGGATCGGTGATGACAGGGTGAGCCAATTCTATTTTTATTATTTCCTCTTTGCTCATTGTTGAAGTGAGTAAAAGCAACCTGCCATTCTGTTTTCGTGCTTATACACAGTGTTGCTATATCAAGAGCCATTGAGAAATTCATCCCCGAGTTTTGACGGCGAATCGTGAGTGGCCAGTGTTTTCTCCGGAGAGATGTTTGGATGTGTTATGTTAGGAGAAAAAACATATTGAACTAAAAGTGTCTTCGTGTTGACTTCCACTGAGTTGATTGCAATTCTTCATCATTAACCGCAGCGGTGGACGTGCTCCGTCTGCAGCCCGGTTATACCGATGCAATACCAATTCTGCATCCATCGACATATATTCACCGCTGAGAGAGTGTGTGTGCGCTGAGTGGACATACATTTCACAACGATAATTACAATTTTGAAGACTGATCTTTGAAATGTTAGAAACACCATGAGAGGATCAAGGCAAAGCATTGTCGTCTAATTGCAATGCCAATCACTTCACTTCTTATATCATTTTGGATAGTAACATGTAAACGAATCCGGTGAGTTTCATTCAAATCTACAGAAATGGAGCTGATTTTGTTGATCATTATTTGCCAAGAGGCTACTTTTCACTGCCGGGCGGTGTGTGTTTGTGTGTGTGTGTGTGTGTGTGTGTGTGATGGGGGAGGGGGGGCAGTCGTGCGCGTGGAACCTATAAGAAGTAACGTTACTTCTTATAGCGTGGAATAGCAACGATTAGATCGTTCTACGAGTGCACGCGCGCACACGCACGCACAAACACATAATGCCCACTCGTTAGGCTTTCAATGCGTTATGGCAACAAGTGCCAATTCATGCACGATCAATTCATCTTCAGACTGCACACCCCAACTGTGACGTCCCCAAAGGAGATTTAATATGGTTGTGTCAGCTGTTTTTATTGTGGTTATTGTATTCTTTTAGTTTAGATTTTTTTCTGTTACCTTTCATTCAACCTTTTTTTGTTTTTATCAACTCCACTTTTCCCTCTTTCTACAAACTGGGCTCTAGTGCAGGGCGTTTACCACGCAGCGAGAGCTGGTTTCAGCACCACGGACAGCTCACGGTGGAGCCAGCTTTCTCTCCCTACAGCCGTCGTGTTTAAGGCCAATGAGCAGGTGCCATGCCACCGTCTTTAAACACTGGACTGATTGTCCTTTGCTGTAAAGGTGGACCTACCTCAACAACTTCTATAAGACGGAGAGCTCACATGAGTTAGGGGCCTGTAGAGCTGCCACTGCGAAAATGAGATAATTGGAGCCCGTTTGAATCCCTCGCATTATTGTATTAAGTAAATATATTATCAAAACACACATCAGTGTATAAACAAGTAAGCTAAGTATTTGACAATGTAGGATCTATTTAGAGAACACAAACACACACACACACACACACACACACACACACACACACACACACACACACACACACACACTACACATGTGGTGAGGTAAGTGAGGCAGATCCCTACGTGTGCAGATGGTCCTGAACTAGATGAAGGTCCCTATCTGCCCTGGGCTTGACGTAACACTCATTTACACCATAGGCCCCATCATCCAGATGTGGTCCTGTGCTTTGCATGCCTCCTCAATATACACCACAAAAGCCCTTTATTTTTTTTAAAACCCTCTTTTTATGAACTTGTTCTTTACTGGAGCATGATGTTTCATGCATGGAATGGATTTAAACTCACAGTTTAATGTTTGATGCAGGATTTTCTCCCTTTTTTTCTAGATTAGAGTTCAGATGGATCCTCAATTCAAATGCTAATTTCCAAATTTTTTTTTTAATTGTTTATGGCGAAGACCAAAGCAATTATAGCTGCAAACACAACTCTCAAGATATGTGTTGTAATGATGATTGTTGCAGGTTGTATTAAAAAGATTGCATGTGTGGCGTTATCCTCTGGAATATTCCCCCATTCCCACACTCCCTCCTCTATGGATGCATTTCAGCAACTATTATTTTTTAAGTACCAAATGAATTGCTTACACTCAATGAATTACCAAAAACAACACCTTGCACTGTGAAGTGACAAAACATGCGTTAACTGACATGACGTATTCAATCGTTTTGTTCTTGATTGTTACAGATAGGATTATTCATTTACAATAAACACCCCTTAAATCAAGACACAGTTAAAAAAGGATGAAGTGCTCACAATGTAAACCTTACGAGAAGCGCACCAAAGAGACTAAAACATCCTCAATAAAGCTCCAATGGTCAAAAATGTAAACATGAAATTAAAAACTGTTAACGACTCATTACTGTCAGGAAAGAGAATTTTTTTGCAGTTTTTAAGAAACAAAATGTTGAATTTTATGTGAAATGCCCACATATACCATCCTATTTGTAGCCGTATGATTTAGGGCCTAGACCTTTAGCAGTGTACACTTTGAAGTGGTGGCTTTGCAGCTTGTTTTGTTATGTTAAGGGTGTGGCATGGAATGGCGTTGACAGTAACTATCTGTATCACTGAATTAACTGTCTTCATCATGCATCATGGTGCACTGGCACACTTGGTGGCTGGCTTGTGATGATGGACAGGGGTTGATGTAATTGAATCTTTTATACTTGCTGCCTGGTTTTCCTGTAGGACGTTTAAGTTAAACAAAGAATCATACTTTTTGTTGTTTATTATCATCTAGATCTGAATCATCATTTCAGATCTAGATGAGAAATGAGTTCATTGAATCTGTCATGTTTTCATTCTAACTGTATCGGATGGACAGAGTGTGGATTTTCTGATTGTATATTTGTGGTTTGATTGCTTTATACAACCTTATAGCGCTTCTATTTAGCATTTATTGGTATTGTCTTAGTGCTCTGACATGATGGACTCTAATGAAGTTTTGAAAAACTGCTCTGAATGTCAGATTTATGGCTGCTGATGTGAAAGTGGAACTCTTCCAGTTATTGTAGCATGTTACATGCTTCTGGATAAAGCACAGAATTTTCATATTGTGACAATATTTTGGGTAGGATTTTTTTTTTTTTGCTTCAACGCAATATTTGATCAAAAGTAGAGCTGGATGGAATAAAATTAGTAGTGTGTTTAAGATGGTCAAGAAGGCACTCCACTACAACAGTCAGATACATTTAGAAAATGGTTTTACATAAGTGAAATGTAATATTTAATTTTTAGCAAAAGACAATATTTAAGGTGTAATATAGTTTCCTTCTGAGAAACGTAACGCAAAGGAAATCGTTTGTGGAACATTTAGCTGTGAAACTAAATAAAGTTCATATCATAGACAGGTCATATCATAGTACTATTCTGAGAACATCTGCTGCCATGGCCAGTGCAGAGTTAAAGAAAGCTGAAGACCTTGAATTTGGGGATGGTTGAGGGAAATACATAGCACATTGTGGGCTTTAACACCCAAGGAAGAGAACTCACTCTTTTAACTCCTCAAAATACAAAGTGACTCATATTTTCCACAAACTGTCTGTATCCGGGATCTTCTAATGTGACACATTTTAAAAAAGGTTGCATCTGCAAGTTGTGAAAGAGAGACTGGAAGATGCAACTTTAAGAATTCTAGTCTTGCTATGACAAGCCATTTTAACATTTAATAGCTAGACTGAATATGTATTGCAGATATCTGTAATTCAACTCATCCTAGTTCAAAAGAACAATTCAAATATCCACAATGACATTCTTCCTATCCAGAATTATTACTAGGAACAACTCCCATTTCAGATATCTACAATACAATTGTTACTAGTCAAAACTAAAGTGAGCAATTTTGGCATTCATTATTATCTTTTTGTTTAATCTGTTCGGGATGTGTTTATTACAGTTCACGGACAGACACACGTCAAACAATGCGTCAGTTACTATTTCAGATATATAAAATGACATTCTGGATGGGAAGCATTGCTTTTATAGATATCTGGAATGTGTTTGGTTTTGGATATCTAAAATTAGAGTTTTACAAGTAACAATTGTATTGTAGATATCTGAAATAGGAGTTCTTCCTTTAGGAATAATTCTATTGCCAATATTTGGACTGTTCCTTCTTGATAGGAAGAATAACATTGTGGACATCTGAAATTGAAAGGCCCATACACATGAATGGGAAACATGACATCATTTGTACTATGAACAATACCATTGTGGATATCTGAATTGTTCTTTCTGACCAGGAAGAGTTGAATTATGAATATCTGCAATACATATCCAATCTAGCTCATAACTGTTTAAACTGACAAATTTAAAAAAACGATTTTTAGATATCTTTTATTTAGTTCTGTATCTTGAAATACTATTTCTACTACTAAAAATGTTACTGTGGAGTTCTTTAATTACCATTCCAACTAGTGAGAATACAATTTTATCCAGTAGAAATGCTATTATGGATATCTAAAATGTAATTACAGATGGTAATGTGGTTTGATTAAATGTAAAATTGCTTGTCATAGACTTACATTTTGGCAGGAACAAGCCCTCCATCAATACATTGAGCCTGCTGCATCCTTCATCTAGTTCAGAAGGGAAATGGCAGCTTGTTGTTTTTGGTCTTTTGGTGATTAAACGGTGGAGAAAGAGCGTGTGTGTGTGTGTGTGTGTGTGTGTGTGTGTGTGTGTGTGCACTTCAGTTGAGGTCATTCTTAAGGCCTTGTCCTGCTTCAGAACTCAACAAGCAAGCATATTTAAGTCCTCTAGCCACTTCTGTTTTCTGGGACAAGATTAAATACATGTATGACAAAGTTTGTAAATTTCATAAAATGCAACTTGACTCATGGAGATGGTGGGTCTCACTCACAAGATGTGTGCTTGACTAAATTTGATCTTGAAGTGTAAATGTTTGTAAGTTCCTTTCATTTTTTTCTAATCTAAATCTCTTTGGTATGGAGAAACTGAGCAGGTTATACATAGAAACTCACATAAACAACAACTTTAATATGGAAAAAAAAGTGCACTATAGCATATCAAATCCTTGTATTCTGCAATAGGACAAGGCCTCAGAAGACATTTACCTATTTAAAATGTGAGGAAGATCACACTTTAAATGTTCAGTTATTCAGTGACATCAATCTTAACCTCCTTAATGTAGTTTCCTGCCGGCCAGGAGAAAGTCACAGCTTTATAACAGCAGTTTGGTTGTACATCGTGTTGCTGAGGTAGTGAATGGAGGTTAGATTAACAAGGGGTTTATGACAAAACAATATAGTCTTTAGTTTAAGTTGTGACCAAAATATCTTGCTTATCAAACCTCTGATCAACTGTAAGACCTTTCAAGACCATTCATTTAATTACAGTATGATACAATCACACAGATCACACCTGGTGGGCTGGAAATCAGCTGGAAGTGTTTCGACACTGCAGGCAGGAAGTCTCCTGTCAAGACCAACAGTGAAAATGAACATTACGAGATCATCCAGCCTAAAGACTCAATTTAACATCCAATGAAGACAGTACATGAATTCAATCATAATTAACAATGAAAATGATGCTGCACATTTTGCATTAGCGTCTATATTATTGTGTCTTTAATTTACATTTCACCAAGTGTGTTCATCTGACGTAGCAGTATTGACAGCATCTGTACATATTAGTTTGTTTATTGTCCCCGTGGGAAAATTAGGTTGCAGAAGAAATCACAAGGCATTTTTGACAAAAGACAAAAAAAAACAGAAAAACAATGAACCCAATTCTAGACATTTATACATTTATTGCATGCATCAGGTGTGCTAATGTCTCCTTTTCTTTCAATAGATGCTGAGAAGAACATCACAAGATCATAAATTCAATGTTTTTTGTCCTTTGTGGGTCTTTTTGCGGTCTGGGCTTGCTGTTCCTAAGGCAGTAGCCAGGAAGCCCTTACCCCAAAAAGTATCTGCAGTGGATTCTGGCATCTGATGTACGCGTCGCCTTTTCATTCTCCCTGATGTAGCAGTGTGCATCTCTCTCATCCACGCATGAGTTGGTGAAAGTCGGAGACAATGCAGATGTGGAATTTATTTTAGTTGAATTACTTAAAATGTTAATGAGATTATTCTATGTTATACCTACATGTATAATGCATATGGCACATTGTTTTGTTGTCATTGTATTATATAATTGAAATATTTGCCAAATCCCTATGTTTTGTATTGCCAGTGAATGTACATCTTTTATGTCTTTTTAATAAGAAATATCTACCATTAATAGCCCGTCTTCATGTATTTGTGTTGTACATGTTTAATGATTTTGCATCATCCCTGATCTGTAAATTGTCTGTCATGTTGTGAAAATAACTGGATGTAAAGAACAAGTCACTGCCCGATGCTTTTCACACCACGCTATGTCAAAGGATTCATTGCACTAAATTCATCAATATCTAAGCACTCGGAATATCTGAGATCATAATGCCTGCTTTATATAGTGTTGTACTTACAGATGATATACTTGTTCAAAAATACAATATGTCATATGTTAAAGAATATGATAATCATCAATGGAATGTATACACAAGCCACACGATGCGTTACACCTTCAACAAATAAGCTGAGGGAAAATGAGCATGTAGCTTCAAACCCTCTGACTCATGTGTTACGTAAATGTGATTAATTATCCAAACCCGTGAGCCCTCACAATGGGTTTTATTTACGTCAAAACCCGAGGCGCTTCTAGTGTGCTGACAAGATTACTTCACTTACACTAACCATTTGACTTCATGGCTCTGGTACTGTTCATATGCAGGTGTATGTCCTGTACATGCAGTTACAATTAGGAGCAAGTGAGATGCATATGTGTTATTATAATGGTAGTGAGCATCTTGTCTCTCTTTCTGATTCTAAATGTTTACCTGTTCTCCCCTTCAGAGCAGCTGCTGCCATCTACATGTTCATTATTGTGAACTGGACATGTACAGTTTGACTTGTTAAATAAAAATGAAATAAGAATTAACAAACTATTGTACTGTCTTGTTGTCAATATTTTATAACCACTATAAACCTTCCTTTTAGATTGATTGCTTTTGTTTTGACATGCATACTTAATATTGCCAAAATACTAAATTACACAAATACAAGGATAGAAATGATATGTCAAAGTAAACAAATTGTGATTTTTAATTCTCATTTTTAAGAATTGCTTCACAATAGTTTATCATTGTGCTTTAATAAAAATAGACATTTAATATTATGTACAAATAGACAGTGAAAAAGTCTAAAACTGAAATCTCGGACAAAATTACTGACTCTTCCTGCCTTTAAGTGACATGACATGTTTTCCAGTAAGCCGGGCATCCACATTCTGTAATTGACCCAACAAATCTCTGACTGACCTTCAGATTGGAGCCACAGATTCAGAGTTAAAGCACAGCAGGGGTCCAGAAATAATGTGTCACACATCGCCCTGGGAAATAGGGCAGGGCCTCGTCCATGTCATCAGATAGGGACGTGGGTTGATGGATGCACTTTTGCTCCTCTCCACTTGTAATGGAGTAAAATAAATTGGTGACCACAGGCAAAAGGCAGTGGAAATGGGATGCACAATATTGATTATGAATATGTCACATCAAATTAAGTGTTTGATAAGGAGTACATTTGGGTTATGGATTTAAATTCCCCTTTGCCATTAAGAATCATATCATCCAACAGGCAAGATGAGTTTAAGAATATTTCTAATTATCAAATAATAATCATATCAAACTGTATCCATGGCATATGAGAACATGCCAAAAGAGAAAGAAAAATATGTACTTGCTGAGATCCACTGTAATTCAAGGAAAGAAATGAATAAGAAAGAATGCCATACAGTGTTGAGATACTGCCGAACTTCTCCTCAGCTGAATCTCTGGGAGACTATAGCTCTCCAGAGGATGTTTGGAGAACTGCAACCAAGAGCACACTGTACAGCTGCATCAGAGGCAAACAAAAATGTTTTACTTAAAAAATAAAAGAATTAAAATAACAGACAGACATACTGTATCAAAAAAGAGTTCCAGTAAAGTTTTCACGAGACCCAGATGAACACAGAATGGGTACAACAGTTCTTTTTCAGCTAAATGATGTTAATCATACTGGCAGTCTCCTTCCCATGACTTATTCCCAACAAATTTACATTAAAAAAGGATTTTATGTGAATCATTTTGTTGGTGTAGCAAAATATGTTGTCTTAGGACATGTTTGCTAGTCTTGGCTTTTCGGCTGTCCAAAGATCTGGCATGTCTCTTGGTGTTTTTGCCAAGAATTTTGGTTAAAACTCAAAACTCATAAAAACTGCTTTGAAGTGACTCAAGTGGACTCAGCAGAAAATGATTCTTGTTCCAATCATTTGAGCTGCTGGTAGGATTGCCAACAATATTGTGTTTTCAGTCAGGCCACTGGAGATGACGCAAGAAAAAGCACATCTAGATGGTAGATGCATATTTCTACCAAGAGCAACCAGTTGTGTATATCAAAATAATGGTTAAAACAGCATCATAGAGAGTTAAGTGAATGTGAAATTACAGCAGTAAGCAGTGAAATATCTGCAGATTACAGAATATAGTCACAAGAGAAAACTGACATGGATTATGTCCATGTGTATTTACTTCAACACTCCAGCTGCAACATGAAGTAGAGCTACTCGTCTTTACTTTTAAGAACCCCCGTTTTAAATAATAAAAAGCAGAAACACCTATTAGGGGCCCAGCCAATGCTAATTAAAGAGTTAGCATTTTACATTTAGGCAAAAGACCGTTTAACAGTACAGCCAGCCCTCTCTGTGAGGCTGACCTTAGCAATAGTAGTGCTTTGAGCATAATGCTAACTTCAGCATGCTAACCTAATTAGCACCACATGCAAAGTACAGCCAGGGCTGCCTAATATTGTTAGTTTTGCAGGTATCTTGTCATAATGATGGCACTCGATAACAACAAGCTGAGAAATCACAGATGTTATTTAAAATTCATCCAGAGAGGGACAATGTCTCAGAATGTCAGGACAATCCATCCAAGAGTTGTCAAGATTTTTTTTTTTTATTTCACAACAAAATAAAAATGTCAACCTGGTGGTGGGGCAAGAGGAACCATTAGGGAATCACCAAATGGGCAGTCCGACCAGTTGTTTTTGAGATTTTCAGTCCGGACCAAAGTGAACTAACTAACTGGACCTTAGACAAACCTGTGATGTCTGATCCTTTGGGAGTTTACTGTATAATCAATCATTCTCATTCCTCAAGTCATGCATCATAGACCACAATATTTCCTGTGGAGACAAGTCATCACCTACACTGTTCCCTATCACAGCGGTGCACTGAATAAATAGTTTTATTTTATTAAGGGGGGGTCAATTGGTAAGTAAAACTTTAGAAAATGGGGCTGAACCGAGTACGGCCCTGTGCCATGACAGCTTACTGGGACTGACCAAAGCCGGCTTTCCAATTTATTGCTCCTGTTTTTTTATTATTTATTTTATTGCTTTGTTTGGCTAATGTTGTCCTTCTAGTGTTGAATTTAAGCTCCTTCCCGCTCTGATCTTTGTTATTTTATTCCCAGCATTTTCACATTTTATCGTCACTTTACCAGAGCTTCCACTTTTAAAATAAATCCTTGATGGGGTCTCTGCTCTCTGGGTATCTCCGAAGTCCGATAGGTTCAGCTGCAGGACTGCAGGACTCGCTCACCTGAAATAGTCTGATCTGATGCTGATAGATCTGGCTATTGCATTGAGAAGCTTGGATGCTGGACACTCTTAGCTTCCTTACTAGGATGTTTTTTGGCATCAAGACACAAAGGTCAGCCAGAGAAGAAAGAGTGCATTATGAGCACATGGAGTCAGTGGTGTAAGATATATTTAGATCCTTTACTTAAGTAAAAGTACTAATACAACAATGTTAAAACACTCTGTTACAAGTAAAGGTCCTGTATTGAAATGTTACTCAAGTAAAACATGTAACTATTGTCAGGAAATTTTACTTAAAAGTATGTAAAGTAAAAGTACTCAATGTCGACATAATCCTCATTTCAGAAGCTGGAAACATGAATTTGTCTTACATGAAAAATGACTCGATATTTCCCTCCGAATTGTGTTGGAGAAGAAGTATTAATTGACATGAAATTGGAAATACTCAAGTTGAATTCAAACTCAAACACTTAAATTTGGAATTAAGTACAATACTTGAGTACATGTACTTTGTTACATTCCAACACTGCATGGAGGCTTTGCATGTCAAAAGGACAAAAGCATGAAGCAGACACTTTTTTGGAAGAATGACAAAGACAAACATTCCAGCACGTATACATTTATTTACACAGAACTAAAAAAAAAAAAACTCCAGAAACAACCATAGGTTACCAACTGTGTGTGCCGTTACTATGTTCCTATCTTTAACTTCTTGTTGCTGCTTTTTCCACTAACATCAGTGATAAAAAAAACACATAGGGAACTTCATAGGACCCTCGTTACAGCAAAGGCAATTCATTTCAAGATTTGTGCTAATTTCAAGCATCTGACTCAGACAGCTGTGCTCTATCATATGGCATTTAGAACCTAGCACTTCCTCCATTGAGGGACTAACTAGTATCAGCCATGACCTAGGACTTTTGGATAACAACCTGCAGAGCCCTCTCACAGAGCGCCTCAGCGCTCCAGTCTGAGGTCTCCAGCTTGGAGGGAAGGGTGTACTCCCTCACCCTGGAAATGGACTCTCCCATCCAGGCCAGACCCAGAGGGGAGACCAGGGACAATGTGTTCCCTGACAGTCACCTTCACCTGACTGACAAGGTTCAGCACTACCTAGAGAAGTTTCTACTCCACAAGGACAAACTCAAAATCTGAGAAATCCACACTTCTATCACAGGCATGCTAAGCCTTACCATGACGCAAACATACAGGCGTATTTGCACAAATAGCTCAGTGTAAACAAAGTAATTTGTCTTTTCACATTTCTTTTTATACATAGCTCTGCAATAATTCTCTTCCTCTAGTTGCTAAAAGCAAGTACATTTTGAGGAGCATATTTTTGTATGACAAAGCTTTATAAAAGTAACTGTAGTTTTACTTGGTATGATCTGTAGACTTGTGTTTATTCAAATTGTTGAAAAAAGAAAAAGATTTAAAAAAACAATAGTAGCAGACGTTTTGTTCATGTGTTACAATGAAACGAATGTTTGTCTGTATGGGTATTCTATTAAGTTCAAAGGGGGGCTGGATTTTAGGGGTTGCAGAACATCTCAGCACACGGCAAAGGTGTGGGGAGAAATCGAGCCAGCGGAGACAAGGTCTGGGCAGATGAACTGAATCTGTTTTTTAAATAAAAGTTATTGTAAAGTAAAGTGAGGTGGCCATAGTACAAAAGATGTTGCAATGTAATTAAGTAAATTAAATTGAATAATATGTAATTAAATAATATAGCAAAAGTAAGTAACCATAATATAGATGATATTGAAGTGTAACCATAATATAAATAATATTGAAAAAGTCTCCCCCCCTCCCCTCCTCAGCCTGCCACCTTCAACGACCAACAGCCCACTCCCTCCATCATTTCACCACCCCCTCTTACCCTCCCTGAGACTCTCACTACCCACCATCCCCACAACTGCAGCCCAGTCATCCTCCACCCCCTCAGATGAGAAGTCAACTAAAGTAGAGCAAGGCAAGAAAGCCTCAAGTCTCCTCAAGGACTGTGCTGACCAGCTTTGTGGTGTGTTTAGGCACTTGTTCAACCTAAGCTTGGAGAAAGGAGCCAAACCACTTCAGGCCTGTTGCCTTGGCTTCTCACCTGATGAAGACCATGGAGAGGATCATCCTGCGTCACTAGCGGCCCCTGGTGGGCACATAGCTAGACCCCCTGCAGTTTGCTTACCAGTCTGGGATTGGGGTGGATGATGCAGTGATCTACCTGCTGCACAGATTGCTGCTACTCCTGGAGGACAGCGGGAGCACTGTGAGAGTCATATTTTTCGACTTCTCCAGTGCTTTTAACACCATCCAGCCTTCGCTGCTCAGAGTGAAGGTGTAGAGCGTTGGAGTGGACCAACAACATACTATCTTGCTAACAGACCACAGTATGTGAGGCTCCATCACTGTGTCTGACGTGGTGCACTGCAGCACAGGTGCACCTCAGGGTACAGTGCTCTCCCCCTTCCTTTTCACCCTCTACACCTCAGCATTCACTCACAACACCACCCACTGCCACATCCAGAAGTTCTCTGATGACACAGCCGTTGTTGGATGTGTTTGTGAGGGGAACGATCTGGAATACAAGAAGGTTATCAGGGACTTTGTCAGCTGGTATGAGTTCAACCAGCTGTAGCTCGACACAGCAAGATGAAGGAGATGATCGTTAACTTTAAGAGGAAAACATCCCACTTCTCACCGATGAGCATCCAGGGATCGGACATTCAGGTAGTGAGAGCTACATATTCCTGGGTGTTCACCTAAACAATAAACTGAACTGGACTGGCAACACCCATGCACTCTACAAGAAGGGCCAGAGTTGCCTCCATCTGCTGAGGAGAGTCAGGTCCTTTGGAGTGTACACTCCTCAGGACTTTTTATTACTCTGTGGTGGCCTCTGCCATCCTTTATGCTGTGGTCTGCTGGAGGGGGGGCAGCTCAGACAGGGACAGGAGCAGGCTCAATAAACTGATCAGGAGAGCAAGCTCTGTCCTGGACTGTCCTCTGGACTCCATAGAGAAGGCGGGGGAGAGAAGCTGACATCCATCATGGACAACACCTCCCACCCCCCACATGACACTGTGGGGTCCCTGAGCAGCTCCTTCTGCAGCAGACTGATACATCCACGGTGTAAGAAGGAGAGGTACTGCAGGTTGTTCATCCTGGCCGCTGTCAGACTCTACAACACCTGCACCACCTGATAATGTTGTAGTTTCTGTTCCAATTATCCACCACGCACCATGGCTCTATGTATATGTTTATTATCTGTATTTATATTTTTCCACTACAAGTACTTACTTTTCCAATAATATGGTTACACTTCAATATCATCTATATTATGGTTACTTACTTTAGCTATATTATTTAATTACATATTATTAAATTTAATTTCACGTCACTTACTTACATTGCAATATTTCTCGTACTATGGCCACCTTACTTTACAATACCTTTAATTTAATGCCACTTTACATTCATTCAGTACTTTTTGTACATTGTCTGTTGTTTGTTCACTTTTTACTGTGTATAACTGCTGCTGTAATAAAGGAATTTCCCCCATTGTGGGATGAATGAAGGATTATCTAATCTAATGAAGTATGAAAAACTATTTGATGAATATCCAATCATTGCATTTGAAGTGCATTTTCTACAATGTTATATTATTATAATATTGTATTGAGCAGAAATTAGGACGTGAGACTTTTTAGCTGAAATGCAATTTATGTTAAACTTTGTAATACATATTTTAGTCAAAATGTGTTGCCTGTATTATTTGTCAAAGGTGTCTTTTTATGAGCACATTTTTTTATGATATTACTTGTGCGTTATTGCATTAAAACAAATCTAATATTTTTAATTTAATTTAATTTTAATTTCTAATATTTTATTTATCAACCTGCCACGGACAATTACAACAGATAAAAATAGCACATTTAAATTTTTTAAATGACAGTATTTTTTTAATGTTTTATAAATCTGGATTTCTTTCATTCATTATGACACACACAGAGAGAGAGAGAGAGAGAGAGAGAGAGAGAGAGAGAGAGAGAGAGAGAGAGAGAGAGAGAGAGAGAGAGAAAAGAGTCCAGTAGCTAAATCTGTCAATATTAGCAATTTGCCAAGGCCTGAATGAATAAATATTTCTCCTTTCCTTAAGAACTGGGAAATTTAGAAGAAACATCTAAGCTTGTTTTATATAATTTCTAGGCTGAGATGATCAGCTCAATTAAAAAAAAAGAAGGAAAAGCCAGGCCACATTAGCAATTAAAGCATTCACATCTGTCCAGTGGTGTAAGCGAACTAAATACATTTAGGTTACTCAAGGAGACATGCAGGTTACTTATGTCCAGTGCTGTTGAGGTACTTCTATTCGTATGCTACTTTATACATTTACTTGTTACTTGCACATTTTGTAGGTCAATAGTATACTTTTTAGTCGCCTATGGTAATTTAACTTACTAGTTAATTTGCAGATTTAGATCATATACACTAAGTTATGGTATCATAGGTTACACTACCCTACTAATTAAAATTTGCCCCACCTAGTCGCCTAGCCTATACTTCACTTTTGGAAGACTACTTTAGTATATTTTACATACTTTGTATGTGTAGTTGTAATGAAGTACATTGAGTCATAAAATATTTTGTTGTACTGCAGTATTTCTATTTTTAATCGGGTAATACTTTGTTCACCACCTGTCTTTTTCTAACCTCATTAGCCAAACAAATGCTAACAGAAGCTTCCGCTGCTCAATCCAGCAAACAAGCCCTTTCAGCTATCTCATCCTAGCAAGCAGCACACCATACACTTCTGTCCATAACACCACTGGTTACACTACAGATGTTACGCTCAAAGCAGAGAACTTGACACTGTTTGATGGTTTCATTTTGGGCCAAGATTGAATGCAGCCATTCAAGTGCAATACCAACATTTGGCCAGCAGATGTCGCCATTATGTATTGCATCAAATGAAAAGGTGGACACAAACAACACTATGACAAAATCATAAACCATATATATTATGCTGAACTAAATAGAGCAAATATTAAAAACATAGGTTAGGAACAATTCAATTCAATTCAATGCTTGAAAAGCTTTATTTTACATATTGTGCAAAAACCTCTGGTGTCAAGGTGCATCAACAGTTCATGTGCTAAACAAGCATCACACAATGAAGTCACCACAGTAATTGCTTAAATAAGCAATTATCCCTTTCAAATGTAACATTGGTTCAAATCAAAACAACAAAGTCAAACATGCTTAAAGCTATAGTGCATTGTTTCTGTCTCACCCATGACAACAACACTGTCGGCCCATAAGATACAAGCCTTACATGAGTGCGGCAGGGCCCCATGCGCCCCCCTACCCCCACGCAATTGCTAGTAGCCACGGAGGACACAGTTAAGCAGGTTTAAAAAACACGATGGACTCTTCAGAAGAGGTCATCATCTTCACTTGAGCTTCTGTGTGGGAAAGTAACCGAACGACACAATTTTCTGAACATAGCCATGCTGAGAAAAACAGAGTTGTGTGGAGCTGATAATCTTGATTATCTTTGTAGCAACTCATTTGGCAATGGCGTGTAACAAACATTCATTAATATCAAAACGTTATGCACTAAAGCTTTAAAAAGAAGAGACCCAATGTCTTTGTTATATTACACCAGTAATCATGCTACAGCTGCCAGATAAAATAAAGTGTCTTGTTTTTGAACTCATAAAGTGTGCAGTTTAAATTCAGTCAAACTAAGCCTTTAACCCCTCCCCCCAACAGTTTACATGTTTGCTTTGGGAGAGGAAATGGGCAGCGAGTTCAAGAATTTCTCCAGCGTAAAGAGGTAGTCTTCTGGGTGGCATCGCATGTGGGCTGCATGTTTTGACTCCTTCCACTTCCTGCTCTCCACAGTCATGCCCCTCTTCCTCCAGAGGTCAATTAAAGTTTCCATATCAGCCAGGTCGCACAGGGCATCGTTTTCACTGAAGAAGAAGAGGGCCGGTGCAGTAATTGGACTGTTGCGAAAAACCTGGATGCTGTTATTGTAGAAGTCTGCGGTGTGGGTTTTGAAGAGCCAAAAGTAAATCATGGCGACGGTTTTGATCAAGTTCGGAAAACGTGGCATCAGAGTCATGCCAAGGCCTGCATACCAACGAGAGACAGTGAAATATCAAAAGGATAATTATTTCATAATTAAGAACACATTTACATGTACACAACACATCACTATATTAGTACTATAGCTTCAAAACTTTGAGTGCCGGTGAAAATGTAGGTCACTCTCTACCACCCACAAAGTTAATATTAATAGATTCTGCCACTCCTTCTAGTATTCTTTTTCTTACTTATATCGGGGATACGGAACTACAGTTCCCATATTGCTTTATAGAGTATAATATTGACATGGATTCAGTGACTTATGTTGTTGGCACCAACTTGTTTATTGCCTATATTTGTTTACATTTTGGGTAAATTAGCATCATTAAAAGTCTGATGAATTAGCTATTAACAGTTCTTGTTTGCAATGTACCCATGGAAAAGTACTCGTACTCGTAAAAGACAACTATCACTGGGTTTCTTTAAAACTGTAGAAAATTAAAAAACATGATGATTCTTAGGCAAGTTCTGGAGTTAGAAGGGGCGTCTATCTTCTATGATTTCTAAACAGATTTATGTTCATGCGTAATGGACATCAGAGATAATGGAATCCTGGGAAGTTGTAAGTCCCACTGAATCTAAAAATATGTAATAATGACTCTGTGCTAAATATAGCCCAAAACATTCAAAATTAAGTAACTCTAAAAGATATTACAATAATCCTTTTAAAACCTTTACCATGTTAACTCAGGACGTTTAAAAACCCCACTTTCTAAGAAGAGCTGCAACTAGTCAATCAAATATTTTAATAATTGATTAATCATTTAGGATATTTTAATAAAAAAAAAACAAACAGAGAACAATGTAAAGCATTTGCAGGCACTCTCCTAGGGTAGGTTAGAAACAAGCTGTCACAAATAATTCCTGGACTCCTGACAAACTGGAGCAGCAGGTCAGCTGTCTAATTAATTATTTAAAGATCGGACACACATATCCAAACACTAAAGTAACCTGAGGGGAATCACACTCACTCACCTATCGCCATGTGATGCAGAGTGCCAACCACCAAGCTGTCATAGATGTGCCCTATCACCCTCTGGGCCAGCCATGCATATTTTTTCTGTCCCTGAGCAATGTGGGTGAGTGTCTGGGTGAAAGTGTAGCCACCGATGGAGGAGGTGTGGACCAGCACCGGCCTTCCTGAGAACTGAGGCTCCTCCAGAACCTTCAAAACCTTCAACCCGTGGTCCAGCCCCCATCGAGGCCAAAGGAAGTGCATTACATTGCTCTGAACCAGGAGGACATCCATGCCACGGTCCAAGTAAAGATCCCTGTACTTGCCCACCGCCCTTGGCTCGGCACCAAGCCAGGAAAAGAAAAGAAGAAGAGGGTGGGAAGTGGCTGCAGAATCTGATTGGTTTTGGGAGGAGACAGGTGTGTGTGAAGGTGAATCAGAGAGCAACGGACAGGAGGCAGGATCTGCAGAGGAGTTGCTTAGGGGCAGAGCTGAGGGTGATATGGGGCAAAGTGCAGTGGAGGTGTGAGACATTCCTTTGGCAGAACATACTGTCTGTTCCCCTGCCTCTGAGAAAGGAATGTAATAATAAGTTACGCCATAGCTGATCCTTTTGGTAATGAACCTTCCTCCATTCACTTGTTCAGACATGGTGGCGTCATTTCTGAAGAGACTGCAACAAATAAACAAAATTAGTCATTCCCACACTCTGGCAGCAAAGACTGAAATGGTTTGGATTTTACTATATATCCTCCTGAGACCCAAAACCATATAATATAAGTTTTTTGCATGAAAAGAAACACACTGACTTAAAAATGTATTTTTATGTTATGTCCTACTGTAAACTTTTTGTAAATTGTTTATATGTTCTAAGTCCAGACAGATGATGATAATATAAAAAAATTAAAAATTACAAACCATGTACTGTATAGTGCTAGTAATATGTTATTATACTCATAGATGTCAATGTGTTAACACAGAATTGTAGTATTATGATTACCAGTAGTACCAGTACCATCTTTATATTAGATATTTACCATTATTACCAGTACTTTCAAAACATCTCCGGTAAAAAAAATCGTACTAAAGTATATATTTTTAAATAACATAAAATGAAATAACATTAAATATCTGATATTAAAAATAGTAAATATTTCATAAAAGAAATTGTACATGTATTATCTTAGCATCACTAGCCTTGTGTCATGCATGATCTGTGTGACACCTGTTCCAAATACAGTTTGAACTAATTTTTTAATAATTAACACTTGAAATGACAAAGCTTGAGCGAAAGTGGTGTACGTATTCATATTACGTTACATCCATGATGTATCGGTGGGTTACCATCTTGTATAGAAGAGAAGGGGTTTGGGATTAACGCAGCAAACCAAGATTTATAACGCTTCGCCGTCATCCATGTAACATGGAACATTAGAGTTAAGTGTCTCGCGCATTTTAAATGTGATCATCACATGGACATCACAGTTTCTCTGCATAGTTCTCAGGCGCACGTAGCACAGCATCAGCCAGTTATTGTTGGTATTTAAATGCGACTTCCGCAAGACATGTCACACACAATATGTACCACAGCAACATATATCTGTTACCCGATGGCGAGCAGCAGATTTCCCATTCTATGAGGCTAGAATGTGCGGGGGCGCCCTGGTCCACCTGGTTCACTGTAAAATGACTTCGGAAGGTCGGTCAGATCTGCCGCGGTACCCGGTCATGGATGGTTTAAGAGAAAGAAAGTGACCAGTGCACACATTTTGTACTCCAAGGATGGCGAAGACATGACCCGTGCTACTGCCTCTGATTGGTTAGTAGCCTAGTCGTTGCCTTCATTGTTTGGATTGGTTAGGTTTAGGCGTGAGGAGTGTGATTGGTTAGCGCGTAAGAATACCAGGTTAAGCCAATCAGAACAAAGTAGAAAGTAGAACGCTCGTTCAATCCCATAAACTGTATACAGTCTATGTTCTATCCTAGTAAATACATCCATGGCCGGGGCCGGCTCGTGATATTTTTTTCCTACTATCCCCTTCAATAGTATTCACACACTACTGTTGGCCAGGCGTCCATGCTTACATGTGTACAGGTCCTAACCCCTGTCCAATCGGCTATCCTAACCTTAACCACTCGAGGTTAATGCCTAACTCTAACCAATCAAGCTGCTATTGTCTTGGCGTGGCCATACCAAGGATGTATTAAGAGAACGGGCCATAGTAGAAAAAAAGTAGAAAAAAACCCAAAAGAAAATCTGTCATCGTAGCACCTTCTCAATTCGAGTGTGGACAAAAACACACTAAAACACACAAAACACACACACACACACACACACACATATATACATCTATATACAGTCTGATACATAAACAATTTAATTTAAGTTAATTACACTCTTAATTTATGTCTTACTTTCAAATTGATCTACTAATTAATAAACTTTGATTCATGGGTGCTGGTATCCATAGAAACATCACACACATTTGAATTCTGTATCATGTCTAATGTAACCAAAATATCTCAAACAGCAAGTTTATCCAACATTTCTAGTGAAAGCAAGCATTGTAAATGGTTACTGGGATTAAAGACAGTATATTATATCTATTATAAATCCCATGTGTCCTCTTTTCCAAAATATAACAATAAAGAGTTATTGCTGGTAGATATTGCAGTTTAAACAGAGCTTATCTCCGGATCTGTTAGGCTATTGATAGTTCAAAGGACATCATGGCCAGAACAAGCTATGGCCGGACCACAAGGAAATAAGGTCACATTGACCCGTATATCTAAATAGGGAAACATTACAAGGTCATGAAGTAGGCCTGTATTTGTTCTGACCTACTAATCAAATAATTGCAAGACATGTTAATGCCACGAGATGGAGCCAGAGGCTAACACAGAAAGAAGAGAATTTGACTACTTTAGTATGTGGAGCACTTTGATGAATGTGTATAATTAAACTTGCATTGATTCAGTTGTAAAAGTGGTAGATATGTAATTTCTATGAATTTCTGTTGATTTGATGTCTTGTAAAGGGACTTGGGCCTCATGGTGTTCATAATTCTAAGTTTAAATCCATGCCTGGAGAAATGTTTATAATTAGGCATGCCATTTGATCCTGAGATGCTGACCGCAAAATCGGATGTTTGCAGTTGTTCTAGATTTTTTATTAACTAGGAAATTCCATCATAGCTGCCGGAAACATCCTGATGTGTAACGTTGTCTATATTTTCCACCCAAAACATGCATACTGGCACAGAAACACAAGATACATCATCAACTTTTTTCAAGAGTGTATTTTATTCCTTTAATCCTTTAACTCTTCTAAGCTCTAGTTTTATTGTTTGAAATCAAGTAGATTTAAGATTCTAACAATCATCTTATTGCACTCTTAACAGCATCTGCTGCCAACAGCTTCACCCATATATGAAACATAAGTGCTGGAAAATATAAGCATCTGCTGCTAAGAGCATCACACACTTATTTATTTGCTTGTTTTAACTCTTTATTTGAGCTACAGTGTAACACTGAGTGACATATTCAAACTTACATTGTTTTATGGCTGCCCCATCCCATCAAATACAAAAATATTCTTGTGCATAATTTTATACACATCCTTGTAATTCAGCCTGATGCATTTGATATTATTTCAAACTTTGAGATTTCCACTCAAATTTAAAATAAAGATATGAGGTTTTGACTGAAGCCTGGCTGCACAGCACAAGTTAACCCATTTATGTTTATTGCATTAAGCTTAGAAGTGCGCTAGATTTTTATTGTAGCAAAAACAAGCACACACACAAAAAGACAACTTTTCTGACATCACCGTCAGTTCATCTCATTGCAGCTTGATGTAAATGGGTTGTCATGACAGTGTTTTGTGTGTAGGTGACTTTAAAATGGCTGTCACAGTTGTGATCAGGTTTTCCATTCTTTCACATAGAGGTAGCAGAGGCAGTTTTAGGTCATCACATTCACTCACTTTCTCTTTTTCTTCTCTTTTCCTGGATCTATTTTCTGCAGCCATTTGCACCTTCCCCCACCAAAACACACACACACACACACACACACACACACACACACACATTACTTTATATTTTCCAGTACTCCTGTTTCATGTTTGACCTTCAGTAATAGTGCAGTAAGTTTCTAGTATAATATAAGATATTATTTTGGGGTTTGTTTCTATTAACAATACATTTAAATCCCAGTTGTGACTGGTGTTATGGTATCCTGGTTATGTGTTGCACATGTAAATAGTATCTGTGCAAGTGCCTCCTCAAATAGTAGCGGTTTGTCAGTTAAACAAAATATTCAATAATAAGCAATGCAATGAGGATATTTTGCTGAATTGCTCTACTATGTTTACACAAAGTAATTTAATCAACTGTAAATATAAAAATCTGTATTAGTCCAGCCTTCATTTCAAAGGTTTGGCTAAACATTTTAGATTGTGTACAACAGAAAAAGCCTGAGCTTTGCTTTGCCTGGCTCAGCATGATCACTTTCAGGCTCAGTCAGGCAGAAAAATGTTTAAGTCCTACAAAAACACAACCCTCAGCCTGGAGGCCATGCGACTGTGTTACCCTCAGCTCTAGCGACCCCTCTCTACCCTCTATCCCTTATCCCCATCTTACGCCAACCTCTTAAACAACCCCCCTATCCCTGCTGATTCTCTATACATTCCCCTCATCAAAACTCTCTCTCTCGCCCAGGAAAATAAAGCCTCCATCACTCTCTTCTGCCACCCCCCCGGAAAGCTCCAAGGCCTTTTCACCCGTCTTCCCCTCTCAGCACCTCCGACCACCCCCATATTGCTGGTGCACAAATGCCCCGCCTTTCCTTTTAGCATTGTTTCACCATGGCCCCTATTGTCTGAGCAAAGAGAGAAAGTTGGGAGAGAGGAAAAAGAGGGGAGGAGGGGAGAATGTGCCCTCTCTGTTGTCTGGGTAGGAGGGGTCCACCCACATTAGGGTGTGGAAATTCTGTTGCAGCTTCCTGCTTTTTCTCCCAGTCTTTCCCTTTTAATCCACTCACTCATCTATGTCAGATTTTCTCCTGGCATCATGTGCCTCCCTAACTCTTCACACACAGGATGCAATTACACCAAGCATGTCTGAGGCATTAAAACACACGTTTTACTTTTATCTTGAGTTTTTAGAAGCAGGTGACAACAATGCCAATTGAGGCTAAATGACCACGGCTACAGCATTAGAAGTGGAGAATATAACTGTTCCACATGCTTGGAAGGTTAGCAAATTGCAAAGAGCAAAACAGTCAGGAGTTGTGCTTTTATCCAGCATTTTTTTTTTCATGTTCTTCAATGGTATTAACATTTGACGTTCATGGTAAAGAGCACAACTCTGTCATGTTCAGCTGAAGTCTAAATAGTGGAATCAAATGTGTTTTGGCTCATCCTGAACATGAACATTGTACTGTAAAGCTAAATAGTTGTCTGTCTGATTTTAGGTTACAATAACTGACTTGCTAATAACTGTACATTGTAAAACTTGATAATGTATTCATTTAGAGCCATATGTGTCTGGCCACTCTGTGAATCTATACCCAATATCCACTCTGCGTCTAGCTCTAGTTTGGTCTCCACCATCTCCTTTAGCTCTCTAGTTGCTAATTTTGTTTGCTGTCTGATGCGGTGCAGGTAATGTACAGTGGTATAGAGCTTGTTTCCTACAAACACATGGTTACTTAATTCATTGTTGATACAAAATATTGATAACAGCTGCTTTATATATTTTCTTCAAAAGCTCCCAAAGGAAGCAGCGTTAAGTCTCACTTAGCACTGGGCATGTTCATCCACCATTTCTTTATCTTTGTCGTCTCTTCCATCAATCTCTACCTTCTATCTGTCTCCATCCATCTTTCACCCTTCTCCATGTGAGGGTTGTGATTTGCATTCATGACATGCTTAGAAGCTGTTGTAGTTTATGTGTGACACCTGTCGTCTGAGGGAGGAGCTTTTCTTTATTCCATCAATCTTCCTTGTTGGTATGGAAACCACGTTAAATCCCCAGTAGGGGCACTGAGCTGATGTATTAAACATACAGTCATTGATTACAGATGGCAAGCCCACATCTTACTGAACCCACATGCATCAATGTCCCATTTGAAAGCTGTTATTTTGTATTTTAAACAATCTGCTGTATTGTTAATTTGGGTGCAGTATGGACACGGAGAGTTTCTGATGACACGTATCAGATAAAATTCTATAACAGGGCATGCAAGTCTTGCAAGATATATTAGACTGCAGGTATCAGTACTTCTGCTTCATAACACAGCTTTAAACATAATCTCATGGTTTAGCCTTTAGGCTCTCATCAGTTTAGTTGTCCTAAATGCATCTTTAAATTGAGCTCTCATAGCCACAATTGTTTCATAAAAGGCATGCACTTTGGAATTATGAGTAGTCTATGGTGATAGCAAATTGATGATGGAACACCATTTATCCCAGAGGATTTGCCCATCAAGGTCATCTCTGATCCTCATCTAACAGCCGTATCAAATCTGCAGGGAAAGCTGTCTGAGAACACATTCATAAAAACACATGAAAACTTACTCTCTCACACACACACACACACACACACACACACACACACACACACACACACACTTCGTTGAGCTTAAAGCAACGTACCAGCAGGAGTGAGGCTTAAAACACACATGGACGTTGTGTTTTGCCAAGTGTGTGTATTGGATTTCTCCCCTAGTCAGATTGTCTGCATGGATTTTTTTTCAAAGGTCACATTTATATTGTTACTGCTGCCGTCCCATATATTACTAAGACCTAGATTAATGACACGCCTCAGTCTGGTTTTTCTTTAGTGAATTATCAGTATATAAAATGTACAACATCATTAACAAATATGTAAAGATGTTAACATATGGTGGCTAGAAGACATGCTTTCTTTAATGAAAGTTAAAAAAACTTTTTAGCTAAAGTTTTGGGGAGATTTGGTGTCTTGACCTTGCTGTCACTATAAAAAGACAGCAGAAGGGCTCTAGGAAGGGTCTGTATAGATGGCGGAGCCAATAAACTATTGATAGAGTCCATTGTTTTTTTTGTTTTTTAAGACAAAGAAACTTTCTTTGACCTCACAATCTGTCATTGTCTGACACTTTCCGTGTGCTGGAGCTAGTGGACTGTCTCTCACACACACACACACACACACAGTCTTGTCTCACTATCTTTATGGGGACAAGTCATTGACATAATGCATTCCCTAGCCCCTTACCCTAACCTTAACCATCAAACCTAAATGCCTAACCCTAACCCTACCCCTTACCCTAACCCTAACCCTAACCCTAACCATAACCTAATTCTAACCCTGATCCTAAAACCAAGTCTTAACCCTCAAACAGCCCTTTAACGTTATGGGGACCAGCATTTTGTCCCCACAAAGCTGTCAGGACCCCATAAGTATACTGTATTTCCAAATTTTGTTCCCCACAAATGTAGTTAAACATGGTACACACACACACACACACACACACACACACACACTTGTGTGTGTATACTCCGGGGGATGACGATCTGTTTTACAGCTGTGTCCTCAGACCTAAGCACGACAAGTCCCTTTAACACAGTGAAGTCCACTGCCATTAGTCACACTGATAACACAGGAATATGTGTAACAGTGCATGATACGGTCCACAGAGGTTATCTTCTATTAGAAGTGGAAGTTTTCTCAGTATTACAGTGGGATACTGGAGCTTCTTTGATGGAGTAGAAGCTAAATAACCTCACAGCAGGGGAAAATCAGTTGAGATAGATAAACTACAGTCAATTAGAGCTGCAACTAACAATTATTTCCTTGATTATTTTCTCTACTAATTGATAAAATGTCACAGAACAGCAATTCCAAAAGTTACATTTTCAGGTGTCTTGTCCAACCAATGGTCCAAAACCCAAAGATGTTCAATTGCAATGCTATGAAAAAAGACAAAAGTAGTGTAATGTGTAGTGGTTGTGGTTGGCTGGTTGTCAGTCCTCTAGTTCTTGATTGTGTAATTCTGTTTCTCTGTCTGTGTCTTCTGTGTTTTTCTGTGTCTTCTTCCTCTCTTCCAACCTACTGCTGCCAGCTGACTACACACACTGGTTCCGCATTCACCATCACTGCTGTCCAGCCATGCACACCTGCCAGCCATCTACAATCAAGCTCAGTACTTCAATCCCAGATCCACTCACCATATTTGCTTGATCGCTGTCTCAGCCACACTGGTGACCCACACTGGTGACACTTGCCACAAGCTCTCTTTGAATATTGCATACTCACCTGTCTTTGTCCTGTGCTTGTACTTACCTCTCCTTGTACCTCGCCATCCTCACTATCTCTCGCCATCATACCTCAGCTCTCAGGTTCCTCACTATCCCTCGCCATCCTAACTCAGCTCTCAGGTTCTTCACTATCTCTTGCCATCCTACCTCAACTCTCAGGTTCCTCACTATCTCTTGCCATCCTCACTCAGCTCTCAGGTTCCTCACTATCTCTCGCCATCCTAACCCCAGCCCTCGTATCCTTCGTTCCTGTTTCTGGCGTCCGCCTTCCCACACCTTCTCCTTTTCCTTTTGTTTAATAAACCGATTTTTGTTGAATTGCATTTGGGTCTGATCTGTCTGTCTGTATTTGGGAGGCTAGGACCAGGAAATGTTTGGCATTTTCAGTGGAAAAACTGGACTCAAAGAATTAATTAACCATCAAAATACTTGCTGATTACGTTTTTGTAAATATTTCTTCTCAACTAATCAAATAATTGACTGTGTCAGCTCATATTACCATATGACGGGCAGTATTCATATTTGTTACAAGGAAGTTACAGATGAGGAGTCTTTTGATGCACTTGTGAAGAAATGCATGTATACAGATCATAGCTTAAATATATTACGTATTTAAGAATTTTAAAAACAATCCTTCTATTATCTTGCACTCATGGTCTGTCAAGTATTGCGATGTTTAACTTTATAACAGTTGTTTAACTGCTATGAATCATCTTATGCTTTGTGTGTGGGCTTAATCAAATCATGAGATGCTAAGCTTTCAATTGGTGTGCTGCACGAGTGTCTTATTTGAAGATTTAATGCTTTAAAGTTATAAAAATGTTTGAGTGGAGTAAACAGCGACTCCACAAATAACTTCATAAGAAATACTTTAATCTGTCCTGAGATCAGAATGGGAGTTAATTTCACCTTTCATTTCTCTCACTGCTGTTAAGCAAAACTTGCTGGCTAGAAAGAAACGCTTGTCTACTGTATTACAGAAATGATTGGATTTCTTCCAGTGAATGAAACCAAACCTTGGGCAATATCTACTGTCTCTAAAAAATGTGTGCTCCTACCACAAAACAGTATATTCTTCATAATGACGTATCAAAATCCTAAAAGAATGGCTTTGTCCCTCCTTTATGTAGCATATGTTGTAGCTTTTGAAGAATACAATCTAAATCCAATTATTCTATTTGAAAACATGATAATACATTGACTTAAAAATAGAGGAAGCAGCAGCTGTGCGGCAAGGAACCTAGTCTTTTATTTCACCGGAGTAAAAGTAAAGGTGGTAATAATAGTAAGGAGAGTCAAGGTGAAATGTGTTATTAAGGCGATGTTGCCTGCGCCGGCGGGACTGAGCTGGGCTGGTGAGGGGACCTCATCACAGACAGGACTGCTCAGGAAATTATGTTTCCTTGGGCTGATAGTTCACTGATTGTTTCTATATTTAGGAATTTCCTGGGGATCAAAAAAGCAAAGATCTGGTGAATGTTGGGCCAAAGTTGGTGCACAACAATGACTCCTTCAATTGATATGACATCTTAGATGTCAACGGAGTTAAGTCAGGGACTGTGTTAAACTGTGTCAAAGGTGAGTCTCTGCAACCTTGTGTTAACTTTGTAGTAGGTTGAACATGTCGTGAGTCGTTCAGTGCTTCAGAGGGCTGGGATGAAAACTAATAAAAATGATGCTTTAAAGGAGAATTTGGGTCTTATTTTGTAGTGGCAGCCCAGTATCTGTACCTGACAGATTGATGTCCAATGCCAACATTTAGTGCCAACACAGGAAGTTATTATGCAAGATATGTAGCATGGTGGAAAGTTAGGGTTTGAAGATCGGGGTGGTGGATGGGTGTATAGCTACCTTTGTGCAGTATCCAGAGTTTACCTCCAGTCAGACCTGCATTAAACTTTTGCATGTATATTAACAATAAACATGATCTATCCCTAACCATAACCATACCTTAACTAACGTGCATTTGCCATAACCACAATTTTTATACTTATAAGATATAGCAGAAAAAGAGAATTTTAAAACTATTGACATTGAACACAATTCTGTGTTTTACACAACATTCCAATATTGATGTTCTTGTCTGGCAATGGGGTTGGATTTTATCCTAAGCAAACAGAATGATGCCAAAACTACCCAAGTTGTAAATAGTGGAATTGATGATTTGTTTGCAAAGCCAAAATGCCAACATCAGCACATATTAGGTCTAAATATAGTGCTTGAAAACAGCTGCATTCAGATTTGACCAGCTTACAGCTTGTGTGTGTGGGCATATGCAGCTGTGTGTTTGCACAACTCTGTTTCCCAGTGTCCGCGGCACTGGGTGATCTCCGCTATTGAACAATTTGCTCAGTGAGGTGTGACCACAGGCATTGTGACGGGAGCCACACAGTGGACCACTGATGCAGTGAGCGAGAGAGATCGAGACAAATAGAGAGAGAGAGAGAGAGAGAGAGAGTGAGAGAGAGGGACTGGAACTCAATCCCACACAGTCAAACCTACACTGGCTCAGAAAGACGGTCGCTCCTGCAGCAGAACACATACACACACACTGCTGGCTGTGGATTCTCCATCTTATTCCATACATCTGTAGGTAAGACATGTTTTCATCTCTCGGTTCATATAGCTGTACCTCTCTCCCTGCATGTGTGTGTTAATCAGCTGCTCTGCATCTATGAATAGGGATGTGTGGGTCTGACTCCAATATGCATGCTGTTACACGCTGAGAGACGCACTCAGTAAACACACTGACACACACAAACATATTTTTTTAACATGTAAGAGGGCTTGTGGTTGTTCTGGGTGCATTGATACTAATAACAATCGGGATTAAGAAGATCAGAGGGAGTCATTTAGTGGTAAATCTATAGACAAACATGGAATGTGTGTGTTGGTAGGTGTATTTAACGAGAGTGTGTGCGTCTGTAAATGTGTCATCTGAATATATAAAGATTAAAATAATGCAACTTTTAATAACATCTGGCTTGGATTATGTAATCACATCCACGTTTACTCTCCCCATTTTAGCATAAGGATGTACAGAATGTGTGAGAGTGTGGGTTTTGATGTTGGAAAACCAGCAAAGCATGGATTGTTTGTGTGTGTGTGTGTGTGTGTGTGTGTGTGTGTGTGTGTGTGTGTGTGTGTGTGTGTGTGTGAAGCATACTCCAACAAGCGGAACAGCGGAGTCCCAAAGGTGCTGAAATCCCGAGGATTAGCAAGACGTCTTTGGCTTCAGCTGTCACCATGGCAAAGAAAGCCGGTGGAACGCCTATGTTTGAGAGCTTCCTTTGTAATAGTCAGTTTCACCACATTCATCAGCTGTAGGGCTAACACAAGCATTAGCCCGGCACAATTAATGTCATTCTCAAGCATGGGGAATGTGTCATGAGTGGTCAAAGTGGGGATTTAAAGAGGTGTAGTATAAGGAGGCATGGAAGATGTGTGGAGAACCAAACTAAAGAAAAAAGGAAAGATTGAGTGTATCAACAAGTTTTCACAGAGAAATTAAAGTCCAGAAAATGCTATTAATGGTACTGCTAACGTTCTGATAGGACTTCTGCATGTGGAAAATGGGTTTGTAAATTGTCATGTCAAACTAAACACCGGAGGAAACCCCACAGATTAGAATAGCAAGGCATTAATCTTGTTTGTAAATAGCATGACTCAGGATGTTGTTTGGTTGTAAAGCCTCTAGGAGGACATCTGTAACCTGTTAGGACTCCTGACCGTGATGCTGCTCGTTTGACCAGAGGGTTGTCTATTGTCGGACATGACAGTAGCTCTCATTATGGTCAATAATGTCCAGGGACTATTGACAATAGCTGATTGGACCATTTCTTTCTGGGGATCTTAGTAATGGGAAGTTAAGGAATCTACTAGAAAATGATGTCAAACAATTATACAGTTAACTTAGACAAGGACTGATAATACACAAATATCATTGAAATCAAAGGCAAAGAACCGGTGCATTTCTTTTTAAAATGGTATGCGCTTAAATATAATTGCAATTTCCTTAGAGTTAGATGAGGAGACCAATACTACTCCCAGCTAGGAGTGCGTTGCGGATCTATCTATCTATCTGCCTATCTATCTATCTATCTATCTATCTATCTATCTATCTATCTATCTATCTATCTATCTATCTATCTATCTACCTATCTATCTATTGGCAGGGACACAAATAAGTCTATTTACCAAAATGTTGAACTATTCCTTTGCAATATGCAGGCAATGAAAACACAATACTCTAGAATACAATAACATTAGTTTAAATTACAAAATTGATATGGTATTATTTAATCAATCTCTATTGATGTAAATATATAACAATGAAATAAACCAATCGTAAAATCAATCTTTTTTTTTTTTAGTGAAATTGGGACATTAGATGAATACAATAGATGGATAGTCAGACATTTGGGCACCAGTTACTCTCTGTAACACTTTATAAATGCCCTTCAAATGTACTGCTTCATGGAGAATAAATCCCTGCTGGCTTAAAGCGGCCAGTCAGATTGAATCTGTGTAGTAATGACATCCCTGCGTAGCACCAAAGTCAGGAGAGGACAACAAAAAAACACCATATGTTTACTCCTTAGATGGGAGACAGAGCCCTGTGATGTTAAAGCACTGCAATCTGACCCAAAAGCATGTGGGAGGATGCACATGTTAATACAATTGCACCTACATATAACCATGGAAATAACCCTAGAGTGAGAACTAGTGCCTGTAAATATGCACGCCCACACAGGAGATTCAGAAAACTGTCAGCCATAACAGTAGCCATTTGCAGGTTGGTAAATTGCTCCATTATCCTGGACTGTCATTGATCCACAGACCTTACCGTACTTATAGCAGGTTTGTGAAATAGTAATGGCATGGGCCACAGTTAATCGGTCTTCAATTGTGACTCCCCTTAGCATAGAGCCTCTCCATTTCAATAACTCAGGAGTGACACGCACTTTTAATTTAGTCACTGCATTCAACTCCTCTCTTCATCTTTCTCTCTGTCATTACCTTTACTACAGAGGCCTTACCCATGATTTCCACCAGTTGCAGAACGTATTGGCTCCGCTGCGTGTTGGCTCTGTGCTCCGCCGTCCGTCAATACACACCAGGTCCGGATTTGTTGTGGAATGGCTGCAGCCATGAATGACAGCTGAAGTCACGTGGACCTACAAGATCTCGCAAATTCATGTAGAACAGGACCAAAAAAACAAAAACAGTTTTTTTCTACCCAGAGGAGTAAAGGGGAAACAACTTTTGCCTTGCCGTGTTTTCAAGGTGTAGGGCATGGAAATATAAAATTAACAGGATTATTTATTCTGTTTCTGTGCTCAACTTCCTGTCCCACACTATCTGGCCAAGAGGGTAAGCCTCTCCTTTCTAAGCAAAGCTCCCTATGGCGCCATCTTGATGCTACCAAGCCATCACCTCCCATTAGTATTCCATTGACTGCCATTCATCACTCTGACAGCAAAAAACTTTACATCTGAAGCGTTTAAAGATTCTATTTGTCTGTTTTCTATTTCTAAAGAAACACTACAATGTATAAAAGGCTCCATTTCCTTGTAGCTCACTTTATGGCTCCGTAGCAGACGTTTTTCTAAAAATAGGCTAACGATTGTGTCATAACCACGCAACTTACTGTCACACAGTGAGGAATCACCGTATAGTACAGGGTAAGCTCGCAGACAGTTTGGACTTATATTAGCTGTTTAGGTTTAATTAATAATGTTAACTCGCATTTTAGTTAGCAAAAATTTGCCTGTGCCTGTTATTTCCTTAAATATACCTACACTCTCTGTCTCTGCAAGATTGGAATGATTGAGATTTCTCTTGGCACAGCTACCAGAAGACTTACAACTTTCAGACACGTTGCTTACGTCACATCTATGTCATCAAGCTCAGTTGGAGGCTACGCAGTAACGCTCAGCTATCACCGGAAAAGTGCTTATAATATCCTTCACTAGTCTCCATCCAGAACAACAGGATCTGTTGGTCCATTTCTTTAACTGTCTATGTATCTGCCATGTGCTGAATTGCTGCAGAGCTCTCCGGTGTCTGGCAAAAATAGAAGCTCTATGTGTCGCCGGAGCTGGGACGGAGTCAGAACGCAGCCGTTCCGCAGTCAGTGAAAATACACACATTGACTTTAATGGAAACCTAATGACTCCACCGCCATTCCACAACTGGTGGAAATTGGAAATTAATATGATCAAAGAGGGGCATGTAATGATGTAATACTGCCAGCAGACTGAAGGCAGATTGAGATCAAGATGGCTGATGGTCCTGGGAGAAGTGAGAGCGTGGGGGGCTTCTAATGAACACAACAGACACAAAGACTAAATTGAAAGGCAGGAGTCTGTTTGCAGAGTTAATGAAGGACTTGCTGGCAATAAACTAAAATGAGCATTAGGGAGACTGCAGCAGAGTTTACTCTCCTGGACTACGACTGCCACAACTGAATGTCAATATGGTGTCTTTGTCTCTGTCTCTCATTTATTGCCTTTCTCTTCTTCCGTCTCCGCTCCATTGAGCACACTACAGTGGAAGGCCCCGTCTTTGTTAGGAGGCGAGACAAAACCCCAGCAAAATAATAGAAGGGACTTGTAAATTCCCCACAGACACTTTTTATAGTTCCTTTCCACTTGCTCTGTTGCCTGTCAAAGCAGACAATGCCTTCACTACCAGGCACGTATTTGATGTGGTGACATGTGGCCCAATCCGGAATCAGAGTACAAGCCCAGGCGGTGGTGTGGTTTCTTAGTGGCTAGCACTGTAGATACTGTGTTAGCTTGATTGCTATTTTGTTTGAAAAACAAAATGTGTTTACATGTTTAAGCTGCTATTAGCAATATTTTTGTTTTATTAATATCCAAACTTTGCAGTTACCCTCAATTACTATGGAGCATTTAAGTGTCTTTCAGCTTGTAGTTTTGATTTATGGCCCGTAACTTTAATGTTTTGATTAGCAAGAAGCTCTGATAAACCCACTGTACATTACCAACACCAAACTTTACACAGACAAAGTTAGCGACTAGCTGTTGAACAAAGTGGAGCAACGAGCTTCTAAAGACTCAGATATTTCCATCAGGAATTGCTGTGGGTGACCAGAAACACAACTCCAAATAAAGGCTAATAAAGCTAATGCAAAGAAGTATCTGCTGGATGGGTAAATATGCTACTGTTTTCTGATAAGTTTACCATATCAACCTTAAAGGTGATAATATGGTTGTGTTGTGTTTACAGCTCGTCCCATTATTTTCGCCCAAATTGGCCAAAATAATAAATTATTGCAGGTTTAACAAAAGTGGAGCGTCTTTACAGTGTATTGGGAAATAAAATAGGATATAGGAATACAGCTTATGTTAAAAAATCATGACTTTGAAAAGTGTATGTGTATTTTCCAATGCTTGATCAATTAACTTAAATTCTTTATTGTGGCATTACAATTTCAATATTATCATCAAAAGTTGAACTGAATTCTAACTTCAACTACTTTTCTGTATCTGGAAGACAAAAAAAGTATGGCGTTATCATGTGTTTAATGACAAGATGAGTCAGCCATCAACAAAATCGCATCCAGTATGTGGCCCGAGTCAAAGTGCTTGAGGGAAAGAATGGGATGGCGTACCCTCAATTCTACCCAAAACTGCACCTGTGGTGTCTTTTTGATTGATTGATTCTACAAAATATATTCACTTAAAAACATGCTGGATTGTAAAGTAAAGTAAGCGTTTTGCGCTCTACAAGAGTTTTCTTTTTCCACGCTAGTTGATACTGAGCTAAAGTGATGCCGAAGTGAAACGCGAGAGTGCTAAAATAAATTATACATATACCCCACTGGCTAAATATTTGATCAGTTATTCATCAAATCAACAAACGGCAATCAAGGATAGAATTTATTTTGCCCCACGCTTTAGAGCTAATTAAAATGTTACTCTGCATTATAAAATACAGTTCGTTCCTAAATAATACAGCTTTCCCTTTCTCTTTAAAAGCTGCATTTAATAATTTAGCTTTCTCTAAGTGTTTAGAAATAGCTGGCAAAATGTCTTGAAGAAGTCAACAAAGTGTACATGCGTGGGTGTGTATTCCTACAGAACAGTACATGTGGGCGAACAAGTACACAATTGCACTAACATGCAGCATCAGATGCTAAATCATCTACAATCATATCTCTGCACACGTGAAATGTGACCGTGTGTGGGGTTGGTGCAAGCTTGAGATCACAGGCATCTAAAAACAACCTCACACAACGGCATGCTGTTCAGTCAAAATGCTAAAACTAAGGAGTGTGTGGGAAGCTTTATGTTTGACCCGCAACCAGAAGTAAGTCTTCACATCTCCATACCCGACATACCTCCATACCTGTATATAAAGGCTGGGTTAGGGAAAGGGGGGGGAAGATGGCCGGCAAAGTCTCTGCTCTGCAGATCTGTGAGATTAAGCCGGAGACTCTTATAGTAGTGGCTGATTGATATAGCATATTATGTTGTTTTTTTTCTCTCTCATGCAAACAGATTTTTCTCCCTCTGCTTTAAAGAACAAATACATCTGAGATTAAAAGAGAGCAAGGCCAAAGCTGTGGGAGAGTTGAAGTACAGCTAAAGCATACAGGTTGTTGTTGTCACGGGGGAAATTCCTTTGGTGCTCCAGTCTTTTCACTGAGGCAACAGGCTAGCGACTTTGAACCACTCTGCGCCCCAAAAAAGAAAAAGAGGTCCCTCTATTCTTATGTTGGCAACCCGGGACCCTAATTCTTCACTAACCTCCCCCAACCCTCCTCTCAATCCTCACTGAATAGAATACATATGGATGGAAATTCTTTAAGTTTAAGTCGTCTAATTGGTCAGTCCGTGTAACAGCCCAACCCCTGTGACACAGCATGCACATGAGCCCGACAAAAATACTGACCACCACATCTAACAAGACACCACTAAATGTGGGGTGTTCATAATACTTAAGCTCTTGTTGTGATTTGTGGTGGGTGACATTTTTTTTAGCCTACTAAGTTCAGCAAGCTCTTGTAACGGATTGCATAGTTTCTATACTTGCTTTACTTCACAGTCTGGAAAAACAGCTGAAAAGCAGGTCACACTCGAAAATGTTCAAAGAAAAGAAAAACAAACAGATGCAAATTCTATCAAGTTTTCCTCAACTCAAATTTAGCCGACCAAGAGTGGATGAAAAGTGTGTCACTCAGTGTCCTGTGTGTTCTTGTCTTTTAGGCCATTTTGCCAGAGAATCAGACCAACCTGCCTCAGGGAGCAGAAGAATGGAGAACAACATGTGACCGATCTGTGCGCCACTGTCGACAGCATGCTTCGCCTCCTCCGGACCTTGGCTTTCTGCTTCTGGTGTTTTTTGCTACTTCACAGGCAGGTTGTGGCTGATGAAGAAGCCCTCTGGGGACCAACGGCATCAAGCAAAAACCCACCTGAAAAGAAACAAAACTGGTGGATCCCGTCTCTGCCAAAGCTCCCTGCCATACCCTCACTAACCTTCCGTATCCCCTTTTACGGGAACTCGAACAGCAACAACGAGGATGCTGCGTTGACCACAACCACCAAAGGGCTGACAGAACCAATCAATCACCTGCAAGACTACTCAGGTTCAGGAGAAGGAAGCATTTCAGAAGCCACTGAATCACCCACTACTTCAACTCAGGGGCATCTAACCAGCGTGACAAAGATAAGAACAGAATCACTTCCCACAGGGACATCAGATTCTCCACACAGCAGCATAGCACAGAGCAACAATGATACTCTTGTGCCAGACTCCTACTCTCCCACAAGAAGTTTTATCAGAAACACTCTGTTCACCAACAGTGCCACCAGCACAAGCACTCCTGAACAAAGTGCAACACACACCAACCCACCGAGAGGCACGTCACGAGCGGCCGGAACCAGCCTTGGCGCCACTACACAACACCTGCCAGAGGAACACACTGATAAAAAGGAGGTTGGAGATTTCACAGAAAAGATGTCTTTGACGATATCACCAGAAACTACAGTTCCCACTGCCTTGACATGGGCAGCAGCCCAAATCACAACAACCCCAGGACTTGTGGAGGCCACACTGACCAGCAGACACCCTCTGGGGCCTGTAACTACGTCCTCAGAAACCATGTTTTTCAGAAACCCACAACATTCTACTGTCAGTGTTACCCTCCATGCTGGAGAGGCCACAATGACGGAAACTCACCCCACTCAGAGTAAGGCTGACCTGGGGTTGTCCGAGGCCAGGTCAATGTCTGGGGAGGAACAGCCGGGGGTAATCACCACTGCTATGGGGATCAATCACAAACTAGTGACGGAATCCATAACAAGCACAACTCAGAGCCAAAGGGTTAACATCTCAATAGCAGGAGGTAAGCAAAGTTAAACCGATCAATGGTGGTTGGATTGACAATATAGATGTGATCCATCATGGGCAGGCAGGTCTTAAGTGTTCAATAGCTGGCTGTCAAAAAACATTTTGGCTTGATCGATGACATATCGGACATGGTGAGTAGTCAAAGGTCCGACATTAGCATTAATCCAGATGTTGTTGAAACCCTGACAACACTCATTAGGTACAAGTCTGGAATCTACATTTACAATGATTACAATGATGGGTTATGTGTTGAAATTTCTGTTCACCTTAAGACCAACTATAATCAATTGTCCTTCTCATGCAGTATTCCCGTAAGCACTCTCCCCCCTACATACTCCTAAGTTATACAACAAGATCAGTTCATGGGTTATTTAGCAAGGAAATAAGAATTCATTCTAGGATATGAGATAACACAAATGTCAAGACAGTATTTCTGTGGTGGTTAACATGACAGCTTTTAGAAATAGGAGTTGCACAATACAGCAATCAAAACCATCTACAACAGCATGAAACATATTTACCATATTTCCACTGCTTGCTTACCACAGACTTTGAACTATTCAATAAAATAGTTCCATATTGTAAGTGATGTGTTGTTGTTGAGTTTTGAAGTTGATTTTGCATTTCACAATTGTTGCCAGTGAGAAATTCGTATCCTCCTTTTTTTTTAAGAAAATCGCATATTACATAAGCCATTCAGTGAATGAAAGGAAAGAGGATTTGATTGAAGGCTGCTTGATGGGTGTTTTGTTCGTCAAAGAGAATCAAAATGGAAAGATGATGAGCTAAAACAGCTACTGGTAGCCATTAGGTTCCAGGAGACTTTTACATGACAGTGAAGACATCCTTCGTCAACGCCCATCCCCCAACACTGGTAGCAGTCTGGTGTCTGTGTGTGTTTAATGAGCCTTCAGGGAAGGTCCTCCTCCTGGTACAGACGCATTCATCATGTAGGGTCAAAGGTTGGGCCAGAAAATGATGAGTCGATTATTCTCAGCCGGAGAGGTTCGATGTCCACCTGATAAACCTGGGATTGTTTGATGGATGTATACACACTGTAGTGCCTGCAATATGTACATACTAATATTCTGCAGGTGCATATTGATTAACTTCTATAATTTAATGCTGGCCTCCCACCAAATAACATTAATATCAGTCAAAATAGATATTTTTAAATAAAACAATTTAAATTATTGCAGTCCCTATATAATTACACAAATCTTTAGCCAAAACAGAATGAAACAATTTAATAGTAATACATGTACAAAATGATTCCCCCTTTTACAATACATAACCCTTTTCTCTTAAAAATGCAGATTTCTCTCAAACCCTCTTGGCTTCTCTTGTTATTCTAAACAGCTTTTAGCTTATTGCTTGACAAAATCTCATGTTAGGGTTAGTAGCTGTTGTGAAACCTTCAATCATATTTAACAGTTGTCGTAGAATTTCTATTTTTCTTTGCAATGTAGGGACTTCATGTTCATGTGTGACACATTGAAAAGCTTGAGAATAGCTACTAAATGGACCTTAAAATAAGATTGTTTTGCTGTTTCCAAGGTCAGAAATGGACTTTCAGACGCTCCTGGATACCTTCAATTGAATTCAATTCAATTTTATATATAGTATCAATTCATAACAAGAATGATCTCGAGACACTTAGATATAGGTCTAGACCGCACTCTATAATGAAAGGACCAAACAGTTCTAGTAGTTCCTTCCAGAGCAAGCAACAGTGCAACAGAAACCTGAAGAAACCTCGGCAAGAGCCAGGCTCTTGGTAGGCAGTGTCTGACGGGCCGGTTGGGGTTGAAATGAATAGTGGCAAAAATAGTCACAGTACAAGATAATGGAACAATAATGGATACTTACAGATAGCAATGTATTCTGTACAATGTCAAAAAGTACATTAACAGTTCCTTAGCTGGAAATAAAGATTTAGAGGGAATGTTTTCTTGCAGTGTTGGAATGCAACTATTCCAAATCTTGCATCTCCCATACCTTTACGCAGCTTGTACTGAAACTGGGGGTGTTACGTTTTGTCTACAGCGCCTGGTGTTGTGTCTACACTTGTTTTCGGTTGTGCATCGTGTGACGGCATGCAGAAAAGATAGGGGGGGGTATGGCCCGGGTGGGGAGGGCTGTTGTTGCCGTGTATCAGTATTCCAAGCGCACACTCAGCGAAATCATTTCTCCAGTGGGACCATCCGCTCGCCAGTCGCTGTTCACGGATGCTGAACGTGCTTCTCGCCATTTAGTCTACTCCCTCCCTTCCTCCCTCCCTGCTCCCCTCCGCCTTTAGCAATCTCTTTGACAAACACAAATCCATGTCACTTTGTTCCATGGACATCCATGTCAGCTATGTCTCCTTTAAATGGTACAAATGTCCTGACAGGGAACAGATAAGGTTTTAGTCATCAATGAAGAAGTAAAAAAACAATACAAAATATGGTCCTTTTATGCACTCTAGTAGTCTATTTGGTAGTCTATTTGGTGTGGTAGTGCAGCGTTTAAATGAGCACACCTTGCTAAAGGACGCAGAGGGAGACTTATATGACAATGAAAGCACAACCCCCCCTGTATTATCATACATTATCATACGTTATCCCAATGTGAACATTCTATCCGCTGCTGTAACGTATTTTGAGCTACACAGGGTGAATCACTTCCCTACCGGAGGTGTGGAACATCTTCACCACACAAACGGGTGGGTTTTCATTGATCGAGTGTTTGCTATGTGGCGTTGCCCTTGAGAAGGCTGTCAGGTGTAAAAAAAAAAAAAAATGAGCTGCATCTGTGTCAAATCCTTTACTAAAGGACACTCCAACATTTGACAGCAAGGGCAATTATGAGAAGAGAGAGCTCCTTCATTCTTTCCCTCCTCCCACCTTTTCCATTACTGTATGCTGTATTAAAAGGCAGATACTAGACCCTTAACATACTCCATTAATACCTGCAAGGATATATGGTCTCTATGATCTAAGTGCTATAACAAAGCTGTAGCACGACCATTGACATAGATTAATTACTTAAGAAATTGGATTCACACGCAGACCATGTGACATGAATATCTAATGCCCCAGTATATTTACATGGAAAAAGGGTTTTAATGCAAATCAAAAACTGTGGTGACTTTAATATTATGTTAATCTTTTCATAATGACTCCCTTAGCCAGACAGAGTCCATGAGTTTTAGAAAACTGAATGGGTTAGGCCTGTTTGTTTTTAGGATTTGACCCACAGCTGTCAAGCTGAATAATATTGACTAATGCAAATATGCAATTAGACAACAATCTGGAATAATTATCACCTTTATATGGACTGATTTCTAAGTAAGATAGTGGAATGGAGTTTGAAAATGCCATGAATCCCTTAGTAACTATCTTAAAATAGAACCAAATTAGCAACAACCTGATGTAATTTTGTGCAAGTACATTTGAGATGAGTTATCCCAGTCATAATATCTCATTTTTATGGATCTGATTCTGCACATCTGACTCTCTGCTACACTGCTATCCAACGAATGAATGAATTCTGTTTCAGTCTTGTCACTCTAAGCTCAGTGTGTTCGTTACAAACCAATGCATGCTTTAACAAACTAATTCGGGGCTTACGTATATAAAGCAGCCTTTAATGGAGTCCAAGATGATATTTTGTTTATTATTTCTGGAAGCCGGAAATGAGGAGCCTCTGAATCACTATACACTGTGAAGAACTACCATGCCAAAATGGCCATTTCCTCCACTGTAGGTGCAACTTTAAATTCAGTTTAGGCTCTCTGGATGAAATCTAATAGAGAAATATCCATTCACAGCCTGAGGCGGAAGGAAGGATGTTTTGAAAAACAATGGATACATCATACTTTTAGTTCATAAAGGCTAAATGAAATGATGTATGTACTAATTAGGTAAACAGTAAAATCTTTTTTTTTTAATATCTTTTTGCTTTCATTTTGCTCTGTCAGCAGTCTGTAAATAGCCAGTCATCGGTAATTGTGCTTGTGCTCAAGAGATAAGTTCCACTTGTACTGAGTGAGTGAGTGATATGATCCTTAAATCTTATTTGTAGCCAATCTTGTTATGTTTTTAAATTGAATCTGCAGTGCAGGCACATCCAAGCATCTGTACTGCAGATCTGAGATGCCGCAATGATCCGGCTGTGGTGTACAGTGTTAAATTTCAAATTCACTTGACACAATCAAACAATTTTCAATTTAAATACTTTTTTTTAAATTAAAATTACAATTTGTTCACTCTATTGTTAGAACACACTTCCCACACAAGCCTGAAATACACACACAATGCTCAGGTCCTATAAATGCACAAATGGAGAAATGTTAGAATGAGGGGGCGGCGACTGCTGGACAGGCAACCACAGCAGTTAGCGGGATTCGGCGCCTTGCTCAAGAGCACCTTGGCATGATAAATGACAAAGACTCACTGAAATTTAAACTGTGCAAACTCAAACTTAACCTGTGGATTTTTTTGTAAGCAAACATTTTCATTTACTTTCAGTGTTCCTGACCAAACAATCTCTGGACCCATCAGTAAAGGACAAAATGTTGGGGGTTCGGGGTGTAGCCAGCGAATATCAGGCCAAGAATTCCTCTATTCGTGTGCCGATCACAGTTTAGTACTAACACAAGACGACAGGTACAGACGATGTTTTGGCAAATCTGTATAAACTGATATCTGCATATCAATGCAGAAATCTGTTTACAAAAAGTTAAAAAAAATAAAAAGCTAATAAAAAGCTAAATCCTCATCAGATAGCCGATAGGTTCCCATAATGCCATTCCGCAAACGCGGAAGGCCTTGTTGAGGTCTAACAAACGTGTCAAATACATTATCTTCCTCATAAAACATTTGCAAAGATGATTTTTTTAAAACATGTTTAGTCCTGCATTGTTTACATTTATGTTTACTATCTTGAAGTCTTCTTCATTGCTTTTTACCGCATTGCTACATTTTGTTGAAAATGACCGTGTTCCAACTATGGATCAGCTAAATAGTGTGAAAACTGGCGACTGTGTGTTGTGATTTGTTCTTGTGTGCAGACAACTGACTGCAGACTGGGACTCGGTCGTAGACAGATCTCCAGCTGCAATGCAGATTTTGCTTTGGAGACTTTTAAAACATATTAAATTGGAAGCTGTGAGCATGACCTAGATCATACTGTACGATAGTGGCTTGCATTGCCTCGTCGCTGTTTTTTTTCTATCTCATTATTCCTCCCACTAGCCCTATGCCTTGGCATCTTTTATTAATATTGATACTGAAGTTATAAACTATCACTGTACCTGCTGCTATCCCTGGCTTCATCACAGTCATTGTTCCAAATCTCATAATCTCTAGAGTGATGTGGCTCTTCCTCATTCTTTCTTTCTTTGTTCTCTTACTGAAACAGGCATGGGGTCTGGATTTGTAATGGATCAGGACGTACACACACTCTCAAACATGCACACACATATCAGGATGTCAGTGTAATCAGACTATAGATGGCCAGACTACTGTGCTATGGATGACTGGCCACAACTAAGTGGGCGATGGGCCAATATCTTTGACAGAACTGGGTTAAGAAATATAGTCCTTCCATGTTGTGCAGTGTGAAGCTCAGACATACTGGGAGCAGAGAACACAGAGGGTTAAACTTTTTCTATTGGCAAGCTCCAGAGTTGCTAATCTGTTTTTTCTCAGACTTCTTGGAGCTATAATGTCGTTTTCTTTACATTACAGTCCTTATCACTTTGAAATCGCTCAGAGGTTAAATTGCATGTGTCTTCCCAGAGCCGCCAGGCAAAGAGGATAAGGACGATGAAGAAGGTGTGGTTCCTTCAACTGACTGGGATGGTGACACCAAGTTGGCAGACAATTCCACACCATCCACTAAGCTGCTAACAACATCCACACCACAGAGCACAGGTGAGAAAACAAATCCCTTGAGATGTGAACAAACAACATATTTCAAAATCCCATCCATTTAAGCATGTGTTTGCTTTAGCATGCTGTTAGGAGGACTACTAAAAGGACTGCAGGCTGTTTGTTTCAAAAACCATCCTGTAGCTGTTTTAATATGTGTTTCTTCCAGTCCTTTGCAGATTGACTATTAACTTGCATTCTTTGCCTAAAGCTACTAATTGCTTCCATCGGGAGGAGGTAACTGCTTAGTCAAGCTGTGATTTTAGGGAACTCCTGAGAACAGAAGAGATAGGGAACAATGCCTACCCCAATAAACAAATATGTCTCTCAGTTAAGTAATCATTGATCTGGTGACAATAGCTGCCTGAAACTGAAAATACACACAAGTAATTCAGTGCTGGCTAATGACAGCAGAGTACTTTGAAATAAAGACTTGCTGCTTGCGCAGGTTTTTCTACAAATGACATATAATGTATTCTGTTTTGGAATCTATTCATTAACTCCTATGATATATGTGTGATTTAATACCAGGTCCATCAAACACAAAAAACATTACGTGCAAATACTGTATATAATAATAGACTTTAATAATTAAGGCTGTCAATGTTCTGTATTGTTGTTATTAAGTGTGTTTCCATCAACCTGTTTCTATGCAATGAATCCCATGACAAGTCTAACACTGATAATTTCACCATCTTAAATTTCCTCAAAGAGCTGGCCATAGTAGTTTTTAGAAAACATTACTCAGACAGGAGTAAACAGGGCATTTGTGGGGGGACTATTTACAGTGGTGGATTAATACACAGTTGGTGTTCTTGAGAGTTCATGGCATGGTGTTTTTATTGGTTTTGGGGCAACAGTGGAGGTATATGGCACAGAACAATGAGCTATATTAGGCTTTTCTACAAAGACAATATTAGTAGAAACAATTCATTATTGGCGTTTGGTCTTTTCACAGGAATTTTTGACAGTAAAAAAAAACATAGTACGTCAATAAGTTCAATAATCAAAAAAATATTCTCATCATCTACTGTAAAATCTGGTGTAATCTCAATGTACACATATATAAGTGTATCATATACTATAATATTCCATCATCATGAACTTGACTTCTGGTAAAAGATGTTTATTGAAAGATTTACTTTTAGCCCAGTTCACAGCAGCAGATGTAACCCACATTACCTCGCCCAGAATAGCAGATGTTGCCGAGTGATTTTCAAAAACAGACCTGTCAAATGGGTCACTTTCTGATGATAAGGATGCTACGGGGCTTTCTATCTTGGTGTGCCACGAGTGAGTGAGTGAAACAATATGTTGGTCGTCTGTCTGCCATTTAAATGTGGACTGCCTAAAGCAAAAATCTGTTGTTGATAATATCTGCTGCACTTAAACAACTTTCCAGGTATCATACAAGCTATCCCATTTGATTTAAGGGACCCAGATCAGCTGCTTTAGCATTAAGTGCAAGTGTTGAGAAAGCAGATAAACCCTCACCCTAGCACACACAACTGGCTCTTGCTCAGTATGCGTGATCTAACTTCTCCATGAGCGCCCACTAAATTGTTTTTTCCGAGGTGATCCTAATTGAAAATGAAAGCAATCAGATAAAAAACAACATGAAGCTCTCAGTTTCACAACCCAGAATGAACACACAACTAATTAAGATTTGAGTGGGGTTGTTGCCTATTTAACATCAGTAGAATCATTCACCTTTATTACCTGGGCTGGTCTGCAGGTTAGGGTGCCTTAGGTGAGACCGTTTAGGATTTGAAAGCAAAGCACAAAGAAATTAAGACATAAATAAAGCCCCTGTGCACTAATTAGTTTCAACTGAGACCTCAATAAAACCACTCCTCACAAGAAATCTGAAGCCTTGTAATGTGGGTTTTCAGAAAGTTATCTTTTAGACTGTATGCTATTGGTTATTAATAATAAAGTGAATTGTCTTAAGACAGATCTAAGTTCTTTCAATTTATACTGAGTGTAAAATCAAATATTCAAAGAAATCATTAGCTGCAGGCATTGTGAAAGAAGGGCTAAATACTTTTCCAAGTTTTCCAGAGGATGAATCTTACTAACCTGGGTGAACCCATGGCATTTCCCCTAGCGCCATCATCAGTTCAACATTTTTATTAGTCCATTATTTTGGTGTAAGACCAAATACCTACAAATGACTAATGCCATTCCTATCATTCTCAGCTGTACTTGTGTTTTGTGCTCATTTGCAAATGTTAGCATGCTAACATGCTAAACTAAGGTGTTGAACATGGTTCAATTTTATACTTGGGTAACCTCTGCATGTTAGTAATGCCTATATGAGCTAAATGTTAATCCTAGCATGGCTCAAAAAACTGTTGTGCCTAAATACAGCCTTACACGCTTTTAGCTGGCTTTTTATGGCAAATGGACTGCATTTATATAGCAACTTTCTACTTTACACACACATTCATTCACCGATGGTGGCGGAACTGGCAAGCAAGGCTTTGGCATACCCATCTTGCTAATAACAGGAATTTGTGTGAGGGCAACTCGGGGTTGAGTGTCAATTCAGCCACTTGCTAAAGGACACTTTGACATGCGGACAGAAGCAGCTGGGGATTGCACCGTCAACTTTGTGATTAAAGGTTAACTCACACCTGAGCCACAGCCGGCCCTTCAGCTGCTAAATGTTGCAATATGTTCCCAGCACCAGCTAGTCGCTGTGTCTGTCTGCAGCAGAGCAGATGGTGTAGTCAGTGGAAATTTTAAGTCTTTAAAAAATGACATTTTTGACTTTCTTAGTTAAAATGACTTTACTTTGTGTCCATAGTCACTTTGCTTTTAGGTTGTCTGTCTACTGCAGATATGTCTACTGCCCCTAGCATGGGTGACTTGTTCCCACAGGAATGTGTCAGATGACCGAGCAGCATGCAGTGGAACGTAACGTTCTGATCCTTGTACTGTAGCCATTACATACCAAACCCCGTCCAGGCCGCTCGGGCTGGCCCAGCAGCTCAGATGGGACATTTATCGACATGAGTGAGGTAACAAAACATGGCACTGATTCAATACATGTCACCTTTTTCAGTCGGCTGTATTGGAAGCCGAATCATCACCATCGCCCTGGAAAGTAAACAGTTGGACGGACGAGTCATAACACTGTACTGAACACCACCTAGTTTATCAGTGGCCCACACATTCATCAAAATGCCTGCAGCTGTGTGTTTGTTTTACACTCCAGCCACATTTTCCACACCACTACTGTCTGTTGTGATAGGGGGACTTTGTCAGTGCAGTTATACAGTGCTGGTTTATTAGAACACTGACATACGGTAGTAAATGCCCTCATTAAAACCTGCTAATGTCATTTTAAACATGATTAAAAACACCTCCTCATTTTCTCAACATAACACCAGTGTATCAATGACATAGCTTTCATGCATTCTGCACTGATTCAATATGGGGTGGTCACAAGTAATGATTGGTGTCATCATTGATTAATCTGTTGATTATAAATCATTCTAGCAGCACAGTAATGTCGATCCATCACTTTGGTCCAGACTGAAATATCTCAAATACTTTTGGATGGATTACTGTGAAATTTGTTGCAGACATTTGTGGTTCCCAGAGGATTAATCCTAATAACTTCAGTGTGGAGGGGGGGGGTGAAGCCACCTTTAAAAATTCTAGGCAGTCTAGGAGAACAGAACAGAAAACTGTCCTAGTTCAAAGATAAACCCACGTATAAGAGTTTCCTCTTTTTGAAGGAAGAACAAAACAGTGAATTAGGGGACCAGGACAGGGTGGGATGGGAAACACAAGAATACAACCCATAAAAGTACATTAAAATACAGATGAAAGAGACTTAAAACAAAAATGCTAAACCACATAGATCCCACTTTTAGGAGTACTTAGGAAATGAATAAGACAATCTATAAGCAAAGATTTGAGGGTTTTGTGGTGCTGATGTCTGCACATTAAGTTCTTTAACTGGCACATACCATAACCACCCTATATTATGTATTCCCCAGGCTTCGCTGGACATATTTAACCCCTTTTTTCTCTGTTTAAGACATTAGCATCAGACAATGCTTTTTGGCTGTATTTAACAACATTTTTACACAAATAAGTATCTAATCTCACATAGAAATTACAGCTAAATATTTTTGTGTACTAAACCTGCCTGATGTGTGATTTACTGTGCTGTCAGTTTATCAAGTTAAGTTCATTTGTCCCCATCCCTGTTGTCCATCATAGCACCTGGCTCTTTACGGAGGATTGATTGCCTCTGATCTGCAGCAAAATGACTGATGTGCTTGTGTGTGTGTGTGTGTGTGTGTGTGTGTGTGTGTGTGTGTGTGTGTGTGTGCGCAAATGTGAGAGATGCTTTTCTTCTGCTTTTGTAGTAAGGCAAGCTGCCAAGTAGGGGTTTAAGCTGCCATTATTAGAGTGAAGGTCTCAATATGTTCTTTTTTGTGGTGAAAAGATAGTATGTGCATGGTGATTGTTATGTTTTATGGAAAAGAACAAGGTATATTATGTGAACGTCAGTAATGTGGAGACAAGGAGGCTGAAAAGTCATGTCAAGTCAGTCTTTTTGCCCACCTGTGAGGTATTATGCTGTATATAAAACTTCTTGTGCTATCTCTACATTTAAGTCATCCTCCAGTATGGCACATATGAGCTTTGCAGGCGTCTTTGTAGTGTTCACACAAACACATACAGTATATACATGGTTACCCCTTAATTTCCAAAGCTAAACCATTTCCTTTGCAGTGCTAAACACGTCTAACACAATCATTATTAACTGTACTTGCATGGAAAATCCAGATGGCTTACGTAATGCAAGAGAAACTAGCTCTGTGGTTCTGAGTGGGCTGTTCTCTAACACACACATAATTACACACACACAATTACACACACACACACACACACACACACAATTATACACACACACACACACACACACGCCCAGTTTAAAGTTGGCTTCCTATAAGCTTTCAAAAAAGATTAGCACATTAGGAGGAAAGCGCGCTTTTACCAACCTGGATCTGATCCAATTAGTCTCTGGCTCTGAGTATGCTTTAAAGTGAATTAAAATTGGAATGTTTACAGCTGTTGCCTTTTCCAAGTTTTGGATTTTTCTTGTCTTCAATTACTCATTAAAATATGAATCTTGTTTATTCTCCCATGTATTTAAAGCATATTTGATCAAACTAAATTTCTACTTGCTTCCCCCAGAAACTCCCCATTTTCCTCTGTACACTGAAGACTGGATGTCCAACCCAGTGGACAGCGACGCCACCTTCCTTCCAGACTGCAATAAAGAGCGCTCCGGGATCTGCAACCTCTCCGACACCTGGGACACAACAACCTCCTCGGACGTCAAGCACACACAAAATATTACTGCCATGAACCAATCAGTCAACCCCCTCCTGATCCCTGCTCCACTCATGTTGGTGCCGCTGTACACCGACTGGAACAGCGCCATGGCAGCTTGGGGCCTGGCCTGGGAGGCGCATGTATACGGTGCTGGTTGTGTCTTTGCGATGCTCACAATAGCATCAGCACTAAATCTGCTCTGCTTGCCACTACGATGTCCATCCGGATGTGGATACTTTGCCCTGGTCAGCCTGTTTCTATTAGCCGCTGGTTGCACCAGATCTTTCTCCCTCCTGTACGATGCCTACGGCCACCAGGACCGCTTGCCCTCCACAGAGGCCTCACTGATACTCTACGAAGCACCGTTTCCCTGCTTGACTGCAGCTTTTGGTCTGGTTTTCCTTCTCCTCTCAATGCGCTCAAGAATGCAGCTCTCCTACTCAGCTTTCCAGAGACCCTGTTTCCTTGCCTGCCTGGTTGTCCTGCACTTTGGTGCCGCATTCGGACCGGTGACATTACTGAAGTTCTACCAGCAAAAGCCTCCCCTTTGCCTCTTTCTTTCACTCATCTCCCGTGGAGCCTTTGTAGCACTAGCCACATTTCTGTCTGCTGCCTATTTTGTGTTCTACATCTATGTGCGGGCAGATTCGAAGCACATCTACCACCTGAATAACACGTCTCCAACACCTGCTGAGCGCTACAACCGATGCCCCTTTGCTGAGAGCCGGGACTGGAACCGTGCAGCTGTAACCGTCTGTATTTCAGCATTGTTTTGTTTAGCATGTGCAGGACTGCAGTTATATGCAATGCTCAATGCGATGGGTGTTGCAGGTGGAGAGGAGGTCTTCCACCCTTGGCCATGGTGGGCTTTTCAGTTTAGCTGCAGACTGTGTGAGCTTGGGGTTTGTCTCACCTTAGCCTTGGTGGTTGCACAACCAGTCTACTGTTCTGACCATCTACCAGCTGCAGGGAGCTGCTGGACTGAACTGTTGGCATCCAAGTCACCCATCATGCCTGGGAGCTACCAGTGGTCCCTGAGCCAGCAGGAGAAGCTTGCAATTGTTGATACCATTGGGCTTGGAGAGACAGAGAGCCTTCCTCTTTACACTCTGGTGGATGACAGGCTTGGCAGCAGTCTGAACGGCTTGGACCTCCTCTACCACAGCAACCGGGCCTTGGCATACCGAGACCTGGACTTGGATTTGGACTTACACGGTTCAGGAAAACCTGAGGATGGAGGAGCCAGAGAGCCCTCAGGTGGATCCTCGTTTACCAGTGACTCCACCACAGATCTGCGGCCACCTTCGCCTATCAACCTGCGTCGCAGCATAGACGAAGCACTCTTCAGTGAGGCACTCTTTCCCATGAGCCTCTAGCCCTGCTAGACCTTTTTGCTGCAGAGATCTATCTATTAACAACCACTGTGCATTTCCAAGCAATGGCCTCTGTGATCCTCTCTCAATGGACCCTGGCCTTTATCGGACCTCTTCCTGCGTGGAGATGGCCTCTCAACCCCAGCTCTCTTGTGCCCAAACTCAAGGGGACACTATTGTAGGTGCTCCACCATCTCCATCCCTGTCCTCTTCCTCCAGCTGTTCATCTCGTGAAGGTTGGAGGGGCAGCTCTTCCTCCTGTTCCCTCTACCGAAAATCTTTCGGAGGATCGTCACTGGTCCTCTGCCCGAGCCCAGAGAGACATGCGCAGCAGCTTCTCCAGCAAGGGGGTATTGGCCATGTGGCATCCTCTGGCCACCAGGGCCATGCTGACCCACAGAGGCAGTATAATACTCTGGGCGCAGCCTCACAGGAGAGCCTGGACCTGGACATGTCGTCTGAGGCAGACCGATCCGTGCAGGAGGAGTTCATTAGTGTTTGCAGACAAATCGATGCTTTGAGCATCTGCAGCGAGACTATTGATTTATAAAGGACAGTCTGGTCAAACAAGGGTTACACAAAGGACTTATTAAGAAGGATGTCAGGCTGACTGTCAAGCATTTTTACAGCCTATTTGATAGTGCATGGTAGCTTCTGCATACACCATGAAAGACCTATAGCTGGCAAAATAGTTTATGGAGCTTTGTAATGTTAGTTACAAAGCTAGTGAATGTCAATGAGGGTTTAAGTGCCAAGAATGTCAAAAGCCAAATGGTAATTTGTATCTTTTACATGTTTGATAAAGGCTGGTGAAGTTTGATACAGTCAAAAGAATAGTAACATTTTACTGAGTGGAGATAACAAGAATTTGTACAAATGTTTTTTATTGCATTTCTACATTCCAATAGATAGTACTGTGACTAAAGTTAAGCACTTATTAAATACTACTGAGGTCTTATGCTTTCAAATTCAACAGAATATCATTGTCATTAAATCTCTTATTAATAAACAAATGAGATTAAAATTAAGTTTGTCAAACTATAAACTCTCCATACCAATATGCAAGACATCTTACTTGCAGTTCTGGTGCAAAAGTGCCCTCTACTGGCAAAACACACACTATGTTGCATTATCCTCCTACATTTATCACCAATGAACTGTGCTTCTACATACACTGACAGCATATTCTATAACCAGTCTAATTTATTTATGTTCAAATATAACTGTGCTCAACATACTGTTTAATAAAGTTTGTTTTATAACACATGGCTTGTTTTACTTAAGGTTCAAAGTGACATCCGGCAATGTGAGTTTGCAACTCATGGTCAATTAAAAAAATAATAAAATAGTCCATACAGTTTTATTTATTTATTCATTTTTTTACCATAGAAAGCAAATGCAACTTTCCTCTGTTGAATGTTTTACTGTAAACATGTTTTGAAGTGATATTCTTCAAAAAACCCCAAAGGATTTATGAATACCGAGTCTTTTCCATCCATCTTAAAAGCCCATGCTTATTGTTTTGGTTGTTGGTTGGAGAAGCGACCACTATGTCCTGGCAGCTGCTTTGGAATATACTGCAGACTAAAAACAACAAATAACACACTATTCGCTAGAATTGTGCTTTTTAGATGGACGTACAGGACTCTGTACTTTACAAAATAGACATTATATAAACCTGAATTCTCTCTTTATATGGGAAACTGAAAACAAGTAGCAGTCACTTGCAACTGGATACAAGTAGCTATATATATTTCTTCATATTTTCATGTACATTTACTTTGCTATTTAGTCCAATTACAAGGCTTTTGTTAGTCAAGTGAACCCTGTGCAGGGTCAAGTACATAGTATGTTAGAGAAAGCAACTCAACTTTTATTATCTTGGACATTTTAGTTATGGCCAAAAGGACGTCCAGTATAAAAATGTTGGCAAAGCCTACTCCTACATAAGCAGATAACAAACACAGCGATTCTGTTTTAAAGAAAAAGAAGCAAAAGGGTGTGTAGCTTTATGCTTTTGCACTGAGCTATCAAACAGCATTTATTCATCCCCATTTCAAGGCATATCTCTGGTAAAAAGAAACAAATAAATCAGAACTAAAACACACCTATGGTAACAGAGAACCTATGCCACATTGAGAATACAGGAATGAACAACTAACAAGGTAACAAGTGACTTCTTACGCCAATTTTGGTTTCGAAATTACAAAAGAAAAGTGTAGAAACGCTTGGCAGTATGTATGCAATTACAATAAAAGAAGAATATAAATACATCCATGTTTGGCTTAGTGAAAAAAAAAAAACATGCATATCAAAAACACTTCATGCTCAATTCAAAGCCCCCCCTAGACAATACAGGTTTAATATAAAGTTTTTTTTTATCTAAAAGTATTCAAATTAAGGTTAGAGAAATAGTCCTTCGTCCTCATTACGAACAATTTATGATTGATTTGATACGTTTTAGTTTTTTTTTTTCTTTCAAACATTCCTGATCTTCAGCTTTTGGTCCCTTCCATGATCAACATATGAACACACTGCACTAAGATGGGATACTGATTATTTGTCAAGATATTGAAGGGAAAATGAATGTTCACAGTATTAAAGACTAAGGGTCTGGGTTCCGTCTACTGATTGCAGGGGACACTGGTGGAGACAGAGTCGAAAGGATAATCGTCATGACCAATATCTCGTACCTCGGGATCCACAATACAGGAAGTAAACACTATGCGCTGAAATATTAGCAGCTACTGTTCGTTAAGTAGCGTATAGCTGTGATAGACAAAAAATAAGGAAAGACTGGCATGAAACACAGACACACTGTACATAAAGAGACAAGTGTTTTGTCTTGGTTTTTTTTGCACATACTAGTGTGTTTAAGCGCTGGGATGTAAGAGACTTGAGATAGGGAGTGGGATGGTAGGTGTGGATCCTAAAAAAAATATAAAAAAACAAAATAACGCACACTACCCTTAATTCACCAACCAGGCACGCAGTTCACTCTTCCACCACTCTCAAGCCACACACTAAATCAGGATCGGCTGCATACTGAAGATACACGTGCGTAGGTCATTCCGAAATCCCTGATGTGCCACTTCTTGAGTGTGAAATCCCAGGTCTTCAGAGAGTCGGCTGTCAGTTTGGAGATTCTCACATCGCTACTTGCCTCTTTCCTCTCAAAAGCAGCTGGCTGGGATCGGAGAGAGAGTAACGGTGGATACGACAGAGGATGGGGCAAAAGGGTGTAGTGGGTAGTGCGTATTTTAGCAGAAGTGGCGACTTAACATTTGGTCACTGTTAGATTGGGTGTTTCACGTGCAACGATGATCTGCACTGAGCGGGGGGGCTCAGTAAAGCCGCTTCTCGTAACTGTGGAGGCAGAGAAGAATCGGAGAGAAATCAGCGCATGCTCGAATTTAAATGACTTTAGCTGCTACAAGTACTCTAACTGCAACTCACTTTAATTCAGCAAATTGCATCTACCCGTTACATGTTTTCTAAATGCATTTGGCAGAAAAATGCTAAATTGCATTTGCACAAGAGTCACTGTGGGACATGCGATACAGCCTGTCTGGCCCTTTTTCATTAAGCTTGCTGCTAGTCAGGCTAAAGTTAATGTCCCTTCTTTATAGAGCAGGTTTATTTCCCATTGCTGCGTTTGCCAATGCCAACACATAAAAGGAGGTAGACTAACCAAGCGGTTTCTTAGCAATGGCATGATGAAAATCATCTACCAGGTACTGTATGAGTGTCAAAGAAACCACAGTTTAGAGTTCCATGTCTGCTTCCGGGACTGACCTCTCACTGTAGAAACTGCCTCTAAAATTCAGTCCAAGTTTAAGTCCAGTTGTTGTACTTACGAGTGAAGTCCATGAACTCCTCCCTCCACTTGTGCAGACATGGTCCTTTTTTCAAACTTCAGCTCTCCAGAGTACATCATGGAACTAAAAAAAGATAGAAAGGTGGTCAAATATAATGCACATAAAAGTTAATATCTGCATTATAAGAGGTAATTCACGCACATGCTACTCACCGGAGAACAGAAAGACTCTTTGCCCCGATGTCCTGGCAGCCATGCTGGATACCAGCTATCAGGTAAGGTACAAACTTGTGGATGGAACCCTTGTCCTGGACTGAGCCCGACACACCCTGGGCTACCTTCACATTGTCGCCCTCACTGTGGAAAGATATCAATCAATTTTTCTCCACTGGAATCCCACATTGTGATCGCTGCTCTGGAATTTTACCCGTCACTACTTTTAACCTCCCTCATACCTAAAATAGCGTTTCTGGCTGCTGGTGCTCTTCTCCATAGCGTCTAGGGAGCCCATACCACGGTACTTTTTCAGCCGCACACCATCTGAGAAGAAGTACTCCCCTGGAGCCTCAGTGGTTGCCGCTAGCAACGAGCCCATCATGACTGGAGTGGGAGGAAGGAGAGAATTATCCGTTGTTTTATTACCCAATCTACCATCATTGCTGCTGTGATAAACACGATTGCTATGAAGACTGGATTTTTCTAAGATTAAAAAGCTGTATAAAAAAATGACTGTTAGACGAGGCCTTCTCACAATGTTCTGTGTGTCATAATCTTTAAAATCTCACCAGTCGATGCTCCAAGAGACAGAGCCTTCACCACATGGCCCACAGTCTGAATGCCGCCATCAGCGATGACTGGCACACCGAATCGCCTGGCGTACTCTGCTACCTTGTACACAGAGGTCCCTTGGGGCCGCCCACATGCCATGACTAGAAGGTAGAAAGCAAATTAACATGACTGCCATGAACACAGATCAGGTAAAAAAAAAAAAAAATAATAAAAATAAATATTAAAAAGTCAGACCAGACTTTTGGACAAACAGAAACTGGAGCTTATAAAATAACAAGCAGCGTCTATTTCACTGGTGACTCAAACAGTGATTTTAGAGCCATGGCTCTTTGCTGCAACATGTCTTTTCTGTCCTCCTTGGCAAACGTGACCCAGTCTGAGCACCAGAGGCTGGTCCCCATGGCAACCCAGAATGGGGCCTTGGCAGATCACCATGACAACTTGGAGGGTCTCAGGGTATTTTTTACTTCTCACTGTAGCTAATAGCCAGATTGAGAAGAGGTACAGCAAGCACTGAGGTGCTACAGTTTCTGCTTTCCCGGTACTTTGATAATGAAAAAAAAAAAAAAAAAAAAAAACTTTTTTTCTTTAGGGGATATAAAAGAAGGGCGAGTACCTTCCTGAGTGATGCAGATAGAGCCGCAGCCCATGCCGACTCTCAGCGCATCGACACCAGCATCGATCAGATTCTTTGCCTGGGCGGCTGTAACCACTGTAGATAAAAAGAATAAAAATGTGTCAGTAAATGTGTGCAAACACTTATATTTTGGTGACATTATAAGAAATCTACCCAAAAAAAAGCAGGCAGTGCTTTGTGAACAGAATCAGAGTTGTTTGACTAACAGTATTTTCACTGACATGTATTTTAAGTGAGGCAACAGCTGCAACATACTCACCATTTCCTCCCACCACCTGCAATTCTGGATACTTCTGTTTAATATAATTTATCATGTTGATTTGATACACCGAGTTGCCTTGTGAAGAGTCCTGTAGAGCCAAAAACATTCATGGTTTAAGTACACTGGTGTTGGACCTGAGGACTCAGTAATAGTAACAGGTAATACAGGCTGAGGAATGTAGACACTGTGTGTATTATACAGACATATGATTGATTTGATTTGTAGTTCTATTAATTTACACTGTCAGTAGTAGTAGTAGTTCATGCACCGTCCTACTGGTCTTGCACAATACACTTCGTATTTATCAGTGGAAGTCATCTAAAACAGTATGTATTTTTAGGCAACCTCTGCTCAAACAGTGACCTAATTTTGGTCCACGCATTCTCACATATTTATTACAGACTGGCACCGGCAATAGGATATACATAAGCCATAATTCAACCATCAAATAGCACCCACCAGTACAACAACATCCACTCCAGCCTGCACCAACAGGTCCAGTCTGTATTTGTCATCCTCCCTGGTGCCGATGGCGGCGCCACACAGCAGCTGTTTGCGTGAGTCTTTGGAGGCCAGCGGGTAGTCCCGGTTCTTCTTCAGATCCGTCCTGGCAATAATGGCCACCAGCTCGTCGTTATTGTTTACAATGGGAAGCTTACCTGGTTACGGAGAAAGTGAGGTTATTAAATTGCATGAGTGATCAAAATCCAACGAGGAAAAAGCTGCTGTGAACTTTTATTCACCTTTTTTACTACGCTGCAGAATATCATTGGCTTCTTTCAGTGTAACACCAGCTGGAGCCACTACCAAGTCCTCCCTCTTTGTCATGGCCTTGGAGATGATATGAGCATCATTTCAATATTAGAACAATTAAATTGAGATATCCCAAAAACTAAACAAAAATTCAACTGATGGATACAGTTTCTTAAAAAAAAAAAAATGCACAAAAATACACACCTCCTCAAGAGATTTGCCACGGTCTTTCTCAGAAAGGAAGTCAATATCTCGGGAGGTGACGATGCCCACCAGTTTGCCGCCCATTTTGCCTGTCTCTGTGACAGGAATACCAGAGAAGCCATGTCTTACTTTGGCCTCAAACACATCCCCAACTGTCTGGCGCGGACTCATCACAACTGGGTCTGTGATAAAACCCTGCTCAAACCTCTGGAAACCAAGAGAAACCAAACAAAAGGATTGCTATTTTTTTTTTTTTTCTTTGTTTGTGTAAAGCAGCGCAAAACATCACACAGCAAGAAACAAACATGAATATGCCCATACAAGAAAGCAGTAACACACAACACACACACACACTTAGAAGACAATTACCAGAACCTGTATAGGGACAAAACAGTACAGGAGAAGACAGGTCAAGGGTATGGATAATGTGAGATTTTTGTCATGTGTGTATATTTTGTTTTGTACAGACATGCAAGTGTGTAACCAAGACAATAAAAACAATAGGTAAACCAGGAGAGACTAGTGAGCATTTGGCTTAACTACGAAATGCTAAGATGGTGTGACATAAAACACAAATTTTGAAAATGGTCCTTTGTAAACATGGAGTATAATCATTGTTTACCTTGACCTTGCGGACTTCATTTGCTTGGAATTCTGGTGTGCAGTTGTGGTGAATGATACCAATGCCTCCCATCAGCTACCAAATACAAAAAATAGAATAGAAATATAATTTTGCAATACATGAAAAATGTATTTCTTAATATATCAGCAATTTTGGCAAAGCAGTGTCTTACAGCCATAGCAATTGCCATTGCCGACTCTGTGACAGTATCCATGGGGGAGGAGATGAGAGGGGTCTTCAATGTGATCTTTCTGGTCAGCGCTGATGTCAAGTCCTAAGAGACAAAAAAGGAGGAGGATGGACATTTTAATGGCTTCACACAGAGTAGCTTGTTTCTGTTATTTTGCACATGAACCATCAGGGGGCAGACTAAACTTGGCAGATCCAATATACCATACATGTGTCTTCAAGTGGTTTTACCTTTAAAGTGCTCATATTATGCTCATTTTCCGGTTTATAACTGTATTTAGAGGTTGTACCAGAATAGGTTTATATGGTTTAATTTTCAGAAAACACCATATATTTGTTGTACTGCACATTGCTGCATTCCTCTTTTCACCCTGTGTGTTGCGTTCTCAGTTTTTGCTGCGAAATGAGGCATCTCACTTCGGTTTAATCTTTGTTGGGAGTTGTACATGTGCAGTAGCTAGGTAAGGACTACTAGCCAGTCAGAAGCAGAGTATGAGGGCGTACCACGCTAGCAGCTAGGCAAGCATTATAACAAAGTGGTACAAAGTGAGGTTTTTCACTTTGTAAACCTATAAAATGCACAAAATATATATAACACAATAACGGAAAGGGAAAAAGCATAATATGAGTACTTTACATTGGTTTAAATGACACTAAAGAACATAGATGCCAATTAGACGTGTTAAAAATGTAGGTATGTTACAAGAGCTCTTGTGTACAAGGGTACATAATTTAAACTTTTGTGGATCGTTTTGTGTTAATCTGTATATGAGATCTCTGCAAACAAAAATGGTATGGTCCATCAAAAACACAGTCCGTCCTCTCTGGGACAGAAACCTCACGCTGTCTGAAAAAAATGGAAATGAGTTGTACCACTTTCTCAGAATTCCACATTGAACTTAATATCTGACTGATTCCCACAACACCCGCTTCTGCTATCTTTAACTGTGCGTGTGAAAATAATGACATTCCTTGCACATGGGAAACCAGCAAATAGGTGTCCAAGCTGTTACTCCTTATCTGTGACAAACAAACAATGGAGGCTTTTCTCAGAGCTTCACGGACAAGGCAGGAGAGAACTCAACTAACCCCCATTCTCCATTTAGAAAGCACAACTGCACTAACCTGCTAAATTCAACTGAGAGTTAGGAAAGCATTTTGAGAACATCACAACCCCGAAGAAATTCCAACAACAGCTCTACGCACATGTGGCCCCTCTTCATGTTTGTGGAAGCATTTGTGTTATTCAAGCTTGAATTGACTCACTATCCTGTGGAAAAACGAGGGCAAGACAAAGACTCGGTTGAAACAGCCAGCCCACAACATGGCAAGGCAGACAAGCATTTCACACAGCAATGACGGCTCTCTGTAACTCTGAAGGAAATGGGGAGAGATATCAATTAAATTACAATGCGCTGAGATGAACAAAGAAGTAGTGAGGGATTTCATGTAAAGCCCAAAGATTAACTCTCCCTTCGTCTGCTGAGAGAGGTGGCTGAGCAACGGACCAGACCCAAATGTAAACACAAGGGTGAGGGAGCAGCCAGTCTGTGACCACATCGGGCAAGAATAGCAGGGCAGCAGGGAGAGAAGAAATGATACAGATGGTTTTAAATGGGCAAAAACAAGAGCTGCCATTATAAACGTTACGGTCTGGAGTAAAGAGGTTTGTTTAAAAAAAGTTTTTTTTAAAGAGACTCCACTGTAATAGGTCTGATGGTTTAGGAAGTGGCTCTGCCAAGAATGGTCTGTCTGCTGACATTGCCACATAATCATCACCATGAGGGGTGTAGAAGAAGCTAATGAAATGATTGGCTTGTCTTTAAAATACCCAGGAAAGTCTCTTCGCAGATGTGACAGACACTTGCAACAATCTTCTGGAACAACAACCAACCTTACATGCCCTTTTGTATTCTCAAGTATATCCTTCACACATCGGTGTACTCACCACTTCGTCTGAGGTAAAGTCGATGAAGCCAGGTAATATCAGGAAGTCACTGAAAGACATAAACAAAATGTAACGTTGAGGGGCTGTGAGGTTCAACAGTATGCATTAAAATAGTAGCAAAATAGCTCCAAAATCAAAGAACAGAAAAGGTTTGTCTACATTATAAGATGCTCACAGGGTGACTTGAAAAGCAATTAAATGGTGAATACTATTGAACAAGATTGTGTTTAAAAAATAATAATAATTATGGTAAACTAAATGAGATAGGGCAACAAAAAAGAAAGACTTTGAATGTCAACCAACTTCAATGAACATTTGAATTACACATGTGTTAGATATTTAATTAGTTTCTCATTACCTGATCTCTTCCTACTCATTTCCTTCTGTATGAGAATTTCAACTAGGACAACGCCAGCCTGCGACCTATTGTTGTATACTCATTTAGGTCTCCCATGGTTCCCAGACTATTGCTAAGTTACATAGTAGCTGACTACAGACACTGAGTGTAGCTGGGTGCATTCTGTACTTGGTAAAAAAGCTACAGTTGAGCCTCAACCTGTGTTTTTTATTTTCTTGCATATGTGGGTGTGATAAACGTGGCAGTGAACCCAAGGAAAGATGGAAGCATAAAGGAGGCTTTGTATGCCATGTGGAAGGATATTGGAGGAAACGGGGAGGTTGGGGGGAGACTACAGAGCGAGGGTATGTGGAACAGGTACATGGAGAGTAGTACAGGACAGGGGGACATAACAAGAGTGTAAATGAGAATGGGAGTTGAGAATGAAGGTAGAGGGTTGACCCGCTAACAGATCTCTGCTTTTTCAAGAGTGGGTGGAAGAAAATGAAGGCCTGAAATAAGTCGCCAAAGATGGGACACTTCAAGGGAGGAGTCCTGTTTGTTTCCCTCACTTTGGAGCTGAAACAGCCACAAACATCAATGTGGGGACAAGCAGAAGTACAGCACACATCTGCTAGCATTTAGCAGCAGCCACAAACCTCAGCTACGACACAGGCTCCACCCACTGACTCAGGGTCAGCGCTACACCGGAGCTCATTTGAATTCTAAAGAAAACACTCGCTTGGTGTTGCCTTATTGTGATTTTTATTTGAGTGGTAAGTGTAGATAAATGCACAATGCTAAGCCCCTGTATGTCTCACTTTAACTGGTTTGTGTGAGGATGCTGACAGAGGACCATTATTACACTACAGTTAGTAGCAGAGATTTATTTGCTACAGTAGTTCTGTCAGAAGTGTAACAACAATTACAAATGTGTGCTATTAGGCCAGCTCCACATTTGAGGTAATCAACTGCTTCGTATTAACTATGATTTAATAGGAGTTGGTTTCTGTTTGCAAAGTCACTTGACCATAAGGCAGTAAATGTTCAGTCAATGATCAGTGAACGCTTCACCAGACCACAGATTGAATAACACAGTATGTAGTTGTGTAGAATAGTGTATAATTTGAATTATATGACTTAGTTGAAGTACTTTTGTGTCTAGTCTTATATGAATGGCAGTGACTCAGTATTTATCAAGCCTGGAGCTTGTGTGTGGAAAGTGGCATAAGAGTGATTACAGGAATTGTTTGTAAATGTATTTTACAGTGTATACACGTTTACACTACAGTTCATCACCTTAGCTCACAATGTAAAGCTAACAGCTAAGAACTCTTCACCCATCTCAGTATATGACGAGGCAAAAACACTGGGGCACCTTAACTGTCTAGGCTGTTTCAGCAGTGTTGACACAAACATGGAGTTCAAAAGTAGCATTGATTAAAAGAGCATGATCACAATCATGCCCAGGACAAAATTTCTGTACCTTGTTGAAGGTCACAATAGCACCGGAAGCGGTTTTGTCTCACGTTTCTGCTTTTATCTGTGTCTCCAGTACTCTAAGTAGCTTACTTCCATTTGGTCTAACTAATAACTTGAAATTAAAAAGAACCTAAAAAGATAAAATAGCAATATCTTGCTTGACTGTATTCTTAGATCCAGTACCTGTGACAGGAGTGTATATGTGTTGATAAAGTCATTGGAGATATACAGGGGAAGTGGTCATACATTTTAAATCTTGCAACAGAAGTTGAAACACTTCCACTATATCTGTATTTGTCAAACTGGAGTTATAAAGGGGTCAGGCCGAGGACAAATAGCTTGAATAGAGTGATGATATAACATAATACATTAACTAATGGTCTTTCAGGGAACGCTGACGGGGCATCTGAAGCATTGATTGTAGAAGTTGTTAGAACCTGTGGCAAACATGTTCAAAAGGTGATGGATTTAGGAGAAAGTTTTAAAAGAGAAATGGCATGCTTCTCAGTGTACAACAACCACTACGATTAAGTTGCACAACACTTTGCGTCATGTTATTCATGATTAGGAATATAAAAAGGTGTGGTCACAAGAATTAACAAAGAAAAAAAAATGCAGTCAAAATCCTAATAAGTGCAAATACAACGCATGTCTTGTGTATCACCAGAATGCTTACCAGAGCTGAGTGAGGTTAAGTAAGAAACTTACTTAATTATTACTTTTAGGTAATCCAAAGTGATTATAAGAAAGTGCATGAGCTGTTCTTGCATGCGTGTTGCATTCACAGGTAATGCCCTTTGGTGGGTAGTTAATAATGCAGTTATGTGCACTGGAAGAAAATTTGAGCCCCATGACCAAGATCAGGTTGAGCTTTCCATTAAGCCCAACATTTATCTTCTACATTCATGCACTTTCGTGGCACCAGATTGCTTTGGAGGGACTGTCATTTGCTTTCTCTTTATGGATTCACTATTTGGAGAGACAAAGGATTTTTAACAGCACAGTTTCAAAACGGTTTGAAGATGACTGTGTTACTCACTTGTAAGTCAACCCATCTCCTTTAGAGCATAGCTCTTCAGCCGTATGACCATCGGAGCCAACGCACTGTTGGTCAGATCTGCTGGTTCAAAATGTGTTGGCCATTACAAAGCACTCCTGTGTACACTTCACCCACCATTGCACGCAGGCGAGGTTTTAAAATCAGGAGACCGTACTCTGAATGAATTTCATTACTTTACTGAGATTTTCGGAAAATCAAATCAAAGTTTGTGATGCTGGGAAACTTACTTGTATGTTAGGCCATCTCCAATCGAGAAGAGCTGCTGAGCTGAGAGTCCATCTTCAGGGACATAGCCTGTACCACCGCTGATTAAGTAATCCGCCATGCTGCCAATGATAAGTGGAAACTTCAATCAACTGTTCAGCCCAGACACTCAGATAAAGATATTTATATCTGAAGACAGAAAAAGGATGCTCTGCAAGAACACATCCACTTTGCAGGCAGAGCTTTAGTGGCCTTCTCACAGAAAGATATAACCATAGCAACATCAACATCCCTTAGCCAGCTGCAGGTTAGTGCGCCTGCGTGGCAACAGCTTCATCCGCTTCCAAAAACAAGCTATTAATAATTCGGTAATACACAAGTAACAATCTTGCACACACTAAATAGAAGCATAGTTTGTATGGCTGCTGCGGAAACATCACGGGAGGATACGTTACTAAACATTACATCACACAAAGTACCGCAAACTCATATGTCACTGTAGAAATTCGACTAAAGCAAAATATGTCCGGGTGACTAAGTGACATTTAACTGAACCACGCACTACACTGTTTTAAAAGATAATGGTAAAACCTCATTAAACTGAAACGCTGTCCAAAGAACACGACATCCTCAAAATGTCGTGTTTAGTTAGCTAGCTACTGGCCTGGTGACCTACATTGCATTATCAGGAGCTAGCAGACATTAACGTTAGCTAGCTCCATGCACTGCACATTCGGAACGTGAGTGTTTGTTAAAATATGGTACTTGTTTATACAGTAACAGCTACTATTATCTGCGTCATAATATTATCCATGCTAGTATCCATTTCAGCCCACCACATCTCTCACCTCAGAAGTACCTGGTTAACAATAGCACTGTGTTGGAAACTGACATGCACAAAGCAGCACTTTTTAGAGTAAATCAAATGTCGTTTTTAGAATTGGTTTACATTTTTAATCACGGACCATTACGGTCTAGCAAACATTGCAAAACCTTTTAAAGTTTGATGCATGCCGAATTAAAGAGTGGCTCTTTTTTTATACTATAGCATCTAAATTATTTTTCGACCCAACACTACGCATTTTCTAGCACAGAGGAAAAAACTATTTTGGCATTCTTTGAATACAATTTTTATGTGGCGTTTAGGCGTAAATTGGGCTTCACGCCAATGTGCTGTGTACATGAAGGGTAATATAACGTTATTTCTAGCTTGCGTTAACATTTTATAAATACGATGCAGAGGTGATGTAGGTTAACGTGACTTTAACGGAAAATAATAGTAACGTTAATCTTACAATTAAAGTTAACGTTAGATGGAATAAATAATTTAACAACACTAACGTTTCACAAATACGTATTTACAGTTACCATCACAACAACTAACTGTTTGCTAGCTTAATAACGTTAGTACTATACAATTGCTTACCCCAACATGTGTAACGTTAGATGTGTTTAAATAGTTTACTGATGTAGCTACATGCAACTCAACCTTTGCAGACCAGACTTGAGAGTCCACACTAGCTAGCTACGTTAAACTTACAGACATGTGGGAGCAGCAGTTAGCATTTAGCATTAGCGGCTTGGTCATTGTGGGTTGACCTACAGAAAACGATCCCGATACTTTAAAATCACGCTTTTCTACAGTCAATAGGTTACCAAGTCATTTAGCTAAACTACGTAGCTTCTTCGCTATCGTACATAAACGTTACAGCATCTTTTCCTAGACGAAGTTACGTTAGCTAACGTTATAGCTAACCCTTTTGGAGCAGATGCACACGTTGACCAAGGGAAAGCAACTTTCCAGCTCTGAATCTACAGAAGTCAAGCTAAGAAATGCGATGATAGAACCAGTAATTTATTCTACCTTGAAGAACAATCTCGAAGAAAAAAACAGGCTGTTTGTGGCTCCAAAATGTAAAAGTACTGGTTGGCAGTAAAGGGATTCAGAAGTGATTGCCTGCCTGTCCCTGCAGACAGTGCGTTCTGGTGTTATGTACTACTAAGCAGCGTCACATCCCCTCTCCTCCTCACAGAGGCGTGTTTAACCATCTGCACTTTTGTTGCTGTATACAGCTGTCATCCATGGTCTGGGTGGAACGAAAACGGTTAAGTGTAATTGTTAAAGTGTTGGAAGTAAAATGCTGGCAGACCGGTTAATCAGGGCTATCAGTCCATTCAAGTTTATTACAATAAGCTAGTATTCGTTGACACCAGTACTGCTTTGGAAATATAACTTAATATTAAGTAAAAGTATGTAAAGTGTCATCAGTAAAATGTACTTACAGTAATAAAAGTAAAAATACTCAATCCAGACAAATCCTCACATTTTAGAAATTGGTAACAATCCAAACAGTTCTGTCAATAAGAGTTTAATCGTCTCATCATTTCAGCTGGGCCTCTAGGTCGTTATATTGTTGGGTAGTAAAACATCATAGTTTATAAACTACATGTGTTTTGTTTGCAAAAATCTTAATTTAAAGCTGTCAGATGGATGTAGTGGAGTAAAACGTACAGTATTTTTCTCTGAAATGTAGTGGAGTAGAATTAGAAAGAATGACAAGAAAAGACTGAGACTTTGAAGTACCTCAAATGTGTACTTAAGTACAATACTTGAGTAAATGTAGTTGCACTAAGCCTTTGGTATGCACATTTACTTTGTGCAGTTTTGAGGTACTTTAGTTAAATTCTTCCATAATGCTTCTTTATCCTACCAATAGCCAACATTTTAACAGGATATTGGTGTTTTTACTCCACTAATCTATGCTTTGTTATAGATTCAACTTGTTGATGTTGTTGTTTTAAATGTGTATTTAAAATAAGTCCAGACAGCAGCAATATTAAAATGCTGCTAATATGGCTTACATTACATACTGCAGCTTCATAGAGCATATGTTTCACTACCAATACAGTTTTTGTTGTATTTGCTGCCAAAAAATAAGGGATATTGTGTTTTACACTTTTTGGGACAACAGGCAATTGGATAACTTGAGTATTATATTTGGGGCTGGCATTTTTACGATATATTCATTATTTCTTGCAGGGATGTTTCACTGATTACATTTCAGATATTGAATGCAATAGAGAATTACTTGATATTCTCTGTTACCCAATAGAATTCAAAGTCCTTGAAAGTCTGGTTCTATATTAATCACATGTGATGGTTGCTAGATTGGTCTGCCAATGTTAATCAGATGGATCTGTTTCCCACTCTGCGTTTGTGTTAAATTAAATTGCAGATATGGGTCAATGGCTCCTTTATGCACTGTAGCTATTTTGAGCAGTTGATTCAGCCTTGTTTATCCCCCCTGCAGCATGCTGCTCACTCTTTCCTTTATGTTGCATCACTGAATTGTCTGTGCGCAGAAACAACTTTAGAAGATTGGCTGTGTTTTGTTGTTTAACCATCTGCTCATAAGCCATAAATATTATCTACATGGTCTTCAAACAACTCAGAAATGAAGTGTGCCATCCAAAGCAAGGGCTTTCGCCTCAAGAGCATATGCAAACTGATCCAATTGCAAGTGTGTGTGGACTGTGGACATGTAAACTGACCCGACGGCATGAAGTTAATTTACATGTGCAGCCTTTTGAAGACAGTGAAGGTAAAGCATTAAAATGCTAAAGGACTTACATCACATTGTTGTTTGATTTCACATTGGGTATTGGCATTGATGATGGGTATTGTTGTGGTATTCTCCCTTTTCATTTTAAGTCTTGCTTTTGCTTTTGCACTTGAACTTGCATCATTTTAGAATCAATAAAAGGGAGGGGGGGGAGTTTGACCTTTTATAAATGTTTTTGCAGCACTCACACTTTCTGCTAAGAAATTAAATCTGCAACAGGCAACTTGCAATTACACATAGCTACAAAAAATTTCACATTCTGTGAAAACAATAAAAACAAAAAGATGTATTTTAACCTAAATGTTGTTTGAGTTGTGGCTCATTCTCCATATACTTTCTCAGCAACTCACCTCTCTGGCCCTAGACCAGCCTGGATGCGTGTGGCGCTGTATCGTTGGGCTGCAGTTTCATGTCCATGTGAGGTTTGCCGGACATAATGTTGCCCTTCCTTGGATGAAACTTCGGTATGTAATGGCTGAGTTTCTCCTACGATTCTTCGATAATCCACCTGCTGGCTCTCCCTCGCTGCATCTGCACCAAAGTGCTCATAACCATACCCCTCCATCGTCCGTCCAAGGTTAATCCTAGGATCCAGTGGCCCTTTTGCTTTGCTGTGCAGCTTGCTTTAAATTTAATTCACAAAGTCAGTGAAAATATCCAACAGCTGAAGGTTATATGTGTAAAGGAAGACTTCTTGAAACCCTGATTTTATAGGAACTTCATGACCCAAGTTTGGAGGAGTGACAATTTGCAAAACAAATTCAAACTCTCCATTTGTTTCTAAATATTCTTATCTGAATTCCTTTGTCTGCTCTATTTACTCTGCCTTCCAGACCAGATATGGAGCTGCATTGGTGTTCCCACACAGAGGAAAAAAAGACCTGTGGCAGGCTACGCCGTCTGCCCCTGCACAGGATGCACCTGCCTACAAAAAGGCACCAGCCACCTCTAGGCGTGTCAATAAAGGGCGTCACCTAGGAGATTCTCCCACTGAGAGGGTGTCACCGTGGAAATGGTGCCAGCAGCAGAGTGTTGTTGTGGAGAGGCTGTTGTGCTGATGTCTTCGAAATCTTGGAGACAATTTTCTGTCATATGGGCAGAGGGTAATGGAGAGAGTAGATGAGCCCTGTACTGTACTCATACTGTATGTAGGATAAAACAGTCATTGCCCTGAGCGTTTCCTTTATAAGTTGAATGGAGTGAGCGCTACTGTCCTGCTGAGTGCTCTCTCAAGCTTTCTATGTCCTGCTCCCTCTCCATGTATGGGTTAATCCTGCTTTTATCAGTGGCACCACGTCACTTTCACAAAGAGGATTTCAGAATTAAAATGAACAGGACTAGAGATGAGCTTTACAAAGAGAGCAGCACATGTTTGCAGCGCAAACAGCTAAAATCATAACTATGGTGTGTTCTTTTCACTTGTCTCGCTGGGCTCCACTAAAACCAAATACATACAACACATCATTTCTGGAAATATTAGACTTTTTTTTTTAACAATTCTGGACTTGAATGATACATTTAGCTTCTCACACCAGGACCCACGGGTATTTTTTGTAATGCTTCTTATGCTTCTGCCCAGGCCTCATGGAAAGTTAGGGTTTCCAATCCATAGCTAAGTGAAACTGGGGCTATACAAAATGAGTCTGGATATAAATAAGCTCTGGTGTAACCACTCCACCTCCTAAAAAAAGGCAGAGGTTAGACTCACAAGCTGACACAACATGTACTTGTACCTTGACTCTGCAGAGTGAAGTGCCAGTGTTACATAATTACTCTAAAGAATTTGGTTTTCAAAAGAATGCACCATATGGTCTGCAAGCATGTTTTTTGTACATGCACCATCCGTTCATATGTAAAATATTTTTTTCTGACATCAGAAAAGGATGTAAACTAATGTCTTTTGTGGGATATGCATACAGTATGCAATGTACAGAATGTATGTGTTGTGTTATCCGTTGTTTCTTTTGCCTTTTTTTGTTAAACTTGTGTAGAAATATAGTCAGTGGAAAGGTTTCCCCTCCACACAGACACACAAGTGGGCCCTTACTCTTCTCAAAGGGATCACCTCCAGGTGACTGACTGTTTGTGACAGTTGGTGAGACGTTAAGATGGAAAATCCTCTTAAGTCCTCTGAGGTTCCCCACTTACAACTCACATTTATCGTTAACACATGGAAATGGAAACCCCTTCCCCCCCACACAATAAAGATAACAAATTAGAAAACTGAATATTAGTACCAAAGATACATTTTGAATATATATATATTTGACAAAAGGCTGCTCCTCTGACTGTAGACCTGTTGCCAAGATCATGTTATCAGTGTCATTAAAGGGTTAGTGTCTCATCCACTAATGGGAGCACACTCTTTCACATGTGCATGTCCTTAAGTTGTTAACTCCACTCACTCATTCATTAACATTTATCATAATGAATGTCATGTGCACAGTGTGGATACTCATTGGCTGGCTGAGGCAAATCAGAGTCATACGATTTACCACAAGGGTAACTAACCTTTCCCAACAAAAGAGTACTCCATGTGTGTGAATGACTGGCCACTAAAGATATAATTTATCAGATGAATGGAAGTCAGATAGAAGTTGTAATTAACTTCACGTTTCATTTCTCTGATGCAACACAGGCCTCTTTTTAAGTAATACACGTGAACTGCAATTATATGGGACTGGAAATAAATGCGTCTCCTTTCCTAGTATGTGTTTTTTTAACGACAGGTATAATGTCCTCTATAACAGTCACTGCACTTCAAGTGCAATTGAAATTGTGATGAACTGTTATTTATGAATTTTTAATTCACTGTAATTGCTGCAGTTTTTTTTTCCAAAGATAAGTGTCATCTCAGGAAGAGCAAGCAAACTATATGTACAGAGTTGGCAGAAGTAGCAGTATAGAGTTGTTAACACATCACAACCAATTTACTAGTCATGGAAAGAACTAACCAGCCTATAACAACAGCTGTATAATGTATGCTGTTGCTGTGGTGAGGGATTTAAGTCACAGAAAGTTTCAGGGCAGCCTGAGTTACAAAAACCTCAGGGCAATATGTCCCAGTTGGTCCACCACCACCTACCATCCCCTGTGAATGTACCCTGTCACATACTGTACATATTCACCATTCACCACATGGCAGCTTCATTTCATTCCCAGACACAACATACATAAAATATACGTAAATGAAAAGAACTGTCTTAAAACTAGATTTTGGCACAAATTGCAGTCTTACAGCAATCTTTTACACAGATGTCCCAGCACAGAATAGCAGCACAATAAATCAAAATGAATAAACTTAAATTCAAGATCAAATTGTGTTGGCTGTTATGAAAAGTGTCTGTAACTGAAAGTAAACTTAAATTAGTGAAAAGGTCAAATATTTTAGACTGCTGTGGCTGTGGGTGTGGAGCAGCATGGCTTATTAAGACCTTTTTCAGGATAAAACATTTTAACTTTTCATAAAGCAAACATGGAGTAAATATTGATTTAGATGTCCCAGGATTATCCGTAATGTTTGCAAAATGGACGCTCAAACTGACACACTAAATAGAATGCAGCCATCGGTAATGCTGTAAATTACACCTGGGGGTTTCCTGCTCTGACATGTCAAAATGCCTTTTATAATACAGTATGGGTTAACAGTGTGACTAGTCTGCTTGGGTCTATTATGATACAGTTCAATGTCAGAAGACTAAATACAATACAATACACACAGCATTCTACTGAAATGCAGTAGTGCAAAATTCTACTCTCCAAGCCTGAAGCCTGTGCTCTGAGTTCTTAACTGTGCGACACTGACATCTAGTGGATGCAATGTTTTAGTTTGACCATTCAACTTTTTGTTTTCGTGGTCAAAATTTTAAATTAAACTTTTTAAAACTTTGTGGCCATCTTAACAACCGTTTTCTTGCTTTTTTGAAGCTTTTCCCCACATTTTTGTCTCATTTTACAACGCTATTTTATCAATTATGTTCTTTCAATGCTATACATTTGAATAAAATGCTGTCAATTCAATGAAAGTAAAGGAATGAGCATTTATTGTACTTGTGCAGAATGTTGTATAGAACCATCCACATTATTTCTTTTGACAATTTAGTTGAAAGAAACACACATTTCTGTGACAGAACATTTTTGAAAATGGGTCAAATATGACCCGAGGACAACAGGAGACTTAAGTGCAGTTTTATCATTGTTCTGCACAGATTTACTCTACCATGTATCAAATTAAAATTAGGACTTATTTCCTATCCCTAAATAGCCACTGTGAAATACTAAAAGTGACTACTACAATAATTGTATTGTGTTATTTGTTCATAATGTGCTCATTACTTCACTTTTAATGATCACCCCAACAACATTTGGATGACTTTTGTTTCAAAACTGGTTCCTCATTGTTTGCCTGTTTTACTGGCTCTGCCAACCTTTCAGTGTATAGCAGTAGCAGTAGCCTATGATTAATTCTGATAAAGTTACCAACATTTCACCTTGCAATGAACCTGTTTTAAGTTAAGTCAGTGAAACGAAAAACAAAAGAAGTGAATGTCTGTGTACTTGAGTAAGCTTAACTGTTGGCGTCCTGCCAAGTTTTGGCAGTAAAAACCCGCAGAGTAGTCTCTCAAAGCTGCTCACACCACTCCCACACAACTTCTTTTAACCTCAGGGAATCATAAGACATGATTCTCAGTAAAAGGAATCAATGGACCAAAGTAACAAGCAACCCACAGAGGCAATTAGTTGGAAGTAATTTCTAGCTGTTCAGGCTTATGTGAGATAAAGTTTTTTTTTACTCATATCATATATCATACTCAGTATTATTGCCTCGTTTAGACCATGCCACGTTTTAAATTGAGAATGTGTAAACCATGAGGTAGCACTGATAAATCATATATCATATTTAAGAGCTAGCGCAACATCTGTGCATTTAGTCTATCTGTGATGACTATCTGAGCTGGAGTTTCCTCAAAAACCAAGCCTCAGGGAAGTGAAATCAGCTCTGCTATTTTGTTCAGCTAATTCTTCTGAATGGGGAATTTTTCATGTTAAAAATCGTGAATCTCCCCTCTGGAATGTGAATAAACAGAAAATCCCAAGATTATATTTATTTGGATAAAAGACAACATGTTTTCTAACAAGTTTATACAGAATGGATGCTGGTGTTTGAACAGGTCTGAGCGGGCCCATAAATGTGTGTGTGAGTGTGTGTCTGTGAGTTTTATAGTTATCTCTCTTAATGCTTACTCACTTTGTGAGTGACTAAGAACTTACGTCAAAGATGTTGCTCAACAGTCAACGTTTTCCTTTTGTCTTTAAATGTTAACCTAACTTTTCAAACAAAGACCTTACTATTTTATGACCAGATCCGAAATGAGGAAGTATAAACTCTCAGATATCATCTCACTCTTAATCCTCTTGGTTGCATGTGGTACATAAAGCCATTAAAAAATATATTGATATGGTATGATATGGTATTTCTACCATGAGACAGACATACCATGCCCTTAGTCTCTAAAACACTAAACTAAAAGAATGTCCATCTGTACACCAGATATATTCTAGGACAGGAAAAAAATACTCTAGGTTGTAAATCTTTACAATCTTTCCTTGAAAGAACCAAGAAGAGGGGCCTCATACACAATCCACCTTTTCTTTAAAACTTGCCATTTTCAGCGAGTAGCATGCTAGCACGAAGTTAGTTGTTATTTCCCAAAGCGAAGGGATTTTGACAAAGGCACGCAGAGAGAGTACGGTGATGTCGACAATTATCCTGGAAATGTACTTCCGTTGATCCAGACTATACAAAATTTCAACTTAAAATAGGAAGTGTCTGTAATATGGCCCCTGGAGTATTGACATTCTATAATATTAATAATAATAATAATAATAAAACGCTTAGGCCTACATAGTAGGTATTTTATAGGCAATATAATTACAATTGACAGGCTTTTGGGAGATAGAATCTACAGGAAATATCTAGGCTAATTGAACATAAATTAATAAATAAAAACATACAAAACTGAGGGTTTTTATCTTTTTTTCTATTTGTCCTAATCTATGACTAGTGATACAGTTTTATAGGCCTACATTGAAACCTATAGCTATATCAAAGTATAAAGCATACCAACCTCCTGGAAACTCCTGAACTCTCCTCAGGTCATCTACTGTAACATGAATCAGGAAGTTGTTTGACTACTTACAACGTGATGTCACTGCGGGGTACGTCTTATGATTGAGCCCTGGTAGACACTACAGCTCTCAAACACACACACACACACACACACAGAGCAGCGGAGACGGAGAGCTGGCTGATTTCAGCTTTAGCGTTGGAAGAGTTTCTTCCCTCATTAAGAAGAAAAAACTCTTTTTTTGACCAACAAATAGCATTGGATTTCTCTTGGGCTGCACAGTTAGTTGTTGGAAACGACCTCAGCCTACACAGTTACGCGTGAGAAAGAAAGACTGCAAAACAGCCGAGCATCTGGTAAGTTATTAGGCTACAACCAACGTAATAGTTAGTCCCAGTTTTAGTAGTAGGGCCTGCTTAAAGAACAAGATTCAAAGTATTCTCGCTACGTGGTGTTGTGTTTCTTTTAAGCGTTTCCAAAGCCACGTGCATGTTCGTTTCTGAGCGTCTGCGTTTGATTTTCAGTGAGTGTTTTGGTGTGTGAAGTAACGTGCAGATAAAAACGCAGTCATTCTTGTTACAAATGTGGTGTTTAGAGGATGTTGTTTTGGAAGAAGAGAAATAGATTCCTGGTTGTTTTAAAGTCAAATGAAGATCGAAAATAAATGGACGCATGCATCACTTACGGGTAAATATTTAAATATTTACTACGACCCGTGACCTAATTAAATAAGGCCTATTTTTGGGTTGCTAACAATGGTAAATTCGACAATTCCAACAGCCTTAAAATGCACCACTATATGGTTCTTCCTGTGTGGTGTCTTCAGCTTCTTTGCATACACTTTCTCCATACACAAGTCCTTTCTACCCAGTCCTTACCAGTTCGTGCACGAAAATACACTGTGCACCACTAGAAGTTACTTAACATGTATACTGTGGTTTGGAATTGTCCAAAAATATAGTCCAAAGTGTATCAAGGTCTACTTTAAGAACGGGATTGTCAGTGGGTTGCTAAACCCAATGTTCAAAGAAAGGGGGAAAAGGTATCACATCTTCATTTCAGTTGTTTATTTGGCTCACATCATCATGCTCTGATAAAGCCTTTGTGCTGTATTGCTTTTGTGGTGTGAGCCACGCAAAGTGAAAGGAGAGTATATTGGCTTAGATTTGGAAATTTCTTCTAAGAATCATGCAAATACATCAACTATGCAGATCTACTTTAATTGCTAAAAGAGAAAGAGATTGCTTTGTTTTTTTACTATATGGACAAAGGTGCAGTCTGAACAAATGTAACTGACTAACTGTAATTAATCTTTAAAACTGATCATTGTTTTTTTTTTTTTTACAGCTAATCGTCGATTACCACAGGAGCCATGGTGGCAGCAGTCCTTAAGTTGTATTTTATTGGAACTGCGCTGAGTGTCCTTGCAGTCATTTTTGGAATAGTGGACTCCTTTGGCGGGCTGATGTACACCCAGGACCATCACTACATTTTGGACTTGGACCAACAGACACAGAGGCAGCTGTCCTCGAGCAACCACCGGAGAGGATCGACTGTTACTAAAAACATTGGCTCATGAGGGAAACATCTGGCACTATTTACAAAAAATGGCAGCAATGGATCTAGACAGTGAGACTACTGTACGTTTATAATCACTGGGGACAACAATTATCCGGATTCTTCTATTGCTATATACGGACATAAATGTCATGTCTAACTTGCTATGCGTTCTGCATTAGACATGATATGGACAAATACTCCAACAGCATGTGTTTGTGTTTGCTCTACTCTGTATGCTTTCAAACAATGCAGCAGCTAGGATGTGTTAAAGCAACTCCCAATTGGAAGAGAACTGTAACATCACTACTGAACAATAATTTGCACTAAAATTTGAATGTTTTCTCTTTGCAATGTGTAGTTTGAAGTTTTTAGCATTCAAATAAAATGAATTTAAAAAAGTGTTGTAATGAGTATAAACTGCTGCTTTTCTTAGCTACAGAAAAAAGTCATATGTTTCCTGTTAACTGAGAAGTTGGTTGTAAGCCCGGCTGACGAATAAGTATCAAATGAAGTGAAAAATACTGACGCACTTTCAGCAGTGATTTTAGGAACTAAAGGTTGAGGCTTGCATGATTGCATAAGTGCTCTACAGTGGCCACAAACCAATTTATCAAAATAAGTGTAGACGTATCTTCCCTGTAAATCATTCAAAGACTCAGAAGAAACAAGTAAGAACTTGGGCTGCGGTTGAAATGTCTTTTTTTTTGCTTACATGACTAGGAAGTATCTAGTTAAAAGCTTTAGTGCGTAACTTTTTGATATTAATAAATAGTTGTCATTCAAGCCATTGCCAAATGAGTTGATACAAAGCTAATTAAGACAGACAGTAATCAGTTCCACACAACTCCGTCTGTATTTCTCAGTATTGATATGTTCAGAAGATTGTATCTGGTGACTTTCCCACGCAGAAACTTGAGTGAAGATAATGACCTCTTCTGAAGAGTTCATGTTTTTTTCTTAATCCTCTTGTCCTCCTTAGTTGCTAGCAACAGCATTTAAAAAAATGACAAAATGCAGTATACAGTCAATCAAGTAACAATAATAGCACGTAAATATCAAAGCTATCAACAGCATCGAGGAGGGGTGGGGGCACGTGTGCGATCACATAAGGCTTGGATCATGTGGATGTGCCAACAGTGTTCTTGTTATCATTACTTAGAATTCCTCATGGGGCGACAGAAACTACGCACTACAGCTTTAACTTTAGTTTTTTTGCACAATAATGATGATACAAAATGCATACAATAAAAAAGAGAGGAAGGAAGCCTCTATTCCTTCCTTATTTAAACAAAGAAATTAGAAATTACATTATTACTCATCAAAATGAAACAAAACAGAGCACAAACTATATATATATATATATATATATATATATATATATATATATATATATATATATATATATATATATATATATGTGTGTGTTGTTTGTGCTCTGTTTTGTATATATACATAGCCTACACAAAACACACAAGCAAGCATAAACAGTAGTAAAATAGAAAGAAAGGCCTAGTTTTGGTTATGCACATAAAGCCCAAAGCCCTGGCCCAACACAGCCTACTTGGGCAGCATGTGAGTCGGAAGCCATGTTAATTAACAGGTTAGAGCAGCTACACATCCTGCACATGGTCAGGCCTTAAATAAAATATTCTATTATTGATGGTCAATATCAAAGTCAAACCTAATGTAGAAAGATGGGGTTGACAGCAGCCCCAGCAGCAGTAGCGATGCTGTCTGTGTGGACACCATGCAGCAGCTGTTTAAAATGTATTCTATGCATCATAGATCAATAGCCGATAGCCGATCAAAGAATGAGGCTAACCAGGTCACTGAAGCTGCCTAAGCCTACAGGTAAATACTTGCATTCCTATTAACGCTTTCCACCTGCACATAAATTTGATTGTGTTTCTGTTTCTTTTCCTCTGTCTGGCCATTATTCTAGAGCAAATGATGAAAATATATATTTACTTATATATCTGAGCACTGTGATAACAAGCAGCAGCAAATGAGATGATAGAGGTCACTGGAGCCTTAGGCTACAGGTGTCGTCCCTTCTAATTAACCCTTTTCATGCATTGTGTCCAGTATAGGCATATAATATTAAGTCTATTAAGTCATGGGTTAAGTGCCCACTTTGTGGGACAATAAAGTTAATCTTGAATCCTGAGTCTCAGTGACGCATACCAGTTTTCAAGTATTGTTATCAGTCAGCATGATGACTCAAGTCAAACAACTGTCTGGTATTTTAGCTAACTGAGGACAACTGGCAAACAATGAGACTAAGGTAAATACTCACGTCTATTAACTCTTTCCACCTGCACAAGTATTTTGATACTGTTTATTTTCCTCTGTCTGACCTTTCTTTTAAAATGTACACATAAACATGAACACATTGCTGATTCGTCGTCTTTTTCATCTTAGCGCCGCAAGGACGCAAGGACTATGTCATCTGAGGTTACAGGTAATTACTAAGGCTATTTCCCCCCCCACCCCCCCCCTCAACATCATCCCAACACTCCACAAGACTAAAACTGAACTAATAATTCCCACACTGTAAAATGAGGATGTGTGCATACTATAAGGTGTAAATAGCATTTGGCACAAATGATACAAAATGCCTCTTTTTTTATTACTAGTATAATGATCATGCACAGCAAATTTAGTTGTATAATGTGTAGTCTATATCCTCAGTGTTCCACATCCGGGACTGCTCTGATGCCGGAGGAAATTCCGCTGGATGTACTGTATGTCTTTTCACTGACGGCGGTTTCTTTCCAATTTCTTTGTGTTGGAATTTTAAACTCTGGTGGATTTATGAGGACTATGGTTAACTGCTCCTTAGATCTCTACATGGTAAATTGAGACAGCTAGCTAGACTATCTGTCTAATCTGAGTTTTCTCTCGCAACAACTTTTGAACGTACACGTTCCACCAAAGCAAGTTCTTTCCCGAGGTTATAGAACTTTTTCACGGTAGACATTTTAACTTGTCATAGTAAAACACAGCTGAAATTGATAACCTTAACGATGGCTCAATTCCATCAAGCGTCCAAGTAAGCTATTTGAGTGAGTCAGCATGCACAATACCAGGGCCTCTCCTGTGGAATGCAGCCATCATTAAAAGGTTTTGAATACACCTGTGCTTTTCCTATTATGACATGAAGGTCTATTTTGCAGCGGTTCCGTGCAGAGTTTAGCGCCGCCCATGACAATTGTGATTGGTTTAAAGAATGCATCGACTACACAAAACTAGGTGGCATTGCCGGAAAACATTTTTTTCAAGTTTCCACAACTTACCTGGCACCCTCCTCACCGTTCCTGAGTGTAAGTGCATTCGGATTCTCCTTTCCTAAGTCCTTATGAATTCTCCTTCACTTCTTTCCTCAACCTTAAGTTAAGTTAAGTTTAAGAAAAGGTGTTTAGGAATAGAACATAATGACTATTTGACCGCATCCCCTGTCTACTTGGCTGAATAGAATGAAGACATGCTACGTTTACACCAAATACCTACTGTATAATTAAAAGCAAGTGTTCAGGACATATTGTGATGAAATCAAGTTGAAATAACTAGTCAAGTCATGTGTATTGATTCAACTGATTTCATATGCAATGTCTCATCCCCACAAGAGCGACGTGTGCCAACACGGCCTAAACTCTCTAGTATACAAGAAAAAGACAACATATAAGAAAGACAAAGAAGAAGAAACCACAGGAGAGGCAAATGAAGAGAGATGGGTGGTTGCGCAACAGGAGCCCTGTGAGCACAGTCACAGCCTCTGGTCTAATATGAATCTAGTATGTATTAACAATGAATGAAATGGATGCATCTATGTAATGTAAAAGGGACTGCTCATAGAGGTGAAACCAGGTGGAATTAGGACAGATGTCAGAGCCAATGAACAGATACCTGCCAATGAACAGGCTCTCCAAGCAGTTGGGGGGGGGGTTGTTTTTTTTGCTCAAGGGCACTTCAGCAGTGCCTAGCAGTACCTCTCCAGCTACCAGTCCACAATCTGTACTTGTTCTGTACAGGGACTCGAACTGACGACAGTCCGGTTCCCAAGACTAGAGTTATCCCCAGGTGTGGTTGTTAGAAAAATTATGATACACACTTTTTTCTCTGATTATAATTAAAACTGTTTGCATCAGAATGCCATATTATACTGATCACTCTAAACAAAATAGAAATGGAGCCATTGTCTGTCCTTGTGAAAGGCACGGGATGGTCCTGGAGGCAGAGCAGGCAGAGAGTACCAGACCCAATGAGGTCAACTGACAACATCCACTTTGTTATGACTTTGTATCAACATCCACTTTGTATAAAAAAGTGGCTGTAAAGAGCTTCCAGTTAGGCATTTTCTGTACTAGTCTGTAGTGTGGAAACTGTCTCCTTGTGTTCACAAGTAAAAATGAACTTTGATCCTGTCTATTATTGATGATAAAATATAAAATATTCTAACAGTGGTTCAGTCTCATTAATCTCATCCGACCCAGATCATATTTCTCTCATGATGAAAAGTGAATACTGCACTTTCATTACAGCCATCAGGTAGAACAAGTAAGTGCATGTTCAAACTAATATTTAACAGAATCTTCACAATGTACTATCTCAACCACCACTGTCTCTGACTGAGTCACTAGGTTGTAGCAGTGGAGTTCCCCTCACTGATGACTAAAAGCAACATCGTCTCAGCTCAGCTGTACAACATGTCATTTCCTGGTTAAGACCTCGTTAAAACCACAGAAACAAACACTATGGTACTAAACTGAATGTAACTTGAACCTGCAACAGAAGCAGCACAAAATGTCACAGCTTTATGAACAACAATCGCTTAACTGCGTAAGACAGTGATTCCCAACCCTTTTGGTCTAAGGTCCGCCCCACAGCAATGTCACATGATCTCAAGTACTGTTTCATCCATTCTAGAGCTGGGCAATATATCAATATTATATCGATATCGTGATATGAGACTAGCTATTGTCTTAGAATTTTGGATATCGTAATATCGTAATATGGCATAAGTGCTGTCTTTTCCTGGTTTTAAAGGCTGCATTACAGTAAAGTGATGTCATTTTTGCCTTTACCCACCTAGTCATTATGTCCACATTACTGATGATTATTTATCAAAAATCTCATTGTGTAAATATTTTGTGAAAGCACCAATACTCAACTCTACAATATCGTTGCGATATTGATATTGAGGTATTTGGTAAAAAATATTGGGATATTTGATTAGCGCCCAGCCCTGATCTATTCACCAATGTTTGTTCTAAATGTATAACACTATTCATCATATAAAAGTGGATATTGTTGATTTTTACAACTACTACTACTAACACTTCAACTTCAACCATTTATCCATTCATTTTAGCTAACCATTTCAGTGACTTATGGAGCACTTTAAAGCTTCAGTGCATAACTTTTTGATATAAATAAATATCCGTTACATTCAAGTCATTGCCAAATGAGTTGCTACAAGACTAATTAAGACTATCAGCTCCACAACTCTATCTGTATTTCTCAGTATCGCTATGTTCAGATTCAAGATTGTGTCGTCCGGTGACTTTCCCTCGCAGGAACTTGAGTGAAGATAATGTGTACAAACGTAATGATAAATTTCCACTGTAGCCAGAAGTCAGCATATCAGTTTCCAGTTTACTGATGCGCGTCACCCAAAATGTCAGTTTTTAGTAGATGTATCCAAGACCTGCCTAAAATAAGCATCAGTGATGTCCATTAAATCGTTGATTCCTGGTCCCCTGCTCCAACAAGCAAGTGCAACAAGGGATTCAAACTCTACATATCAAGTTATCTGCACAACTCCGAGGGTAAGTAGTCTAATGGTGTGCCGGCTAGCGGCTAAGCTAGTGAGCGACATGTTTATATTTAGTGTAGTATAGAAGTTAGTTTTTCTTCATTTTAAATGCAAAATGTCCATTTTTTGTATAATTATTTGTATTTTTACCCATCTCATTTTTTAACAAAGATCAGGACACAGGGGAAGTCGTGGTCAGGGCATTGTGCAAACAGGTCCATGACGATAGCTGAGAAACCTCACAGTTTGAGTGTATGGTGAAGTTAGGATGAATAAATTCAGGTTCAGCCAACACTTATAAGCTTATTACTTTTAATAACCTGGCGTTCCATATAGAAATACATGACATTTGGTCTATGATTATAGAATATAAGATATAGAAAATATTGTAAAAACAAGATTGTGTCCTAAAAGAATCAACAGTTAAACAGTGACCAAGCTAAGATAAATAAGTATTTACTATGACATTTTACTAATGCTGGTGGTACAGAAAGATTCCAGTCCTGTGGAGCGGTTTCATCACAGCTGCACATGTTGCTGGAGCAGCATTATTGGATAATGTGCTTACTGGAACACTTTGCTGTTCCAGTAAGCACATTACTCTCAGCTGAAGGTGCCAGTGGTACAAGCCCAGAACAGTGGCACAAGCCCAGAACTTTGGTAAGTTTGCACTGTAGAGCTGTTTTAATATATTTTCTGACTATATTTAATTTCTAACTGTAAAACTGCATAACACGACAGGCCCTATTGATAAGATGGCTGTGCTTTCTGCTAAACCAAAGTGTAGCAACAACAGATGGTGTAAGGTAAAACCTGAATATTTATTACAATATGTTGCATGTTTGAATTATGCGGACGTGCCGACAGTGTTGACATGTTGTTGTCATGGGGGCGACAAAAACTACACACTATAGCTTTAAACTAACCATTTCATGTTATTCATTACTTTAAGTGAATCACTTGAACAGTTTAGTCATTACTTTATTTATTTATACTATTTACTCCAAGTTTTAATCTCATTCTCTATATAACTAACCCTAATCCTTTCGAGCAAGAGACGAGAGTTTGGCAGTAGAGGTCCACATTAGATCTGCAGATCAGTGTGAAGTATGAAGTTGTGGAATTCCTACAAGATTGTCTCTGGCCTGTCTTCATAAAGAAAACATCGTCTAGATACCTCTTACAGCTCAAGATGTCTAGTCAGCGACTATGAATCTTTGGACTGAATGATTTGAATCAGCAAAAATATTTGTAAAATCCCACTCTATCGTCACATGGCCAGAACCATGATCCAAAGGAATGCTTCTTATCTGCCCAATGTATTAATAACAAAACGTTTTCCTAACTAAATGACATTAGATTATCACATTGCATTAAATGCCATTTAGCTGATGCTTTTATCCAAAGCAACTTAAAACTGCTATATAGTAAGTCAGAGGTTGCATGCCTCTGGAGCAACTAGGAGTTAAGTGTCTTGCTCAGGGACACAAATGTATTGGTTGATGTATTGCAGTGGGATCCAAATCCAGGTCTCCTACACCAAAGGCATGTCTCATATCCACTGTGCCATCACCACCACAATAAGACAAAATCTGCTGTTTGTCGTCGCCTTTAATGGCAGTACCTCTGCTTGGTTTGCCCTGCTGTAGCTCTGTGTTTTCTGTCAGCCTGCAGGGCAGTAGTAGTCAGCGTGCTAAGGCCGGAGCAGCAGCCTGTCCAATATATCCCCACACACCTCTGTGTTGTGGTTTTTTGTTCCAATGTCTTCATTTTTACAACGCAAGACCTATGCAGACCACTTCCACTCATTCAGTCCCCTACACTACTGACTTTAAAGATTTATGCTACCCATTTGTTTGATTAATTTGTTTTATTTGTAAATAAATTACTTTGTTAATTAGTATACCCATGTGTCTCCTGTTTTTGTCTAAGAGCTGTAACATTTTTAACAATTCAAAAAGGAGGACCAAGCCCTCTGTAGTGCTTATTTGTCCTCTGTTCAGTTTTCCCTCTGCCCCAGGGCAAGGGAGTGTTTCAGCTTGCTTTAAAGCTTTCTCTCTATCAGGGGTTACAGTGATGGTTACAGTGGTAAGATTCACACATAAACACACCCACAGAGTCCTCGGAGGTGAGTCATTACAAGGCCATTATGTTTAATGCTTTGAATAGCGCACCACAAGTTCTCACAAAGTTTTCTACTTCGTTGATTTGACCTATTTTCATTTGATGTGTAGTTCAACCTTCTCTTAAATAGCATGTAACCATTATAACCGATATATAGGTTATTTTTATATGATTGTCTCCAATTGGATCTTATGCATAATTTCAGAAATTAAACATCTGGATATGATTCTAACTTGTGAAATGTAAAGTATTAAGATGAGGTAAAGGACTAAGAAACATTATTCCAATTTATTTAAAACATAAATATCAGGTGAGCCTGGCTTTCTTGCTGTGGTGTGCTGAGGTCTTCATCCTGCTCTATAAGGACAATAACACGTTTTAATACCTCACCACCACCTACTATTGTGTAACTTGACAATACGCTGAATAATTTCCCATGATAGTATGGTGAATAAACAGTCACAAGGCAGAACAGCTTTGCTTCATATCATATCCCTACATGGTTTCTTCAGGTTATTTTTTTTTTATATAAGAAGTGGCTTCAAACACACATGTAACAAAGACTACTTGTTCGTTTTTACTTCCAGGGATTGTTTAAAAGATATTATTACTTACTACAGGAATAATAAAGATGCACAAAGATAAATGCACAAACCCTGTCCTGAGGCACCTGACTGACAGTCAGCCAGCTGAATCCACGACGTCCTCTTGCGTTCAGTTGTGCCAACTACAAATACAGCCAGGAAGAAAACTCTCTTTGTGATGTACGCCTCCACTGTCAGAACCCCCCCCTTCTCTTTCATGTAACATACGAACACATCACACGTTAACCTCTCACCACGAGTCACACGGATTCCCACATTTTACTTTTTTTTTGCATTGGTTGCAAATGGCCACATGGTGCGTTCCCATCAAATACACTTGCAATGTAAATCCTCCCAGCAGCAGGCCACCTGGATGCGGGCAGAAACACCTGCTGGTGGCGGACACACCACTTCACACAGCACTTTTTATGTTAAGTACCCGGCCGTCCAAGCACGTCCCACCCCCACTTGCTTTTAACACTAATAACCAAGTCAGTATCGCCTGGCATCTCGGACTCTGGTACTCTTATTTTTAGTGAGATCCCCTTACTTTAGCATCGGATATGATCTGGAGACTTGTGGTCCTCGGTGGGGTGTGCGTCCTTCTTCTGGGTGCTGAAGGCAGCAGCCGCAGGGGGAGGACGGTGACTTTCCACCGGCCTCAGCAGGATGAGAGCCAGGGCCAAGCGTGCGCACGACCCAAGAGGGATATGAGCAGCTCCTCCGGCAACCCCAGGCCTTTTCACGGTCCTCCCTTCACCTCCTGCCGGACCCCCCTCACCCCCGTCGAGCACAAGGTTCTGGATGACAATACGCATGAGGTAAGGTGTGTTTGAGTTATGAGAGAAGATGTAGTGAAGCAATATCCGTCTGGCACGCAATCTATACATTTGCAGCTTTAAGTTTTATTAAGCATGAAAAATGCATTTCAGAACACAGATAAACTAAAAAGGAAGTGATATTTGTCTTGCGTATCTGCTTTTTCAGAATATTCAAGGTAAGATTTGTCTTAGGTGAAACTGTAATACTAAATGCAAACTGTGCAAACGGATGATCTACTTTGGTTATCATTGAACTTTTTTTGTCATATTTATCAGTCCATTAACTTTTTGGAAAGCACAGGAAATGAACATTACAAATTATAGGAATTTAGTTTTGTTGTTGAGTTTTGTTTTTAAACTTTAAATGTGTGAGCATCTCTTCTCTCTTTCTCTTAGACAGGGTTTAACGGCGATGATGGCTCCCATGTAATTCTCACGTGGGTGGGCGATGGTACAGGGGTGAGTATCTAAGTATTACAGTACCACCATGTCAGATCACTCTCATTAACACAACATTCTGTATGCATGTGTCATTTGAGATACATTAGACTTGTTGATTTAATCTGTGGCTTTGCATGCAGTTTCTGTATTCCAAAATATTTTATTTATTTGTTTTTTAGCCTACCATTATTTGAAAAATAGTCTAAAATATATATTTTTTAAACAATCTATCTGAAGCTCCCTCATGCTTAGAATTAAAAAAAAGTAGGTCACACTCCAATTAAAATGATAACTTAATAAATCTTTATAATTAACTAGATTTTCATTTTTTGGTCAAACTTTAACCACATTACTGCATTCCTTAGGTTGTCCTTGTTCTTTCAACATTCAGTGCTCCAATTGATACTTTCCTAGAAGGGGGCTCCTCAAGACTTTATCGAAGGTGAGTTAGTATCTGATATAATACAGGAAAAAAACATGAGCGGCACACCCTAAAGAGAACTTAAACACACTGCAAAATCTTGTCTCTTTCCTCTCAGCACGGATTATGCAAAATCCTTCCATGACATTTCCCATCGGATCAACAACACCTTCATAAGGGAGGAGTTTGGAGTCAGTGTTGGACCAGGGAGCTCTGTAAGTCAACAGTAGGGAGTACTGTGTGTAGCATGTGTAGTGAGTGAGCAGTTTAGAGTTTCAATTGGAGAACTATGTGATGAGTATGTGATGTTGCCTCACAAAAAGGGTTAAGACATCTTGCACGCTGTTTAATCATTTTGTGCCACATCTTCACTGTCAAACCACTGTTTTTGCTCTTGTCCTTACAGGGTTGTGGGCTGACATCAAATATTCAAAAATACACCCACAGAAATGCATTGATGTGTAGACATTTGTGCCGCGGCAATACTGTTATAAAACACTATCTTGAAACAGACCTGAGCAGAGCAAGATCAAACTCAGGAGAAGTGGGGGGGATATTCACAATTTGTACGCTTTTTAGTTTTTGTTTTAGCGTTTTATGCATAATTTCAACTCGATTATGACATTATGATTATTTGGGAACTAGGGGAGATTTGAGATACAATTGTTTGGGTTAAGCGGAGTTCAGACATGTAAAAAGATATTTTCTCTGAGATGCAGGCTGATATCAGGAAGATCCAGAAAAAAAACGCTTTTTGCAAATCAAAATATGCATTAGTAAGCAAAGAGATTTTTAGGTTTCCTTCCTTTTAGCTCATGTTCAGTAAATGGTAGGGTTGATATAGCTGTGCTCAATACTGCATCAATACACAAATGCAAGGAATCAATCTATTACGATATGTATATGTTGGTCAGTTTATCTGCTTGATAGTCCCATTTCTCCGAAATAAAATTGAAAAAGTGAGATGAACAAACAGAAAAATGTATCTTTTTAGATAAAACAGATGTTGACAAAATTTCCATTTGGCGACACAATTTAAATTTGTTGGAAAAAAGGTTATAAATTGCAATATATCGCAGAATATTGTGATATTGTTTAAAATTGCAATGATATTGTATCGTGAGGCCGCAGGTGATTCCCACCAATAGTAAACGGTCAACAACTTTGCATCTCAGGTGTGCTTTTAATTTATTCAAATTGACAGGTGATACTGACAGCAGACATACCGGTGGTGGACCACCCGGGGGGGGTCATCTTCACCTCCACGGACGCCGGTGCAAACTTTAAGTTCATCCAACTGCCCTTCCACCTGGCTCAGCCAATCACGTACCACTTCCTCAACCCTGACTACCTCGTGGCCCTCAGCATTGATGTGAGTCACTCTGCTTTAAATGTTGTTTCTCTTACATTTTTATTTGAATTCACAAGTTCACAGTGGTATCCCTCCCTTGTTTAATATTCTTGGAAAAAATGTACACACATTTACACACATATGGTATGTAGCGTTACGCCGCACAGAAAGACATCAAGCACAAACCTTAGAATTAAAGGTAAACATACCTTCCTGACTTGCAGGGCAGTCTGTGGCTCTCTCTGGACTTTGGCGCCAAGTGGACAAAAGTTCACAATGGAGTGCATTCTTTCTCATGGTGAGAACACAGAAAAACCACACGCCCAATGTCTAAATGAAATCACATGTTAGATGAACCATGTATTTTGTAAAGCTGTTTTTTGAATGCATGTATTCGATATAATATGCAGTGTGTGTTTTTCTGGAGAAAAAATGTAATCCGTGAAAACAGTTCCTATAAAAATTGTTGTGACATTTTCTTTTGGTGTTTGTGACATTTCTGAACTTCCTCTTTCCATTAGGGGGGCCGGAATTAATTTGTTTTTTAGCTACAGTCGAGCAGACACAGGTAAGAAGCTATATGAAATGCACTTATCGTACATGATACCAACACCAACAGCTTAAAAAAGTTGTCAGACTACAGAGTATAAAAAAGTGACCAGTCATATGATCTGAAGGATTCATATATGACCTCAAAGTATTCACCTTGCAAGACAAACATTCAGAAAAATCTGACATTGAAGTGCAGTCAAATCTAATCTAAAAAAAAGAAACACTATTGTATGGTTGTTTGCTGTTCACTTTAGATCTTCATTGTCCCAAGAGGAAATCCTTCCTGCAGTAAGCCAGCATTAAAACAATGTATGGAAATGTGTATGTAGTAAAAGTGTAATTGCTGTACACATCATATTAAATACAAATACAAAAACAAATAACAAGAGATAAGAATAAGATATTGTTGTGGGATCCAACAACAATTCATGGTGTTGGAATAAATAAAAGAAAATGTCATGCCAAACAAGAGGATGATCTGGATTGACTAACATGGATTTTGCTTTCTATCCACACTCCATCTTACAAATAAAATAAGAGTCCTGAGTATCTTGTATTCCTGTCACCAAGTCTTTCTTCTTGTCGCCACAGTTGAGGCAGATGAGAGGGGGGATTTACTGCTGAAGAGGACAACAGATCTGGGGAAGACCTTCACCACCATTCATGAGGACATCTACAGTTTTGGCTACATCGGTGCCTTTCTCTTCTTCTCTGTGATGGAAGATTCGGTAAGATGTGTGAATACAAAGCCTCTTCTTTGAACGCATGTAGTCAAATCAAATCAAATGTCTTTCACTAATGCATCGAAATGATAAAGTCAAGCAATAATAACACGGTGCTGTGTCATTCTGCTCCCAGAGATCCCCTCGTGTCATGTACTTTTCCTCGGACCAAGGAGATACCTTTAGCCGAGCACTGCTCCCCTCCGCCTCCACCGAGCAGGTGAGAAAGCTGTTTTAAAATTCATAATATTTGCTTTGTTTAAACTCAGAAATGTATCATAATATCATATAAATGAGGTTAATTGACCATGAATAAAAAAAGTGTTGAAATAAATGATAAAAACGTCAGAAAAAGCACCAAAAATTTCAATTTTGCAAGTTCCAAATTGTAATCTTTTCATTTCTAAGCTCGGTTGTCGTATGTAGGGCTTGGTATCCAATCGCAACAAATCCCACTGCTTGTTTGGTATTGATGAAGCACAGAGGATCAAAAACCGTCAAATAACTAAAGCTGACATTGCATTCCTGGTCAGATTCTTGTTTACTCCTTCTTTGATCTGATTATAGATGCTGATTTTGAATCAAAATGTTGCCAATTTTAGACTAATCTATGTAGGCAAGGTTCTTCTGCGGCTGCTATAAAGCAACTTTTGTTATTTTACAACTTTTTGTTCATTGGTACCTTTTGTATTGGAAGTAGTATCCAAATATTTAAAACCTACCATACCACAGGATGGAAATGTTCAGATGTTAATGTAATTATGCCCTTTGTCACATGTTTCTCTCCACTCTAAGTCAGACTTGGGTGTTTGAAACCGTTATGATTGGTTGCTTTTTGGTTTGCCTTAAGTTAAAATATTGTTGCCAGCCTTTCCTATTTCAACACCAACTGAAGGCACGTCTTCTCTGGCGAAACACCAACCCACATGCACGCCTTGTTGACAGCCCAAACACACACTCTCTCTCACGGCGATTAGACAAGGTTTATGGCAAAGATTAAATTAGTCATTGCATTTGTTTGTTTTTATTGCAATTCCAGATTTTTTTTTCACCCACGTCTCACTCAATTTATGTGTGTGTTTGCAGTTCTACTCCATCCTGGATGGAGATGAAGATATGCTCTTCATGCATGTGGACAACCCAGGAGGTAACCGACAAAAACAAACGCACAAACGCTCTGTCCCTATTTTCTAATCAGAAGACACAAACACATGTGAGAAAGCTACCTTAAAAATATGCTTGACACATATTCGCCAATATATGCCTATGTTATGAAGACAGCATGGCAGTATTCATAGGTTGCTCAGCCCCTTTTGTTGTAATGGAAAAGCTTTATGGTAAAAAAAATGAGGACTGGTTTCACAAGTTCTTGGTGTTGCTGACAAATCATTCCATCATACTGAGAGTGCATGCAAGTCTAGCTGCCCAGTCTTTCTTCCTTTCTCTGTCTCCCTCCCCCCATCAGTATCTCTTTCTCATTCAGGTTCCTTTCTGTTTCCTCTCACATTATTATTACTTCTTTTTCAACCTGGCCAGTGCTCCACTTAGTGCTGTATGGGTTAGGTGATGAGACTTTAGTACTGCTGAGATAAATAGGGGAGATATGGGGGTAGAGGGGTTTTATCTTTTGTTGGCTGGAGGGAGGAGGAATTAGTTTACACTGCAAAAGCTGACAAACATATCTTGGGATCAGGGTGTTACACCAGCACGCACACACACACACTCTCACACACACACACACACACCACATCAATCCGCTCCCTCAGCTGAACTTGTCCTTCATGACTTCAAAGCTCAAAGATGAATAAAGGTGCATTTGCTGACATATCTGTATCTATGTGTGTGTGTGTGTGTGTGTGTGTGCTTCACATGCAAAATAAAATTGATGATGACTTTTTGTTATTATGCTGATGTTGAAAGGTTTGTGCCAGCATGGCATAACTTGTCCGCAGGTGCTGAATCTCTTTGAAGGTGATTTACGTCTTATTTATAACATCATTAAATCCTCAACTTTCTTCTATTTAAATACAGACACCTACTTTGGAACAATGTACACATCAGATGACCGCGGCATCCTGTTCTCCAAATCACTGGAGCGCCACCTGTTTGATGGGCAGAGGAAGAGCGATTTCACCAACATAACATCACTGAGAGGAGTCTACCTCACTAATAAACTAGACAAGGGTAAGGTTCTTGTGTGTAATTTGAGCATTTATGGCTAATTTTCTACCGATAAAATCAGTGTACATTTATTTATTGCTTTTATTGCGTTGACTCAAAACTATTAAAAACACATAATTGTGCCACATTGTTCCTTCATTATGATGAGCATGGGCCCTGTAGTGTATTTCAAGTCAATCCCACATACACTTACCTTGGAAATCCAGAGTTCTTGCGAAACCGATGAAGACAGTTTAATCTACCAGTTAGCTCCGCCGGTAGCTAAGCGTATGGGAGCCGTGTTTTTGTTGTTGATTGTTGTAATTGGTGGTAGTGTTATCCAGTTGCTTGCGGAGAGATTTTACAATGCACGCTTGTGATGACTTTTATTACTCAATGCCAGACCTTTAATCCTTCAGATTTGGGTCTCGATTTCTATGCTAACATACAACCTTCTGCTGCCATAAATACTACATGGAGCACATTATGTGTATTTTTTCACCACTGAAAATAGTCCTTAAAAAATGCACCTATACTCATGTTTGAGTGTAAAATCTACAGTGGACAGCTGTTTTAGAAAGTTACTCAGCCTTAGTGAAACTATTTGCAAGACATTTTGAAATATTTACACATTGTTGGTTTCTGACTTCTAATGTAATTTTCTGACAATGATAAATAGAAAAATGCCTGACTTACAGTATTCTTTAACTCTGTGTAGGCAAACAAAGTGAGGTGTCCATTACAGACTGATGAAACATCAACTGATATATCATCTATGAATCTTTTTAACTATATTCCTTACATTCCAAACTGCTTGTCTTTATTTCCACACAGTTAACTTGTCAACCAGCCATTTTGTTCACCTTTTCGTTTGATAAACTACTGCAGTATGACTTTAATGATGCATTTTGTTGCAGATGGCCGTATAAGATCCGTCATTTCCTTTAATAGAGGTGGGGCGTGGAGGCAACTTAACAAACCTGACAATGTGGAATGTGGCGAGCAAGTGAAGAATGTATGTTCTATGTAGAAAAATCCCATCCCAGTCTGCATGTGCATGTCAACATTGTACTCTACAAGGTAGTCAGTTTTAACTAATACCTCATATGTGTGTGTTTTTCAACAGTGCAACCTTCATATTCATGGAGAGCACAGTCGTAAAAACAGCATCATTCCCATGCTGCCGCTGTCTGAGCCAACTGCAATTGGTCTGGTTATCGCTCATGGTAATTGATCAGCAATGTACCCATATCTACTTTTGATACACAGAACAAATGATGTCAAAGTTAGGATATATACTGTACTTAAATCTAATGTAATGATGATTTAAAGATTTAACTAGATGATCTCCTCTCTTCTCCAGGTACTGTGGGTGACTCTCTTTCATCGTCGCAGCACCCAGATGTGTTTGTCTCCTCAGACGGGGGTTATAACTGGAGGGGGACACTGAAGGGTCCTCACCACTACAGCATATTGGACTCTGGAGGTCTCATTGTGGCTGTGGAGGCCCAGCGGGAAGGACAAGTCAAGACTATCAAGTACTGAGCAGATATTTTTACTTCATGCACAACTGAACAGTAGTAGTATTTGGCAATGGAGGGCAGAATGTTCTTATATTATTCTACTCTACTTTTGCTCAAATTTCCCATTACCAGGTTCTCCACAGACGAGGGCCAGTGCTGGAAGTCCTACAACTTCACAGTACAGCCTTTCTTCTTTGCAGGCCTGGCATCCGAGCCGGGGACCAAGGCCATGAACGTCAGCGTGTGGGGCTTCCGGCCTGAGGCAGATGGCCAGCCCATGTGGGTGGCCGTTACTATTGATTTCCAGAGCCTCATTACAAGAGAGTGTGAGTCAATATGCTACAATATATTGGCGTCTTCTACCATGTGGATCTTACCGTGCTTTCAATTCAATTTTATATATCAAATCACAACAGGAGTTATCTCAGCACTTTACAGATAGAGTAGGTCTAGATCACACTATAATTTACAAAGACCCAACAAGAAGCCTCGGACAGACCCGGACTCTTGGTGGGCGGCCATCTGCCGCTGCCGGCTGGTACACAGAAACACTGATACAGATTTACAGATATAGGATTTATAATAATTGTTGGTGCAGATGGTATGAGAAACAGTGGCAATTATATTAACAATAAACATAATAGAACTATGACTACAAATAATAGTTGTAGCATTGCAGGGCATAGCAAGGCATCGAGCAGGACCCCGGCAGCAGCTGCAACCACGATTTAGGTGCCACCCCAATCCAAGGAAAACTGCAAGGCGAGAAAACATAAGAACTCCAGGGAATAAGCTCCTCGGAGCTCAGTTAGTAACAAGCATTACTTTAAAGAGATTTTGCCAGTGAGGTGGAACCTTACCTTAATAACCCATAACCTGGGACTGTCTTTAACCTAAACTATCCAATCCTATCATAATTATTATGTAGTTCTGGGTCGGAGTGATGGGAGCCTACAAGAACACACACTTTTATAAAGGATACAGAAAATATTCAAAGCCAATATTTAAAAGGCTTTAATATTTTTTTTCTGCTCAGTTTTGCTGTGTGGTGGTACACTTGTATAATGATTGTTACATTTGCTTGACCAATACAATAGACAGCACTGTTAAAAGTAAAAGGGGGAAACTTGGATTTGGCTTCAGAAAATTTACAAATAGGACAGTGGCTACAGTTTTTGTAATGGAATACACACACACACACACACCCCACACACACACACACACACACACACACACACACACACACACACACTAGAGCCTCTAAGCAGTACTATAAACTAAACATTCCACTTACTCTCACATTTCACAGCAATGAGCCTGGTTACATCCTTCATTGTCAAACTAGGGAAATAACAAAAACAATGGGATTACGTAGTATAAACATGACTGTTGTGTGCATGAGATAAATCTTTTCAGATTTTATATTTGTTACACTAATTAGCTACATGGCCCTACAAGGATAACCAGATCTCTCCCATCTTGACTCTGGAAGGCCAGAGTAGCAGGAGAGATTAGCTGAAGCCTAAAAGTGAAAAGGAAAGCTAAAATATTGCCAGTTCTTTTTTTTTGGCAAAGAAACTTGAGGAGTGGAGGAGTGCACAGGCAGAAATAAAGAAGGAGGAGGCAGGAAACTGAAGAGACCAGGAAGGTCAGAGCAGGAGGAAATCATAGAAGGAGATGAAGAAATAATTATCAGGCATGACCAGATATTTTATAAATATTTTAAATAACACACAAAACCAAATGGTGGTAGGTAATATATATGAATTCATATACTGCTATAGTAAAAAAATATTCAGGACTCTGGGTTACGTGACAAGTAACTCTCACCTGAGACCATTGTCGACGCATAGAGGACGCAAAGAACAAAAATGACTGTTGGACTAGTCTGGATATCTTTCCGTGCCAACGTTGCAATAATGCTATTTTTGTGGATCTACAGAGCGCTGTGGATTACTTTTTTTCGTGTCATTGGATTATGTCAAAATATGGATCTTTTTATGGTGTGATCGTGCTTCGTTTCTGCATCTCAACAGACTGTAGGTCGAAAACTGATTGTTCGCTGTTACATTTTAGATGAATTTAAGTTTTGGGGCATATCCGCCACGTCTATCTATTGCATTCCAAGACAGCATTGAAATTGTTAAATTGTTATAATGTAATTTAAAATCTGCTTTAAAAATAAACATACTGTATGTGTTTATTTAGCATGTTTGTTCTGTCCATACAGTATGTGCTCGTGCTGTGTTCCCCAAGTGGTAGGCCAGGTCTCAACTGCTACAATTAGTTTTTTTTTGTTTTTTTTGCCCCCCCTGGCTCAAATGTCCATCTTGGCCTATTATTCCCGCGTCCCGCCTTCCCATCCCACCCTGCCAAGACCTCTTGCCACCCGTTTATCACCCTGTGTGAAATTGTCTAGAATTGGTGAACCGATTAGAAAACCACTAGGTGTTTCCTGGTCATATAAAACTTGACATTTAGCAACTTTTTTGATTATTTTAACCAGCAAATTTGAAATGATTGTCCGTGACAGTTGTAATGTTTATCTCATTTATCAGGTACTGACCAGGACTATGAAGAGTGGTTGGCCCATGCTACAGATGGAGGGGACTTGGAGAGAGAGGGCTGTCTCTTGGGTGTCAGAGAGACATACAGGAGGCTAAAGAAACAATCTGTGTGCAGAAACGGACGAGGCTTTGTGGTGAGCAAGAAGCAAAGCCCCTGCCTGTGCACCAGAGAGGATTACTTATGGTACGTTAAAAACTGAATCCTAAAATGTAAAACCTGACCTTTGAGATCATTTGATCAGAAATTAAGCTTGTATGGTAACATGTTACGGAGCTGTAGAAGACCAGAAGACTTCTCAGACCAGAATGAGTTTTCTGGTCAGGTTTTTATACAAAGTTTAAGGAAGCAACATTATAATATAAAAGTTGTGGGACAATCGCTCACAAAACTGAGTAGATTTGGGTCTATACCCAATACTGTCTGCTCAAACTATTGTAAAACTGTTTGTGTAAATGTAGTGTGAACTCCGCTGGAGCTTGCTCCTGCTCTAAACAAAAAGGTCTCACTCACAGTGACCAAAGTAAAAAAAAAAGGTGTTAACGCTATAAGCTAGACAAAAGGCAGTCAGACTTAATTAATTCAGGAGTTTGTTGATCAGAGAAAATAGGAACATTCAGTGAGCAGGAAAGAGGATATAAGGATGCAATTAATTAATAAAAATGAATGATGAAAGGTCATTTATTTTCTTCTACAGCGCCAACAACTAAGACAGCATGGAGAATATTCCCTTTTGAAGCCTTAACCTCTGCCTTAACCTCTTTTCAACAGCGACTACGGTTACTATCGTCATGTGAACACCTCTGAGTGTGTGAGACAACCCAGTGCTGCAAATAAAACCTTGGAACTCTGTTTAAATGGAGAGGAGGATGAGCTGCTGACAGCCGGGTATTAACGGTCGAGCCTTTTTATTTATTTTTTTAAATGAAGAGACACACCTCGTCTGCATGCTCACACACTTCTGACTGTGTTTGTAGGTACCGTAAGGTCCCAAGCGATCGGTGTGAGGGGGGATTCAACCCTCAGCTCGCAGTGCAGACAGTCATCAACCCCTGTGGTGTTAAAACCAGCCCTGGCCCTCCTGCCAGATCCTCGTCTCCAGTCACACACTTTGACACACCGGTCAGTAGATGTGTTGCTCTAATGATTGTGTGTGTGTGTGTGTGTGTGTGTGTGTACCTTCAGTTTTTAGGAATCTAACAGCTGTTGTGTGTATTTTCCAGCGAGAGAGGCTGGTGTTGATCCTGGTGTGTGCAGGAGCAGGAGTCATTGTCGTTGTAGTGATCGTTTCAGCCGTCTTTGCTGTCAAGAGGGTGGTTTACAGAAACAGGTGAGCTACACACTATACAGTTGGGTATTGCTTAAAAAAAAATAATAATAAATAAGTTTGATACCGGTATTATACCAATACCATGACTTCAATACCGGTTCCTGAGCGGAACTTTTTTGATACCAATTTTATAAAATCTGTTTAAACATAATGAAATTACAACATTACGGCACATATTTTATTTATTTTTCAGTTCCTACTACTTGAGCCTGTGTGTGTGTAACAGAGTGTTTCCTGCGTGTCTCTACGACGTCTAATGTTAGACAGGCAATCATCAGCATTATTAGATCTTGGTAGAAGCATATTGCATTCTTATTGGCTCACTGACGCCAAATTCATTCCTACAGACCCATACCCTAATTCCCCCCACCCCAGTCCAATCAGTATAATAACACACCCTCACCATCAACTTTTGTCTTTCCCATATCCTTTTAATAAAGTTTTTATACTTTATGCACCCAAGGGTAGCTGACCAAGCTGGTTTAATATTGCCCTTTACAGGACACCTGTGTATCGTTTCTCCAACCTCCAGATTCAGGATGAAGCTAATATCCCGGCCGATATTGAAAGCGCCACCATCAGCAATGGCACGGCCTGCCTGCAGGACTCAGATGATGTAAGAGTTATTATAGCCTGTATCATTTTATTACATTTAAAAATGTTGTTTTGAGCTCAAAACCTGTTTAGATGTCGTGATTTCCCTATGTATACTTTACTGTTGTGTTTCTTATTTTGCCAGGATCTTATTGAATGACACATAACTCATTCCTATGGATATAATGAGTATTCAAGATTTAGACCAGTTGTGCTGAAAAAGACTGCCAAAGGCATTTTGATGAACTTATTCTCAATGTTTTGATGGGAGCACCCTTCGTGGCAAGTTTTGAGGATCTGAAAGCTTGAGAATGTCTTAATTTATTGAGCGTGCTTAATTTCATTGCTTCACTTCCCTTGCTTGCAAAAAGAGTGTTGATAGTGGCATTGGCTTTGCTGTCAGTAAAGGGAAGTAAATATTAGAATATCTCACCACGGGCATTAGGGGGTGCCCTGTATATTCCACTTTTAAATCACATTTTAAACAATGGCCTAAAGCAAACCAGAACTGTGATCACTTTTAATTTCACATGTTGCATAATGTATGTTGTCCTATTCTACTTGTATACTTGCATCTATATATTGTTGCTTGTAATGTTTTTGTTACTTGCATAGGGACTATGGATGGAAATCAGCATTCTTGCTAACATCAGCATGTTTAGGCCTACATCTTGTATTTTATACCGATGTTGATTAACATGCTACTAAGAAAAAAATACGTTTTTTTTAAATAAACAATGAAAACAGACAAAACAAAAAAACATAAGAGTATATAGATATAAATATAAAACCTCCCTAACAAACTGTGGACTGTCCTTAAGAGGACACTGGGGGCGCTGTAACGTCTTCCATCTGTCTCAAAGTGAACAGAGAAGAAGAAAAAGGAGGAAGTCTGTGTAATGAAAACAAAGATGTCTCACTCGTGTAAAACCTGCCAACTCTTACAGAGTGAAAGAAAAATGCAGCGAGATGGTTTATCAACCAGGCCTGGGCATGCAATATTTGGCCACCGAGATCACAATTTATTCCATTTTTATATCAAAACTGTGATTTTCCACGGACCAAGTAGAAGTAAAACTATTGATAAACAATTACCATAATACAACTATATATGTATAGGCTACCTAATGTTGAATTTGAACTTGAGTTCCCATGTTGCAATTTGCAATCTTGCAATTATCAAATCTCACATGCTAATTTACAATGTGGATAAAATACTTTTTAATGTGCTTTACACATAAAGGGATCATTGTTTTAAGAACCACATATGTATAATAAGCCTGTCAATAAAGAATATTCACCATATGTATTTGTCAAGAAAATGTGGTCATGTTTTTATAATTGGCTTCTTCATTCAGTATAAATATATTCAATTTTATTGGTAACATATTTCATATGCAAATGCAATAACAAACTACATCAATAACTTAAAACAATGAAATAACCTCTAATTGCTTTAATGTGTTGTTTTTGTTTAATGATCTGGTCATTGGGAACTTAATATTTCATGTCAAGATAACATTAGATTTTTAAACGACGTTTTCACAACTTTTTTGCTTTGTGGCTACTAAAAAACAAACAAATTAAATTCCACTGTACAGGTTTGCCTGCTTGTTCGTTTGTTTTTTTCGACAGAGTGGAGCATCCTGTCGTCTCTTTGCCCTTCACCCATCTCAGCTCAGCTGTCATTACACGAATGTTTTCAGTGGAGGGTGTTGGAAACCAGACCAAAGGTTTCGTTGTTACCGTGGCAATTGAACAGGTAACTTTAAGCAAGGTATGAGCATTCATCCAAAATATACTTTTAAACTTTACATCCAAATGAATATTAGCTACAATTGAATTTCGGTGTCAGATAGCAAACGTAGGCAGAGATGAGAAAGTTACACAGCAGAAAAGTCATCGTAACGTCAGTTTCAACTTAAATGCTAAACCGTTCACGCTAGTTAGCTTTTAAAAATGTTGCTAGCTTCCTGGCTATGTAGCTAGCTAGCTAACGTTACAGTATGAAACAGTCAACTAGCTAACGCTGATAAAGTGCATCGTAACAACCTAGTTAGTGCATTGTAATTACCTATTCAGATAAGCTAAGTGGCTTCAATATACGGAACTATCTTTCTGTGGCATTAGCCATGTTATTTCGACTATTAGCTAGCAGCCAGCGTACTGTCGTCAGCTATCTAAAGTTAACGTCACTCTACTGCTATTATGCAACCCCCCCCTCTCTTTCTCCACAGATAAATCGTTAAAATTGACAAATTGTTTTAACACCACGGGTTGTTAGTTGTGGAAAAACTGGCTGGAGGCTAAGATGGTCAGGGCTGGCGGTAAGTGTGTCCCCTTTTAACATTTACAGTAACGTTATAACACCTAGCTAATATCCTATCTCTTACTTTTGCAGGTTTTTTAAAGTTTGCAACGCTCATCTTTGCCTTCCTCCTAGCTGTCTTTCTGGCTTTTCAGCTGCTAGAAATCAACCTGGACTTCAAACTGAGCAGTGTGATTTGTGAGTAACATTCTTGCAAGATAAAACTCCTCATAACGTCAGGTATTGGCTTTAAGCAGCGGCACAAAGGGAGTGGTCGAGTATTGGTTGTAAAGGAACAATGACAATTATTCCTTTGTAGATAGTGTTGGCATTACAGGAACCAAACATGCTTCATTTCTGCCTTAGGTTTAGGGTTACATTAGAGTTTAAGGAAGGGATTTTACCCACATAACTGCATTTAAATGACTACCATTGACGTGTCTGATGGAACTCTCGTTAAACATCTACTCTTTTTTGCTTTTCAGCAAGATCTATGCCAGCGAATGAAGTCTGTAAGTGTGCTTAAACAATTATTTCATTTTTTTTGTTTTGTCTTTTCTCAACGACTGATACCATTGACACATTTTCTCCCTTTTTTTTTAATTATCTTTCTATACCAGTTAACACAAGAATGGTAATAATTAGCCTGTGTCACACAGACAATAGAAAATAACTACACAGTTTAAGGTTTGTGTTTTGCTCAGTGCTCGTCATTTAGAGTGTAAATGGATTCCTTTTGGTAGAGTTTGTTGCTTTTTGTGCTGTGTCTGTACCTGTTTGTGGATAGGCTAATGTTATCGGACCACATGTTACTCAATACTGGGTGCTACCTGCTTCTTGTTGTGTAAATGAAGTTTTCTCTCTTCACAGCAGCAAAGCCAGTCAGGTACAAGTGTGGGCTGTCCAAGTCATGTCCAATCGGACACTTTTCCTTCAAGATGACGAGTGGAGCGGCCAGTGTGGTGGGGCCCAGAATCTGTCTGGAGGACAAATTGTAAGTGAAATGACATCTTAAAACCTTTAACATGTTGATGCGGCGACAGTTTTCTTGTCATTACTTAGAATTTCTCATGGGGGCAACAGAAACTATGCACTATTAGCTCTAAATAGATGAAGAATAACATGTAAACAGAACTTTTTAAAACAGTATGGCTCATTTTTGTGGTCTTCACAAATACATGGTTGTCATAGTTACTAATCAAGACAGTCATATCGCAGCAGTCACCTTCAGTTTAACAACAGCAGCCTTCTGTGGTTAAAATGCAATTGTAGTGCTGAAATCAATTCATTGATAATTCAGTCGACAGAGGATTAATCATGTATTTTTAAAAAATGATCATTTATTAAGCAACATTTTAAGGGTTTACTGCTTTTCTCTGTTTTTAAAAACTATAAATTGAATATCTGGATTTGAATAAATACCTCTATGTCAATACCGCAACAACTTTGTAGTGTTGACTATTGGTGCTTTCAAAAAATATTTACACAATGAGATTTTTGATAAATAATCAGTAATGTGGATATAATGACTAAATGGGTAGTAATAGAACAGTTACAGTCTGGCAAGTTCATAAAATGACATTACTTTAATTAAGGCAACCTTTAAAACCAGGAAAAAACAACTTTTATGCCACATTGCGATAATACGATATCCAAAATAAGACAATATCTAGTCTCATATCACAATATTGATATAATATTGATATATTACCCGGCTCTACCTAGAGTCATTAAGATGTACACGTGAAAATATCCATATGTGCTGCTCTATTCCCATTGTCCTCCTTTGTTCTAGACTAATGAGCGGTGTGAAGAACAACGTTGGGAGAGGAATCAACATTGCCCTGGTTGATGGTAACGTTACCAGCTCGGGTTCCACACCTTGAAGTCATTTTAATAAATAGGCAGGCCACTGCTGATAACGCTACAATACTGCAGCAGTGTTGCAGTCAAAGTGCAACAATGATTTTACAATTTTATGTAACGTTAGATTTAAAGTGGTTTTAAATTGGATATTTCTCCCCCACAGGGAGAACAGGAGACGCTATCAAGACCGACTTTTTTGATATGTGGGCAGGAGGTGAGTATGTTTCAGAATCTCTCTTTTAGACATTTAATACCTACATACGACACTGTGCTAACCATGTGCAACCTTGTGTAGATGTGGCTCCCCTTATTAAATTCCTGAAGGAAATTGATGAAGGGACAATTGTGATGATGGCCTCATTTGATGATTCCTCAACAAAGTACACACACACACACACACACAATATTGCTTTAGTTATCTCTAATAGTGGCTGTGTCGCAGCAGGTGTGGCCATGAAATAATATCTGTCTCCTTTGTTCTGTAGACTCAATGATGAAGCCAGGAAGCTAATTGCTGATCTGGGTAGCTCAGCTATCAGTAATTTGGGCTTCCGCGATAACTGGATCTTTGTCGGAGGGAAAGGCATCAAGACCAAGAGTCCATTTGAGCAGGTAACATGACCGACATCAAAATGCATCTACGTACGCTCTTAGATAAAGTATTACACAGTTTGTAAGCAACAGCAACAACAGTAGCCTAGTCCTTATACAACTCAAAATATTTAAATTGAAGGAAAAATTTTGTTCCCAAAAATAAAATATAAAACATTAGTGTTGACCCCAACAACTGAAAAAAAGAGCTCCCCATCAAATTTATTTTAAGATTTCCTGCAATTTAAATTAAGTGTTTTCTATTCAAGCATTCTGCACATGATTGTCCTCGATACTATACTATAAGGGAAAGGGGTTTAAAAAGGTGTGTTGTGTTAGGGTCTTAAAATTGGAAATTCAGACAGACAACCGCTCTGTGTTAAAACATTGTAGGGGGCTGAGTTGATTTATATCCCATTCTTCTGGCAATAATGGAATTACTGCGTATGAGGACAAAAAGTGTAATCTTTAAGCCACGGAACACTTATAATTCACAGAACCACATCCTTCTGGCTGAGCCCATGTGGCCTCACACACTCACTCACTTAGCACCTGAGATCAATTAAGTCTGTGAGTGTTTAGTCCTTGGTCCTCAGGGCTCACTTTGGGATTGGGCCAATGCAGGCTATGTGATAAACACTCTCTCTCTCTCTCTGTATGTGTGTATTTTGTGTTTGTCTCCTCAGCATATAAAGAACAGTGCAGACACTAACAAATTTGAGGGATGGCCCGAGGTGTTGGAGATGGAAGGCTGTGTGCCTCAGAGGCAGGACTGAGAAGCTTGTTATTTTACCTACCAGAACTAAATCTCTCCAGAAGATATTAGAAGAAAAGAGAAGCCACTGTGCCCTGAGCAAGAAAGTGAAACTTGCACCTTTTCTCTCTCACTTCTTCTTTGGATACCATTATGTAGATTCCCTTTGGGGTTTGTTTGGAAGTAGTAGTGTACACTGACTAAAGGGGGCTTACCTTTGATTATTGGCATACTATGACTCTTTCCATTGGTGAGGCCCACAGACTTAGCAATGATAGAACGTTACATTATTGCACTGTTGCTGATGGGAATGGATGTCATCGCTCAGATTCTTTGGGGGCCATTACTTGCTCCCTGCCTTAATATGATCAAATTCCTGGTTTTTAACCAACATGACTTTGTGATTCCTTTGTTTTTTCTTTCAGAGTTGCGTTTATTTAAAAAAAAAAAATTTGTATTAACAAGGTTTGAAGATGCTTCTTGTCATGAAATTATAACCAAATGTACCAAATTCACTGTGAAATTTGTAAATATTTGTTTTTAGGGAACAGTTTCAAAGATCCTTATTTAATGAGCATTGTAATAATGAGAATTTCTTAAATAAATGATATTGTTAGTAATGTGTAAGTGAATTAATTTATTTCTATATAATTTCTAGCAGTAGTTATTCCTTTGTGCTAATAAGAGTTGTACTGGTATGATTTTTTTTAATATGCATTATACTGTACAGTATTCATCATACTTGAACCGTTATCAGCTGTGGATCAACTGAACATCACTGTGGATACTGAACATGCAGTATCAACCTAGGTGTTAAATGTGACCAGTCATTTTGCATTTTTACAACCAAAGAAGTTATAGTTTTCTTTTTCACTTAGAACAGGTGTTGTTTATGTGGTTGACTAGAAAGGAAACAACAAATATGCACTCACTGTATTGTGATAACCAATCATCAGTTTTTGTAATGCTATTTCTGCTAACCAGCTGTGACTTTCTGTCTAATTTTCAGTTCCATTTCTACTGAAGTCCTTTTTTAAAAGCAGTAATTTACGAGGCAATTCTGCAAGGTAAAAACAAAGTGGGTGACTCAATTTCATTAAACGTATCATTTGTCTTTGCCTAAAAGTGAAAGTAGAACAATGTAAACTTGCCATTGCAGGATGTTCTAAGTTTGTGTGAAAAAAAAACAACCACAAAACACTCTGATAAGCAGCATTTTAAAGGTTGGTAGAACCACATCCTTCTTGCTGACACATACTGCTTAATTGGCAATCAACCTAATGTTACACACCTGTTAGGGCTGCTTGATTATGGAAAAAAATATATAATCACGATTACATTTTGATTAATTGCACAGCCCTAACGTGTGCTGATGTTTGCGAGCTACACCTTAATGCTTCTGTTTGATTCAAAACAAATTCATTTTACAATGAGCCTTCTTCATGTAAATGCATTTCCTGTTAACTTTGTCACCCTACATCTGTGACTAAAGCACACAAACATGCCCAGCTAACGTCATCATCTCTCACAGTGACTGTAGAGCAATTGCTGACCACATCTTACCAGACTGAAATACACACGCACCGACACACTCTCAACCCTATACCGATACACTCTCAACCCTATGCCTTCACAGTATGCTGTAAGTTTATGGAACCAGTACCACAAAATGTATTTTTAAAACTCTGATAAGCTGCATTTGGTAGAACTGCCTGGCTGACACATACTGCTAATTGGCAAGCTATTTCTTTTTAATTTTTACGTTTTATATCTTCAGTAGACTTACAATAAGTGCAACTGGCAACCTTTTGAAGACATGTCTCACAGCACCATTTTCCTTCATTTATCATATACCCTCTCAGTCTTTCTGTGTTTGTTTTAATACTCTTCAAAAGAAAAAAACTCATTGCTTCATGTCTCCTAATTTCACTCTATGCTGTCATATTGTGCAAGAAAGTGATGTTTTGTTGCAACATCTGCTGTTTAAGATTTTCTGTCTTTACGTTGACAAGCAGAGGGCGCCGTTGCCTCATTTAATTGTGTGTCCTGTGGTTCGTAGTGCAGTGTGTGAAGTATTTATGTTGTGTTTCAGTAGTGCAGATGGCTGAAGATGTCTTGTTCTCATTAAAGTCTGCTTACATAGTGAACACCATAAACACCTGCTTGTGCTCTGTAGATTTTATTAGCAGTATTTACACCATCTCACGAGTGTAAAATCAGCCTATAAGTGTGTTTTCCTATTTTGAGTAATAATTTCATCTAAAGTAACATTTTATCTCTTCCTAATCCATAATTTATATCACAGACATGAGAAAAATGATCAAAAACACATCCTGTGCACGGAGAGAGTGAACGTGAGGCCCCCTGTTTGTACATTTGACTTTTTCTCTGCTGTAATATACTGTATCAGGATGAGCACGACCTTCGCATCAACCTCACATGATGTTATGACAATTTTACGTCCTACTGAAAATATATTAACATAGCGATACTATTTCTATTTATCTGTGCATTCACGTAATACAGAAGTCTGACAACTCTGACATGTACTTTCACTATCTTATACTTATAGTCACACATTCATGTACACATCCACACTTGTGTATGGTTACATGACTCAATTCAAGGTTTTGGAGTGACCTTCTGAGTTCCCCTCAACCCTGAGCTCGACATATTCCCACTAAATGAAAACAACACTGCAGTGCTCTCTTCTGAGCCCTGTGCACGACATCTTATATCCCTGTGTGTGTTTATGTAAGGGAGAGCATTTACTTGGCAGCTGTTCCAGTGCATATATTGTTTATGCTTCACATTATAGATTCTTGCATGTGGGTCTCGCAAATGAAGAGATGTTATTGTTTGAGAGGTTCGTGCTTGTGAGGCCTTCAAAAGTGTATGTTTGTCAGTGTTCGTGTAGGCTGAACCTCCTCTGAGCTCCCATGTTTCCACGCTGAGAGATGAGGTGTGGGAGTGAATCGTCTCCAGCTCGTCTTATATAAGACACGCTATATGATGCATTATGTATGAACATAGAATATCTCCCATCGCATAAACCTCTTAATGATGAGACACCCCGTGGGAACCTGAGGGCATAGCTGTATGAACGCAGGAGGATAACGTGCTCTCACCAAGACAGGAAAGGAGGGTGATTTTTGTTGTATAGAGCAAGTTATTTTTGTTCTCCCCCACTGCTTGCTTCCCAAAATGAATCTGCCGACTAAACAAAAGTGCTTGCCTCTCAAAGGACTTCTCAGCAGCTCAACTTTCTTATTCCCGTACGCCTCGGTGTGGCCTCTGACCCCTCACCTCTGCCCTTTTACCCACTGACCAAGCCCCTCTAATGCCTCTCTTTGCTCTAAATCAGGATTCACAACAACTCCTCTCCTCAACTTACCGTGGGCATGTATTTCCTATTAACTTTATCGCCCTACTTCTGTGACTAAAACACACTCATGGCCTATTGGCCTAATGACATGCACAACCTAACCTCATAATCTCTCACAGTGACTGTAAAGCAAACACTATTACCCCCACTGCTGACCACGTCTTACCACAGACCAAAATGCACACACACCGACAGACTCCCACTCAACCCTAACCCCAAAGAAGCACTTTATCTGTCTCCGTCAGGTCTCTCAGGTTTCTCTATCTGCACTCTAAATCTCAGGAAGAGCCATAGAAACATGCATATCATGGTCACTGGTGGTAGTAGAGGTGATATTGCAACAGTGTGTGCTCATGCATGAGTGTTTTTGCAATATACTTTCTGGCCAGCAGTGGGATCACTGAGCACACAGCTGCTTCCTCACTCCAGTCATTGACAGAGGAGGACACATTATAACTTCTTGTGTTGTTGCATACACTTTAAAGGTGAAGTCCACTGATTTAACACATCGACATTGACTTTATGCTTTATCTTCCATGATGGATCAGAGCTACTGCTTTCCCAGCATAAGCACAGTTGCTTGTGAGTTCCTATAGTGTCTGTAGGCTGTTGCCACTCCCCTAATCTCTCTCTTATCTGATACTGAACCCCAAAACCCATCCCTCTTGTTAACGCCCAGTTCTACCAGTTAACCCCCTTGCCTCCCTCAAAACCTTTCCCACATCTGTTTCTTTCTGGTTCCACAACCCCCATACTCAAGTCAAGTCCAGTCAGATGTTTATTCATACAGCCCAATGTTACAAATTAGCTTCAAGGAGCTTTACAATTAGCACACAATCTCTATCCTTAGACGCCTGGAGCTCCTTAAAATTAGAAAAATCCAACTCCAAATCCTTTTGAAATCCAAAAGTTAAAGATAGTGGGGACAATGCCAGTTGTAAGTGACAACACACAACAGACAGCCAACAGACAACAGGTTGCTTTTGAGATAATGTCACAAAGAAATCTAGGATTGTGTGTATTGTTACTGATTAAGTTGAGAGAAATATGCTGGTTTGGCAGCACAGAGAGCAAGCTGACCGTCTTGTTTTGGTAGAAAGAGGTGCAACTGAATCCATTAGACTAGTAAGGGCTGTGTTTAAGTCACTGGTACAGTGGAAGGAGCCAGGACTCCAGGCTATTGCATTAGCTGTGGGTAACCAGAGGCTAAGCTAAAAGATTGTTACAACAAAAAGTCTCATATGATATGGACTTAGAGCAACAAGGGTAATAATAAATCTTCTAAATTAGTAGAAGAGTAAAGATTAAGGAGAGTGAATGGATTAAAATGGAAAATTTAACCACATAAATCGCCATGGTGCCATGGGAAGCAGCATCCCGGCGTTGAATCAGCTGAAAAGGTGATTCAATTCTAGCAATGACCTCACTGCCATTGTTTTCTGCCACACCTCCAATCCTATAATTGCCTCCTCAACACACACACACACACACACACACACACACTCAGGCAGCTGTGCTTAGACTCAGTGGGTCTGTGGGAACTTCCTGCTGACCTCAGCTCAGACAAATATCACACAGGCCGCAGGCACTTAAATGGATCGATAGTTGATCACATGGATCTTTTCATCTTTTCCCACAGTGTTACTAAATAGACACACACAATCAGACTGAATTGACTTGATGAAATGATTTGCACAAAAAAATCAGACAGAAGAACTAGTTTGCATGGCATTATTTCTCTAAAGGTCGATTCTCTTGTTATGACAAGCATGTGCTGTTTTTCCCACCAAGACTTTCTCTGGAAAACCTGAAAACCTAATCAAGTTTTTACCCAATTACATGCCAAGCACTGAAATAGCACTTATCTTTTACCCTCACTAATGGGTAACATGACTCATACACAAAAACAGACACGAGCCCCCAAAGGTCTCCTTCACAGTCGTCATTCTGACTTTCTGTTACTTCTAGCTCAGGGTCTACTGCCCCACTTAAACTGGTATTTTTGTTAGGTGCAAACTGCAATGTTATGTTCCTGCAATAGAGGAAGCTGCTGTTTTGTTGTACTTTGTTGTACATTTGTGGCATTGCAACAGGAATAGCTTTCCCTTATGGTGTAGAAGCAAAATACATAAATCTGTTTTTAAACAGCTGTATAGTATTCACGAATGTTTTCTACTTCATATTTTTTGAAGTATTAAAGGTTAATTGAACAAAATAAAACCTTTTTAGATACAATTCTAGTCCGGGCAATACAATCAATAAACAAAACAAACAAAAATCCACTGATGCCGCCATTTGTCTGACTTTATTAGATACACATGAATGAGCTGACAGAGTAGATGCATAAGAGAGTAGATGCATTAAGAGACACTGTGTGTGAGGATATACAGAGTACTCTATGTATACATACCGCACACCAATATATATATATATATGTATTTAGGGTATTGATATTTAAAATGTCCCAGGTACAAAGCAAGACAACCTATTGCTTCTAAGTTACTGCCGTAAGAAAACCTTTTGCAGCACCAGAAAACATTTAGATTTGAGTAAAGTCTTTTGAGTGTAGTCTTATATTGTATGTATGAAGAGAGTTGTCTGTCCATTTGGTTTGACTTTTAGTTGTAGGGCATAGCTTGTGTTTGTTTGATATGTGCCTATATTGTTGTCTCTATTGTACATTATTTGTATATGTTTACTACTACATTTCTATTTGTTGAATGTATAGAGAGTTAACACTTACCAAAGTCAAATTTCTTGTGTATGTAAGTATACTGGGCCAAAAAATCTGATTCTGATTAGTGACTTGTTGTTTTTTATAGCTACAGTATCTACTGAAACCATGCATACAGACATTAGAGCATATAAAAGCTGTCTGGAGTTGTATTGTTAATGTGGCTGATGGACTTTCACTCCCATGACCACAACGTCTGCTTCATTCATTATGCAACAGTGTGTCTACAGACAACACACGCCTCATCTTTCCCTGATTGAGCACTATCACCTCGTAGCTTGTGATTCCTTCCCAGAGTAATGCTTTAGGGCATCAGTGCACTTTGATTATCTTGCTTTCATCACATGTATTAAGGGGCTGTATTAATAATATGCATTCATTTAATTTGCTTATTCTCCAGGCTAAGAAGGAAAGCATGAGAGATTAACTTCACCAAGGACAGCTAGATAACTTTGTTCCCCTGTAAACAACCCCATTCGAGTAGATATGTGTAACATGTGAAAGTCTGTTCTGGTCTGACTGTTCTGGTCCCCAAATCAATAACTTTGACAAGAGTTATCCACTGTATAGACTGTATGTGGCATAAGTATCAGAATAATTACATGCTTACTTACACAGCCATAACTATGCTAGCTGGTGTTGAGAGAGCAGAAAATCACATTATAATTTTCTGGCAAGCCAGTGCAGCCTTTTCCCCGTAAATACAGCCACCTCATGAATTTCATTGCATCAATTTGCATCTTGCATGCCCTTCACTTCGCAACACACACACTAAAGAACAGCATACCATAAAAATGGATGCAGAATTATGAACAGCACTACTCTGAGCGGCTTGAATGTCATTTCAATGAGCTCATGTCATCACAGTGTACTCTTGGTGCGTTTGAAGCCAAGACATGCATTTCTCTCACACAGTAGCAAGGCCGACCCTAGCCTTTTTATGGCCTTACATTTTTGTGTATTTTTTAAGCACAAGAACACATAAATAACAGCACTAAAACCAAACAATCACCAAACAAAATTAGCATAGCTTATCAGTGAATTAAACAATCATTAACACAAAACACAGGGGAAATAAGGCTGCAGATAGAGCAAACCTTTCAAGCAAAATTGCAGTGGGCTTTGGGTGGAATTCTTAGATTCACTCAAGGAAGAATGGCAGAATTACCAACTCGCCTCGTAAACAGTCTACTGTTGTGATTGGAACAGGAAATAACAAGAATGGAAAACTGCTCAACCAAAGATAAGAGCCAGTGGATTTAACGAGTCCTTAAGATGAAAACACCAAACTGGATATTGTTCAACTTTGAACCAGTTTCTGCACCAGCAGCCTTGCACTCAACCTCAAAAACATGTGGACTGATGTGTGCAGGGGAGCCCCCATACAAGGGTGGGGTCCTTTACCACGTGTCAGCCATGTTTTGTGGTTTCACTGTATAGGCGATGTGTCAGATGATGTCCACATGTGGAGCGAGAGCGATCATCCATACAGTAGTTGTTTCCCTGGATATTTTGTCCATTGCCCCTTTCGCAGCATCTTAGCAACATTATCCTCAGCATATTGAGTTATGTACCCTTTTACAGTTCACATTGCTAAGTATGAACTACCCAAAGTGAAACCTTTTATAGATTCTTTTATTAAAACATGAATAGTTGTAAATGTAAAAATGTTAGACTGACAAACATTCAGTTACAAGACAGATACAAAATAGTTTTACACTGAATTTGAACTTGTTTTCTACAGTATAGAGCAGATTTCTATCATAACCATATAGACTCATGTTGGCTGTGGGCTTGTAAAATTGTGAAATCTCGCTGTACTGCAGTGCTTTTACAGTGTAACTCCTGGAACAATGCGCAGTAAATCACACCATCGTTATCTGTTCTGCATCTGATGTCAACAAGAAACTATTTTGAATTCATAACTTCAGACAAAATGTACATTTAACATCATAAAGGTTACATAACTCACATGGCATAAGAACCAGAATATCAGAGCCTCGAGTTAAGGCTGAGCCTCGGGATGGGATTCATGCTGATCAGCATGCTGCAAGGATTTTCTCTTATGGTACCACTGTCCTGTCTTCTCAGAGTGACATAGAAGCTGATATTGTCTTCTAATTCTCTGCTATATTTCATATGGGTGGAGGTACACAGATCAGATTATTATGCAAGGTGTTATAAGGTGTTATTAGAAACAGCATGTGGCTATGTCAGACCACTCTAACAAGTTTTGATTCTCTTTCTGCCCTCTAAATGTTCTCATGTGTTAAAATATAGACTGTAATATATCTACTGTTATATACTGTGGTACATTGTGTGTGCTATGTATATATTTAATGTGGTGTTGCTTCTATGGTGGTTTCATTTTCTTAAAACAATTTTCTAACACACAAAATGAAATGGTTTCCATACAAGAACTGTTAATACCTTAGAGTTGAGAGCAGACTGAGCAAACAAATTACACTAATGGCAGCCATGTTGCTTTACCATTTGTGTGTGCATGCTTTGAGATCCTGCCAAGCCAAATGTATATGTTGCAGTTAATTTCACAGTTTCCCCCACTCTACAAATGCTGGGCTGTCTCCTGTGTGTTTTTCCTCCATAAAAAGGATGCAGGTGTGTGGGTTCAACCTGCACCTACACCTCATGGTATGCCCCAACACACACACACACACACACACACACACACAAACACACACTGAACCACACATTAGATCCTATGAGAGTTGTGTTACCTCACACTCCCAGGGGAATTTTGGTAAAAATAACTTCAAGCTGTTCTCAACCCTGAGGGCCTTTGACTGTCAACAGAGCGTCACACCTCCTAGAGTTGTTATATTTGAATAAGTTGGTGTTAGTGTCCAACATGCAAGCAAAAATACTCACAGATACAGACATTTCTGCATGCTTTGTTTTGGAAAGTATATTCACATTAAATGGCACACAGGCTCACGGAACTAAAAGTCAAACAAAGATGCGGAATTTGCAAAATATGCAACCACACTGCACTTTCCACCTACAGTACTGTATCTGTACAGTGTGTGTGTCTATGTGTGTGTGTGTGTGTGTGTGTGTGTTTCTACAAGTATTTTCCAGGTGAAGATGTACTAAAAATACATCTTCAAGAAAAACTGTATTAAGGTAGTCAATGCAACTAAGTTCACTCTAAGTCATCCGTCAGATGTTTTGCAGTAACAGTGGGTGTGGCGGTCATTGAACTTCTTCAGGTGACCAATGAGAATCCAGAAATACCTGGTGATAGGATAGCAGGGGAGTGGCCGCAACGCTTGCTCTAGCATAACAACTAGTTATTGTGTGTGACAGAATGTGTGCCAGAGGGAGGAGGGTAGTTAACAGGATTGATAAGATCATTGAGAAAACACACACACATACACACACACACACACACACACTCTCGTGGTGATTGGACAGATGACCCGGGGTGCGTCAAACTGGTTCCAAATGTGTTGCATTAAGTGTGCATATGTGATTCTGTGGGTGTGTTTATGTTTTTGATCTATAATTGTATAGCTACATTATGTGTTTGGGTTTCATTGTCTGCATGATTGCCTGTGTATATCCTCCATCAAAGAGCCATATGTGTTTTATTTCAGAGCCAACACAAGCCCTCTCAGATCATTTTTCATAACATCTCTGATCTCTGCCCCTCGCTGCAAATGGCGTCCCATGTTACACGAGCCGCATGGAAACAAAACACCATTTGGCCCAAAGCTGTCCAAATATGGCCTGCTGCCCGTTCTTGTCATGCCTGCAAGAAATTGTTCATCATGTTCCTGATTCAATCAACTGCAATTTCATTACAAGAGCACAATAGAGACAGACAACTTGTTTTCTCTGCCCTGTCTTTTCAAACCATTCAAGTGTTTTTCAATGGTGAATGTAATTACCAAAGGCACATATTGTGCAAAAGGCTAAAAGCAGCCATGGACAAACCCTCTCTCTGTCTCTATTGGCTAGTCACGGGGAACGTTTTGTGAGCCATAGAATCAACTCTTTTAGGCTCTATTTGCCTTTATTATGTGACCTCAATATCAAGCCTATAATTTTCTCAGCCATTGTTCGAAACCCTCGCTGCTGTTTCTCCCACTCTCTCCCTCCTCCAGTGATCTGCGTCAGTTTGGTGATGATTATAGCTTACTGGAAGTGGTGTGGCTGGCTGTGAGCGCTGTTTTCTTGGGTCGGAAAAAGCAGCAGCAAACACAAGTAGACTTCCACTTTTTGTGTGGGTGACTATGGGGTGAAAACAATACAGTTGCTGCTCTTCTCTCCTCTTTTCTTGGTTTCACTTCCTGTCAAAGAAAGTGAGCTGCAGGGGTGGATGCTTGCTGCTGTCATAATTGTATCCCCTTTGTTTTTTTCTCACTTAAACAGTCAGGCATTCATACACTCTCTCTCTCACACACTCACTCACTCACACACACACACACACACACACACACACACACACACACACACACACACACACACACACACACACACACACACACACACACATACAAAATAACGAACTGCCCACTTAACTGCTGTGAAGGGAACAGTGATAATGGTTTCCAGTAGAGTGTGTGTGTGTCTCCCCTCTTCATACTGAGTACTGTCTGCAGCACATACATGCATGTGTGTGGTCAGTCTCTGAGATTCTCAGTGGTATTCTCCTGTTACGCTAATGGCTGCAGTCTTGCCATCTTTTAATGGCATACACAGTTCACCAGGGATGGATGGATGACACGGGTAAGAATGAGACGCACACACATTTGCACACTAGCATGTCGCATGGGTGCACACAGTGTATACACATTAATTGTACAAAGCAACAAAGGAACACATCTCCATTACTCGGGACTGTTACTTAGAGGGGCATTTAATCATAGAGATAACAAGCCTTCATCTAACCAGGTCTGACAGTTTAAAATCATATCTTATTGCCCTCGTCTTGGAAGACCACTTTATCAATTTAAGACAATTGACATGTGGATTTGTACATATGGTACCTCCACTTGTGGACAGTATATGCTACAATATATACATGGGTCTTTTTTAATGATGATATCTACTTGCTTTAAACCATAAAATCACTTCAGTCATATAGGGAAGAGGCAGATGTTGTGGAGGTTTTACAGGGATATACTCCTTATGTAAGAGTGTTTTCCTAATGTTTTGCACAGTAAGCTTTCTTGGTTGCAGTTTGCACACTTCCCCTATATTCCTATTTTTAACTTTCCAGCTCCCCTTGCCTCAGAGAAAGAGAAGTACATTGTTGTTGTTTATTTGCACAAGCCTGAAAACGCTCATAACAGTATTCCTCTGTCATAAGGGAGCGGCTGAAGCCTAAAGGTTAAAGGGGGGGGGGGGGGGTGCTAGGATTCCAGGACAAGCTGAAAAGTTGTGGGGGAAGAAAGTGTAATTATCTCCTGTCCTTCAGTAAATAATCTTAAAATCCACTTGAACAAGACATATAATCCCTGATTGCCTAATTGCAAACATTACTACACTATGGTTATGGTGAGTAGCATTAGTGCATGACGCAATGTGAAACATCTTAATCATATCACAAACATTCATAAACATTCCTATTTTGCTGTTGTTTTGTTGTTTGTGGTCCAATACCTTGCTCTTGAGCACTTAATCAGAAATGTTGGGCTCTGCAAGTGTAATCATTCATCTTGTTTAGCTCAAAAATGAATAAACACCTTCCTGACAATGCAACAGAATACAGCTAATAAACAATGTTTTGCTGCCAACCGTGTCCAATTTAACTGTTAGAAAGTAAGCTATGACCTATGACCTGTGTGGTTAGACAATAGGTGCTCCTCCCTTGTTTATAGAGAAACTATTGACTTGACATACTGTTGACATAGACCCTGCAGAGAGGGGAAAGGCTCCACTATGATCATAAACATATCTCAGTCTGTGCCTGTACCAGCACTTGGGCTAATGCATTTGGATATTTGGTTGTGGTTTTGTGTTTGTGTTTGTGTCTTTGAGTAGGTGTTTCTCAACATGTACAAGAACAGTACAGAATTTACAGGACCTCATTTATAGGAGCCTCATATCATGAATGGAGTCTATCAGGTATCAGCAAGTCAGAATTGCATCGTTACATGCCAAATAAAAAGCCCAGGCAGCTACCTCAGCAGGAGCTCATTATTACTACCCAGACTTCACGGGAACAACTCATAAACAGAAGACAACAGAAAAGAACACAATGCAAAGAAAAATGTGACACGACTTGCAGAAATTATATTTATATACTACCAATTGGTTTAGGCAGTTATGCTAGTGGCTGGAGTCTACATTTGCCGCTACTACAATAACCCGAATCTCAGACAAAAACGTCAGCAGTTGAATTGCATTGTGGGTAATGTATGAGCCAGGTCTTGATAAGGAAGACAAATGTGTGGAATAAAAACTATAATATCTCTTGTTCTTATTCATTGATCTTTATACTTAAAAAAAAACTGTACATCTTTTGTCTAACAATGTTATAGGAGTGCAATGTTTAATCATTGTATTTACAGTTATGTTGCTATGAGTGGATATTGTTGCAAGAAAAGACATTGCAAGAAAATGAATGAAATAGGTTCCTTGCCAGACATAATTTATACTTTTATTGATCACCAGTGGGGAAATTACAATTTACACTTTGTTTGTTAGTAATCACTACACACAGGCCTGAAATACACACATGCTTGAACCAACAACCCTCCAGTTCCCAACCCAACTCCCTACAGACTGAGCTACTGCCACCCCATGTTAATTAAAAACAGTTTCTTATCATGTTAATAGAAAACATACAAAATTGATTTGCTGTTGGAAGGTAGTACTACATAAATGTTATTTCTAGGGGACATGGTTGCATTGGGGATTTGTATGCCTCTGGAAAGCTAGCCGATGATCATGTTTTTTATTTTTTTGTGAAGTGCTTTTACTTTTTAATCCTGTCAACATAATTTTCAGTAAAAACACCATTTCTGCTCTGACTGTAGTGCGTCACAACATAATAAGCCAATTATTTCATTTGAATTGTCAAACCAAAGAAGGTGACCCTCTAAAGACCAGAATTCCTATAAAAAGGTGTTGAACAAATGGTAGTGGATGAGCAGCTGTGGCACTGCCATCAGTGATCTTTACCTTTGAGCTGGCTGAGAGTGGTTTCTAATTTTGTCCCCTTAATTGTCTGCAGTTGTTTATCAGCTCTGTCCGACCCATGTTTCCATTTCCAAAGTGATACGCCTGTGCTATCAGGCTACTTAGGCTCATCCAGGAGTCCTAAACACAGATCCTCTGTCTGTCACTCACTCAACACACACACATTATTTGAAACCCTCACTGCTATCACAGCTGTTGCAACTGTGTGTCTGCTTCAGATTTGAAAAGGCCTACTGAACATCCAACTCCTTTTGCTGATCACATTCTTTTATTCCTGTGACACTTTTCAAAACAGCGAACACCTCTCTCACAAAGTCATTCATAATTACCCCTTCATAATCCACGTACATGCCCTTTTGGGAAGCAGCATTATTACATGTGACAAAATCTATCATGCTGCTAGGTGGATCATCAGGTTCGGCAGGTTGTATTTGCTTTTTCTCTACCCACGTCCCACACCCCTCCACCTCCTACATTGTATAACAGGTGGGGTTGGGTCCCAGCCATTATGTTAGCAGAACAAACAATATATGTAATTTGGTTAAGGAAAATTGCCTGGCCTGCTGGAAAGTGTGTTTGTATTGTGCGAGATGTGGAAAACTCCAGGTGGCTTATTCTCACTGGTTGATCTGAGTCTTAAGTCTAAACATGAGCAGTCACACTTCAATGCACATACAGTAGATTGAATGTTTGAGACAATACAAAATATTGGAAAAAATAAAGGAAGAAATAGTGACATTTTTTTCTGTTTTATTAAACCACTATGTAAAAAGAGCACTTTCAACAGGAAATAATAGCTTTTTCTTGTTGTTTATACACTGCTTTTTATCTTCTTTTCCCATCTCATCCCATCTTTTTCTCATCCAGCTCCTATTCTGATTTGCTGCCTGTAATGAAAATGCTCTCATACCCTTTCATGCATCAACTCTAGAGTCAGTAAGAGTAATAGCAATTAGGTAATGGGTGATGTCTGCTTTTTCTTCCATTGCCTTTCCCAAAATGTCCCCTGTTATCTATCTTCCTCCTCCCTGCCTACTATAACACACCAGGCGCTGCCTCTTTAATGAAGTAAACTCAGTGTTGTTAATTAGTTTTTGTTGTTTCTTCACTCTTTTCAGACTTTAAAATACAATGCTGAATATCTTTGAGGTTTGTGTTTTTTTTTTTCAGATTCAGCTCACAGCAACAGCTTTGCCTCTTGTTGGGTGAAAGATGGGGCCACAGGTAAAGAAAACATTTTGCTTGAAAATTACAAAATATGTTTTAGAATTAGTTTTCCCCATTAGTGCCCCTTCAGCTCTTTAGGAAACATTGGTGCTGTGGAATAAAGATACATAGTCTTAGTACTACTACTACTATGGACAGCTATGGACACGACGGACGCATAGTAGTTCTGATATACTATGCGCTTGGAGGATGTTTGCCACATATGCTCAGTAGATTGCTACGCTACCTCTTGTAGCGCAACAAATTGCGGGTGTGTGGATGAGCGCACAGAGCCTACACGTACATTTATATCACCTGGACCCTCGCGGGACACTCGCGGATGTGGAAAGTATAATTCTGGCTTTACTCCTGTTTGTAACAAGCTGGCTGGTTAGCCGGCATGCCAGTTAGCTATGCATTTTTCTTTTTCAAAAGGTGAAATGGTCAAAAAATCACTCACGCCATCTTTCATTTTGATCATCCATAGCACAATAGATATGTATCACTGAGGACACGACAATAAATAAAGAAAGGACGCATTGTAAGACTTCTGGATGCTTCTGCATATAACAGCTGTAACATTTATATTGTGGAAGAAGCAATGTTAAGTACAGCCTGGATGTTTACACCAGGCTTTTGTAGATTTTCCATGTTCATGTTGGCGCTGCATCAAGATATTCGCCGTGAGATGTTTTTCCATGGTTAATAGCCGGTAGAAAATTAAATCACACAGAATTTATTTTTTTAACTACTATCTTAGTGACCGTAAGGGTTTACTTTTAAATCAAACAAGGGAACATATTAGATATCAGCATTCAATAAACTGCTGAGCTAAAAGAAAAAACCCACTTGGTCCTCATATTGATGCAGGATCACAAAATATATGCAGTATTTTGTATGCAACACATTATTCAAAAGATTTTTCCCATCCCCCTGAAAAAGCCTCCTGGGTTCATCTTTTTTGTTGTGAATAGTATCTTTAGGGGACACGTGCAAATATAATCCATAAGGCATTGTGTAGCAAAGAAATACACAACACACCCAATCATAGACAATACATTTGACTGACACAGTGTTCTCATAGAATCGCATTTCCACTGCTTTCATAACCAAAGATGTTAAGCCTTGAGTTGTTCTGTAATCTAATGAATGTAAAACCTTTGGGGTAATACAGAAAGTGTCCTTGCAGCAAGGTGAGGATGTGTAAATTGTGTTACGCTGTGTCTGTATGAAATCAGGTTATTATTGAGATTGAAGGGGTGGGGGGTTGGGTGTTGGTGGAGGGCATCATGAAGCTGATTGTAAAGTACAAGTGAAGAGGAGCGGAGATTGATCACAAGTACAATTTTTGACATATGTGGTGCGAGTCGAGAGAGCTGATCTGAATATCTCAAATCAGATTATGGCTCACGCTGGCTGATTTCTAGTATGTGTGCATGTGCTTTGCAAGTAGGTGCAGTTCATTCTGGGTGTCAGTTCAATCTCTTGTTTCAACATGTCCTTATTTGGGGCATGAAACAAGGTGTCATAAAGCTTGAGCACTCATGGTTCCTTGTGCCAAGAACCTTAAACATACAATTAGAAGACAGACATATTTGTCTCAAATATCACATTTTTAAATCCATCAATTTATGAAGTCAAATGCTGGATTATCTCTCAAAATAAATGTTTTTCAACCGGTGAATACTTACAAATATAAGCATGGCCTACTTTTCTATATTAGTCTCAATCAACAAGTGTTTACGTCTAATCTGCGGAGGCGAAGGCCGCGTGATATTTGGAACACTCAGAAACACCCCCTCTCCTGGCTGGCCTCGGAAATGTCTGGAGCCTTGACGCTGACGTGCATGAAGAAGTAGACAATTTTCTCACTCCTGGTAATCTTGTCTTTCTTTCATTTAATTTGGCCTTTATTTAGTCAGTTAAATGAGACAGACAAAAAAATCATATGTATTCTTTCTTTTCTGACCTACATACATGAAACAAAACCACATCAATGCAGTAGCCTTTGAACATTCTTCATTATCTATTTTATTAACTTCTTCCCATAGCTCCACAATACAAAACAAGACAACATCTTACAGTAAATCATTGATTAATACAAATTAAATATCACAAAGCAATAAACAGAAAAAGGATATAAATACAATATACCATAAAAACAACAACATAGGGCAGCATTTTAAAAATAATAATAAATTTGGACAATTAAGCCAAACTTCAAAAGAACATTCTTTGATAATTAGTAGTCCTTGCAAATATTATTCAAAACTTTAGAAAATGATTATTAGAAAATGACCAACAGAGCTTTAGGGGACCCTTTGACACCAAAGGGACGAGACATGGCTGTGAGATGGTAGACAAAATACTTCTAAACAAAAGAAGAAAAATGATTTTCTCCACCTAACTTTTCTCTAATCTTTGTGTAGCAGTTCTCTAAAGAAACCATCGCAGAAAGGAACGAGGGTGAATCACTGGTGGAAGCTCAACTTACCGACTAAGTCAAAAAGGATAGACACAACTGCCTCATGTCCCCTAAAAAGCCGCTGGTTCGTTTAAAGTCTTTTGTCTTCCTCTATTTTTAACTCTCTTCTCTTTTTCACCTCGCTCTGTACATTAACCCCATCTCTCCAATTAGTGGTCAGATCGACAGTGTGGGTAACAGACATAGCATAGTCCCATCTAAGGGGCCGATTTTCCAAATGACTGCTCATGTAAATGTCACTGACTGTGAGGCAAATTCCGAGGCCCGCTGCGGCCATTTCTCATCTCTAAGAGGCCCTCAAGGAGGCACTTGCAGAGCCTATCTAAAGTATGAGAGGGATATTGCATATTATCAAAATATGCACTTTTTTTTCAAAAGCATTAAAAACTGCCTTGGCCTAGTTATTTTTACTGTCTCTGTCTGCTGACAGTGAAGTAGTCCAAACAAAACTGGTTTCCTCTTTCATTTTTGTTCCAGTAATAACTCTATGGTTTGTGGTCTAAATACAATTATAGAAAGAAGAGGGGAGTTTGAGAGAGACTGATGATGAAACAAAAAACGGGAAACAGAAAAGGCAAAATGGATTTGTAGCAGCGGTTAATTTTTCATGGTGCC